>CM059186.1:165351416-165951416 GCA_030323885.1 Branchipolynoe longqiensis | reverse complement strand
TTATTATTTCATCATCATCATGCTGTCAGTCGCGATGCGACAAAGACTGCTTTCATTACTTGACTGCCGCTCTCCATTTAGCTCTCTGCTGTGAGAGTTGCGTCCATGAGTCGGTCTTAATGTCTCTCAGCTTCAGGTTTTACATTTCATGAAAGCTGTCTGCAAAAGTGTTGAAGTGCTGCTGGCTTTTGCAAGTTATCAGCGGCACTCTCTCAGGGAGCAAATAGAGGTTTCACACCGGCAAGAACATGTCAAGACAGGCGCAAAACTATTTGTCCCTGCAGTGGCTGGTCGGGAGATGTTGGGAGTTCCATACATCAACCGCCCTTAATGCTGCCACAATGACATGGTTTTCTGTTTAGGGTTTGCTCCCTTAGCCTTCGGATCTGTTGAGAACCTGTACCACAAGGCAGTGGTTTACAACTCTGCAGGGCAGGGGCGTTAAACTCCCTTAGGTATTGCTATACCTGCAATACCTGCATTACAGCTGGCCAATATAGCACACCAAATATCATTTTTACTGAACCCAACTTTTACTGTCACCTGACGACTATTTATATATATATATAATATACAATACTTTGTGCCTGAGTATATATGCACTTTGTGCCTGAGGGTATATGCACTTTGTGCCTGAGGCTATATGCACTTTGTGCCTGAGGGTATATACAGAGGCTATAGAGACACCCCCAAAGACGAAGCTAGATGGTGTACGACATGCAATGCATACATGCTTTTCTGTGTTGTTGTCTGACATCCTAGCAACATCTAAGGTCATATCAGGATGGTACATACATGCTGCCACGTCCGATTATCACATTGCATGGATGCGTTATTCAGCATCTAATGTGTATATACACTAGATTTATATTATTATATAGGACCCATTGTCTCTGCTGTCAAACTCATCTCATCTGTGATACTTAGAAGTGTCCGGATATATGCTAATTATACACATAAATGAGTGCAGGGAAATGCACTCACTTAGTATTTAGAAGGATTCAACGTCATGCTACCATATACCACATGCGGCCCCCATACAACCACAACAATTTCATATTATTTTGTTGAAATATGATTGAAATGTTCAGTCATATTTCAACATAATAATTGTGAACCATAATCATAATAATTGTGAATTATAATTATATTAATTGTGAATAAATACACTTGTTTTGATCATGTTACTGGCCCTTTAACGGACAGCATCCACGCAAATGTAGTTTGAGAACCACCCTTCTGGGTCCATCCCAGTTCTACTAGTGACGCTAGGCAAATCTCAAATAATTGGTTCCATCAGGACTGCATCAGACATTAGAATTTTTGCCGTAGAACTCCGCCCGGGGTCTGATAGAAGTGTTTCTTTTCCACTTGAAATTCATGTTAGATTATGGCTGGAGGTCATCGGTAATTATCGGCCCGATATTCAATCTGCATGGTTGGTCTTCTCTAGTATGTTACTTTGGAGCTGACTTGGAGACTTAGTCTGCTGGTCTGATATTTCAAGTAATTGGCTGACGGTGCGATTTAATATATATAAGTTACCAGCGTGCGATTCAAGTAACTGATTAAGGCTGTCTTATATGGACGTTACCAGTTTGAGATTCAAGTAACCGGCGGAAGCTTTCTTATATAGAAGTTACCAGTGGGACATCCAAGTAACCGACTGATGGTGTCTTAAATAGAAGTTACGAGCATGAGATTCAAGTAACCGACTGAGTTTCTTATTTAGAAGTGACTGATGTGAGATTCACATAAGCCCGAGTCACACCTACCCGGACGAGCCACGGATTTTGAGCCGGACCACCCCCTGACCAGTCGCCCGGACTGTCCCGGACAGCCCCGGATAAAATTGCTATTTTCGTAATTGTTTTGCCTCGCGGTCACACGTACCCGGCTGGTGCGATCCGGGGGTGGTCCGGGGGTGGTCCGGGGGTGGTCCGGGGGTGGTCCGGGTAGTCCATGGTTGAATCGGGGCCTGTCCGGGCTGTCCGGGGGTGGTCCCGGGCTGTTTCTACTACTACTACCATGCCGGACCGAGCTGGGATGCCCCGGACCGCCTCGGACGTTTTAAACATTTTAAAACATCCGGGGTGGACCCCCGGACCAGCCACGGATCACGCCGGATCACGCCGGATCACGCCGGATCACCACGGACGAGCCAGGGATCACCCCGGATCGCCACGGACCACCCCGGATGACGGTCCGGGGCTCGTCCATCCTCTGATCCAGGTAGGTGTGACTGGGGCTTTAACCAGCTGAGGGTTTCTCTTATGTAGACGTTACCTCGTGGGACTCAAGTAACCGACTGAGGGTGTCTTTTATAGAAGTTACCAGTATAAGATTCAAGTAACCAGCTGATTGTCTGATATAGAAGTTATTGGTGTGATATGCAAGTAACTGATTGAAGGCGTCTTATATAGAACATACCAGTGTGACATCCAAGTAACCAGCTGAAATAGAAGCTAGTGGGAGATTCAAGTAACCGGCTGAGCATCTTTTATATCAAATCTACCAGTTTGAGATTCAAGTAACCAGATGAGGGTGACCTACTTAACAATCGCTTGAGCAGCTTTACAAATGAAGCGCTGCACCAAGCAGTAAGTTTGGTTCATGTGCCTAAATAAGCCAGGAGTTAGTAATCTTGGTTCACGTGCCTAAATAAGCCAGGAGTTAGTAATCTTGGTTCACGCGCCTAAATAAGCCAGGAGTTAGTAATCTTGGTTCACGTGCCTAAATAAGCCAGGAGTTAGCTGACATCGATAGCTCTTTCACTTTTCTGATTACTTTGGGTAAAACAGCACCCAAAGCAATGAGTTCCAAACGAGGAGAGGGGCTGGGGGGGTGCGCACTGGAGGTGGGCGGGAAGGGGGTGGGGGAGAGGTGGTGAGGGGGGGGGGGAGGGAGTTCTGGATTCTCCAGCTGAGGCAAGTAGTGGCAAAATCAAATATACAGCGCTCTCCGCCTCTCTTTCCGCTGGTTGCACGTGGCCGGCTCACCAACTCGGAATATGCATCTTGAATAACTCATTTACACATATATATATAGCAGTGTCAGGGGTACAAAAACAACCACTTCTCAGTGCGCATGCGCCGTGTGTTTTACGGCGCCTGTCATAGAGTCATTCTCCCACAAAGAGACATCTGGGTTGACGTAGTCTTTTGGGGAAGAAAAGGTGGACATAAGCAAATGATGAAAATACCCGCACACTGTGGGTAAATGGGTACGTATGTGGGGATGTATGTACCACTGCATATACCTGTCCAGCCAAGTCCATTGGTGGGCGGCGACGTGCAAGTACCGTAAAGCGCCGGTGGTGGCGCCACCGTAGCCTTCAAGACCCGCAGCATATGGGTAAGCAGGCCTGTCGGAGCAATAAAATACGATAGAAAATTAATTAATGTAGCAAGCAGTACATCCTGCTGAAGATTTATACGCGCATAACAAATATACTATATATATGTATAAGGACATGTGTACCCATGTGTGTATGCAAGTGCATATATGTATATATGTATATATGCCTAAATATGTGTAAATATGTCTATATTTATCATATATAATTGTAATAGTATACATATATGTATATACATGTATATAATACATATATATAATGTATGTATTTGTATATATGTGCTCATAAATGTGTAATTTGTATGCATGTATGATTGTATATGTGGATGTATATTTAAGTAGATATGTGTATGTAATTATGTATTTGCATTGATATATATATATTTTTTGTTTTTGTTTTAGCGAATAATGTCTTTTGTCAGCACCAGAGCACTGGTCTTCTGGCCATTCATTAAAATTTGTTGGTACATAAATGACAATATCAGTTGCATGATAACCAAATGAAAATCTTGTTCGATAATAGAAGCATAATATAAATTGACTATTAGTTGTAATAGTAACTGCATACAATTCCAGTTCAACATATGTATTATGCACTTGGTGAGCATGCATCAGCTGGTATTGCATGATTCTAGAATTGTCTTTAAACAATTCTTTCTTCCTTTGCTTTCTCTCTTCTTTTTTCAAAAAGATATAACATATCTCCAATACACATATATATATTATATTGTAAATATGCAAATCAGTGGATCCAGTCACCAATACCAATGCGAGAAACCTGCCCATTTTTGAATCCCATCACAAGTGTTCCATATTGTGTGGCCTAATGATGGGATCGGAAGTCTGAGATTGCAGTGGGCACTTACACAGACAGGTTTTATGTCAATTTACAGGAAAATGTTAGGTAATAGGTTTTGAAAGAAGATGTAGTAGGGGTGGTGTAGGGGTGGGAAGGGGATCAGCATGAAGGGATGTGTAGTGCATTTGAGAACATTTATATACATATGTATGTACAAGGGTCAGGGCAAGCATGGCCTTTAGAATACATATAACTGTGTAGGGGTCTGACAGGCATGTTGTATTTTCATTAAGTTTTTAAATTCAAGGAGACTTGTGGACCGACTTCTTCTCACTGGATGTTTATTCCTTAATGTGCCACCTCTGTAAATCGGTACTTTAGTCAGCTTGTTTGTTAGTGGCTTGGGTATTTTTAGAAGTGTAGCATCGCTCTGTCTGGTTACTCTGTTTGTATGGTTAACATATTGTTCATCATTGGATCTTTTATACATGAGAGTGCAGAGATGTGTATCCCTCCTTTGGCTAAGGTAGCTGACGCGTGCTTTCGCATGCATTTCCTTTACAGACAGGTTTTTTCCTCTGTAGACAGTTCTAAAAGCCCAATTTTGAATCTTGTGTAATTTGTTATCTTATATATAACAGATATCTATCATATAAACACTAAAACAGTGTCATTGACTAAAATGTATTCTCTGATAGACGATGTATACTTTATTTTACATAGCTTAGTGGTAACAGTTTTAAATTCAGCTCACAGTGTGGGGTATAGGGGCATAATCCTCACTCACAGGTGGCGCGGCGGCGGCAGAGGTAGGAACTAGACCCTTAGTGCCAATAAAGGAACTGCGCGTGTATAGTGTTTGTGTTTATACCCCCCATGATTTCATTATCAAGCACTTATATAGCATATATATATATATTGATTAAATCTAGCATATATCACATACACGCATAAATCTAGCTAACATATCACGATGAACCATAGTTCAGTGGCCAGTGAATCAAAAATAGATGTCTGTAAATAGATCAACATTAATCTGTAATAAATTGCTCCCACGCATGCGCCTAGGAGGATTAAATTTAGATGATCGTACAAAAGGGACCTGGTGACAGTCTTCATTAGCAGAAATTGGATCCTGATTGGCCTGGCACCTGTTGGCGGGAGTACAGCGCCTCCTGGCGGCAGGGGATAGCAGTCTTTCCGGTACTGGTTGGTTTGTGTTTGGAGTTTTACATCCTCGCGACATCTAAGGTCATATGAGAATGGGTACCGACTAGTGACAGTGCACACTCATGGCAACTTTATAGTGCTGCCCCACTGGTAGATCAGGCCACCATGACAATGACCTGATATCCCACTCAGCCACATTATCCTGACAGAACTAACCAAGCCTTGCCCTATCCTAATTATGCCAAGTGCCTGGGTAGGAAGTGACAAGTATACATTTTAAAGTCATTCGTTTGAGTTGACCAGGGTTCGAGCCCATGGGTTCGCATCCAACAATCTACCAAAAGGGGAGACGGATGCTCAACTCATTCGGCCATCCCACCTGGTCTCGCTTCCAGTAGAGAAATACTCAGCGGAGTTCAAATACTGCGTGCATTGAATCGGCCCGTTCGCCGTATTGCTCCACTGGGATTGGAGCAGCACATTTGCAGCCAGCCAATCAGCATTGAGAACCCCTCCTCTCTACTTCCTGTAATAGACCCGGAGCTGTCGATTGTTCCAGTCCTCTCACACAGAATAGCCTAGTACCTGGGTGTTTGAGTGAATAGACAGTGCTATTGAATATATTCCATATTCATGTCAATCTATTTATAGACATCCATTTTGAATCACTGGCCAGCGAAATTTGTGTCGTCATGAAGTGTTGGCTAGATTTATGCATATATGTGATATACTGATTATATATATATAATATATAACATATATAGCATATATATAATCTATATAAAGTCGTTATGCAAATGTTGACATGTTCACTTCATCACAGCTTCATATAAATATATTTTGGATACATTTTGTGGGATAGATTAAATACATGTATTGCTAACATACTTATTACACAGGGTCAACAATAACTACTTGACTTACGACCCGCACCCCCTGCAAAACAAACTAAGAACATAGAAGACAAATCAGTAACACTCTAACATGGAAACCAAAAATATATGGTATACAGTTTCTGAGAATGCCCCACATATATACATAATTATATATATATATGTATGGCATAGGCTGGGAGGGGCAAATTAGAAGGTCTGCAGCAAATTGGGAATCGGTCGGACAAGGACCAGGGTGATGCCCTCCGTAGAACCTCCCGCCATCACTATTCGGAGCAGTACAGTTGAAAGCGAGGCTCCATTCAGAGAACAGGGCGCAAGGTCTACTAATGTGTCAAGCAGGACCCACACTCACACACTCACAGCATCCCCCCCCCCCCATCCCCTCCCCCATCCCTCCACGCCGCCTTGGCGGGCTAAATGGCAGGGTCAGTCACGTGTCCCATGGCCACGTGTTGGTGCATAATGTGAGGTGGTGTGGCGTGGGTGTGGTTCTGTGGGTGGGTGTGGGTGGGTGTGGGTGGGGCTTAATGGGGGAGAATTGGGGGAGGGTGGGGGCGACAAGGGTCAAGGTGGGATTTGGACCCATATTTGGGAGGGCACGGTGTTCTTGGGCAGAGGTAAGAGGTGCTGGTTGCGGGGTAGGGCAGAAGGGTGAGATTGGGGTGGGAGTGGGGTGCGGACTGTGGGGACTGTGGGGACTGTGGGGACTGTGGGGACTGTGGGGAATGGGGGGACTGGGGTGAATGGTGTGTGATTGGAGAGTGGGAGTGGTTACAGTAGAAATGCAAAGATGGCGCCTGGGGAATTTGAGGGCCGAGGGCACGATGTGTTTGTGTCTGTAAGGGTGGGTGTGGTGGGTGTGGTGGGTGTGTTTGTGTCTGGGGAGGTGTGGGTGTGTGGGTGTGTGCGGGTGTGCGACTGTACAGATGTGTGGGTGTGTAGGTGTGTTTGTGACTGTGTAGGTGTGTGAGGGTGTGCAGGTGTGGGTGTGTTTGAGTGTGGTTGTGTAGGTGTGTGGATGTGTGGCTGTGTTGTCTGTGGATGTGTAGGTGTGTGGGTGTGTGGCTGTGTTTGCGTGTGTAGGTGTGTGGGTGTTTGTGTGTGTGCCGATGTGTGGGCGTGTGGGTGGGTGTTTGAGTGTGTAGGTGTGTATGGGCGTGTGGGTAGTTGTGTAGGTGTGGGTGTGCGCGGGTGTGTGGGTGTGTATGTGTGTGGGTGTGCCTGTGTAGGTGTGGGTTTGTGGGTGTGCAGGTGTGGGTGTATGGGTGTGTTTTTGTCTGCGTAGGTATGGGTGTGTGGGTATGTTTGTGTTTGTGTAGGTGTGGGTCTGTGTATGTTTGTGTGTGTAGGTGTGGGCATGTGGGTATGTTTGTGCCTGTGCAAGTGTCGGTGTGGTGGGTGTGGGTGTGTCTGTGTGTGGGTGTGTGGGTGCGCGGGTGTACAGGTGTGTGGGTGGGTGGGTGTGCTTTTGTCTGTGTAGATGTGGGTGTGTGGGTGTGTTTGTGTCTGTGTAGGTATGGGTGTGTGGATATGCTTGTGTTTGTGTAGGTATGGGTGTGTGCGTCTGGGATGGGCGAAGCCTGCCTGTTTATGTCTGTGTCGAGAGAGCGATAAGCCCTGTCTGGATCGAGGATGCAGAGGAAGGTCGGGTGAGATCTTACAGCAGCAAGCCGGGCGGGAGGTACCGGCACAGGTAGCCTTGACCACCGGTTGTATCAAAGCGATATAAACTTGATGCTGAGTAACTAGAGGGCGGGGGAGGCGGAGACTAACGAGGCAGGGAAGGGGGGATGGAGACGGGGACTGAGGAGCGGCGGAGGAGAGGGAGAGGGGGAGAGAGAGTGGGAGGCAGATGGGACGGAGAGGGAGAGGGAGGGGACGGCGAGGGAGAGTGTGAGACGGAGGGGAGGGACAGCGGGAAGTGAGGGAGAGTGGGAGAAGGAAGGGAGCGTGATGGGTAGAGTGGAGAGAGGGAGGGGGAAGGGAGAGGGCGAGACGGAGCGAGGGAGCGGAAGGCGAGGGATAGTGTGAGACGGATGGGAGGGAGAGCGGGAATGGAGGGAGAGTGGGGGAAAGGAGGGAGTGTGAGGGGTAGAGGGAGAGGGACGGGAGAGAAGGAGGGGGTAAGGGAAGCGAGAGTGGGGGACGGAGAGAGGGTGAAGGGTGAGAGGGAGAGGAGGAGTGGGAGAAGGAGCGGAGATGGAGGGGGAAGGGGGAGAGGGAAGGGTAATCCGGAGGGGGAATGGGAGCGGGGATTGAGAGTGAGTAGGAAATAGAAAAGGAATTATAAGCAGAATGCATGTAGGACGGCATTGGTGACCAACTGGAACAGGTGGGTTGTGTGTGTGGCTTTGATGTTGCCACGGTGGGATTGTTGTAAATATTATCGTTATTGTTATTATTAGTATTATTGGCCTTATTGGTATTATTGGTGTTAGTCTTATTAATGGGGGTAGGGACACCATGTAGTGGATCTGGCGAGGGGTGGCCTGGTGGCCTCGTGGCCCGGTGGCCTGGTTCAAAGGGACGCTGTGTGACTCAGTGCCGCCGGCCCCACCACACGCGCACTCCGTCACACCCACCAGCTCCTCCCCCATCATCACCCCACCATAGCCCAACAGCCCTACCTCCACAACCCTACCCCACCGTGCTCTCCTTCAAACCCAAGAGAAACCCGCCTATACACCCAACTCTCCCCTCACCCCCACCTGCCCCGTCATCACTCCACCACACCCCAACCTCCACACACCCATCTCCACAACCCAACACCCACCATCTCCTCCCCGGACGCCAGAGGCATTCCCCTCTACCCCTACGCTCCTCACCTCCACCTCCACCTCCACACCTCCGCCTCCACACTTCCACCTCCACAACCCTACCCTCCACTCTCCCACCTCCACATCCTCACCTCCCCACCCTTACCCGCTCCTACCTCCACCCCCAACCCCCACCTCCACCAATTCACCCCTCCACCCCCTCACCCCCACCTGACCCCCCCTCAACAACAACCCCCGACCCGACCCCTATCCCTCATCGAACCCAGGCATCTGCCTCCAGACGTACAGCATTGATCCTACCAGTCGGAAGGCTCCGTACAATCAGGACTCCGGGTTCTCCTGCGTCACACCCCTGATTTAGGCCTCTCCAGGGTGTCAGGTATCAATGCCCCGAGCACCATTATAGTCAGCTTCTCCAGTGGCGGCCGTGGCCCCTTTCCTCCTCAATAGGTCACCACTACATTACTGGAGGCCATACACCTCCAACCTGCACGGCACTGGCACCCCGCTGAGTAACCCACACCTCTTCCCACCCCTCCAGGCTCCAACCCCCACCCTCTCTCCTCCTCCCGATTGGCACTCCCTCTCCCCGTCCTCGTCCGCTCTCCCTCTCCTCCCCCATCTCCCCTCACCCACCATCTCCAACCCTCTCCCCGGCCCCGCTCCATCTCCACTTCCTGCCCTCACTCTTCCCCTCCCCTCCCCTCTACCTCCGTCCCTCACTCTCCCCGTCCCCTCCCCTCCACTTCTTCCCCTCACTCTCCCCGTCCCCGTCCCCCTCCCATTCCCCCTCCCCTTCCCCTTCACCGCATCCCCTCACTGTCCAAATGCCCCTCCCCTTCCTCTTCACCTCTTCACCTCATCCCCTCACGCTCCTCGTCTCCCTCTCGCTCCCCTCCCCTCCACGCCCCACCCCTCATTCCCCATCATCTTCCCCCTCCCCGCTACTTCCTTCCCGTACTCTCCCCCTCCCATTCCCCTCCACGTCTTCCCCTCCCCTTCCCTCTCCCCACCCACCCTCTCCCCCTGCGCCCCTCACTCCCCACCACCCCATCCCCCATCCTCCACACAACCCTCTCCCTCTCACATAACTCTCACTGCTTCACAACCCGCTAATGAATAATCAATATCCCATATTTCTCAATTCATCCCATCATTCTTTCCCTACGCGGGGAAAACAGTAAAAATAAACACCAACAAAACCCACACCGGGAGGCATAGGTGGTGGGAGGGAAGAGAAGGGGGGGGGGGGGCAGCAGGATTATTACAGTATCCATAGGCCACTTGACTCCCATATCGTGTGTCGGGTCTCACCGACGTAATTTCTTCTTTAAATTCCGCACCCTCTCCTCTCCCCCACCTCTCCTTTCCCCTCCCTCCGCCACCACCAACTCCCTCCCCTCTCCCCACCTCCCCCTCCCCACCTCCTTCTCCTCTCACCATTGCTGTAAATCATCCCGATGGGCGGGTAGCTTGATGCGCCGTGGGACACTCCCCCAACAACAGGTCCTTATAACCTGAAGTTCCCACTCGACACCTTGTATTTGCAGCCAGTTCTCCTGGGATTCCTTTGAAATTTCACTTTCGCCGCGTTCCCGATACGTGTGTGTGTGGGAGGGGGACAGGGGCCGGTGGAGGGGAGACGGGAGGGGAAAGGGGGAGGGGAGAGGCGGTGTGCTTCGCTTCTTTGTGGCGGGTGGCGGCTTGTCTGCCGTGGATCTGTCATCAATGAGCAGATGACATTTCGTCTGGCTTTTGGTTCCATCAACAAATATTTCACCTATATTTCACGTCTGAATATACGAGTCAGGTATCATTAGCGGGCAAGAAGTGCTGGCCAAATGAGTGGGTTAGAAATACAACTAACTCCCCACAAACCATCTCCACCACAATATCCTGCCACATACACCCCTCGCCTCACACTCCGCCACCCCCACCCAACCCCACATCCTTACCCTCACCCAGACCAACTCCCACACCCATGCCACTCCCCCATACCCACACCCACACCAAGACCCACACCCACATCCACAACCACAATGATCCCCCACACCCACTGCCTCCCTCTCACCCACACCTACAACCCTCCCACGCCACTCCCGCGCAACCACTCCCTCCCCCACACCCACGCCAACACCAACACCAACACTCACACCCATTCCCTCCGGCAGGCCTGCATCCATATCCACACCCGCACCCACATCACTCCCCCACATCCACACCCACAACTCTCCTCATTCTTATTTACTCCCCCACACCCACACCAACACCCACTCCCACAACACTCTCACACCCAAACCCACACCCACACCACTCTCACACCCACACCTACACCCACACCCACATGTCACCCTCCGCACGTCAGCTAATGCCAGGTGAAGGCAGCGCGGGTCCGGGGCTTCCCGCCATTTCCCCCCCAAATCGAGGTTTGACCTACCTTGAGCTCCTCCAGCGTGAGTCAGAGCCACTGTCTCCTTCCTCTCCTCTCTGTCTCTCCCTGTCTCTCTATCCCTGTCTCTCTATTCCTGTCTCTCTCTGTCTCTCTCTGACCTGTAGGAAGACAAACAACAGGAAGCGCATTAGGTTATTCTTTCGCAGAAACTGTAAAACCAGTCTGGCGCTGGTTTCCGGGAGGCGTGTGCGGGTTACTGTGACAGCGCGAATTGGAGACTGAGTGGGAGTGAAAGCTGCTGGGCTGCCATAGAGACATGGTTTTCATGGTCCTCTTGTGAACAAAGTGAGAGTGGGCTGGTTGTTGGAGTTTTACGTCCTGAAACCAATTCTCAGGCAAAGGCAATCCAGGGGACTCAGCAGCAAGGAAGTAACGGCTGAGTGAATAGCATTTTCAGCATGTACACGCTAAAGAAGAAGAAGTTTGTTTTATTTAACAATGCCTCTAGAGCACACATCATCGTGTTCATATCATCGGCTATTGGACGTTGAGCATATGGTTATTCTGACATTTCTTTGGAGGAAACGCACTGCAGCTACATTGGCTACTCTTTCCGATAAGCAGCAAGGGGTCTTTTATATGCACTTTCCCACAGACAGGATAGCACTTCCACAGCCTTTGATGAACCAGTTGTGGACCACTGGTTGGAACAAAAAATAGCTCATACTGCACATGGGTCCACTGAGCACATGACCCACACCTTCACAGGTGGACACTCTTCTGCCTGAGCTACTACCTGCTCCATCCCAACCTCCCACCACATACATATATTTTGTATATATATACATATACATCAGATATTAAATAGAATGTATAATACATATGTAACAAGCGGACATGTTCTGCGTCAATGTGTAGATTTCCTGGCCTTGCGTCAACTGCTTTAATCTAAATAGCATGAAAGACCTCTGTAGCAATGTAAAATGTAAAACAGAAACAAATCTTACTTAGAGTTCCTATAAAGAACTGGGTTATATCGGCTCCTGTAATTTTGGCTGTGTTTTGGTTGGTAGTTGGAATGTTACGCCCTGGCAACATCTAAGGTCATACAAGGACGGGTACCGACTTGTAACAGTGCACACTCATGGTGACTGCCCCACTGAGAAATCAGACCACCCGCCCATGACCCCATATCCCACTCACATTATTCTGACATAGTGACAACGACCTAGCTAACTATTCCTTGCCCTATCCTAGTAATGCCGAGTGCCATGCTAGGATTGGTTGGTTGTTGAAGTTTTACCTCCTGGCAACATCTAAGGTCAGCTCAGGACGGGGGCCATGCTAGGAAGCGACAAGTATCAATGTCGTAAGTCATTGGTTTGAGTTTGTGAGGAATCGCGCACAGGAGGCCTGCGCTCTACCGATTCCGCCATCGCCGGTCGGCAGTGTATTATGAGTTACACAAAAAGCCTACTAGGTGGGGAACAGACAGGTGTTATGTATGAGTAGTCATCAGGCAGAGATCAGCTGTACATAGCGCCACATGAATGAACATAGTGCCATGTATTCCTGGGTGGCGAACAGGGGCAAGTGGCATGTGGCATATTGAGTATAGCTGGTTGCCGGTGGCAGGTAGAGGTCATGCTTGGGAACTCCCCATTGTCCAATACTGTGCTGCCACCTGCTTACACCACTACTCACTGTCAGGTTCCCGAATATGCCTATTGTGGTTGGAGGCTAGCTGGATGGGCACCCATAAGGCAATCCCCACCAACTGCCTCCTCCACACACCCGTCTCCCCACCCACCTCCCACCGCCGCCTTCTATCCGCCTACCCACCCATCCACCTCCCACACCCACGCGCCCCCCACACCCAACCACCTCCCCACCCACCACCCACCAGTCTCCTCCACCCACCTCCTCCTCCCACCCGCCTACCCACCCATCTACCTCCCACACCCACCGCCTCCGACGCCCATCCACCTCCCCACCCACTTCCACCCCACACCCTCATTTCAACACCACCACCTCCCACCCACTCACCTCCCATGCGCATCCAGTCCCACCTCCCTTCTCATCCCCCTCCCACCCTCCTACCCACCCCCACCCACCTCCCACAGTCAACCACTTCCCCCACCCCCTCTCACCTCCAAAATGTCCAAACACACCCACCTCACATACCCGTCCAGCCCCAACTCAGTTCTCACCCGTCTGCAACCCACCCACCCACCCTCCTCCCCACCTACCTCTCACCTCCACCTCCCATCTGCCTACCCACCCATCCACCTCCCACACCCAACCACCTCCTCGTACCCTTCCCACTTCCCGTCCCACCCCTACGCCCCCTCCAACCCATCTCCCCACGCAACCTCCCACCTACCATCCACCCACCCACCCTCCCATATCCGCAACCCCCATCTCCCCACCCCCTCTCACATCCCCCTCCCACCTCGCCCTCCCACCTCGCCCTCTCGTGCTTCAACTCCCCGTCCCACCCCAACCTCTCTTTCCCACCCCCTCCAACCCATCTCTCACCCGCCACCCACTCTCCAACCCGCTGTTGCGGATTCCGAGGGACACCAGTTTCACAGGGACACTTCCATTCAAATGCATTGTTAACGGCCGTGAGCAAATCTTCATACAGAAAAAGTCAAATATCTCCCAAATTACACCATCTAGAAATAAATCGCTTGGTACACATATAGAAAACATCTTTACCAAAAACATTATATCAAATTTATAAGGTTAGGGTTCTTGAATTCTATTAATTTTGAATAAAACTAACGTTTTACACTGCGCGTACCGTCAAACTCAAGGCATTGTCAATGGCCGTGAGCAGTCTTCATACAGACAATACAGAAAAAGTGAAATATCTCTAAAATTACACCAGCTACAAACAAATCGCTTGGTACACATATAGAAAACATGTTTAGCAAAAACATTATATTAAATTTATAAGGTTAGTGACGATGCTGTTCGAGTTTGACGCGTGTGCAGGAGCGATGTGTCCCTGTGAAACTGGTGTCCCTCGGAATCCGCAACACCGCCACCCACTCTCCCACCTACACTTCCCCCACCCACCCTCCGATCCTCCCCCTCTTAGCCACCTCACCCACCCACGTCCCGCTACTCCAACCCCTGAGGATGTACCCAAATGCAGCTGGACCATCCAGGCGTTAACCAGTGTTATGCTAAGCGTAAATATCACTGCATCGCATTCACAATCTATCGGTCATAATCCAGTCCAGCCCTGCCACTATTATAACATTTCATAATGTCTCATAATGTCGCATAATGTCCCATAATGCATCACCGCGGTTTTTGTTGCATAATGCTGGGATTGCGCTTCTTGATCCCATCAACGCCTGAGAGTGGGAGGGGGGCTGCTTACTGCTATCACAATCATTACTCTAATAGGATCACCCAAGCAGGGTGGTAATACTGGCCGTTCAATACCCACCCACTGCCCACAATGGCTTTCTCCCAATACACCGCTTTTGGGCGATAATGGGTTGGCTGAGGCCTCACAATAGGTTTCGCTGAGCCCAATATTACCTCTCATAAACAGGTTAGGCATGTTAATCTTAAAGCTGTATAGACCGATGAAGAATCAAATTTTCAAAACCGAGAAGCCCACCTAGATTTGATTCTAGATATCTAACTTAGATACTGATGCATTTATTGAGTTGCCACATGGAATGGCATACTGAATCAATTTAATAGAACCTGTTACTGCAGAACCCTATGGTGTCTTAGTATTGGTGTGCTTGCCAACATTAATTTGGCATGTTTGCACTTCAAATATCTCCAAGGATGGCCATTTAAAATAAAGGTTACTTCCAACTAATGTAAGGTAGATCATGACAATCAGGTTAATATATTATTCCCAGAAAAATGACTCAAACCATCTCAAAACCATCGGACTGTGCAACTTTAAAGTTACATAATCTGTTGGTTTTGAGCTTCTGGCATTTTCTAGGATAAATACATTATATTGGTTGCTGCAATCTACATTACTTTAGTTTGAAGTAACTTTTATTTTAAACTTATATTTTAAATGGCTAACTTTTGAAATATTTGAAGTGTAAACATGTCAAATTAGTTTTGGCAAGCATGGCCAAACTCTTACACCTTAGGATTCAGCAGTAACAGCTTCTGTTAATTTGACTTAGAATATCCTTCTATGTCGCAACAAATGGTCATTAAGTGCATCTGTATCCAAGTTAGATATGTAGAGTCAAATCTAGATAATTGTTTTGGTTTTGAACATTTGATATTTTCATCGGACTATATCTTTTTCTTGAATATTTATTCTGCCTATCAGGGATAAGTTTGAATAGTCTGGTTTCCATCATTAGACAGTTGGTTGATAGAAAGGCCTGGGTCTACACTTTTACTGAGCCAGGGGATTTTTACCCTCCCACACCACATAGACATGGTATGAGAGCAACTGAACTTTGATGACACTGTAAGTTATACACAGCAGTGGAAATCCAAATTGGCAGAGGTGATAGCATGAGGAATTGAACAACCAACCTTCAGATTAGGAGTCTGATCTAAAGAAATGTCCGACACTCTACCGACTCTGCCACAGAGAACACCACATCATATGGCTGTAAAGTTGCATAATCCTGATGAAAGCATGCTATTTTAATCTGTAAACACGTATCTACAGTAGATTTAATCCGACATACTAAGCTAAGTTTCCCTTGCACTCATTACTCATTTTGTTGGGATCTACATAAAAGGGCCTTCTATGTCATTTTAATCAATCCTGCTACCGTTGAAGACTATGCACTCAGAGCTTTGACAAGGACATTAAAACTCACTAGCTTTGACCACCAGTAGCATGACCTAGTTAAGGTAGCAATGACACAATGCATCGCCATTCACCTAGTGTGCTCACACATGAATTTTACTTTATGGCTTGAAGATAGTTCCTTTATGTACCAACACTTTTTATTTTAAGGCTGACACACCAGTGCTCTGGTGCTGACAAAGGACATTATTCAATGAATAAACTACATTTGATGAATATTAAAACAACAGAAAAAGCCTCACGATTCCAGGGGTCAGTGCAGTCGAGACCTCCATCATGTGGTAGAGAGGCTCCTACACTTTTAGAGAGGTCAAACCATGACCTTCAAAGAGGGGCTAGATAACCAACACTACTCTGCACCAGGGTGTGGGGGCGCGGTCTCTGGGGTCAAGTGAAGCTCAGCTCAGGCGCATCAGGTTCTATTATAAAACGCCCATAATACATGCTTAGGTCATTACTTATGTAAGAGATCATAAACAAATACCGCCCTGCTACACAATACTAAAGAAAGGAAAGGATAATGAGTCCCATGAGGAAGGTATATATTCCCGCTTACAATAATTGGGAAATTGGAAGTCCATTTTCCATTTTAAGGGAAATAATTTTTTATAACTACAGTAAAACCTCTCTAACCCACCACCTCCCTATATTGATCACTTTATTTAGGTCCGAACCAGAGATTTCTATTAAATTGACTTAGTGTTCCTTCTCCCTAGATATGAATGCTTAAGCCCAGGTCACATACATGTTAGTGAATGTAGTTGAATGTAGTTAGAATAACATGGGTGAAACGTGCTGTCACTACGTTCAAATACATTAAGGTACGGTAGGTTTTGGTTAATGACCCACCTAATGGTACGGATAAATACGTTATGGTATGGATCCCAGTACGTTATAGTATGCATCCTGGATGTGCAACTACATTCAACTACGTTCAACTACGTTCAACTACGTTCAACTATCTTACCCTCCACTACGTTCAACTACCTTCAACTATGTTCAACTTCGTCCACTAATGGCTATGTGACTATGGCAAAGTGGGCAAGGTTTTGTGTGGGTCAAAGTCTGCTAGGGTATGCTAGAGTATGCTAGAGTATGCTACTGAACATTAAGAAGTATGCTAGAGTTCGCTAGAGTATATTACCATCACGGAGGCTAGGTCTGTCTCAAACGCAGTGCTCTTCATCCCAGGGAAGTCTGGATGCCGATACCTTGCACTACGTTCAGCTACGTTAGCCTCCACGACGTTCAAGTACGTTCACTAACGTGTATGAGACCGGGCCTTTAAGTAATGCAACAATGTCTAAGTTAAATATATTTAGGATAAAGTATTTTGCTTTACAAAAATATGTTGATGCAGCTTTAAATATCCAGAAAGTAAAACCTTGTGATACATAAATGAAACTATGCAGCTTTAAACATGACATACAATTCTATTAAACTGACTTTAGTATTCCCTCTACGCAGCAATCTAAATTAGATATATTTAGCATCAAGCGTTTTGACTTCGAAATGTTGATGTTTGTGCAGCCTTATGCCCGGTACACACCTAGCGTATACGATTGTTTTCCCGCACCCACCTAGCGTATACGACCTAAAACTGCCCCAAAATCGTGAGGTGTGCACTCCCCTAGCACACCTACCGATTGCGATTCCCGATTTTTAGGGCTAAAACGGTAGGTGTGCGCTAGGATTACGATTGCGATTCCCGATTCGAAAAATGAATCGGCCCGATTTCAGTTTTAAGCGGATCGGGAGTTTTAGTGCGCGAATCCTATACGCTATGTGTGTACCTGGCATAAAACTATGCATGCCACAGACTACAGCGTTCGCCGCGCCACCTACACCGGAAGCGCGTTGCAATATCACCAGTAGCGACCGCATAATTATGCGCATGCGCAATCGAATCATGGCGGCAGCGACTCTCACCTCCCACCCACCCACCCTCCCTCCCACCCACTCAGCCAGTGGTGAACAGTAGATGGCGGGAATCGATGAGTGCCAAACATCTGCTTATATAAACCACAAGGGGGCGCCTCTCATATGATTCGAACACCCCCCCCCCCCCCCCACGACAAATAAAAACAACCCCATACAAAAACAATAATGAAAACACCAGGGAAATTCCAGGTAAACCAAGCAAAAAATCAACCTAAACAAAAAGAAATCAACCATTAAATAAAATCGAGTAGAAACGGTAACGGATTGAAGTTGTCAATAATCCATATCATTTTCATCTTCTCTCTCACTCTTTATTTTATTTACATTTTTTGGTGGGTGGGTGGGGTCTTTTCTGAGGAGTGTCGTTCGATACGCGGTCGACTATGAGGGTAAACAGAGCACGTGTTGTATCGACTTGGAGGCAAACAAGGCCCCGGCCGGAACCAGCCAACTGAGTTAAGGAGGCGAATTATGCCGTGATAGATAACCCTGCAGGCCGACAGCAGCCTTTCTATTTGATCGCTGCAGCGAATTTGATTCAGAATCGAGAGTTATTTGCCCGCAGTTGTTGCCATGCTGCTTTCGCCTGGCTCGACTAGTGAAATAATCGAAGCCCGCCTGACATTGCGCGACGTTCTGGTAACTTGACTTGGATGAATGGCACTTAATCGGCGGTCGGGCATACTGATGGTAAAAGCAAAGATTCTCCTATACATTATGATAATTTTGTCAACAGTACGACCTGGGAAATAGTGGCCGAAGGAGGCCTGAAGTTCATGGTGTGTTTTTATTCGCAAAGACACAACACAGTTTGAAACGAATCATATATCTGAAGCTAAACAAAAGTGTCAGCAGAGAAAAGATTGTCTCCTTCATCTACCAGACTCTCTGACAGCAGCTACACACACATGTCCAATGTGCCACTGCACATCCTGAACATAAATTGGACTCATCAGTCATTGACATGTACACAACAAATGATGAGTTGCTGTCATCGTTGCCACCAATGGACAAACAACGAGAAGATCATATATTATATATTTCTCCTGGATAGGATTATTAATTCATTACTTTATCAATTTATTAATTACTGTGTCCCTTCATCTTGTATACTCGGCGTGTCTAAGTTAATATCTTCCAGTTCTTTAAGCATCATTTTATTAGCCAGCTCGGCTGCTGCTTTGCTCTTGTATTTCAGTTTCCCTGCTTTATTTGATAAATGAGATTTAGCTGGCTTTATTATCTTCAACCACGTTTAAATAAGATTCTCGTGTGGTTTGAGGCGGACTTTGAATTCGACATGACACATTGGGGCTGCAAGAAACAGGTGAGGTTGTGGGTTTGGTTGGATGAAACTCTGTGGAGAGGGCGGGTGGGTGGGGGGGGGGGGAGAGAATGAGTCGCAGGAAACTACGGGGTTGGTGAGGGGCTGGGGCTGGGGGTGGGGGCGGGGCCGGGGGCGGAGAGAGGTAGGGAGTGGCCCCGTGTGCAGGAGGGAATTATAAGTTTGGGGAGGGTGTAGATATGGTGAAACTATATGTATGTCTGTAATAGTGGAGGCGTGGAAGGTGTGGAGAGGTAGAGGGTATGTCCACGTACGCTGCTTGCGGCAGGTGGGGCAGCCCAGGGGAGAGGGTGTCTATGTCCGCGAGAGGAATTCTAAAGGGGCTGTCACATTAGGGTTTTTTGCGGGAGCGTATGGCGGCGTAGGCGCATTAGGTCATATCGTTGGCATACGCCGCCATAAGCCGCCATACACTACGCATATGCTACGCATATGCTACACATAGGCCGTCATGTGCCGGCCTATGCCGGCGTATGCCATTGTACACCGCCATACGCTTTCTCCCGTCCGTCCGTCCAAATTTTGTTGTGCATGCTAAAAAGATCTCGACCTATGGGAGCGTATGGTTCATATGCTACTCATACGCCGGTGTACGCTCCTCGTATGCTAGGGGTGCGCCGGCATAGGTTACGCATACGCTCAACTTGCATCACCGGCGTATCTCTAGCGTATGTAGTGTATGCATAACCTACGAGTTACGTATGGGAGCGTACTACTAGCATATGCACAGCGTATGCACAGCGTATGCCCAGTGTATTCCAAGCATATGCCATAGGTCTTGACATCGATTTTGACTCATACGCTACTCATACGCTCATACGCTATGCATGCGCTACGCATATGCTATGCATATGCTACGCATATGCTACGCATACACTACACATATGCTATACATACGGTACGCATAGGTTCCATATGCCAATCAAAACCGTAAAAAATGTCACAGTACGCTCTCATACGCTCCGCGTACGCTCCTCATACGCTCCTCGCACGCTCCTCATAGGTTACACATACGCTCAAAAACACCCGATAGGTCACCAAAGGTCATCATAGGCCGGCATTCGCAGGACTTACGTAGGTTTTCAATACGCTCCCGCCATACGCCGTAATGTGACAAGGCCTTAAGCGAACAGTTCTACTGCAATCAAGAAGTGTGCTGCGAGATCCGCTGATACTTCAGGACCGACGGAGACTGTGACGCAGCACGCTGGGTCGCAGCTTCAGCTGTCACCGTGTGAGGTGGCGGAGGAGGTGGTGAATACACATATACAAAATGGTATTTGATCTACTGTAAAATATTTAGTAGGCTAAAGAGAGCTTGTTGGCAGTTCAGCTTGGTCTGCTTTCACCTCATGAGGTGGAGTAAGGGTGACTGTCAATTTCTGTGTTGTCAGTTTTGGTACCTATCAATATAGGTATTCCGAGCTTCGCTGCTCACCCAGGGAGAACAAAAGCTGGGACCCAGTAGGTCGGGTCGCATCTTCAGCTTCTCACCCCTCACCCCCTCACCATAGACCCTATTCTTTCAACTCACGCATGCATCCTGATTATCAAATTTGGTAGGCTTCTTGTGATATATCTGTGTATAATGTTGGTTCGTTGTGGTTTGGACTTTATGTCCTGGCAACGTCTAAGGTCATATCAGGACCGTTACCGACTTGTGACAGTTCGCACTCATGGCGACTTTATAGTGCTGCCCCACTGGAGATCAGACTCGCAGCACCATGACCACTCAGTCACATCATCCTGAGACCGAGCCAACTGGTCCTTTCCATAATCCTAATAATGATGAATGCCTGGCTAGGAAGCGACAAGTATCAATTATAAAGTCATTTGTTTGACTCGACTGGGAATCCAACTCCCGACCTTCTGCATAGGAGGCCTGAGCTCTACCGATTATACCACCGCGTCCGTTGTGCATAACGTACATTGCAGTGGAATTAGATCAACTCTACAGTGCCTCTAGAACTGCTGCACACAGTGTTACCAGCACCCTAAACACAGCCAACACCGCGGCCGGTGTTTGCCCGAAGTCTTCACATGTGATCAGGGCACCTCCGACACCATTCATCTAACACTGTCTCCAGATGTAGGTCAAGGTCACGTCGTTAGGCGGTCCTTGACATGGTGGAACCTTTAATTTACCGCCCATGCTACTTCTTTACCCAATTTGGGTACACAGTGCGCCAATGATGTGTGATGTGTGTGTATGTGGGAGGTGTGTGTGTGTGTGGGGGGTGTTCTGAATTAGAGGCGGGTGGGCGAAATAGCGACAAAGAAGTGGGAAGATGGAAGGAGGGAAGGAGGGAAGGAGGGAAGGAGGGAAGGAGGGTTAGGAGGGAAGGAGGGAAGGAGGGTAGGAGGGAAGGAGGGAAGGAGGGAAGGAGGGAAGGAGGGAAGGAGGGAAGGAGGGAAGGAGGGAAGGAGGGAAGGAGGAAAGGAGGAAAGGAGGGAAGGAGGGAAGGAGGGAAGGAGGGAAGGAGGAAGGAGGGAAGGAGGGAAGGAGGGAAGGAGGGAAGGAGGGAAGGAGGGAAGGAGGGAAGGAGGGAAGGAGGGAAGGAGGGAAGGAGGGTTTTGTTTGTTTGTTGGAGTTTGACGTCCTGGCAAAGTCTAAGTACCGACTTGTGACAGTGCGCACTCATGGCGATTTATAGTGCTGCCCCACTGGGAAATCAGGCTGCTGGCACCATGACACAATATGTCACTCATGTACATTATCCTGACACTGAGCTAACCAGTCCTTGCCCTATCCTATTAATGGCGAGCGCCAGGCTAGAAAGCGACAAGTATCAATTTGATAAGTCATTGCTTTGACTCGACTGAGAACCAAACTCCTGACCTTCCGCACACGAGGCCCACGCTCTACCGATTAGCCTACCACGCCCGGTAGGGAAGGAGGGAAGGAGGGAAGGGGGCAAGGAGGCAAAGGGGGAAGCTCGGAAGGAGGGAAGGAAGGAAGGAGGGAGGGAAAGACGGAATAAGAGGGGGTTGGTACCGCGTGACACGAGCAGCCTAACGATGTCAGCGTTTTATAAAGTCACAAAATGGCGGCTCCTCACAGACGCTACCGGAAGTGGAAAGTCGGTTACCCCGTTGGCGCTGACGGATTGCCCTCGCATTAGAAACGCCGCGCCCCGCTGAGCTACACCCGGGTCGGTGGCGCCCCCTGACGGGTGTCGGCCGGGCGTCGCGACGCGCTATCACTTTCGCATTAACGTCAGGCCGCATCCTGTGGGCCCCTCCGCCTCACCCTGCCACTCGGCGCCTAATGATGGATCCAGCCGGCTTCGTCCCGCCCCACCCCGCCCAACACTTCTCTCCACCCCCCCCCCCCCCCGCCTCCTCGACCGCCTGAGCACCGGTGTGGTCGTGTGGTAGGGGAGGGGAAAGAGGCGGGGTAGGGTCGGGATGTGGGTGTAGCTGCAGGTATGGGTGGAGTGCGTGTGTCGGGATATGTGTTTGTGGCGTGTTTGTGGGGTTGGGGTGTGGGTGGGAAGAAGTGTGGGTTTGGTTGATTCTTGGAGTTTTACGTCCTGGCAACATCTAAGGTCATATCGGGACATGGGTGTCTGGTTGTGTATAGGTACGCGGGTCTGGTTGTGGGCAGATGTGCAGGTGTGAGTGTGTGTGGTGGTTGGCGTGAGCGTGAGCGTGTGGGTGTTGGGTGTGTCGGTGTGAGTGTGAGGGCGGGTGCGGTTGGGTGGCGGCTATGGAGGGCTGGTTGCGCATACATATATGGGTGTGGTTGGGTGGTTGTTTTAACGGCGCCGTTTATTCAATGCTGCAGTTCTGCAGCTAGTGACCGCTAGGTCACGAACACACCACAAATGTGGTTGCATGCAGATGTGCTGGTTTAGGTGCTCGTGGAAGGGCGGGTACGTGTGTCAGTGTATGTGGATATGCGGGTGTATGTGGGTATGCGGGTGTATGCGGGTGTATGCGGGTGTATGCGGGTGTATGCGGGTGTATGCGGGTGTATGCGGGTGTATGCGGGTGTATGCGGGTGTATGCGGGTGTATGCGGGTGTATGCGGGTGTATGCGGGTGTATGCGGGTGTATGCGGGTGTATGCGGGTGTATGCGGGTGTATGCGGGTGTATGCGGGTGTATGCGGGTGTATGCGGGTGTATGCGGGTGTATGCGGGTGTATGCGGGTGTGCGGGAATGAGGATACCTCGGAGTGGCAGGTGGGAACTGGACGTGTCACGCCCTGTGCGTTGTTAATTTACGTCCTAGCAAAATCTAAAGTCATATCAGTACAGGTACCGACTTATAAAGCGCACACTCATGACTTTTATAGGGCTGACCCATTGGGATACCAGGCCACTGACCATGAGCTGATATCCCACACAGTCACATTATCCCAAAACTGTGCCAACCAGTCCTTGTCCTATCCTATTAATGCCGAACGCCAGGCTAGGTGGTGACAAGTATCCAATTTATAAGTCATTGGTTAGCTCGACTGGGATTCGAACTCTCGACCTTCTATGCAGGAAGTTGCACTCTACCGATTTGGCCACCGCGACCGGTCTATCTCGTCTTGCCTTAGTAACTAAAACAAAGAGCTCTCTTGGTTTCTGGGTGGCCTGGTCGAGCTAGCATAGGAAGATGTCGGGCACCTGACTGAGATAATCCCAGCTGTGCCCGTGTGCCATGGGAAGGGAGGAGGGGACAGGGGGGGGGGGGGGGGGGTGGGCAGTGTGTTGCTCAGCACATTTGCAGACTGTTAATGGGCGTTGAGGAGGTGGACATTAAATATTCACTCGTTAAAACGAGAACGGAGCGTATGTTTAAGTGCCACTTTCCAGGTAGATAATTCTCTCGACTTTTAAAACAATTTATTTTTCATTAAATTTGTTTTAATGGTTAAAAAGGCATTACAAGACTGGCTAAAATGGGTCGGCCCAAAGGATTAATATTGAAATGGTGTCTTGCCTGGCTTGCCTGGCTTGCCTGGTTTGCCTGGTTTGCCTGGGTTGCCTGGGTTGCCCAGCTTGCCTGGCTTGCCCAGCTTGCCTGGGTTGCCTGGGTTGCCTGGGTTGCCTGGGTTGCCTGGGTTGCCTGGGTTGCCTGGGTTGCCTGGGTTGCCTGGGTTGCCTGGGTTGCCTGGGTTGCCTGGGTTGCCTGGGTTGCCTGGGTTGCCTGGGTTGCCTGGGTTGCCTGGGTTGCCTGGCTTGCCAGCTTGCCTGGCTTGCGAAACCGTCGGAAACGCTGCTGCGAAACAGCTTCTGCGAAACTGTCGCAACATCTACCCCCGCATCATTACGTCATGTCAGTGCAGCATCCATAATGCAGTGCCTAAACTGTTGTAATCAAAATCACATCTGACAACATTGCGTGCTTTTAGTGCTAAAAGAAAGCCATGGTACCGGCAGGAACTTGACATTTAATCAACTTCCTTAAAACTGACGAATCGGATTTAGCAACTAATGCTGGTAGGACGCGATCTGCGTTTAGCGTCCCGTTGAATCATTCATTTGCAGGAAGAGGAGGAAAAAGGGGGGGGGGTGGGCAGTATTTGTTGGCTGTGTTTATTGCGCTAGTTCTAATTGCAGCGAATGGAATTTGCCTGATGGGATGACGGCATGGTCTTCGATGCCGATTCAATCAATACACGGTAAATGGATGGATATGAACACGATGCCGCTGATTGGTGGTTAACTGAGAGGACTGTGGTAAGCACCATGTGGTAGAATAAGAAGCCTTCTCCCCAAGTCACATAGGGTTATATGGAACAAGCTATGAAACAGCCAGTCAACTACTGTCATATCTATTGGCACTCCAACCTTATTCAGATAAAACATTATTTAAAGGAACAGACAAGGTCATACCCACAGACATACCAACCTTGTTCAGATAACAATGATGAGAAAAGACCCGGCATTCTCATGGCTACTGATACTCCAACCTTGTTCAGATGAAAAGCAAAAGAAGCACCAGACATTCTCATAGCTACCCAACCTTGTTTAGATATACCCATATTTAAAAGCCATGAGACATTATCATACCTACAGACACTCCAACCTTGTTCAGACAAATAAAAACACAATTAAAAACGACTAGATATTTTCATACCTACTGACATTCCAACCTTGTTCAGGTAAAAAAAAACTAATTATTTATTACCAAAAAAACCAACAATTCAAAGCCACTAAACATCCTCATAGCTACTGAAACTCCAACAATGTTCAGTCTGAAATGAACAAAAGCCAGACATAGAGCAACAATTAAAGCTTCTTAAAACACCTGAGATTGTTTTATTACTTCTCCGCGCCACCATGACATTATTAATTTGCATATCATATGAATACTAGATATGTATTATGCATTTGTTAGAATTAGCAAAACTCACCGAACAGAGATTGAGAAAAAAATCCTGCAAATGGATATAATCCAATTGGATCTGTGGAAAGAGCGGGAGGAGGACAGACAATGTTTACATATTTGATATTTTCTTGCTTAATAAAAAATTAGTTGTTTTCTTAAAACTCAAGTCCAAATTGGCCGATGCTTCCCTGCACCAAATGGTTATTGCACAAGGTGCCATTCCAATATGATGGATACCTAGATAACGCAGCACTAAATCTCCTTGTCACACTGATTAACTTTTGACCTCTTTATATCGAGGTATCAGTAATTCTGTTTTCACAGGCAACATAAGACAATCGATTCACATGGGCGATGTCAAGATATGATGCATGGGTTTGCATCAAAGACCGATTAGTTGATTGGGCCATAGAAGCAGTACCCGCCCCTATCTTATGGGAGTGATGTAAGGGAGCATAAATTAATGACTTTGAGTTACAGCAATATTTCCTTTAGATAAATATATTAGATTCATTGGTGTAATGTACTTTCTGTGAGTTTGAGGTAATTTTTATACTAAGGGTTTAGTTAACATAGTATATATATTTGAAGATAAATCATGTCAAATTAATTTAGAATTTTCTCCTGCACATCGGAATACTGGACATCATAGCCTTCAGCAGTGGCTGGTTCTAGTAAAGCTGCATAGTCAGATGAAAATATCAAATTTTCAAAACCAAAGCAATTACCTAGATTTGATTCTACATATCTAATTTAGATTCTGGTTCAGTTATTAAATATTTGTTACTATATAGAAGGGAACACCGAGGCAATTGAATAGAATCTGTTTCCACAGAAGCCAGTGGTGTCAGAGTTTTGGCATGCATACCAAAATTAATTTGGCATGTTGGCACTTCAAACATCTCAAAAGTTAGCCAATTAAAATAATCGTCACTTCAAACAAAAGTAAAGTAGATTATTACGATCAATGTCATATATTTATCTCAGAAAATGATAGAAACTCAAAACCATCGGATTATACACTTTAAATTGACTCAGCATTCCCATATGTTTAGCAATATATGTTTACTAAGTGCACCAGTATCTAATTGCATAAATAGGATCAAATCTAAGCGAGTGCTTTTGCAGTGAAAGTATGCTGTTCTCATCAGTATTGTGCATGCAGCTTTAAGTAAATTGATTAGTTGGTGCGAGGTAGGTTTAATTAAAATGAAGTTTGTCCATTCGCTATCTCAATGCATGATAGGAGTTGGGTGGAAGCCGATGTTGTAATGGGGCTGTCACACTACGACGTAACGACGTCAATGTAGGGAGAACGTGAAGAACGTTGAACTTCTCGGCGTAGTATGCAAATTTGGGCACAAGTTGAACGTGGATGCAGCGTAGTGGACGAGAACGTAACGTTGGTAAAGCGTAGTGATACCGTCAATCACCGAGAGAGGACAACGTCACTACGCTCACGGAATGTTATGAACGTTATTCCATCGCCAGAAGAACGTTACATGACGTTAGCTATGTCATGAGACGTTGAACGTACGTTGAATGCACGTTCTCGTGACGTTCTCCTGACGTTCTCGTGACGTTCTCCTGATGTTCCCATTAAGCCTCGTAGGCTTTTGCACTTGGTTTAATGTGGGTCAACGTAGTGGAACGTAGTGGAACGTAGTGGAACGTAGTTGAACGTAGTGAGCAGCGTTGAAATAACGTCCGTTTAACGTCATTGACGTTCACTGAACGTGAACAGAACGTACGGCGAATGTAAACCCTTACGTTCGACCTACGTCAAAAGTTTTGAACATGTCCAAAACCTTGACGTAACTCGACATAACACAACGTAATGTGACGTAGCTCGACGTCATTCTAACGTCATTATGACGTCATCATGACGTAACCCAACGTCATGACGAAAAATGACCACGTTAGCCTCACGTTGGCTCGTTACGTCGTAGTGTGACAGGGGTATAAGATATGTTAGAAGATGGATGAGAGCCATGTGTACAAGTATCTGACTGATCACTTTGTCCTCTATGAATCTTTCAAAATAAATGCACTGACAATACGTCACTGGTCTACAATCTGAGCACCCAGACGCGAAATCACAACTTAAAGTTGCATAGTCCAATGGCTTTGAGCTTTTGTCTTTCCTTTTGCCAGATAAAGATATTCCGATGATGGTTATAATCCACATCACCAGCTTACTTCAAATTGAGGTAACCTTTATTTTAAATGGCTAAAGTTAGTGATATTACATTTTTGAAGTGAAAAGATGAAGAATTAATGTTGGTATACACAGCAAAGTTCTGACAGCGTAAACTTTAGCAGGAACAGGTTCTGTTTCCAATGGCTTTGGGTTTCTATCTTCTTTTTTGCCAGATAATTATATTACGTTGATTGTTATAATATCCACCTTTCCAGCTTACTTCAAATGGAGGTAGCCTTTATTTGCAATGTCTAAATCTAGTGAGATTTTAAGTGAAAAGTTCAACAATTAATTTTGGTATACACAACATATGCTTCAGCAGGATCAGCTTCTATTAAATTGACGTAGTATGGTCCTTCTATGCGGCAACCCATGCTTAATAAATGCAATAATAAATGCATTAATATCTAAAATCGAGCTAATTATTTTGGCTTAAGAAACTTGATGCTTCCGTCGGCCTATGCACCTTTAAGCCATCATGAGTTTAAAATGCAGTATGCCTATGCAGACTGGAATTGTCAAATGAGCACAGTGCTTCTGCTATGAGTAAATTCGAGGGTTCAATTCACAGACTGAGTCAAAGCAAAAACTCATGGAATTGATAGCTAGCCTGGCACTCGGCATTACTAACATGGTTGTTTGTTTGCTGTGGTTTTACCTCCTAGCAACATCTAATGTCATATCAGGACCTGTATCGACTTGTGGCAGTACGCACTAATGGCGACGTTATAGTTCTGTGCCACTGGAAGACCAGGTTCCCGGTACTGTGATCCGATATCCCAGTCAGTCACATTATCCTGTTACTGAGCTAGCCGGTCCTCTGAGCTAACCAGTCTTAGTGATGCTGGTCTAGTTAGCGGCAAATATCAGTTTAGTAAATCATTGGTTTGACTCGGCCGGGATTCGATCCCCCCTTCCATTAACCTAGTAATCGATTCGGCCACCGTGTACCGTTACTAGGATATAGCAGAGACGCACCGCAATGAGGAGACCAGACGGGATGGCGGAATGAGTTGAGCATCTGTCTCCACTTTTGCTAGATCATGGGATTCGAACCCATGGGTTCGTACCTTGGTCGAGTCAACCCAAAGACATAAAAGTTGATACTTGTCGCTTACTAGCCAGGCACTCAGCATTATTACGATAGAGCAAGGACTGGGTGGCTCAGTGTCAGGATAATGTGACTGAGTGGGATATCAGGTCATGATGCTGACAGTCTGTTCTTCCAGTGGGGCAGCACTATAAAGTCGCCATAAGTGCGCACTGTCACAAGTCGGTGCCCGTCCTGAGATGACCTTAGATGTTGCTAGGATGTAAAACTCCAACAACCAACCAACCGGACTGCGGAAGACCAATTATCCGCAAATGAAAAATCAACTATTGTGAATTCAAAAAAGAAAGAAAAATAAACCTAACGAATGCCTGCCAGACCAGCTGCTACATATTCAAAGGACACTCATGACTCATCCCTGCCGGTTCCAGCACCCTCTCCCTCCTCCCAACCACCACCAGCGCGTTCCTGACCGTAATGGCCGCCATCCAGACCCGCCATTTCCTCCAGTGCGAACTAGGCACGGTGGCAGAATCGGTAGAACGGGGTCCTCGCGTGTGGGACATCGGGAGTTTGGTTCCCAGTCGAGTTAAACCAATTACATACACAATTTATACTTGTCACTTCCTAGCTTGGCACTCGGCATTAATAGGATAGGGTAAGGAGTCGTTAGCTCAGTCTCAGGTTAATGTGACTGAGTGGGATATTGGGTCTTAACCAGACGGGATGGCCGAATGAGTTAGAGTGTCCGTCTTCCGTGCTGGTAGATCGTGGGTTCGAACCCTGGTCGAGTCAAACCAATGACTTAACAATTGATACTTGTCGCTTCCTAGCCAGGTGCTCGCCATTATTAGGATAGCTCAAGGAGCAGTGGAATGAGGAAGACCAATCGTCCGCAATTGAATTTTCCCCTGCTTAAACAACTAATGTACCAAAAAAGAAAAAAAATGGTGCCTGTGCCCTCATTCCCAAGTGGGGCAGCACTATAAAGTCGCTGTCTTGATATGACCTCAAATGTTTCCAGTATGTAAAACTCCAACAACCAACCTCCAGGGCGACGCCATGGAAACAATTGCCGGACAGGCTTACTGCAGGCTACACCAGCGCTGCTGTCCACTAGGTGGAAGCACAACCCAGGGTAGATCGGCTGCTGGTGGGAGAGGGCGGGGAGGAGAGGGAGGATCATCGCCGTCATCTCTTCGCTGACCGGAAGTGCTCATTGAGCATGCGCACTGAAGGCGTTATTGGTTGGTGCGATGGTGGCTGGCGAGCGGAAGCACTCAGGATAAATGTGTGCGGCTAGGAACGCCGAGGGGCCTAGGTGGATTATCCCAGAGAGGATTATTGGTGTGGGGAGTTTAGATGATATTGATCAGGTCTTTCTAGTGGCATGTGTCTGTGTGTGTGCAAAGGTTTGTGTGTGTAAATGTGTCATGTTGGGTGTCTGTGTGTGTTCAAAATGCGAAATATTGCGCCTAGACCAGTTTTGGAGGCCACACCTCTTGAATTCCGGGCTAGTGTGTCAAAGTTGCATAGTCCGATGGTTTGGAATATCCACAATTTTCTTAAATAAATGCTTTTGATTTAATCCTAGTACAGTAAAACCTCTCTGAATCGACCGACCTTGGGACCGACTTTACATGGTCCATTTAGGGAGGTGGTCGGTTTAGAGCGTTAGAATATAGTTACAATGGGGATGGTTGGGACCTAAATAAAGCGATCGATATAGGGGAGTGGTCGATCTGTAGAGGTGGTCGGTTAGAGAGCTTTTACTGTATCTGCGTTATTTTAGTTTGAAGTAACTTTTATCTTAAGGGGCTAACTTGAGTTATTTGAAGTGAAATCATGTTAAATTAGTTTTGGAAATGATGCCAACATTCTGACACCATAGACTTCTGCATTAACAGGTTCTGTTAAATTGGCTTAAGCCATGTTTACACGGGCAATTGTGAAGCGAATTAGACAAAGCGATTTATATGAAGCGAAGTAGTGGCGCGTTTACACATGGAGCGGTTTAAGGTGGAAATCGATATCTGCGCATGAGCAAGTCCAGACTAACCAGCGCCAGTTTCAGTTAGTCGACGTCGCCATGAAAGAGTGTGGGTTCGACCTAGATATGTATGGACTGAATCATATTGGTTTGGAACGGTCAAAACTTCTGTTGGGCAGTGAAACCCTAAAAATAAATGATGAAAAACATATCTGTGCACAGCTAGCGGTTTCATAGACCAAATTATATAATATGCGCTTTTGATCGACCGGAAAATCAACAAACTCAGGTCTCGACTGCGCATGCGTGTGAGGTGGTTAAGCTAGTTCGCTTTATATAAACCACCTCGCGAGGTGGTTTACATAAAGTGAATCATATGAATCGAATCAGCCCTAATCCACTTCAGTGGCGCGTTTACACGGCGAATGTGAGGTGAACTAGGCAAGGCGCGTTATATGAACCGACTTAACTCGCCCGTGTAAACATGGCTTTAGTATCCCCTTCTCTGCACAACACATGCTTACTAAGTGCACCCATATCCAACTGCAATATGTGGGATCAAATCTAGCTAATTATCTTGGTTTCATCGGAATACGCAGCTTTAACCATCACACCACCTATACGCCCTGATGTCATCATCCTATCCACACCCACCTGTCTCTGTGCCTCCTTATCTGGGAGGTCAGTGCAGTGTAAATGGATTAATAGAGATATTTAATAGAACCTCTTACTGCAGAAGCCTATGGTGTCAGAATTGTGGTGTGCTTGCCAACTCGATATTCTAATAGTTGGTCATGCTCTCCATCCCGCCGACTCTGACCCTTGACCAACTGACCCCAATGGTCACTCTCGCATCTTACCTTCAAATTTCTATCGCTTACCAGAAGAATAAATCTCAACCCAAATCAAGTCCTAGTCTTCCTTCTTCATTCCGCTTCAACTATTTATGTCATGTATAACGCAGTGTACAAGTATAAATGCTAGGGGAACATAACATTATACACTTTGCTACTTCCTCCATCGGCGCATTGGTGGAGTGCCCCCCGCAGATGTCTATATATGCTGCGTAAGCCATGATCTATCAACAACAATTATTAAATATATATAAATATATCAACAAAAACATGTCCGGGCACATGTGATGTGCCCTATCACGACGTGTAGTAACCGCAATGTCATAAACTATATTAGAAGCCACAAACCAAGCACACATTGCAGGGAATAAGCCTTCATTACCCCATATCACATGACCGTCATATCAGGAGCCACATTAGTCATTGTGTCTGATACAAACCCACATAACTGATATCACGTTGAACAGGGTTCCGCTAGCATTTCCCATTAAAAGCAAAAGGCAAACTCACAACCCCCTCCCAATCCGTCTCCCCTCCCCCTCTTTTGTGACAGAGATTCCAGTGTAGCCAAACTGTAGGATTAGCAAGTAAACGGATTGTTACATATCTCTCCTGGTCTAGCGAGGGCCATTTTCTGAAAGCACCCCCACTACACACCCCCACCCACCAGTCAAACTCCACCACTGCCCGTCAGGTCTTTTTTAACCAAGTAAACAGACAACTGAAAATTGTTACATATTTCTACTGGTGTAGCGAAGTAATTTTTGTACCCCCCCCTCCTCGACTCCCACACACCCACACTCCACCACTGACCGTCAGATATTTACCAAGTAAACGAACAACTGGAAATTGTTTCATATTTCTGCTGGTGAAACAAAAGCCTTTTCGCTAAATCAGCCCCTCCCACTGCCCCCCCCCCCCCCCCCCCCCCCGTCGAACTCCGTCACTACCCGTCAGGTTTTTACCAAGTACACGGACAACTGGGAATTGTTACATATCTCTACTGGTGTAGCGAAGGCCTTTTTGCTACCCCCGCCCCCCCCCCCCCCCACACACACACATCCACCAGTCGAACTCCACCACTGCCCGGCAGGATTTTTAGCGGATTGTAAGCGCCGCCCCCCCCCCGTCACTACGGCCACGTTAATCAGCTCAGGGAGTGGGTGAGGGGGGATTAATTTGAAATCTCGGAATGTGTCGCGAGATTGCGTCTGTGATCCATGCGCTTCTCCCCAGGCGCGGCGCTACAGCAAACGTTAAGCTCACGCCTCCCAAAGCTCGCCTAATTAAACCGGCATGTAGGCCAGCGCTTATTTGCTGAACAGGTTTTGAAGGGTTTTTGGGCGGGGGTGGGCGGTGGGGGGAGTGGGGGGAGGGGAGAGTGATGCGGGAATGCAGGGGGGAGTATGTGTGTAAAGAGGAAGATGTGACAGACAGTAAACTCTGATTAATTTGTATTTTTTCACACTGCAAAACGAACCGATTACGCCGTGGTGTAAGTCCTGATTGCGGCTGCCGGCGTACGCCGCCCTAACAGCCGGCACTGTCCGCCGGCGCACTATGTAATGTTGATTAAAATGTAATCCACGTTCACTAATTATATCTCAGACTTATCATAAAGTATCGCCGCTGTGTGTTAAGAAGCTGTTTGCTGTTCTCTTTCTGACAAAAAAGTGTCGTTTTATGTTTGGGTGTGAAATTGGAAGTATTTTGATTTTTGTTGGCGGTTGGCACTCTGGGAGGCTGGTGAGTGTTGGTAGGGCGTTTGGGGTGGGTTTCGGTTTAGTGAGAATGTGCTGGGAGATAGTGAGTGAGGCTGCTGGCTTACTGATCTGTGGAACATTGATAACTGCTGGTTGGTAGCGATTACAGGGCTGCCCTTACCTGACCCGCCCCGAGCCTCCCCGAGTCGCCCCGAGCAATCCTGAGCCGGCCCGACTCGACCCACCACGACCCGACTCACAACTGGTGAATTGTGTTTAATTGACTTCACTACTGGTGAACACCACCTGTGTAGTGGAGAATTTTAAGCTGCTCGTTATTCACTACTTGTGACAAAATGGCAGCGAAAGGAGAAAAGTTGCATGGTAAGGTTCCCTAATAAATTGCCGAAAATATGTTTGTAATGAAACCATTGTCCATGAAGTGTGGTCTCAAAACATACATGGTGTATATTATGGAAGTAGATGCTATCTACCAAAAACGTGACGTTTACGTGTTATTTACGCATATATTGTAGTTTGCCTCTATTACCACCCAGCCTGAAATGTTCAATTTTGTTATCATAGACCGCAAAACCTTGCTCAAAATAATAATTTCAATCATGTTTGATTAAATCTGTGTATCTAAACTTAGATTCTCTGTTAATATATTGGCTACACCATAGTAATAAAGCTAAAATCCTTTTGGGAGTCCATATTGTTGTTGTTTACCGTGAATTGTCAAATGAACGCTCTCAGTTTACATGGTCCCGTTCACTGGCAGTAAGTGGGAAGTTCACCATATTCACCAGGACGATATGATCGCAGCATAATTATCACATCATTGCAAGTCTGGTATATGATGTTGTTATGACATAATGATATATATATATATAATATATATATGTAATCTTTGCATCAGGCTAGCAGCATAATTATCGCAACATCATTCTATCTTTTAAACATCATCAATCCAAATTGCAATGATATATATATATATATATATAATTATCACAGTATAATTATCACAGTAGAAATGTAAGTTCAGCTTATGATGCAAACATTAGTCTTTCAGGAAATGGTTGTCATGCTTCTCCAGTGGCTTATCACGCCAGAATAACTGCCGGATGCGAATACAGAATGGATAGTCCCGGGCAGAAATGCGGCAATAACAAAATTAATGTTCACTAAGACAAACGAGCACTGGCTTATCTCATGTAAATAGGGCACGTAAATTGCCATCCGCAGAGACAGGATATTAGATATTTCTGTAATCATTGTCAGATTACTGCCGTCTACAGCGCCCCCTACAATTTTACATGTAGATTTATGCAAATCATTTCCTCTTCTAACACGTGAAGCCATACATTTATACAATTCGCTTAACCAACGTTTTATTGCCCGGTCCGGTTCATATTCCCACCGGAAGTGCCTCTTGCAGATATATTGGTCATGCGTGTAGAGGGGCTGGGTGGGGGGGGGGGAGGGTGAAACCGGCGGTGGAAATATGGCGATGTGGACAGGGCGGGGGGGGGGGGGTGTACATGAGGACAGGGCGGTTTGTAGCAACAGTGAACCTCGGCTTAGACATTCATAAGGACTTTACACATGGCTGCGACAACTAGCAATAAGGCCAAATAAAAAAACTAATTTGTTATCGTCCTTTTGAAATAAATATCAGGCTCGGGCGGGTGGTTTTATTTTTATTTTTTTAATTTTTGACGGAGAAGTAATACCATCGTAACCAGACGCGATGGCCGAATGAGTTGAGCATCCGCCTGTCGTTCTGGTAGGTCGTACGATTCAAACTCCTGGGTTCGAACCCTGGCCTACTGAAAGCAACGACTTAAAAAATTATGCAATAATTGAATTACTGCTAGCCCAACGCATTAGGAACATTTTAAAAAGAAACTAGCAAAATTCTAAACATTCAGGAGCGGCCGATTTTTCAGGCACGGGTGGGGACGATGACCACTTTTTTTTTGTATTTGGCCTAAAACAGATTATTAAGTGAGATAACTGTCTCCTAGCTTGCTCGTGGGCTGGCACAGTTCAACTACACTAGATGAAAGATACATCCCACCTTGTCACTGATGGGCTGGTTGGTTGTGGGAGTTTTACATCCAAGCAACATCTAAGATCATATCAGAATGGGTACCGATTTGGACAGTGCACACTCCTGGTGACTTTATAGTGCCCACCTCATTGGGAAATCAGGATGCCAACACCATGACCCGATATCCCACTCAGTCATATTATCCTGATACTGAGCCAAGTAGTCCTTGCCCTATCCTATTTATGCCGAACACCTAGATAGGAAGCGGCAAGGATCAATTTTGGAAGTCATTGGTTTGACTCGACTGGGGATTCAACTCCCGATCTCCCGCATGGAAGGCCTGCGCTCTACCGATTCGGCGACGGAGCCCGATGCCACCGACGTGTGTAGTGTGCTTAGTGGGCGTATACTTTGCATTACTTATAGATTCAGATTAGACAGGTGAATCTCTAATCAGATCTAAATCAGCTGCCAAACATGACAGCCTCCCATGAGGGACCGAGTGCGCACCAGCAGCCCGGCGTGGTAGGAGATGGTCTCAGTGAGACGCTCACCGAGTCATTTATTTAAGGGGGGAGTAGAACCAACTCGGGCGGGTAGGACGAGTAGAGAGGTGAGGGGAGGGGAGGGGGGCCGGGGATGAAGAGAGTAGGGTAGGGAGCAGGGCGAGGAAGAAGGCGAGGGTAGGAGCAATGGAGGAAGGGGGGAGAGGGGGGGAGAAGTGGGGGAGAAGGGAGGATGGGATAGAGGAGGGAAGGGAGAGGAGAGGAAGGAGGGGAGGGAAGGGACAGGAGGGTGAGGAGGCAGAAGAGGGAGGGGGTGGGTAGGGAAGGGAGGGAAGGGATGGGAGAGGAAGGAACGGGGGGATGGAGAGCAGCGGAGGGAGGGGAGAGGAAGGAGGGGAGGCAGAAGAGGAAGGGGGAAGATAGGGAAGGGAGGGGCTGGGAAGGGGAGAGGTGAGTAGGGACGGGGAGGGGACATAAGGGGAGGGGAAGGAAGGAGAGAAGGGATGGAGGGAGGAAGGGGAGAGGAAGGAGGGGAAGGGAGGGGAGGGAGAGTGGGTGGGGGAGGCTAATTAAGTCAATTAGCTCAGTTTAATCCGAGGAACAAAATCCGGACATGGGGAAGAATTAATAACTGACATTGCCGAAATGTCGAGGGCCGGCCGCCTTATTGCCCGGCCTGCCTTGTGGATGCCCCCCACACCTCTCTCCCCCTCCAACCCCACCGACCGCACCTCCATCCCCATCATCCCCAACCCACTTCTAATTGATATTTGTCAGACTGAGCAGGCGGTCTCCTACAGACATGTAGGTGGTAATCAGGCCTGCCGGAACCAGCACGGCCGTCCAATTGTTGAATCCACGTACACAGCAACCTCAGGCCGGCCGATTAAGAGAGGAGGGAAGATAATGCTGGGCACAGAATATGGACAACCCCACGTGACCGGAATCGGAAGTAAGGCACGCCACGGCGACCGGCTACATTGCCTACCTCCTCCCGGTTGTCACCGCCAGGCGGCAACACCCGCTTCCGGTATGTTCTCAGGGCTGTCTATGCAGTAGACGTGGCTGTTTGCCAGCAGCATCCTGGGAAGGTAAAGATGGCTTCTGGTCTTCTTCTTCTCCACTGTAATTAATTATCCGGGCAGGGTGCAGGACCTGGGACTAGCGGAACCTGGAACGTCTATATCATCTATGGTTAGACAGTGGTCCTTTCATGAGTCGGGCGCTTGATATATATATATATATATATATATATATATATATATATATATATATACAGTAAAACCTCTGTAGCCGACCACCTCCACAGATTGACCACTCCCCTATATTGATCCCTTTATTTGGGTCCCAAGCGATAGCCCATACACAAATATTGTAACAATAACAAAAACTCCCTGTACCGACCACCTTCCTAAATGGACCACTTAAAGTCGATCCCATGGTCGGTCGATTTAGAGAGGTTTTACTTTATGTGTATATATATATACAGTAAAGCCTCTCTAACTTACCACCTCCACAGATTGACCACTCTCCTATATCGATCGCTTTATTTGAGTCCCAAACGATAGCCCATACAAAGCTATTGTAACAATTAAAAAAACTCCCTAAACCGACCATCTCCGTAAATGGACCTGTTTAAGGCGATCCCATGGTTAGTCGATTTAGAGAGGTTTTACTGGATATTTACATATGTATATATATAACGGCTCGCAGCGCTGATAGAGTAGGGGAGGACGCACCCACTCAGCTCGTTCTCCCTGATATCTAATAGCGTGGCTGGGAGACGGCAGGCGATGGTGCACCCCCATAATCAATTTGAGATAACACGAGCGAAACAATGAGTCTGCTAGACACTGCACGCTTTGCTCCCTGCTGGCATAATTGGATTGCGAAGGAGATATGGAAAGCCGCAAGCTGCAGCCACTAGAGCGAAGTCATCATTGGATCTGCCGCAACAGCGCCAAGTCTCTAGATTTGGTGGGAGATCTCCTTAAAATCTAGCAAAAATAACCCCAATCTCCCGATTTCCCACTTTTAATTTGTAATCTCCCACCAAATAATCTTTTTGGCATGTTTAAAAAAAAAAATTTGTTGCACATGATTTTCATCGAACTACACCAGAATTCACCATGTTGTATCCTGTGGAATGAGGAAAGACCCGCTCCCGCCCGCGCCTCACTTCGCTCACGCTATTTCACCCCATTTACAATGTGTGTATTAGGGAGATCTCCCTACTCTAACTCTTTTCTACTTGGCTCCTCTGCTACCGCGACTGCTATGCCTGACAGCTCACGAACCACTACCAGTGGCGGTGAAATATTAGTTCAACATATCCATATATATATGCTGTGTAATTTATTATGTGAATATAAATAATGAATAGGATTACTCCTCTCATTTTACGCTGTGGCTACTGCTCTCATTCTGGCGGCGGCTCGCTGAACCATCGGCTCTTTATAACACAACTCATTATTGTACACCGCTCTTCCTTAACACTGACAAATTAGATATATGGAGATGGATACGCTGTACTTCAAAGACTCGTCAAGATATTACTCAGATTGCTGACTGTACAGCGATCTAGATGGAATAATTGGAGCTACAATGCATAATATTGTATTTCTTTGGTGCGGTTTAGAATTGGAATTATGTAGAATAGTATGGGAATGCAAATAGGGTAAGCACTGAGCAGGAGCCACATTTGATAGTGGCTGGCAGTGGAAGACAGCGACACTGATATAAATATAGAGCAGTATGTTGTTGTTTTACATCCTAGGAACATCTAAAATCACATCAGTATTGGCACCGACTTGTCACAGTGCACACTCATGGCGACTTTATAGTGCTTCCCCAATGGCAGGCCAGGTTGTCAATACCATGACCCGATTTCCCACAGAGTCACATTATCCTGACACTGTGGTAATACCCCCATCACACCAAACTAGGTCTCACTACGTTCTTGAAATGTTGCTGAACAGGCTCAAACTGTGTCCGAACGGAATGGGCATGACCTTTCCGTGTATGATCTTTCAAGGTCAACTGGCCTTTGTTTGTATCCAGTGGGCCCAACTGATATGAATATGCGTCTTGACAAAACACCAGTTCTCACTGAATCAGCAAAGAAAGATTTGCGACTTCAAACCTCGCGTGTACTTGGATATGTGAATCGCTGGGAATAGCATATGTCCTAGACATTCTGATGCAACCTTATGTAGAGTCGGTGTTCGAGTCTGTGGCTCTGCAGGTAGGCTAAAGTGAAAAACAATACAGATGGAGAGAAGGAGAGAAAGTAAAGCAAAAGTAAGAGTGTAAGAGAGAGTTCAAGCCCCTCTGGTTTATTGTATATAGTACATGGATTCCTGGTATAGGATCATGCCATTCACTCCAACCAATGGGGAAGCAACATTCCCTGTTCCTCCAATAGGGACTCAGCTTGTCTGGTTACCATGACTACCAGTGGTCTGCCCACCACCAGAGCTGGTTGACCTGTGGCCACCACCAACCTTGACCCCTGTGTGCATTGACCCCTACCTCAGCAGAGAGCCAGGCCCTGAGTGCACTCACCCAGACCTGCCAATCATCCCTATGTCTATAATTACCTGCCCTCAAGCATGGGTCAAGCCATATGTATATATACAACATACCTATAATAATAGAGGATTTCCATTTCCCCCCTCTGCCAATTATCGGAATGTTTTACACTTATATGATCTACCAGTGGATAAGTAACTTCAAAACGGTGCTCGCCGTCATCTGGCGAACCTACTACGGCTATAAGAACGACACTGCACAAACCTGGCTGGTTGGTTAGTTTGTTGTTGGAGTTTTACATCATGGCAACATCTAAGGTCATATTAGGATGGGTACAGACTTGTGGCAGGGTGCAGTCATGGCGACTTTATAGTGCTGTCCCAATGGGAAATCAAGCCACTGCCACCATGACCCCATATCCCACTCAGTCACATTATCCTGACACTGAGCTAACCAGTCCTTGTCCTATTAATGCCGAGCACCAGGCTAGGAACTGAGAAACATCAATTTTAGTATCATTGGTTTGACTCGACCGGGAATCGAACTCCCGACCTTTCGCACGCGAAGCCCGCGCTCTACCGATTAGACCACCGCACCCAGTCCCCGCACAAGCACTGGGGGCGGGGGGGATTCCATTTGATGCCTATTCCACTGAATAAATGCTCTCCAGCTTTAGACCGTGTTCCCAATGGCAATCCAAGAACTCCGACACAACGGAAAAACCAAGAGCTGATAGCCTGTTGTTATATTCATGCAGTAATCGTTCAGATATGTGTGTATAAACCCCAGCGTGTGGAACAGTGCGACAGGATGCAGACTTCATCGTCCCCAAGGTTCCTTCTTTTGTTCTTCCACTCCCTCCTCCACTCATCTCCACCCGCCCGCCGCCACACACACACTTCTCTACCCTACTTTTTCCTCGGTGCCTACTCAACCTATGAATATTTAAGCGCCATTGATTTGCATTTCATATCCAATTATAGTCAATTGTGGACCGCTGCCCACCGCACAAGTTGCGCTTGGTTTATTTTCTATGGCCGAATTAGCCACGGCTGACAGGGCCCTCAACTGCGGGTGTATATATAAATATATATGTGTGTGTGACCATCAGGTGGGAAATGCGTCTAAAGCTAAGATTCCATATACACGGTATTCGGTATGCGAATACGAATGTGGCAAAAAAAGGAAAAGCATTTAAACGCACCCTAGTGCTTCCATACGTCCGAAAGCGATTGCGACTGCGACTGCGACTGCGACTGTGAATCCGATTAAATAGTGCGAGTGCGAATGCGAATGTGAATGCGAATGCGTATGCGGCAAGTAGATCGCTCATTGGACCGATCGGTGCGAATGTGAATGCGAATGCTGCCGCATTTGCCATAGTAAACCAGCAACTTTGACTTCCCTTCACACATTTGAAGAAAGAAAGACCGAAAATCGCATCAGTACAATACAACCTTCCAGGATTCTGAAGTGAACCCTGGCGGGATTTGTAATGAAACCAACGAATCCACTACAGTATAACCTCTCTAACTGACCACCTCCATACATCGAGCATTCCCCTATATCTATCGGTTTATTTGGGTCCCAAATGATCGCCTATACGATGCTATTGTAATAATATAAAAAAATCCTTTTACCGAGCACCTCCCTAAATGGACCACTTAAAGTCGGTCCTATGATCGGTCGATTAGGAGAGGTTGTACTGTATACACTATGCTGTATATTGTATAGTAGAACCTTTGATGAGACCTTGTAGGATTTTGTAGTGAAGCCGTGTAGGATTTTGAGCACACCAACTTATCAAACTGTTAGTAATTTTGTTTTTAATATATACAGGGTGTCTCAAAGTCACTATCTATCTCAATGACATTGACAGTTTTTTCATCAAATGCTATGCTGTCACAAAGATATGTATCTTGAGTGCAAATTTGTGTATTTACAAAGCGTTAATGGGTTTATTTAGAATTTTGTGTAATCGTTAGATTTTCCATTTCACGCCGATATCACTGATGATGAACATGGAAGAAGAAACATTTGTGGTAAAATGCAAAATAAAAGGCTTGAAATGCAAGAACATTAGAGATAATCTTAAAAGGAAGTTTCCTAGGAAAGGTTCAACAGAACTATTTGTGAGTTCTTAATGAAATTTCAGAAAACTGTATCTGTGCATAATGAAATCACAATTGGATGCTTTAAGCGTGTAGAGACACCGATGGTTGGCATCTGGGGCACTAATTCTTCATGACATATACTTCAAAATAAATATAGTTTTCACGTCTTAACCCAGTTTTTCCTAATCCCAATTATTTGTCAGAATAGATAGTGACTTTTGAGACATCTTGTATACAAAAAAGAATAAGTAAACCCATACAAAGCCCTCACCACAGCCTTTTTGCAATTCATCAAATAGCCACGAACAGATTCCGGACCTTTGAAGCGTTGCCGCTTATTCGGAAATCAAACATGGTGAGTTGGTGTTTTTTACACAGAGTCTTGGCCGATCAACATCAAACAGTCAGACGTCCAGGATGACTGGTTCACGCCCGCGGCTTTAAAAAAAACTCTACCTTCAAAGAAGCCCTTATTTTCTGCGAGGGAAAAAGAAGTTGGAACAGGACTTTGGTGAGAGGCAGTCTCAAGAAGTGATGAATTATTTAATCCATATAGAGTAAAACAATATGCACACAAAAAACCCTGACGGTTAAAATAATTTACAAGAAAGTAGATAACGCCCTGTGAGTGTAGCACATAAATATCAAATGAATCAGATTCTTGGACTTGAATGTTGAATCTGAGATTATCTCACCCACCGAGCCCCTCACTCCGCCCGCCTGCTGTTTATCATTGATTTCAAGATTAAATTCTATTTAAAATTTTTCCCGGTTCTGAGGATTTTATTGATCTTCTCCCCACATTGTCTCTCGGGTAGATGCGCTTCTCTCATGACTTCGATAGTCATATTGATATTTTCAAATGTTCTGGTTTGTCTATTATATATATATCATCATCATCATCATGCTGTCGGTCGCGATACGACAAAGACTGCTTTCATTACTTGACTGCCGCTCTCCATTTAGCTCTCTGCTGTGAGAGTTGGATCCATGAGTCGGTCTTAATGTCTCTCATATTTCATGCAAGCTGCCTGCAAAAGTGTTGAAGTGCTGCTGGCTTTTGCAAGTTACCAGAGGCACTCTCTCGGGGAGCAAATAGAGGTTTCACACCAGCAAGAACATGTCAAGACAGGCGCAAAACTATTTGTCCCTGCAGTGGCTGGTGGGGAGATGTTGGGAGTTCCATACATCAACCGCCCTTAATGCTGCCACAGTGACATGGTTTTCTGTTTAGGGTTTGCTCCCTTAGCCTTCGGTTCTGTCAAGAACCTGTACCACAAGGCAGTGGTTTACAACTCAGCAAATACCCTATATATATATTGTATATACATATAAAGGCATACTACAGTAGAAATTAGATGAGAGACACGCACATAAGGTGGGTTGAGATAAACATATTCTCTCTGGCATAGGGAATATAGATGCCATAGCCTAATAAAATAAAATAAATCCCTGGCATGAATGAACATATGCGCACACCGTTAGGGACAAAGAGGGCCAATGGTGGTGCCATCAGTGTGGTAGCCTGCAGCTATCGGCAGTAAACATATATAATAATAAGATTATAATAACAGAATTCCCTTCCATACCTTTATTATCGCATAATACTTATACATCATCATATAATATATATTTTCAAACCCTGACTGTAGCAATTTCCGAGCATGCTAATTATAATAAGAAAAGGTTCTCTGTCCCCAATTGAATGTGTGGAAACATTTTGGTGTAGAAATCCGATTCAACAACCTATCACTTCAATTGCCAAGGCAGTGGTGTACTACCATTGTGGTGGTGGTGGTGCATATATATTATTGGAGAAGCATATAATCGGAACCCCTGGTTTTAGGGAGAAGAACTATGCTCATATTGATTGTATTTTTCTGAAAAGATTGACATGGAATATTAAGATCGCTACTAAATGGCATATGCATGGAATAATTCTAGAAGTGCTGCCTAGTTGATTCTATCTTGGGCCTCTTCATGGCCATGGCAGTGTATAACTTATATGCATGCTGATCGATCCACATCGCCGTACTTGGCATACACTCTTCCATGCACAGGTGCTCTGGGTAAAAATATGGGCTATGTAATATTATTACGCGAATATAAAGTCACAAAGGTACTCATATATCACATGCGACCAGACGGGGTGGCCGAGTGGGTTGGAGCGTCCGTCTCCCGTGCTGGTAGATCGTGGGGTCGTGGGTTCGAGTCCCGGTCGAGTCAAACCAATGACTTTAAGATTGATACTTGTTGCTTCCTAGCCAGGCGCTCGGCATTATTAGGATAGGGCAAGGACTGGTGTGCTCAGTGTCAGGATAATGTGACTGAGTGGGATATCAGGTCATGGTGCCGGCGGCCTGGTTTCCCAGTGGGACAGCACTATAAAGTCGCCATGAGTGCGCACTGTCACAAGTCGGTACCCGTCCTGATATGACCTTAGATGTTGCTAGGACGTAAAACAACAACAAACAAACAAACATATATCACATGACATTATCATTCCTCACACACGGTTGCATCTCCACCCCCTTCTATTTCACTTCATTTGTTCCGTTCCGACTATCGTGGCACCACCACTACCGCCACCTGGAGGCCTTTCTGTCAATTAACCGCCTCTGGATGCTGTTTCCCTCTATTCTCATATAGCGATATCCTCTACCATGATATCCAATGGATGTCAAGTGTGGGTAGCTTTTCAAGTATAGGCGTATATCCAACTTAACAGCTAGGCAAGAAGCAGTTAATGGGCACAAACTTTATGTTAGCCAGACATGGAACCAGTGTATACCGTATAGTCCATGACCTTACTGGAGCACCTTTATATCGCTAGTCAGGCTGTCTGCTTCCATTAAAACAATCGATCTTGGATGCATATGTGATGTCCAGTGTGTGTGGTGTGAGGGGGCCCAACCGTATTATAACTCCTCGACAGCTGGGGGTGGGGGCGGGCACTCCACTAATTCGCTGATGGAGGAAATATCAAAGTATAAAATTAAACAATACAAAATAAATCCCGAAGAGTTCAGGCGCAAAACCAAGTCAACGCCAATCCAAAAATGGAGATACACATTGGAATCAAACCGTTAAACAGTTTATTATTTTATATTGCTACTCTTTTGTTCATTGCTCCATAATCATGTGATCATATGAAAAGTAGAATTAGTGAGCCTTAAGATTATTTTCAAGCAAAAATGTTTTATTTGGACTACATTTTTTGATTGGCGTTTACATGGTTTTACGCGTGAACCCTTAGCATGTATACTCGTATAATGCGTTATACATCACATATATATATATATTTATATATTTCGACATCGCCACTAAAATTAAGATCGTAATATATAATAACGCCACCCTCTCACTAACAACACACTAACCTCGATTATCCTGCTATATTTAACTATCCTGTGTACCCACCACATCTTATTCCTCAATGTACAGAAACTCATTTAATAATTTACATTCACAGCCGAATTGATGTCCCTATACAATAGGTGCCAGTGCTTTTCTTGTAATTAGCTCTATATCCACCGATTTTGCTGGATACCTAGGTATGATATACATATTCAGAGTCAAACCGACGACCTACAAATTGATACCTGTCGCTTCCTAGCCAGGCTCTCGGCATTATTGGGATAGTCCAAGGACTGGTTGGATCAGTGACAGGATTATGTGACTGAGTGGGATATCAGGTCATGGTGCTGGTGGCCTGGTCTTCCAGTGGGGAAACACTATAAAGTTGCCATGAGTGTGCACTGTCGCAAATCGGTACCCATCCTGATATGACCTCAGATGTTGTCAGGGCGTAAAACTCCAACAACCAACCAACCTCTTGCTGCTGAACACCAGCAGCAAAGTCTGCTTGCTACTAAGGTGCATCACTGCATGGACACATGGCGCCACCTGGCGTTTTCATACAACCCGTGGTCAAAGGCGGTGTGTGCATGACCAGAGGCGGTAGCGCAGCTCGTGAGGAGGAGGGGGGGGGGGGGGGGTCAGGGGAGAAGGGCAGGTGTCTGTAACACAGGAATGGATATTACTTACAGCTAGGCATACACTACCCTGCTTCATCTAGCTACGTCATGGTAGCTGAGTATTATCAAATTACAATCTCTTTTACAAAGACAAAAATATGTATATATAGTAATCTATTGGTTAGCAAGCATTCTAGATATACTCCTAAAATAGCGCGAAACGAATCAGTGCCATGCGATGTCTTCATATAACATGCTATAAATAGAGTTTGTTTGTTGGGAATTTACATCCTAGCAACATCTAACCCAACAACAAGACGTGTACCAACTTGTGGGAGTGCGCGCTCATGGTGATCTTATAGTGCTGCACCACTGACCCGATATCTCACTCAGTCATATTATCCTGATACTATACTAACCTAGTAGCCAGTCCTTGCCGATTCTTGTTAATGCCGAATGCAAGGCTAATTTGTGACTAATATCAATTTTCTAAGTCATTGGTTTGACTCGTCTGGGTTTCGAACACCAGTCTTCCACACGAGAAGCCACCGGATCGGGTCACATAAATAGACATGTACTCTTGACAAATATCCCGATAGATATCGGCTAATAATCGACATTGTCAGGATAACACAGAACTAAACGATCAAATAAATTGTAATGTGAAAAGAACCAGTGAGAAAAGAGCTCTATTGAGTGAATTGATGTTGAGAGTAGTAGCGCTAAGTGGGGTATATACTGGTATATATAGTATACATATACTATATATACTATATATACTATATATACATATATACGTAAATACATATGTACATACATATATACGTATATACATATGTAGTGGTCTGCACTGACCTCTCAGGCAAGGAGCCGCATAGACAGGTAGGCGTGGGTAGTGGGTTGATATCAGGGAGCCTAGGTGGTGTAATGGTTAGCACACTGGCCTGGAGTGCAAAGAGATGTGGGTTCGAGTCCTGCTCTAGGCGCACTATTTCCCATTTTCATCACCCCCATGACACTGGTTGCCATGACTACGATCCTGTACAAGCTATGCGCTGTATAGTTGTTGAACCTACCCTGTGTATGTAAGTGCATTGCATTGCCTGCATGTATGTAATTGTAAGTATTAAAAGACTTACAATTCTAGGGGGACGAATGTAGTGGTCTGCACTGACCTCTCAGGCAAGGAGCCGCATAGACAGGTAGGCATGGGTAGTGTGTTGATATCAGGGAGCCTAGGTGGTATAATGGTTAGCACACTGGCCCGGAGTGCAAAGAGATGTGGGTTCGAGTCCCACTCTAGGCGCAATATTTCCCATTTTCATCACCCCCATGACACATACATACATATACAGGTATATACATATATACGTATATAAGTATATATTACATATATATGTATATACATATATACATATATATGTATACATATATACATAAGTATATATTACGTATATACTATATATGTACACACATATTTGTCTATATATGTAGATGACGTATCCCATGTGTGTGCGGCAACAGTGCTTTGGGTTAACGATGGATTACGGGACTAACTAAAGCTGGCCAGGAACACACCACCACGTTGGAGCAACGCGGAAATGACTGCGGGAACACAGTGTTTGCCATTGAATTTCCCAGGGGAACCCCGAAGCAGGCTTCGGTGAGGGCCGCATGGAGCAATGGTTGGACAGTTTTGAGAGTGTGTCAGCTGTGGAATTTGGTGGGGGGGGGGGGGAGGAGTGAAGGGAAGGTGGTGGTCCGGTCAAGGCGTCCTGGAAGGGTGGCTTGGTTGGTTGGGTGTTGGAGTGTTATGTCCTGGCAACATCTAAGGTTATATCAGGATGGGTACCGACTTGTGGCAGTGCAAACTCATGGCGAGTTTCTAGTGCTGCCCCACTGGGAGACCAGGCCACCAGCACCATGACCTGATATCCCACTCAGTCACATTATCATGACACTGAACTAAGCATTCCTTGCCCTATCCTAATAATGCCAAGCCCTTGGCTAGGAAGTGAAAAGTGTCAATTTTTTTGCTAAATCATTGGTTTCACTTGAACAGGGTTCCAACCCGTCGGTCTGAATCCCATGATATACCAAAATGGGAGACATACACTGAACTCATTCGGCCATTCCGCCTGGTGGAAGGTTTGGCTCTTCTAGTTCTAGACCCGTCGAAGGTGTGTGTGTGTTGGATCTGGGCGCTCGTCTATCTACCACAGGAGCACGGTCCGTGTCCGACTGTGGTCACTGGAGAGGGCACCAGGGGGCAGCAGTTCTCGTGTGAAATGAGAGGCCGTGGCACCGTGCATCTGGAGGAGAAGGAGGGGTGGACCGGAGGGGAAGGGCAGTAGGTAGATGATGAAGCACTTTTTGGGGATTGATTCGAGGAAGTGTTCTTATTTTAAACTGTTTATTTGACTAGTAGCGTCATTCGATGTTTTTCCTTGCTTGCTCTTGGCATTGTTGTTGCCATTTTAATTGCCATTAGCGTTCCCATTGCTATTGACAGATACCTTACTATTAATATTGCATTTGTTGTTGACATTGCTATTGCAATGTACTTTAGCATTTATATTGACATTGTCATTGCAATTGTATTGTCATTGCTTTTGAGATTGTTCTCACCAGTGACACTGCCATTGCTATCGCCATTGTAATCGCTGTTGACACTGCCACTGTTATCGATGTTATTGTCATTCCCATTGCTATTGACATTCCCATGGCTTTGGTATTCCCATTGATATTGTTGCTATTGACAGTCCCATGGCTTTGGTATTCCCATTGATATTGCCATTCCCATTGCTATTGACAGTCCCATGGCTTTGCCATTCCCATTGCTATTGACATTCCCATTGCTATTGACAGTCCCCTGGCTTTGGCATTGCCATTGATATTGACATTCCCATTGCTATTGACATTCCCATGGCTTTGGCATTCCCATTGATATTGACATTCCCATTGCTATTGACATTCCCATGGCTTTGGCATTACCATTGATATTGACATTCCCATTGCTATTGACATTCCCATGGTTTGGCATTACCATTGATATTGACATTCCCATTGCTATTGACATTCCCATGGCTTTGGCATTACCATTGATATTGACATTCCCATTGCTATTGACATTCCCATGGTTTGGCATTACCATTGATATTGACATTCCCATTGCTATTGACATTCCCATGGCTTTGGCATTACCATTGATATTGACATTCCCATTGCTATTGACATTCCCATGGTTTTGGCATTACCATTGATATTCACATTCCCATTACTATTGGCATTCGCATTACGAGTACCGATGTTGTTGATATTGATTTCGGTATTTCCATAGTCATTTTCATTACCATCGGTATTGGCATAGCAATTGCTATTGGTTTTGTTATTGCTATCGACCATGATGTGCCTATTATTGTTGCTATTGCTATCGCTATTATGATCTTGTTTGCAAAAACAGGTTTATATAGCGGAATCAATTTCTACTTTTTAGTTTCAAAGTGCTTGTGTTTCATATTCACAAATAGCGTATATTTACAGGTGACGCATATGGATACATACAAATGTATATATATAAATGAATTTTCATTTATTATTCATTAGTTCTTTGACATACTTGTTCTTCCTGGGAACATAAGTGAACTGAACTCCTATATATACCAGGCAAGGCAGAGAGCCTGTCCATTCGGCTGAGTTGCTAAGTGTCAATAGTTGTGAGGTGCCCAGACAAGGTGCCAAGCAGAGGCACCATTTAAGGATAATCGGTTTACGGATAATTATACTTGTATAATGCTTATACAGCACATCAACATATATACATATATATATATATATATATATATATATGAAGTGAGCATACACATATATACATATATGTGATGTATAACGTATTATGCGAGTATAAAGATTCGCAAGGTAATATTACCTATTATTATTATTGTTATCCTCCGTAAGATACAACATTCTACCGGTGGCACCATCTCGCCCACCTCAACTCCCCGGATGTTGACCAGTGTCAGTCGCACCGCACCTGTCTTGTTTTGTAATTGTACTGTAGATAGATTTATACATATATATATATCAGACTAAATTTGCAGGATCTACTAGAGCAGTGCGATTGAGTGCCTGCAGGTGGCAACAGTAGTACTTAGTAATTCATCGGATACCCTAGACAATGTAGTTAAATTGTAAAGATCTGCAGTCTTTATTTACAGTCACCTAACAGATTACATAGTAGACAACTGAACCTTTCACTCACGTACACACACCCACAACTATGCAAAAAGCTCTTCTGTATCACTCACTACCAACCATCATACCGCCCGTCCTTCAAATGTTCGCTGATGAGGGGAGCGATATAATGAATGTGAAAAGAATGGGGATGGGATGGGAAAGTGGGGAGGGGGAGTCAGCATGATGTGACAGCAACATCTGGAGCCGAGATCAGCCAGGAGGACATAGGCATATTTAACAGGCGGTGTTTTCTTGTTGTATGTCTAGAAAATGGACAGTATTGCATTTCGAGGGAACATTATCTGATTGAAGGATTAACAACGGGGAGACGGGAGTTTTTTTTTTAGAGCTGGCTGAGTGTGGGTGTAGGTGTGAGTGTGGGTGGGGGGGGTGGCAGGCTAAGATGGAAGGTGTGTAGTAATGAGATAGAATAATGAGGCTGGGAGGGGGTTGGGGGGGGGGCCCATCTGAGATTTGTGCTGATATATCTTGGCTAGAAGAGACAGGTTTGATGTGTATATTTCCCGGGTGGATATATATATATATATATATATTTATTCACCACCAGAATTGCATTGTTAATTCGGTGAGCGATATATATATAGCTCCTTCTTTATATTTACAAAATAGAAGAACTGAAATATTCCCTACAATATATAAAAACAATATCTGCGACTCCTTTTGTTAATGTAAATCATGCTTTTGTTGCACAGCTTCTGCTTATGATTGCGCTCTATTATATTCACAGTTATACCTTATTATTTATATTCACATAAGAAACCTATGTAGCACATATATTGGTGAGGGTTTCATCTGGCCTGAAGCCGATGTGGCAGTGCTGGGTGGGAACAAGGGTGGCAGAGTTGGTTGGTTGGTTGTTGGAGCTTTACGTCCTGAAACACCTAAGGTCATATCACACTACGACGTAACGACGTCAACGTAGGGAGAACGTGAAGAACGTTGAACTTCTCAGCGTAGTATGCAAATTTGGGCAGAAGTTGAACGTGGATGCAGCGTAGTGGACGAGAGCGTAACGCTGGTAAAGCGTAGTGATACCGTCAATCCCCGAGAGAGGACAACGTCACTACGTTCACGGAACGTTATGAACGTTATTCCATCGCCAGAAGAACGTTACATGACGTTAGCTATGTCGTGACACGTTGAACGTACGTTGAATGCACGTTCTCCTGACGTTCTCCTGACGTTCTCCTGACGTTCTCGTGACGTTCTCCTGACGTTCCCATTAAGCCTCGTAGGCTTTTGCACTTGGTTTAATGTGGGTCAACGTAGTGGAACGTAGTGGAACGTAGTGAGGAACGTTTGCCGAACGTCCGTTTAACGTCATTGACGTTCGCTGAACGTGAACAGAACGTACGGCGAACGTAAACCCTTACGTTCGAGCTACGTCGAAACTTTTGAACATGTCCAAAACCTCGATCTAACTCGACGTAACACGACGTAATGTGACGTAGATCGACATCAGTCTAACGTCATTATGACGTCATCATAACGTAATCCAACGTACATCAACGTAATGACGAAATATCACCACGTTAGGCTCACGTTCGCTCATTACGTTGTAGTGTGACAGGGGTATAAGGTCATATCAGGACGCATACTGGCTTGTGATAGTGTGCACTCATGGCACCTTTATAGTGCTCCCTCATTGGGAGACCAGGCTGCCAGCACCATGACCTGATATCCCACTGAGTCACATTATACTGACACTGAGCCAACCAGTCCTTGCCCTACCATAACAATGCCGAGTGGCTGGCTAAGGAGCGACAAGTATCAATGTTTAAGTCATTGGTTTGACTAAACCAGGGTTTTTTCGAATCCCACAATCTACCATAATGGGAGATGAATGCTCAACTGATTCAGCCATCCTGTCTGTTGGGTGGCACTCTGGGACCGGGGATGTGTGGGGTGTTTTCCCGTCAAGGTGCGGCCATTACCCGATTGGTTCGCCCCTCCCCCGGTGATGCCCGAATCAATAGGAGTTCAGTCACCAGATACCTCCCATACACCCACTCGACACCGTCCACACCTCGACACACCCCATCACCTAAATCTCCTGTGCCAACTTGTGTAATCTCTCACGAAGGCCAACTGACCGCCAAGCCCATGAAATCTCTACTCCTGGTGACAGGCAAACTAACTTCCTGCCACCCACTCCTCTATCCCCCCCCCCCCACCCTCCGCCCCCACACCCACATCCGGCCCTTCCCCACCCACCCTCCTGGGTCGTGTCAGGAACGCTTGACACAGCAGTGACCAACTGCCTCCCCTCTCCACAGCCCAGATAGGGAACCAAGGCAGTATGAAACAGATAATCTCGAATATACACTATCTCAGGGTAGATATGCTATAATAACAATTGGTAGGCCAGCACAGAAAATGTGCAAGTAGTATATAAAAAGAGGCACACGATTTGTGAACTTCCTCAGGTTGGTTTTGTTTTCCTTTCTGAATCGTTATCCACTCGCTTAATGTATAGAACAATTCCTCGGCGCAAATGAACAAATCCGCGCGTCCCTTAGGGAAGAGGGAGGCCGGTGCCAGCCCCACCGGTCAGCTAATGGTGATCACCATGTATATTTTTGCGATTCTGGGGTTGTTTGTAACCTTATGACGGTTACTGGTTGCAGAACTGCAAGATTAATAGAGAGGCTCCGATAAATCGGCCCAATCTTTGGTTGAAGACTTAACTTCAGTAGGGAGTGTTGTAGAAGCTGAAGACATTTTTACAACGTTGTAATGGCGAGGCATTGGGGTGGCAGCGAATCTCTTCGGTCCGGCGGTAGTTGAGCTGTAGATGTAATTCAGCACTTGTATCCAGTCAGCAGCAATGGATTCGAGGAAGGCGGGTAAAGATGGGTGCAGCGATGGTTTCAGCAATGAGAACAAGACAGAGAAATCATAAAGGTGAAGGGCCCCACCCAAGAACACAACTACCCTGGTCAGGGGAAGAAGTATGCCTGGGAGAAATCGAAAGGGCAGAGTCTAGGAAAGAGAAATGAGGAGAGCTGAGTCAAAGGACCATGTCTATTTGCTCTATGGTGACCAACCAGCGAGCCATAGACACGGACAGAGTAAGAGTAGAAAGTGAAATGCCGGCGGGCTCCCCCTCCTGGAACTCTTTTCAGACATATCAAGGAGGAGCAAGGCTGGCGGAGAGGTGATAGAGAGAGGTGTGGACAGAGTGCGGTCTGGATAGCAAGTGAGCGTGCATAGAGTATGAAATGGGTAGTAAATTAAAGTAAGGTAGATTATAACGATCAACCTTACATATTTATCTTAACAAAATGACAGAAACTTGAACCCATCGGACTATGCAATACTAAGTCAAAGCTGGTGGCCGACCAGATGGGATGGTTGAATGAGTTGAGCATCCATCTCCCGTTATGGTAGACTGTGGGACTCGAACAAACCCTGGTCGAGTCAAATCAATGACTTTGAAATGTATACTCGTCGATTCCTAGCCAGGCGCTTGCCATTATTAGTATAGGGCAAGGACTGGTTGGCTCAGTGTCAGGATAATGTGTCTGAGTGGGATATCAGGTCATTGTACTGGTGGTCTTACCTCCAAATGGGGGAGCATTATAAAGTTGCCTTGAATGCACACTGTCACAAGTAAGTAACTACCCGTCCTATTATGACCTTAGATGTTGCAATGGCGTAAAACTGCAACAACCAACAACCTCTGGTGGCCTACCCGGCTATAGGGTGTACAGCTAGTCTAGTCCGGTACATCGGTGCTTATTGGCACCGTCAGAGGGCGTTGAGTGTCGTCCGGTTGTTCACAGAGGAAGCCGCCTGGCTTTTCGCGCCTATTTCAAAGTAGGCGATCAAAGCCCTGTACTCGCCTTCCCGGCAACCGATGCCGCCGTCCGCCGCATGTAAGCCGCGCTGTGATTGGCCATTCAGTCACGTGACAGCGCGGCCCAGCTGCAAAGACGCGCCAAGCGGCATGCCAGCGGAACACTGGTCAATACATTGAAATCTCGCCCGCCCTTTCCATATTGCCTCGCATGACAATTCACTAGTAGCGGGATAGGGGGTTGGACTTGGGGAAGGATATGGTTGGGGTAGTGGGAGGAGACGGAGGAGACGGAGGAGAAGGAGGAGACTGGCTGTTGGACTTTTACCACCTGGGTCATATCAGGACGGGTATCGACTTGTGACAATGCACACTCTTGGTAACTTTATAGTGTTTCTCCACTCGGGAAATCAGGCCGCCAACACCATGATCTGATATCCCATTCAGTTACATTATCCTAACACTGAACTAACCAGTCCTTGCCCTATCCTATTAAAGCCGAGTGCATGGATAGAAATTGACAAGTGTCAATTTGTAGGTCATTGGTTTGACTCACGATCTACCAATTTGAGAGACGGATGCTCAACTCATTTAACCATTTAACAGTATGGTCAAACCAATTTTGGACAAAGTTGGACAAATTAAAAATAAGACAACATCAAAATAGACTGTTTGGTCAGTGTGAATCATGCAATCATTATTCAGTTCAGACAGTTACGTCTGGTTTCACAAAGGTGTGGAACCATGTCGGCTGTGTCATGCACTGTATAATTTGAACGCAAAATTTGCGAGTGCTCTTTTCGAGCGCAGAATCTCGGCTGAAGCAGGGGGGTCACCGACAGGGCCACAGGCCTCACGTGACCCTGGCAATTTACCAGCGTGACAGTCCGATACGTAAAGCCAGCACGCGTCGGCATCAGTGTTGTTTCCATTTGGGAAGCGCCTTGCGTTCTCCATATTCATGTACATGCACCCTGTGCCCGCTAGATGGCGTGTCGGTGTGTGTATGTATGAGTGTGAGGGGGGTGGAGATTGGGAGGGATGAAGGAGGGAGGTGGGAGGCGGAGGAAGGCGGAGGTAGAGTGGAGGGAGGAGGGGGGAGGAGGGAGGATGAGAGTGGGAGGCGGGAGGAAGAGGTGACAGATGGGGGAGGAAGGAAGGAAGGGGATAAGGGAGATACGATGAAGGAGAAGGGAAGAGGGAATAGGGAGCAGAGGAGGGAGGGAGGAGGGGAGGGAGGAGGGGGGGGTAGAAGAAGGAGGAGGAGAAAGGAGGGATGAAGGAGGAGGGAGGCGGGAGGAGCAGGGAAGAGGGAGGAAAGAGAGAGAAGGGATGGTGGATATTGGAGAAGGAAGGAGAGAGGAAGGCGGAGCAGAGCGGAGGCGGACGGAGGAGGGCGGAGGAGGGAAGAGGAGGGAAGAGGTAGGAGGGAGGAGAGAGGACGGCGGGGCGATAAGGATGGGGAAGCTGACGGTGTGTCTAGGGGTGTAAGCGGTAGATTGTGTGTGTGGTGGGTTGGTGGGTTGGTGGGTGGAGGGGCTGGGTGACCTTAGGTTTATGTGCATATGCTGGTCCCTGGGCTGTCCAGTTACACCGTGTGTGGGCTAGCTGGACCAGTAGCTTCAAGCTAGACACAGTTGAGGGGTGGGTGGGTGGGTGGGGGAATGTGGGTAGGGGGAGAAACGCGGGAACCGGAAGCTGTATTGCGGTTGGCAGCCCGTCCCCCCAAGTGACGTCAGAATGGGTGTGGGTGTGGGTGTGGGTGTGTGCGTGTGTGTGTGTGGAGGGTGGGGAGTTGTGAGTCTATGGTCAGCTGTCACCTAGGGTATCCTCGTACAATCCGACAGCACGCAGCCTCATCCACACCGGATCGCACCAAATACTGCTTGCCAACTAGGAGCTTGCCTGCTCTTTCCCCAACATTCAGATCGAAGCACTTCAGTGGTTGGCAACCACAAGATAACCTCCGATATCCCCACCATTCAGATCCAATCACTTCACTGGTTGGCAACCATGTGATAACCTCCGATATCCCCACCATTCGCATCCAATCACTTCACTGCTTAGCAACCATGTGATAACCTCCAATATCCCCACCATTCAGGTCCAATCACTTCACTGGTTGGCAACCATGTGATAACCTCCGATATCCCCACCATTCGGATCCAATCACTTCACTGCTTAGCAACCATGTGATAACCTCCAATATCCCCACCATTCAGATCCAATCACTTCACTGCTTGGCAACTACGTGATGACCTCCAATATCCCCACCATTCAGGTCCAATCACTTCACTGCTTAGAAACCATGTGATAACCTCCGATATCCCCACCATTCAGATCCAATCACTTCACTGCTTGGCAACTACGTGATGACCTCCGATATCCCCACCATTCAGGTCCAATCACTTCACTGCTTAGCAACCATGTGATAACGTCTGCTATCCCCAACATTCAGATCCAATCCCTTCACTGGTTGGCAACCACGTGATAACCTCTGGATATCCCCACCATTCCACCAGATCCATGCACTTCACAACTTGGCAACCACGTGATAACCCCTATATCCCCACCATTCGCATCCAATCACTTCAATTCTTGGCAACCTCTTGATAACCCCCTATATCACCAACAACATTCAGATCCAATCATATCACTGGTTGGCAACCACGTGATAACCCCCTTATATCCCTAACACCATTCAGATCCAAGTACTTCAACTAGAAGCTCCAAACTCAATCTTCCACAACAACTCCCCACCACCACCACCCCTTGATTGTATCGATATAGAAGGATCCACCAAAGACTATGTTGACTGATACCGACAATTCTACTATACGTGTACTAGAATCTTTGCTGACACCTCGCCCAATATCAGTTCAGATATTAAATGGAGAACTGATCCAAATGCCTGCTAAAACTTCCAATATCTTGATCGTCCAAATTAAACACCTGGCAGAGCGGCCACACAGATAGACATTGCGCTACCTCTAGAGATAGGGGTTGAGCTGGTGCGGCCATATCAAGCCCTGGTATTCAGATATATATCTATATATATACATACACATTCGGCACCAGCGACTCCTAAAGCATTGACATCATGTGCTGTATAAGCAATTATATGAGTATAAGTATCTCAAAGCGGATCATCCTAGCTGACACTCCACCAGTCTTCTACTGGTTCGCTCTTGCATAGCTGACACTCCACTAGTCATCTAGTGGTCAGGCCTACTGCCTCGCTTGGTCAGGCCTCCTGCCTCGTGGCGCCAACTAGATGTGCATATAAACACATGCATGATCAACATTTCTTACAATTCTGCCATATATATATGATGTATAACTCATTATGCAAGTATAAAGTAAGGGAATTATTATTATTGTTATAGTACATAAAACCCAACAATGCACTGGTGGTGCCACCTGCGGCCTCCTCGCCTCCACCAGATGTTGACCAGTGTCAGTTGCGTATAGATGCAATAGTGTCTCCTAAAACCCGGGAGTATATATATACAAGAGCAGGACACGTATATATAGAAACTCCAAAAAAAGCTAACATAGACTTCTAACCATACTAAGCAACCACTTACCTGCTGCTGTAATCATCATCATCATCATCATGCTGTCGGTCACTATGCGACAAAGACTGCTTTCATTACTTGACTGCCACTCTCCATTTAGCTCTCTGCTGTGAGAGTGATGTCCATGAGTCGGTCTTAATGTCTCTCAGCTTCAGGTTTCTCTTGATGGTATCCTTGAACCGGAGACGAGGGCGCCCTCTCTTTCTGTAACCAGAAGACAGTTGAGAATAGAGGATCTGCTTTGGTAGCCTGTCTGATGACATCCTCATGAGGTGTACAGTCCACCGGAGATTCTTTTTGATCAGAAGATCTTCCAGAGAGGTCAGCCCTGTCCATTCAAGTATTTCCTTATTTGTCACTTTGTCCTTCCAGGTTAGCCTCATGATTGAATGCAGATGTCACATCATGAAGGCATGCAGCTTTTTTACCTGTCGTCTGTACACTGTCCAGGCCCTGGCTCCGTATAGTAGGGTGGATAGTATGATTGCATGGTAGATCTTGCCTTTGACCTGAATGGACACATGGTGGTTGTTCCAGAGTCTCTGGCGTAGTCACATTTCATGAAAGCTGCCAGCAAAAGTGTTGAAGTGCTGCTGGATTTTGCAAGTTACCAGCAGCACTCTCTCGGGGGTCAAATAGAGGTTTCACACCTGCAAGAACATGTCAAGACAGCCGCAAAACTATTTGTCCCTGCAGTGGCTGGTCGGCAGATGTTGGGAGTTCCATACATCAACCACCCTTAATGCTACCACAGTGACATGGTTTTCTGTTTAGGGTTTGCTCCCTTAGCCTTCAGTTCTGTGAAGAACCTGTACCACAAGGCTACTGTAATACAGGCAATCAAACAGCTTATCAGCTACTGTGTGATAAGATAACTCCACCACTACAGCTGGCCAGCATTCAAAACAAGCCCGAGTACTCGAGCTTATATACTATGGACAGTCTAAACAGAGCCTCAATAAAAACTAAATTAAAACAATTACTGTAGTGGGGGTGTGATGAAAATTGGAAATATTGCACCTAGAGCAGGAGTCGAACCCACACCTATTGCATTCCGGACTAGTGTGCTAACCATTACACCACATATATGCGCCCTCCTGTCATCACTCTATCCATGCCTACCAAAGTGGCGCCTTGCCTGAGAGTTACACTGCTTACATATAAATACATGGCCACTCTGGGAAGGATATGGTTGGGGTAGTGGGAGGAGATGGAGGATAAGGAAGAGAAGGTTGGTTGTTTGTTGAAAATGCTGTTGACAATATCGCCTGACCATGTGTACATATTGTGAATAACGCATTATGCGAGCATAAAGGCACGGAAGGGAATTATTTTGTTATATATTTTATTACACCGAATACTCTGTACTGCCTCCTCCCCATGCTCATCACTGGTGGTGCCACCAACGGCGCTCCCCCGCACCTGCTAGCTTGGGGAAACCTCTCACATCGGAGGATTCTTTTTGTTTTTATTAGGTTGGGCTGATATTTCTAGCTAGAGAATATATTACTCATAACATTTCATTCTTGTTCCTTGTTATTTCTACTGTAGTCTGTCCGTAGCTCTCTCTCTCTATATATATATATAACAGCTGACCGGAAACCAGCCAACTATGGACCCATTTCCTATCACCAAGCAACGACCATAAGCAGAAACAGACAGACCCTCCTTTTATCGCCCACCTCGCTGGCCAAATAGAGAAGAGACAGCGCCGATGCAATCTGGGCGCACAGAGAACGGGGACTGTGTAGGGGAAAATAGACCGTTTGACCTACATTGTAGCCATCGCTAATGGATCAGGTCGCGGCCATTTTAGTTGTTGGTTTTTGTTGTTGCTGCAGCTCACTGAACTACACGATCCGTTAAGGTGTCAAATTCATTACGTTGTAATGCAGCCTGCTTTCATCAGATAACATTGTTCCTCCTGTAGGCAGTGTTTTATATGGCACAATAACTGATTGCGCTCGTGACACATGACTGTCGCAAAATCTTGATTCACTGCCTGAGTAATGGATATGCTTGCTAAATAATATAGTCTGCATCGTTTTATTTGCATGCCTTTGTTTTTCAGGGAAATATGGGTGAAGGAGAAAATGGTAAATACAAATTTCATATATCTAATACTTACACAAGTCTGTTCATGTAATTTCCCATTACTCATTTAATATACATACATATTCCCGAACATGTATGTGCACTTAACCTAGTGACATCCTAATGCTGGGCAAACACTGACTGACGTGTGCAATACACATTAGTCAATATTCCCCTCGAATATTTTGCATCAAACCTATACTTGGCAATGGTAGTTATTTTTTCAAATGCATTCATTTTGCATATCTTTTTTTCACAGAAAATAATCGCATTTGTAGGATTTGACAATGACTGGTTTATTCAGTATCAGAATACTGTGATCGAGTGGGAACTCGGGTCATGGTGCCAGTGGCCTGTTTCCCAAGCGCGGCAGCACTATTAAGTCGTATACTCTCGAAAAGTCGTTACCTTTCCTGATATGACCTTACATGTTGCTAGGACACAACCACCACCTCCCATCCCACACAAACAAAAACACCAAAAAAACAGTATCAATCTGGATATTTACATACCGTATTCTTTGTAATGAATCCAAAACAAGCAGTGCGAGACCAGTCGGGATGGCCAAGGTAGTTGAGTGCCCGTCTCCGGTTTGGAAGATCATGGGATTCAAACATTGGTCTCATCAAATAAATGGCTTAAAAATTGATACATAGTCAGGTGCTCGGCATTATTAGGATAGGGAAAGAACTGGTTCGCTCAGTGTCAGGATAATGTGACTGAGTGGGATATCAGGTCGTGGTGCTGGTGACCTGGTGTGCCAGTGGGGCAGCACTATAAAGTAATCATGAGGGCGCACTGTCACGAATCGGTACTCGTCCTGATATGGCCTTAGATGTTGCCGGGATGTAAAACCTCAACAACCAACCAACCAACCACCAGTGTGCAGTGCTTAGTGAACATACTGAGGTAGCTAACGTTGAGAAATACAACAGGCAATCCATGGCACACCTAATACATCAAACACCCGCCGGGTGTGCCACCGTCGGCGAGACCTCACCACACTACCCCGCCCCCCTCCCCACATCCCACACCTCATCCATAACTGTACGAGTACACAATCGTTTTTATCTGGGATTTTTTTTAAAGGCAACCTCTCTACAGAGACAAGTTACTCCCTTGGGATTCACTTGCGTTCTATGCAAATTGTTGTTGGCTTTTTGACTTCAAATGTAGTCCCCCTGGCGGCGTTTCCGGTCGGCAGTGGCTTCGGCTGGTGATGGGTCTAATCCCTGGTTTGTGGCATTTAGATGAAGATGCATCATGTGTTTGTGAATGGGTATGCTGCACTGCATTCCTGCGTCAAAGTGGCGGGAGAAGGAAGCATGTAGGACTGGAAGAACAGCAATTTAGAACACGTCATCAACAGGAATCAAATTTGACTTGCTTTTGCTCTAGCTGGGAATTTGGTTGGAATGGTTGCTGGGTTCCAGGTCCCATAGTTTGAGGGTCTCAGTTTTCTAGGGTTAAAACAGGTGACTTCCAGGTTTCTGTGCTTTTAGGGTTTCAAAGGACTCAGGTTATGTTGTTCTGTGGTTCTAGGATTCTTTGGTTCTGGAGTTCTGGGATTCTCTGGTTCTGGGTATCTGGGAGTCTGGGATTCTAGGGTTTTGTGGTTCTGGAGTTCTGGGATTTTGTTGTTCTCTGGATCTATGGTTCTGGTGCTCTAGAATTCTGGGGTTATAGGGATCCAGTATTCTGGGTTTCGGCTTCTGGCTTTCTGGGTTTTTGAGTTTCTATGATTTTGGTAGTGTGAAAATTGAGCGTTCTAGGATTTTCGCGTTTTGGGGTTCCAGATCCTATGGTTCTGTTTGTGGGTGAGGAGGGGTGCTTCTAGAATTCTAGAGTTTTGAGGGGGCTAGGGTTATGGGTTCCTAGGTTCGATATATTTGGAGATCTAGGGTTCCATGTTTCTTGAGTTCAGCTGTTTCAGGGTTGCAGAGTTAAATTATTCCAGGATTCTAGGTTTTCAAGGTAACGGGCTACAGGTTTGATGCGTTGTGCGGTTCCAGGGTTCCAGGGTAGCAAGGTTTCTAGACATTGATGTTTTAGTGTTCCAGGGTTCGAAGATTCCAGGGTTCTAAGTTTCCAAGGTTCTAGAGTTCCGGAATCCCACATTCCATAGCTTCTGGGGTTTCAAAGTTCCAGGGTTTGAGGCTTCCAGTCTTTCGGGGTTCTGGGCTTCAGGAAGGCAGCAATAAGGTCCTCCCTCCTCCAACCTCCCTGCACCCTCCCTGTGGGACAATGGGCGACCCCGGATGTTGGAGCACGCCCATGCGCAGACTAATAGTTCCCGTAGCCTCGGCGTACTTAGACGAGTCGCCCCGAGTCGCCCTGAGTCGTCCTGAGTCGTCGTGAGCAGCTCATGCTTCCCCTGGGTCCCGGTCCGAGCCGCCGCCAATCATGCCGCTCATCAGGCGTCATCTGTCCGCCAGATAATACCCAGCATTCCATATCCGTAATGACGTCTGGGGGGACGCCCCATGTGTAATCCCGCGCCCCATTTCTTTAATATCCTTACCCCGTGATGCGGGTGTGGTGGTGGGGGTGTGGGTTGGGGTATGCCGGGAGGGTAGCGGGTGTGTGTGCTGGGGGGGGGGGGGGGCGGGGACAGGTGTTCGCCCGGTGGGTGCGGGGTGGGGGTGGGGGTGGGGGTGGCGGTGGCGGTGGGGGGGGGGGGCGCCGGGAGGGTGTCGAGCGGGGTAGCGTGGGGCGTGGTGCCGGGTGTGTGAGGGAGGGTAGTGGATGGGTGCCGGGGGGGTGGGCGGGTCTGTGCCGGGAGGGTGCCGGGAGGGGGGCTGGGAGATGCGGAAGATGCTGAGAAAGAACCAGGGGATGCGGAGGGCGCCGCGACCCGATCCGATCAGAACCTGGTTTAATAATGCAGCGTGCGGGCCGAGTGCTCTCCGGGGAGGCGTCAGGCCGGGCACTACCCGGGCAGTACGGGACCGGACAAGGCACGGACGGGGCCGGGCAACGTAGGGGGCCGAGGAAGGCAGGGCGGGGCGGGAGAATCCAGGATGCGGCCGGACAAGGCTCGGACGGGGGGGGGGGGGGAGGCAGGAGGGGGCGGGAGAATCCAGGACGGGGCCGGACACGGCACGGGTGGGGCTGGGCAAGGTAGGGGGGCGGGGAAAGCAGGGCGGGGTAGCAAAAGGAAGGACTGTCCCAGACAAGGTACGGCAGGACCGGGAATGGTAGGTACGGGCCAGTAAAGATAGGACAGGGCAACACAATGCAGGACGGGGGCCAACAAGGCAGTGCGGGGTCGGAGAAGGCAGTGCGGGACAGGACAAGACATAGTGGGACAGGACAAGGGAGGACGGGGCCAGATAAGGCACGGCAAGCAGACAAGGAAAGACGAGGCCAGACAAGGCATGGCGGGGCCGGACAAGGCATGGCGGGAACGAACAAGGCATGGGGGCCGGACAAGGCACGTGCGGTGCCAGGCAAGTCATGGCGGGTCCGGGCCAGGCAGAAAGGGGCCGGGCAAGGAAGGGCGGGGCCGGACTAGGAAGGACGGGGCCGGACAAGGAAGGACAGGGCCGGATAAGGCAAGGTGGGGTAGGATCTTGTAGGGCAGGACCGGACATGGCGGGGCCGGGCGGGGCCGGGCGGGGCCGGGGCCGGACGAATCACGGCGGGGCCGGGCAAGGTAGGGCTGGATCGGGCAAAGGACAGAGAGGCTGGGCAAGGTAGTCCCAGTCAGGACAATGCACGGTAGGGCAGGACAAGGCATGGAGATGCCGGACAAGGCAGGGCGGGGCCGGGCAAGGCTGGGCGGAGCCGCCTACTGCTTCAACAAGCCGACCCGGCCCGACCCGACTAAACCCGACTCGACCCGATTCGAGCCCCTCCGACTCGCTCCGACTCGTTGCGATACCTTGCGATCCGCTGCTAACGCTGCGACCCGATCCAATCCCCCCGCCCCCCCCACCCCCAGGGTTATCCCTGACCCGCTCCGATCTGATCTTGCTTACTCTCACTCCGCCCACCCCAGCGCCACCCCCACCGCCACCCCAACCCCCACCCCTCCTGCCCCGCTCCTCTCCCGTCGCCGCTCATCCTCGCTCAGCTTCCGCCCCACGGCTCTATCCCCACCATCTAATAACACCGCTCTTCACTCATCACCCCGCGTGGGCTTGCTGTATTCACGACAATCTCTCCCACTGACTAAACTGCCCCCCCCCACCCCTCCCCAGTCACACACATACACACATTCCCTACTAAATCCATTGCGAACATGCTGATCCACCCAGCCGAGTTCCTATTATTATTATTATTATTTTTTCCTTTTCTGAGTCTGTCATCATGACCCACAGTCCCGTCCCCATCCACAGCTAGCCCAGCCTCGGCACACATGTTGACATTTATGGGAGGGAGGTGACAGGGACGCCAACCTTTGGGCTGGGTCCATTCATGCACTTCCGGTTTAGGTAACATGACATGGCAACAGTAGTCAGGGAGCGGAAGGGCCCTCGTTCAGTCTCAGCAGACCAGTTTGCGTTATGCCTCGCAGACAACCCGACTGACTGTCTAGCAGATCACCCAGCTGTCAGCTTCACAGACTGTCCTCTTATTGTATTATGCAGTATGCATGACAACCACGGGTAAATCAGCAACCAAATCTGAAACAAAATTGGTAAACAAATCGGCAACTAAACCAGAAATGAAATCGGCTCCTAAATTTCCAAGACCATTGGCTACCAAATCGGCAAGCAAATCGGCAAGCAAATTGGTAATCCAATTGGAAACCAAATCGGCAACCAAATTGAGAACCAAGTCGGCAACCAAATTGAGAAGCAAGTCAGAAGCTAGTCGGAAAGCAAGTCGGAAACCAAGTCGGCAACCAAGTAGACAACCGAATCGTCAACCAAGTCGACAACCAAATCGACAATCAAATCGACAACCACATCGGCAACTAAATCAGCACCCAAATCCGCAACCACATGGGTATTCAAATCGGTATTCAAACCGGCAACCAAATCCGCAACCAAATCCACAACCACATCGGCAACCACACCGGCAACCACACCGGCAACCAAATCCGCAACCAAATCGGCAACCACATCGGCAACCAAATCAGCAACCAAATCAGCAACCAAATCGACAACCAAATCGACAACCACATCCGCAACCAAATCGGCAAACAAATTGGCCGATGTCCTAATTGCCTGTGTAAGTCTGCCTCATGGTACACGATAATTTGACTTAAACACAGTTGACCGAATATAAGGGCCTTGCCATGATGCTACATACTGGTGCGGGTTTTAAAATGAATAGAGTTAAAATCAATATTGACACTCAAGCATGATTGAAACAAACTTGAAGCAAATGACATCACACACCAGCATGCATAGTTACATATATAGGTATGTCGGATGAACAGAGTCAACATTACATATTTAACACTTGGACATAATTGCGTCAAATCCTACGGAGAATTCCCATTCCAGATTCCAACTTATGTGTTCAATATTTTCTAAGAGCTATTGGCTCGCATCCAAAATAGAGGGAAAGCAAATCCCAACCTGGGTCTCCGCCATGTCGGTGTATGGTCTCCGAACTTAATTAAAGAGGTTATTTTATATGGTTTTATTTTCATTAAATAACTGTAGTTTAGATTCTCTGGAATATTAAAAGCTATATGGATGATATATACATAATTATCTTCATTTATATTATATATATATAAATCTATTTACAGTACACTCACAAGAGAGACAAATAAGGTAGTGGGTTGAGATATAAAATCCTCCGGTGCGACTGACAGCGGTGAACATTCGGGGGAGGTGAGGTGGGCGATATGGTGCCACAGGCAAAGTCTTGTATCTGATGGAGGATAATAATAATAATAAGTAATATTCCCTTATGCATCTTTATACTCGCATAATACGTTATACATCATATACATATACATGTTCCTGTTAGAATGACCAGGCAGGGGGGGGGGGCGAATGAGTTGAGCACATGCCTCCCGTTTTGGTAGGTTGTGGGCTGGTTTTGAACCTTGGTTGACTCAAACAAAGGACTTACAAATTTATACTTATCGCCAGCTGGTCAGACTTTCAGCATTAATAGGATATGGCAATGAGCAGTGGAATGAGGAAGACAACTGACACTTCAACTAATTAATCAACAAGAAAGTGTACTTGAAGGGGTTCCTCCTCCTTCGCATTGCATTGGGGACCATATGCAATATCAGCTGAGAACCCGCAGCAACCTATTTCACCTGTATGGGTCTATAATATACATAAAGGATACATAGGACACTGAGCCCACACCATGCATATACACCAAAACCAGACCGATGAAAACAGCACAAAAGTCTGAAATACACACTTGGTTTATTTGTTGCTGTTCCTCTTATTCAGAGATAGCCCAAATACAAATGTAAAATTTAAGACCTAAATGCACTGGGATTGGTCCCACTGCTTCACTGATCACAGCAGGTCCAGTGTATTATTACCAACATAATCCCAACAACATAGTTTATAAACTCACATAACTAACTACACTAGAGTTACACTAGAATATTTCTAACAAACTGACATGTACATACCGCATGCCTAACTGCAACTGGACATTAAAACTTACTGCAACCTTACCAACTAAATACAGAAGATAACTTCTGCTTACATTCTAAATACTATGTAAATACTCACATTGATCTGACTAATATTTATCTAGTTATATGACACTACTTTTACCATATTGCTATGGAACTTTTGGGTTACAGAATTTCATTGTGTTACATGCTGCAAATTATGTATTCAACAGTTATTGTATACCTTATTATATATACCTTTAGTAAATAACCCTGAATTGAAAAATGGCTGGAAGACCGGTGCTTCGGCACTGACATAAGACATATTCAGCAGAATAAACATATTTACCACATGAGGAGTTACCCATATGCTGACATCACCCCAAATATCCACAGTTCCAGAAATCCTCCGTTATATATATATATCTCCATAGTATAACACCACTACCGCCACAACCACCAACTCAAGCACCCAAGGCTCTGCTTCCCGTCCACCACGCCCATCCACCCCGAGCATGTGTTAAATCACTGACGACAATCAGGGTTGACCTTTTAGAAAACAACGCCTCTGTTCCTGGGACTTCCCAGTGTATTCAGAACTAGTCTGTGCTTAGGCAATACCTATTAATTCCTCACCCTCTATATCCAGGCATTGTCTAAGTGTAATCAAAACTAGACATTGTCCTAGGCTAACTTATAATTATACCGACCCACCCACGGGGAGGCTTATGACTAACACGTGTAAATATATATATATACATAAACAATACTCTTACTGTGAACATGATTTCGCCAAAATCCAGCAAACGGAAACGGAAATAGCACTGTATGGGCGCTGCCATTTGTAAACTCGTACCGAGAAACCGAGAAATCCAACAAACGGAAACGGAAATCGCTCGTCGAATTTCGGTCCACAGCAAGTTGGGTGGACGACAGCTATTGGTTAATAATATATCAAAACAAATGCCCGCTGCCATAGAATTTGCCGATACGCCAATTTTATTCAAAATTAAAAGAAATAAATAACAATTTGGCATAAACATGGGTGCACAAATGCAATATTAACAGGCCTACTTTATTCCACGGAAATGACGGCCGTATTCGATTATCACGACTGCGACTCGGGTCATCCGAGCTGCTAGAATTTCAAATCGAACACCGCGAGTGGAGTAAAAAAATACACGCGCAATTATAAAATACTTTACTGTAGTTATATCAGGGGTCGGCCCTAAGCATTGCTTATTCATATTATCTACCACTAGTTCCTAGCCTTCTATATCCGGGCATGGTATAGATGTTGCTAGAACTAATCAATGTTCTAGACAAGCATATATATCCCAACACCAAAACCAAAAACCAAACCAAAAACTATTACTAAAACTAAATTCAAAAGATCTGAATCAAAATGGGCTAGTGCTGCAGAGTGGTGAAAACAAGTGTTAACACACTTATCCATTATGAGCAGGGTAAGTAAATTCATCACAATTATTTTTTGTTTAAATCCAGCAGTAGTTTCTATTCTTCTGTATTCAGCATGTCGTATGTGTATTCAAAACTAGTCCCTGCTTAAACAATAGCTTATATCCAGCACTAGATTCTAGTCTTCTATATCCAGGCATGGTGAATCGGTGCTCAACAACTAGGGAAACTGTGCTCAAATGAAAGGTGATTGCTGCCCAATAACAACAGAAGCAGTAACCAAAACAGGCCTTGGATTATGCTTATATTCCGTGTTAGTTCCTAGTCTACTAGATGCATGTATCATGTAGCTGTATTCAGATCTAGTCCCTGCCTAGAACAATAGTTTCCAAGCAGCAGTAGTTTCTAGGGTTCTATATTCAGAGATGGACTATGAGTGCTAACAACTTGTCATTGTCCTAGACTAGCTTATGCTCAGCTCTAGTTTCTAGTCTAGTAAGGCATGCTCTATGTGTATTCAGAATTCAAGACTGTCCCAGACTAGCTTTTATCCAGCAGCAGTTTCTAGGCTTCTATTTTCAGGTATAGTGTATGGGTGCTCAGAACTAGTCACGGTCATACACTAGCGTATGTCTAGTACTAGTTTCTAGTGTTCTATACCAAGGCATGCTCTACGTGTTTTCAGAACTAGATACTGTCGTAGACTACTTTATATCTAATACTACATTGTAGTCTATATCCAGGCATGGTGTTGAGTGCTCAGGAGTAGTCATCATCACACATTAGATTATATCCAGCACTAGTTTCTAGTATCCTGTATCAAGGCATGCTCTAAGTGTATTCAAAACGAGATACTGTCCTAAGCTAGCTTATATCCAACACTAATACTAAGGGAGCAGTGTCATATGTGTCTTATGCTAACCAGTGATGGCTACTACTAGTTTATACCCTTCTACATACAGGCATGGTGGAAGTGTTTTCAGAAGTACTCCTTGGCAACACTAGATTCTAACCGTCTAGGCATGATGCAGTCATATTCAAAACTAGTCCTGGTCCTATCATACGACTCTGCACAACACCAGCTTCTGGTTGTGACTGTCCTGGGCTCAGAACCACTGTGCCTGGAGGGACTTTGAAGTAGCGAGTAGCGTACTTATTATTTCATGCCTGCTTATATTACTACTGCACAGTTCGTGACTAGTGTGTATAGCTTCGGATCAGTTTATTGCTGGTTGCCAACTATAGCTGGGTTCATGACTAGTGACGATGTGTGCGCTGCCCTCTACCATCGGCTGCCAGCCCTGGGGAAAACTTGCAATAATGGCTGCGTGCCATATTGTGTTTAGGCAATATTTATGCATGCACAGCAACGCCCTAACCAGGTATAACCTAGTCCAAGGCCTGTTTTGGTTACTGCTTTTGTTGTTATTGGGCAGCAATCACCTTTCATTTGAGCACAGTTTCCCTGAGCGGCCGCTGTATGCCTGTTCCTATTTCATCATTGCATTCACAGTACAAATTAACAACGCAAGCCATTATTTCTCTTGATATGAAATCCTTTTTATGTGCAGGCCTGAAGAGTATCAAATTAAATTACCAAACCACATTTCACTACATGGACTAGCCCGTAAACAGATATTTTTGCTGTAATAACACGGGCAAGGTTTTGGGTTAATTTACTATTCGTTTTATTCTTACACTACAGACGGTTATATATATTTATAACTTGGATTCCATCTACATTTCAAGTTGTATTTTGTGGGTTTCTATAGTGAATACCTTTATTCTGTTGAATATGTTCTTTTCTCTGCGCCCAAGCATTTAGTAAAATCATGATTTCATTTACATTTGATTGGCAATATATGTATTGGGTATGGACAAAATGTCATTTGCATATACTATTTGCAGCATATACAGTAATGAATTACTGATATCTGCTTACAAGTAACTACCAATACAATATGATAACACTGGTTTACCATGCAACATAACATCTCATATCTACTTTATTACTAAAAAGAAATCACAATAACCAATAGTGCATATACGTCGATTTGATTTTCATTGAGCCAAATGTTGATCTGATTTGGAACTATACAATAGGCTACTATGTCCCAAGTTAGTATGGTTTCTGTGGCTGATATTACACAATCCCAAGAAGGAACCCAACAACAGCAACAGTTCATGACATGCGGCTGAATTAAGTACTACTGTTAAAGTTGCATAGTCCGATGCTTTTGAGTTTTTGCTATTTTCTGAGATAATTATATTATACTACTCGTTATAATCTACTATTCTTTAGTTTGAAGTAACTTTAATTTTAAATGGCTAAGTTTGGAGATATTTGATGTCAAAACATGCCGAAATAATTTTGTCAAGCACACCAAAACTCTGACACCATAGACTTCAGTAGTAACGGTTTCTATTAATTGACTTATTATTCCCTTCTATGCAGCAACAAATGCTTAATAAGAGCACCAGTGTCTAAGATGAATATGTAGAATCAAATCTAGATAAGTGTTTTGATTTTGAAAATTAGATTTTTTGATCGGACCATGCAGCTTTAACTCCAACAATATCACAATCATGGCATTTGATGTTTGTTTGTTGGTTGTTGTTTTATGTCCTAGCAACATCTAAGGTCATATCAGGACGGGTACCGACTTGTGACAGTGCGCACTCATGGTGACTTTTTAGTGCTGTCCCACTGGGAAACCAGGCTGCAGGCACCATGACCTGGTATCCCACTCAGTCACATTATCCTGACACTGAGCACACCAGTCCTTGCCCTGTCGTAATAATGCCGAGCGCCTGGCTAGGAAGCAACAAGTATCAATTTTTAAGTCATTGGTTTGAGTCGACCAGGCTTCGAACCCACGACCCCAGCAGAGACATTCTCACCGAAGATTAAGTACCCTTGAAGAAGGTCACTTTAGGTTGGGGTACCACTTTGTTTGTTGGAGCATTACGGCCTGGCAACAGCGAAGGGTATATCAGGACGGGAATGTACCACCTTGACTGCTGTTTCAATATTGGTTGGTAATCTAATGACCTTCATATCTGCATATGCTAATTAACCGGAAGTGGGTTAGTTGTACCGATCGTTCCATAGGCGGCATACGACCTTGACCCTTGCCTCAATCTGGTTTCCGGCGTGTCCTCTCTTCCCATGAGTGCGCACTGTCACAGGTCGATACCCATCTGATATGACATTAGATGTTGTCATGACGTAAAACTCCATCAACCAACTTTAGGATGGGTAATTTTCGAGAAGATTGCATGTAGATTCCACATAGCTGGTTTTATCATTGGACTATATCTGTAGCCGCAAGCACCCTGATAATGACGTGTGTATATATATATATATATATATATATATTTATATATATATATATATATATATACGTACACAAATTAGAATCAGCTGAGGAATGCTCACCTCATCTAGAGCTGCATACATACAGTGGAATTCTGACGGGTGTGGAGACCCCCAGGTGAAGCTGATGCCATGGAAACCATGTCTTATACAGCACACCACTCAATGCCTCATGTATATATATATATATATATATATATATATATATGGACCCATGGAAAATACCTGACTCTTGCGGATTCCCCAGCTGTGTGCGTACATAATATCTTCGCCGTGGCAAAGACGAGCGGAGAGGGGATTCATACTGTTGTAGATTGTTTGTTTGTTGTTGTTTTACGTCCTAGCAACATCTAAGGTAATATCAGGACGGGGGATTGTAGCAAGCCATCTAGGGCCTACGTAAATAACTCTTTAATGAAATATGCTCGACCTTTTCATATAGGTGGGTCGATGATCTGGCCGAACAGCTTGTCCGGTGCGATTTTATCACAACCATTGATATCAAGGATGCTTATTGAGCTATTTGTATTCACCCCTCTGATCGCCCACAGCAGTCAATCCGCTGGGATTTTGGGGGAGGAAGTGGCCCAGAGCTCTTGTTTGACACCCGCCTGTGCATGGGCTTGTTGTCAAGCCCCGACACATTTAACCCTATTTCAGATTGTGTTGTGCCTTGCGGTGTGCGTAAGGTTAATTATTTTGATGATTTCGCCGTTATCGGCTCTAATTATGACGAATGTGCGACACATCGTCGGGTTATTGCCGCTATTCTTCGTCACCTTGGGTTTTATTTAAGTTTTAAAAAAAAGAAGAATTTGAGTTGTTTTTTTTAGGCTGTATTTATACTGTCCATAGCATATAAGCCCGGGTACCCAGGCTTGTTTTCAATGCTGACCAGTTGTAGTGTTGGTGTTATCCAAAATTGACGGCACCCTCTCAATGCGCCAGGTTTCTGGGTATAGATGTGAACAGTATTAACTTACAACTGCGCCTGCCAGCAGATAAGATACAAAAGCTTAGGGTTCAGCTATTGTGGTTTCTTGATAGATGTAAGGTCTGTCGCAAGGACTTAGAGTGCCTTGGCGGTAGAATGGCGCATTGTGCGACAGTCGTTCGGAGGGGGGTGGGGGTCGTTCCTTCTCCACCAGGGTCTACGATGCTATTCAACAGCTGCGGGAGCCTTTTTTAAATATAAATTTCGGTTAAATCATGAATTCAGATCTGAATTGAAGTGGTGGCTTGATTTTGTCGAGAAATTTAACGGCTACGCAACAATGTTGGGTCGCCATGTTCTGGCTGTCTCTGTAGTGGCTGTCTCTATAGCGACGCATCTGACTGGGGTTTTGGAGCGACTGACTCAGATGACTGGCTTATTGGTGCCTTTGATTGTGCCGATGATAAGTTGGGTTCCGAGGTGGGCCACCATCTGGCGGGCGTTGACGAGCCTGACAGCACTATGCATATCAATTTAAAAGAAACGTGGGCGGTGGTGGTGGCTGCCCAACGCTGGGGTCATTTGTGGCGGGACAAATGTGTTGTTTTCGTCACGGATAACAACACTGTGCTGGCAGTGCTCTCCACCGGCCGCTGGGTTAATATCCAGGTTATGTGTTGGGTCAAGGAATTATTCTGGGCGTCAGTGACCTGCAATTCTGAGGTGAAATCTGTGTATATTAGAAGTAGCAAGAACATTATCTGTGACGCGCTAAGTAGATGGCGCCACCGCTCTAGTAAAGGCCGTATTGCTGGTGTCGACCCTGCGGGGCGCTTGTGCTGTGCCCATGTGTTCTGCTGAATACCTTCTCCCTTCTCGTTACAGATCTGGCCCAGCTGAAGGGCCAAGTTAGGGTGATATGTGGACAATATTATTCGGCTAATTCACGCTCGACCAGGGTTATGCAGATTAGGAAATACCTGTATTTCATAGAAGAGTTCAGTTTGTTGTTGTCGCCCTTGACATGCCCGGCGTCTCAGGTGGCCATTTGTGTTGTGTGGTTGGGCCGCTCCTTAAAATCTTCTTTGATTACCAATTACATCAGTGCTTTATTTGTTTTGATTAAGTCGGAAGGTTATCTGCCTATTGATTTTACATCCCATCAGATAACAGTTTTTTTGGGGGGGGGACGAAGCGGGTCCTTGGCTCTGAGGTTTGAAGAAGAAGATTTATACTGCATGCATATCATGGATAAGTCTGAATAGACTTGTTTTCACCATTAGACAGTTTGTCGACAGAAAGCCCAAGCCTACACTTTTACCGACCCAAGGGATTTTTAACCTCCCACACCACAAAGACATGGTATGAGAGCAACTGGCCTTTGATGACACTGTAAGTTATACACAGCGGTGGAAATCCAAAGGGGCAGAGGTGGGAGCATGGGGAATCGAACCACCAACCTTCAGGTTAGGAGTTCGACCTAGAAAAAAGTCAGACACTCTAACCACTCTGCCAGAGAGAACACCAGGAAAAAGGGTTAAAAGGGCCAGCCCCTTTGCTCCCGAGGAAGTGCCAGATACCCGACTCGGAGTCGGGGCTGCGGCGCTCCGATTTTGAGTTCTTTCAATGGGGCAGGGTTATCTCGGTGATGTGTTCGAAAAGAATCCAGTTTTCGGAACGCGAGCTCCTGATCCCGGTCGCCCGTGTTCACGACACTGCCCTCTATGCGGTGTTTTGGGTGGAAAGACATTTTCGCTTATCACGAGTGGGCTCTGACTGGCCAGCGTTTCAAATTCCTGCGGTGAGAGGTGGCCGCAGGCCGCTAGATAATAGGACTTTAGATACAACCATAAAGCTGTTTGGTGTGGAGGCAGCTCTTGATGCCACCTCTTTCTCCTGCCATTCTGGCCCTCCAGGGGTCGTCGATTGACAAACTTGAAGTAAGTGGTGACTGGGCGTCAGATTGTGTTTATAAATACATTGCTCGCCCTCTTGCTGAGCGGATCGTGTCTGACATTATGGTCGCCTACGTCCTATCTAACCTAGGTTGAGGCGAGGCAGGGGGGGGGGGAGACTTTATACCTTTCTGTCTGTGTGGGTCTTTTTGGACCTTGACATTGTAGCCCAGCCAGATACATTCATTCGATTCCTATTTTATTGATTGTTTAAAAGAAAATGATGTATCAGCCACATTTGCATGTCCTGTCATGCTTCCTTACATGTATATATGTATGATGCATAGCACATTATGCGAATATGAAAGCATGAAAGGGATGTATTTGTTATTATATATACTTTATTATTGTACCGATTATTCTATGTCTGGCCTCCTCCGAACCATTGTTGTAACAGGTGGCGCCACCATCGGTCCGTCCCCATCCCTAATGGCTATGGGAAACCTCACCGGCACTGGATGAACCTTCTTTTTTTAAGGTTAAGGCTCATATTCCTAGCCAGAAAATACATACTCATCCCACTTACATTTGGCTTGTCTTCCTTTTCTACTTTAGGTGCCCTTCATTTATATATATATATATATATATATATATATCCCGGGCGCGATTGACAGCGTTGCGTCCCGGTTAGAATCGTGCCGATGGCGGCGACACCGGTCACTTGGATACATCAAATAGCCCAACCGATCAATAATAAGGTATAACATATAATCCCCTCCGTGCATTTTTACTCGAATAATGCTTATACATCACATACATAATAAGGAACCGTGAATAGCATCAGACTGATGGCCACTCACTCCGTCAAGCACACACATATATAGAAAATCTTATATAATACTACATGGATGGTCCCTTAATGCTTCATACACACACATATATAGGGAATCTTAAATAGTACTACATCGATGGTCACTTAATGCTTCATACACACATATATAGAGAGATAAGGCGCTGTGGGTGAATGACAAACTTTTCACTTTGAATCAGGCGCGAGAATAGTCAGACATCGGGTGGGGCTATTAACGCTGTAAGTGTTTCCTATGGAGTATGGCGTTTTGCTGCGGTGATTGTGTGTGTGATGCTTTTTTGTCTGTGTACATGTCTGTGTGCATAACAGCTGATTACCCCACACACCCATCCCCCTCCTCCCTCACCCCCACCACTCCTGCCACGCCCCCCGTCACCAGAACCGTGTGGGTCTATTCGTCACCCATCCCCCATCCCCCGTATCCCGTATCCCGTCCCCCGCCTCCCAACCCCCGTCCCCCATCCCCGTTCCGCGTCCCCCGCCGCTCGTATCCCGTCCCCCGTCCCCCATCCCCTCTCCCGCGTCCTCCGTACCGCGTCGCCGGTCCCACGTCTCCCAACCCCTGTCCCCCGTCTCCCATCCCCCGCCCCCGTCTCCCATCCCCCATCCCCCATCCCCCGTCCCCCGTCCCCCGTCCCCCGTCCCCCGTCCCCCATCGCCTGTCCCTCGTCCCCCGTCCCCCACCCCACGTCATTGGACAAAGCAGCATCAATTATGCAGACTGAGGAAGATGAAAGTGTGGCGCTGGGCAGCCGCGAGATCCAAGTTTATATCAATTTGGCGGCGTTGGTGTGTGCGGCGGCGGCGGTGATGATGTGGGACTGGCAGAGCCGTCAGCCTCATCCAGCTGCATTACTGGTCTGCCTCACACCCCCCCCCCCCCCCCGCCCACCTCCACTGTCCCCGCTACCATCCTGACACACACACACGCACACATAGCGAGCTAACAATTTGCGGCCAATAAATTGCAATTCAGTCACTGCGCACGCGCACGCGCTTTTAAAGGTGACATCGATAAAGGTAGAGGACTGCGTTTTTTTTTTACGAGGCCATTCTACTTTAACTATTCACAACGAGGAAGCAGATCAGTGTGATAGGTTTCCCTAGATTGTAGCTGTATGGTGTGTACCGGGGAACTAAGCCGTGAACGCCTTAACCTCTTTAAATTACTTTGCAACGGATTACGGAAGGAGCGTATAGCTCAACCATGTATGGTAAAGCCATACTGTAATGCATTACTTAGTTTTTACATTTGTGAATTAAATAGCGTAAAATTTCAGTAGCGGGCAATTATTGGTCTTCTTCATTCCATTGCTCATTACGGTATCCTTATAGTGCCGAATGACAGGTCAGATAACTACAAGTAACAGGTTTTTAAACAAAAATAGGTGTTTGGCTTAACTCTGCCACAGAGCTACTCGAACTTACCATCTGCACATCAGAAAGCGAGCTTTCTACCCATTAAGTCACTAAGTCATCTCTTCAGCTTGAAACTACTTTTGGTTCCCTTCTTCATTAAAAAAGAAATTGTTGATTTGATAGTGAAACAAAGTTGTTCATTTGATAGTGAAACACAGTTGCCCGTCATACACATACAGTCATCGCATCAACCTACTTATGACAACTGGCAACTGCAGCCGCACCTCAGAGGCCAGACAGGCACAGGCAGGCACAGAGAGGCACCGGTACAGGCATAGGCACAGTTGGGTGTCGTGGACCGCCAGACGCGCTCACTCTAATCACTCATAATATCCTATGGATTGCTACACGTGAATGGGTCCTCTCCTTCCCTTCCCTACCTCTCCACCTCCCCTTCTCTCCTCCCCGCTCCCCTCCGCACCGACGCGCCACCACGCGGACGGCGGGCGCCTATCAATACCGGCCGGGGCTCAGCGATTCACAATGGCGGTGTGTTGGTGGGCGTGGGCGTGATGGCTTCGGGTGGTGGGAGTGGTGAGGGGAGGTGGTGTGAGTGTGGGGGGGGGGGGGAGGGGAGGTGGATAACCTGTTTGTGGAGACTGGGTAGAGAAGAGGGCCCGCAGGGGTTGGTGGGATGTGGGGGTGGGGGTGGGGTGACTGATATCACATATCATACTAAAGCGCATGTGTGGCTTCCTTCCGCAGTGGCTTCCCCAATGGCTTCCCCTGTGGCTTCCACCTGGTGCCAGTTTCCATTGAGGAAAGCGCGACCAAAGCTTTCACACAGGTCATCGGCATTAGCGACGCGCAGCCTCTCTGGGCCGGCCTCTGCAGTGGCCCGCCCCCGACCACCGCGCTCCCCCCGCCCTCCGCTCCAGACCCCCGACCCGGACCGCCCCCTCCCCATTCCAATCCCATCCCCTTCCACTCCACTCCGCCTCAAACCCCTCCCAGCCAAACCATCCCACTGACATCCGCTCCCCTTCCCATCCTGCTCGCTCCCCTTTACCTGTACCTCTCCGTCACGTCATCCCATCCCGCTCACCATTCCCCTCCCCTACTCGCCCTGCTACCACACTCCCTGCCCATCCCTCCCACTGCCTCATGCATCATGCCTCACCCCCTACCGGCCAAAGCCTCAAAACCCCTTCCCTCCCCCCCCACACACCACCACCACCACCAAATCCAGCCCTCACCCCATCACCCCGACACCCACTCATCCCCTTACCCCCCTCACCCCCTTACTCCTCAGCCCCTCACATCTTCACCTCTTCAACACGCATCCTTCACCCTTCACCCCCTCACCCCTTCAGCTCCTCAGTCCTTCACCCCCCTCATCCCGTCACCCCCGCACCCTCTCGCCCCCTCACCCCCCGCACCCTTCACCCCTCACCGCCTCACCGCCTCACCCACTCACCCCCTCACCCTTCACCCCCTCACCGCCTCACCACCTCACCCCCTCCACCCTCCCCTCACCCCTCACCCCCTCACCTCCTCAACCCCACCCCTCACCCCCTCACCCCCTCATCCCCTCACCCGTCAACCCCATCAACCCCTCAACCCCTCACCCCCACAGATCACATCCGCCCACCAACCCAAGACCCTTCGCTCCCTGGACTGACGGAGGTCAACGGGAATTTGACCTCGGGGGAATGCCCGCGCAAAAGCGGTTCGTAATAAGGTCAATGATGGGAGCGCCGTGTGCTGGTACCAGGCCGACCCCGGCGTTATGAAGCAATGGTCCCCGGGGAAGGCGGGCACCAGCGAGCTGACAAGGCAATATCGCCCGGTGGGGGCCCGTGTGTGTGGCCGCTGGTGGCGGGTCGGCGGTAGGGATTGGTACCCGAGCTCGCATACAGAGAAACCCCATCAGGCCGGCTGACAAAACCCTGTGCCCCTAATTTGTCGACGGCAGCCAATATTGTGCTATTCAGCAGCAAGTCCAATAGGAAGGCTTCCTCGGTATGGATTTTTGTCATTTTATCCGCGAGCCGGAGAATAAAAGTAGGCTCAATATTGCCAATCAATATCGATATATATGTTTATGTATATGATGATATTAGTTTTATTTAACCACAAACCTGCAGTAAGGTCACCACATGGCTTCCCCAGGGGGTGATCTGCCATCTGTGCGACCGATGTTACATTAAATTAAAGTTCATACATTTGCTAAATACATTGCTACAACAAATCTTCAATTAAAGTATTTATCTAGAATTAGATATGTCCCTGTATGCATACATATATGTAGAGATTCCGGATGCATATATATATATGGCTACAGGACAAGTGATGTCCAAGTTATACAAATAGGGAGGAGGAGTGCCGGTGGCGCCACACCAGTCATGTACATTGAACGGAGGTGGCAACATAAAGAATAGTAGTACAGTACATAATAATACAAATAATAATAATAATTTGGTTCCTCGCCTTTATTCTCACATAATACTTTATACATCGCGCACACATGAATATATACGTATGTGTATGTATATTATGCATAGTCACCATACCTATTCACACAGGCTACGTAGCAGCAAGTATCAATTCTGCAAGTCCTTTCTTTGACTCTGTCAGGATTGGAGCGCATGAAATTACACACTGGAAGCCATCCAGCGCTCTTGCGATCCCTTTAGTCACCATATATATATATATACTGTGAAACCTAGCTTTTCAAACAAATCGGTTCACAAACATATTTTTCTAACAAAAAGTGGATCGGTTCCCGAACACATTTTCGGTTTTCGAACAACCATTACTGAGTCGAGTAAAGCAAAAAAACTGAAAACAGAAATAAACCCACGATGTTAGAGAACAAAATCTAGAATTTCAGTTACCTGCTGTTCTTATGGAGGGGGACACAACGTAAGATCGTCGCCCCCTCTTCCTTCCTGAAAATTGATTTAGCTTTGCAAACAACATTTATGAACAAATTAAGTCGAAAACCGAGGTTTCACTGTATATATACAATCTCCACATACATAATCACCACATATGTATATTGTCACCATTTTAAAAGTTTTTTTGGGTAGAGTATTTATTCATCTGACATTTGTCAGCACCGGAGCACTGGTCTTCCAGCCATCTTACTATTGGAATTGACATTCTAAATAATCTAAGTTTGGTCAGTGCTGTATTAGTCACAGCACCGATCCTGTAGAATTAAGGGAGTGGCTCCTGCTGTATAATGTACAGCACCAGTCACTGCGGTTCATGCAAAAATGGGGAGCAGCACGGAGTAGAAGATGTATACTCGGGGCAACTCAAACAATCATTGTGGGTTACATTTTTTCTCTTATAAAACAAGCTAACTTTATAGTTGACAAGACATTTTGTCTGTCTTATGTAATGTTCAATGTGTTTAAACAGATTGATAGTTGTGTAGGATGTTCAGTGTGTTGTTGGTTTGTTCATGATGGTTAAGGGTGGTGGCAGGGGAGGGGGGGCCATTGGGGTGGGTGGTAGGGGGGAAAAACCTACAGGAGAGCAAGCGAGGATGCGGGGGGCAGGAGCTCAGGGCTTTGCTAGTAATTACTGCAGTAGTCGTTCAAGGGCCTGAATAACCAGGTGGGCTCTATATGCATTTTTGAAGGTAAGTCTTGTTTCTGTTTCTCTGACTCTGATAGGGAGGTCATTCCACATGACACTACCTTTGTAGATTGGTGCTCCAATATATTTATTTGTTGAAGGGTATTTAAGCAGCCATAAGTCTGGGATGGCACTCTGGGACAGGACATAGAAAACCGACATGGACTGAAGATTAAACCTGGCACTCCCGGGGAGGTGCAGGCTGACTGTTTAAGCACAGCACGAGCTGTGCCGACGCTGGGTCTACCACTGGGGAAATGCTGGTGAAGACATGTCCTGGTCTTACACGCGGGAAATAACTCCGACAAGCTCGCTTCTGGCGACGAATTGGGGAAGAGATAGTGAACATGCCATGTTGATATTGGAACCTATTCATGCCTACATTAAAACGTTGTGCCTTTCAACTTAGATATATATATAACTGGATGGAATATGTGATCTGTAAATGGCGATCTGGGGGTGCGGATCAGCATCGGAAGTGACGATTCTGCCGAGAGGCCCGCAGAAAATGGTATATAGTTCTAATATAAATATACATATCAGCGTAGAAGAAGCAAATTAATAATAAAAAGCAGCCCCGCCAATTTATATATATAATCCTTATATTAAACATAATTATATATATATATATAATGTAAAAAGAAGAACAAACAAACTGCATGGCTCAATCTCGGTTCCTTCTCGTTGAATTCTGTGCGTGCTATATGTGTACATATATACCTGGTTTCATGGACTTCTAATGTGAGGGGCCGTCCACTTGTACGCCATCTTTATTTTGAAGCCTTTCAAAAATAACCCACGCACCCACCCCTCCATCCTTTCTTCCCTCACACGCACTATTCCCACTCCCCGTACATCCCCATCAAACTGTCCTCATTGCCAGCACACCCACCCACCCATCCACCTAAACTGTTCCATTTCCAAGCCAGCCACCAAAGCGGGCTAAAAATAGACTTCTTCACTTCAGCCCCCTAGTCACCCTTTCTCACCGTGACCTACTTAACGCGCGACCCGCTCGGGAACCTCTCCCAAAACAGTCGCTTGTTTCGCCATCATTTGGAAAGGACCCGTGACTCTGCAATGCCTGTTCTTTTTGTTGGCTCTCCCCGGGTATTCATTTGCGCTGCTGTGGCATTTGGTTTGGACATGTCTGGGAAACATCAATGCGAATTAGAACAAAGGACCGGAAGGAAGTCTTTCCCAGGACTATTTCTGGGAGGCCATGTTGGTTTGCTGTCAGCGATTTCCGGTCTTGATGATTGTAGAGAAAACAAAAATGATTATAGAGAAGAGCAAAATAGCGACATCAAAACTGATATTAAGTGTGAAAGTGATTGATTGAAATGCTTGTTAGTTCATATAGTAAATGCATTGAAATAATTATGCTTCCATTGAATCCATCTATACTTCCATTGACTCCATCTCAGCTAGCTTATGTTGGTTGCTTGGTTTTTGGAGTTTTGCGTCCTGGCAACATCTAGGGTCTACTTCAGTGTGTATCATTATCTATTAGCCAGACCCGTCCTGAAATGATCTTAAATGTTTCTAGGACGTGAAACAACAACAAACTGGAATGAAATGAGAGCAGGTTTATTTTGTACTATACATGTAAACTATAAGTTAGTTCATATAGCAAATTGCATTTATCATTTTCAACTCATCATTCAGTACACATGCACTCATCATCACCATCATCATCAATCGCTTAACTATGAAGGTGACTAGAGCACCACAAATGACTTTGCAACCAGTTGTATCCATGATTCCCCATTCTGCACTGCCCTCTGGGACTTGCCAAACTCCAGATCGCTCCATTCACTGCGGTTGTGGTCTCACCCCCTTTCTTTGTTCGCTAGCTCATGTTGGCAACATCAGATTACATGCACATATATTGCATATATTATTATTATCTTCCAATTAGGTTGTACTGTTGTATTAATCTACTCCATTATTAATACCCGGATGTTACCGGTGGCGCCGCCACGCGACTCTTTGTTTCCCTAACAGTATCAGAGGCTGCGAAGGTTAATAATGTTTTAACAACATTATTTTAGTAAATGAATTTGATTCATATATATCTTCTTTTTCAGTGCTGTAAGTGTTAAGGAATCAAGTATTTACACTATGTTGTACATTTTATTTACATGGTTAATATAGTAGTGTGAATTAGATTCTCAAATTAAAGTGTACACAATGCAAAAAGATTGAGTATGAGGTACATTCAATCATTTTAAATTTACATAAAAGATCATAGTTGTTGGCTTGGGATTTCTAATTCAGTAGATACTAATACCTTTACTTAGTCTTAGTTCAGTCTCATCAGATGTTATTCATTGTGTTGTTTTGTATGTTATAGGATAATTGGGTTTTTAGTTGGGGTATTTTTGTGTTAGTAAGTCAAGATGTATATTTCGTCAATAAAACCAATTTGCATGTGAATACTATTGATCATGTAGTTTCATATTTAATTACACCAGAAATGAACAAATTTAGCAAATAACTTAGCTGGAAACAGAATTTTCAAATCCAGTCTCTAAAGGGTTCAAGACTGCAGTGTGGGGCAACCTTTATCTGTTAGTGTGTGACCGTGTTTGTATTTTGTTAAAGTGTTAGCTGACGTTTACATATTGGATTCCCCACGGCCAGGGAGCAGGCGGTCCGAGGTGGGGTATGGGGGAAGGGGACGGGCCACGGTATGCCCTTCACCTGGGAGAAAGCCAACAACCCACCGCCACCCCACTCACATCAGCTGGGAGTGGCGACGTCCCCCTCCCTTACTAGCAACCAGATCTGATTAGGAGGCTGAATAAGAACTGACGCCTTTCATTCATCATCTTCCTATCTAATCAGCGTGAATCTGCTAGCTGTTGTTGGTGTTGTTGTGATAACAAATCGGTACCTATTTTTTTCTGAATTTGTGGAGGAAGACCAACTTCTTTTATTGAATTTCATTTAAAGTTGCATAGTCCGATGGTTTTGAGTTTGTGTCATTTTCTGAGATAAATATATTAGCTTGATCACTACAACCTACTTTACTTTAGCTTGAGGTAACGTTCATTTTAAATGGTTACCTTTTGAGATATTTGAAGTGCAAACATGTAACATTAATATTGGCAAGCACACCAAAACTCTGACACCCTAGGCTTCTGCAGTAACAGATTATATTAAAATGCCTCCGTGTTCCCTTCTATGTGGTGACAATTGTTTCAAAAGTGCACCACTATCGGAGGTAGATGTGTAGGATAAAATCTAGATAATTGGTTTGGTTTATAACATTTGATGTTTTCAACGGACTATGCAGCTTTAGAAATTAAATATTAAAAATACTTATATTTGTTATGGATATTACATATACCCTATCCACAATGACGCCTGCAGCTTTGGTACAGCGTTGGTACACTCATTGGGAAATAGTTGTGTGTTGGGGGTGAAGATGGGTGTGGTAGGGTATGGTGTGGTGGAAGTGGAGGTGCGGAATGGGGTGTGGGTGGGGGTAGGGGTTGAGGCGGTGTTCATTGCGCACCATTGTTGCACAGATGCCCCTCGATCTGCTACACAGAGTCTGTCCTGCACTGCTCGCAACATAACACTCCATATTTAGGCACCACATTTCCCCACCCATCCTCCCGATCCTCACATACCCACATAACCACACACCTAGACACACACACACGCCCAATAACACACTGACACCCTTTCGTCCCACTGTTCATCCCTCTCCCCACAACACCCACAGCACACACCACCCACAGCACACAACACCCACAGCACACAACACCCACATACCCAGTCAGCCCACCGCGACATTTCCATATGCAAGTCAACATTGACTTTTCCAGCTTGGCTCAATGCCAATTTCCTCTCTCTGCCTCACAGTAGTAATACGCTCAATAGGCCCCCGTCAATTAAGTGTCGCCTAGGTAATGGAAACTGGCAGCCTGCTTATTTGATTAAGCCATTTCGAGGCTGTCAAACCGACGGTTTTACCCGATAACGAAAGCTTGTTACAGGTAAGCACATTAAATGCTGGACTAAGGTTATGCGTCAATTAGAACAATATGTATGTGCTGCATTTCCAGCACTTTGAGTTCTTCTAGACTGACTGGCTTCTTAGCCTATTTACTATGCTCATAAAAGAAGACGGGGCTCAACAACTTTACTTCATTAAACTCCAGTCCGTTTTTTGGTGTTGTAAAATATAGTTTATTTATTGACTGAAATCGTTTGTCAATACCAGGACACTGTCCTTCCTGGTATGTGACAATTGCCATGTGCAGTTATTTATATATTTACCGATTATTTACTTATAAATCACCTATATGTATGCGGCTGCAGGACATCCTTAAAGGTGCATAGTCTGATAAGCAGCACATTTTCAAAAGCTAAGCAATTATCTAGATTTAAAGCTACATATTGACCTTAGATAGTGCTACATTTATTAAGTACTTGATGCTACACAGAAAGGTGTACTAAATCAATTTGCTAGAACTTATTTTAAAGGGTCAGAATTTTGACAAGCACACCAAATTAATTCCACATGGTTGCGCTTCAAATATCTCCTAAGTTACTTATTTTAAAAGAAAATTACTACAAACTAAAGTAAGGTAGACTATAACGATCAACAACATATATTTATCTCAGAAAATGATAGAAACTCAGTACCGTCGGTTTATGCAACTTTTACCACCGGATAAACTTGGAAAATAAAGAAAATCGCGATCCCCAATCAAAGCGGTCCTAGTCAGTGCATCGCTAAGTCTGCGGCGGTCCTAAGTGTTTAAAGCGGGCGTCTGGCTGTCAGTCTTAGGTTTTGTTTGTTTGTCGTTGTTTTGCGTTCTAGCAACATCTAAGGTCATATCAGGACGGGTTCCGACTTGTGACAGTGTGCAGTCATGGCAACTTCATAGTGCTGCCGCACTGGGAGACCAGGCCACCAGCACCATGAATCAATATCGTGAAATTGTGCTAACCAGTCATTGTTCTATCCTATTAATGCCAAGAGTCAGGCTAGGTAGCGATAAGTATCAATTTTATAAGTCATTGATTTGACTTAACCGGGAACTGAACTCCCGACCTTCCGCAACGGGAGACCCCCGCTCCACGGATTCGGCATCCGCGGCCGGTGAGTAAGTAATTAAAACATCACATAATCACACTGCTTTTTAAAATAACCCAGTGGTCGCATAAAGGGGGAAAAGGGTGGTCATTAGTCATGTTATATTACCAGGATAAGAGCTTGAATTCTGTTGCGATATGAATATATGAATATAATCAGGCATTTTATTATTTTTTCAGGCATTTCTTACGAAGATATAGCATGTGGAATCAGAGGCACTCAGGGAATCTACCAGAATAGAGTGGTTCCAGATTCTGCCGATAGATGTCACTAGCTTAATTGGCAGGGTCTATTAGTAGTTAAAATGTTGCTGTATTAGAATTCTGGCTGTATATGACGGATGGTCATTGTTCAGGGTGGTAGTTTAAGAAGGGGACCACTGTATGACGAGACAAGTGCCACTGCTGCCGCCATGATGTACTTTGTTTGTGCGCCATGCGCCTCCTTGTGGGACGCCGCGTTCTCTCTCGCCTCCCACTTCCGGTTGTACCGAAACGAGGGTACCGGAAGCCACACCACAATGGCCCCCTGATAAGTTGGCAGCGCGGGAAACCTAGTTACACGGCCACTGATGTGGGCTATCAGCAGGTCGAGACAGCCGGCAAAACTAGGCTCATGAACTTCGCAATGGCGCCACCACCCGGTGTCACCGCCAGGGTGCAGACACAACGCCCCCTGTCGGCGCCTCCTGAACAAATTCGCCCCACTCCAACACGCCCATACACACCTATAACCACCCACCCCCGTGAAGCTTGTTTGATTTAACGACGCCTCGAGAGCACATTGATTTTCATCATCGGCTATTGGACGTCCAACATATGGTCATTCTGACTTTTTTTTGTTAGCAAATCTGCTGCTGCCACATGGGCTCTGCTTTCTGATAAGCAGAAAGGAGTCTTGTATATGCACTTTCCCACAGAAAGGACAGCACATACCACAGCCTTTGATGAACCAGTTGTCGGCCACTGGTTGGACCGGAAAATAGCCCAAACTACAAATGGGTCCACTGAGCAGGATCAGTCGGATGATTCCTCCCTCCTCTTCCGAATACCGGAAGTCAACAAACCGGGAAGAGGAAATATCCCACGGCGCACATAGGATCCAGTCAGTGGCGAGCCGGTACGGGGACGACCAGCAGTGCAGTAGCAGGTGACTGAGTGAGCACCAGAACATTCGAGTTAGTTGGACTTTATTGCTTGTTTTTCCGTTTGCTGTCAAAACACTGTGTTATTTTATTTAATAAAATTATATTTTATTGTGAATACTATTGTCTATGTATTGTATTTATTTCTGTTAAAATTGTATATTGTATACTTGGCTTAAATAAAAAGACTTTAGACTATTTTAATTTTATGTGGCGTACTTCGTCAAAGAAGGCCTATTTGACTCATTGGAACCATTGGGTTTACTGGTCTAGGTTTAATAATATATTTTTATATTGACACCTCAAATCTCTGATATTTTGGACTTTGAGAAGTTATTTTGAAACAGGTTATAAAATATTCTGATGTACGGCGTTGGGGGGAATGCAAATGTTCTATTACTAAACAGGTATACATGACCAAGCGAATGTATGTATATATATATGTAAGTGCTGGTGGTGCCTGAATGGAATGTAAATATGCATAGTGTTGCTGGCAGGACTGTGTGTAAGGGGCACTCAGGGCCAACCCCCTCCCCCTCTGCTGGGTAGGATCACCACACTCAGGGTCAAGGTTTGTGGTGGACATGGGGGGGCCACACAGCATGGGGGCAGACCACTGATAGTCATGGGGACAAGGAATGCTGGATCCCTATTGGTAGGGTTAAGAATGCTTGTTTCCCATTGGGGGAAAAGGGTGGGGTGATACTCTACAACAAACCCATGTACTATATATATTAAACAAGAGGGGCTTGGACTCTCTCTTCTTACACTCTTACTTTGCTTTACTTTCTCTCTTTCTCTCCATCTGTATTGTTTTTCACCTTAGCCTACCTCCATAGCCACATACTCGAAAACGCAACCTTACAAGGTGTCAGACACTGGGTGATCAACACAGCCAGGTGTGCCCACTGTATATTCCTGTTGAGAATTGAAGGCAAGACTATGGAAGAACATTTCTTTTTAGTAGGTTGACGTCTTACTTAGATTCTTCCGAATCTTGCGAATACGAAGACAATGAACAGGGGTCCTCCCACCCACTCCTAGAAATTCCTAATCTCTTCGGATCCAGGATCGAAGAGAAAGAATTTAAGGATCTTTGTAACAACCACAAATATATAGAACAATGATGTTTATTTATTAAATTGTTTAGGGATCAGGGTTTTTAGGTACTTAGAACATTTTTTGTTTTAATTAAGCTACGAAGACTGATGACTGGATCCTACGTGGGCGGTGGGATATACCCTCTCCCCTGTTCATTTTCTTCGTATTAGCAAGATTCGGAAGAATCTAAGTAATACGTCAACTTACAGCTAAGTCTAGTTTTACTAAAATATTCACACCTTCACAGGTGGATACCTTACTGACTGAGCTACGTCCCGCTCCCCCACCCATCCACTCACCCGAACTCTCCACCTGGCTTTACTTATTTACTTCTTATTTGGTATGCCACATATAGTAAACAGGCAGACAACACCTGAAAGTGACAAAACAAGGGGAAATTACCAAACGAGTTCTGATTACCAATTGACCAGACAGGATGGCCGAATGAGTTAGAGCGTCCATCTCCCATGTTGGTAGATCGTGGGTTCGAATCCTGGTCGAGTCAAACCAATGATTAAAAATTGATACTTGTCGCTTCCTAGCCAAATGCTCGGCATTACTAGGATATGGCAAGGAGCAGTGGGATGAGGAAAACCAGTCATCTGCAACTGAAATTTCCCCTGCTTAAACAACTAATGTACCCTAACAAAATTACTCTCTAGCAGCGAAAACAAGGCATTAGACTTAACAGCTATGGGCAGCATGAATACGCTGTCATAAAACATAATCTTTCTGTTTTTGTTTAAAGTCGTGATAGATGGGGAACTCATTTGGACATAGTGTTGGCCAAATGGCCCCACAGCATGGTGGCTATAGTAACTAGACGTTGACCAATAATATTAATAGAATGCATGGTGTACATATTGTATATATCGGTCTTTGATTTCCAAGAAAGACAATGAAGTCATTTTCCGAGATAAATATATTATGTTGATTGGTATAATCTACTTTACTTTAATTTGAAGTAACTTTGCTTTAAAATGACAGACTTAGGAGACATTTAAAGTGCAAACAAACCGACTTAATATTGGTGTGCTCGGTACAATTTTGATTTAAATGACTTCAGTAGTAATACTAATAGGTTCTATTAATTTGATGTAGCATGGCCTTTTAGATTTATATACCACCTGGTATGCAGGTATTGCAATACCTCAGGGAGTTTGATGCCCCTGCCCTCCAGAGTTGTAAACCACTGCCTTGTGGTACAGGTTCTTGACAGAACCGAAGGCTAAGGGAGCAAACCCTAAACAGAAAACCATGTCACTGTGGCAGCATTAAGGGTGGTTGATGTATGGAACTCCCAACATCTCCCGACCATCCACTGCAGGGACAAATAGTTTTGCGCCTGTCTTGACATGTTCTTGCCAGTGTGAAACCTCTATTTGCTCCCCGAGAGAGTGCCGCTGGTAACTTGCAAAAGCCAGCAGGACTTCAACACTTTTGCAGGCAGCTTTCATGAAATGCGATACCATCAAGAGAAACCTGAAGCCGAGAGACATTAAGACCGACTCATGGACATCACTCTCACAGCAGAGAGCTAAATAGAGAGCGGCAGTCAAGTAATGAAAGCAGTTTTTGTCGCATCGCGACCGACAGCATGATGATGATGATGACCACCTAGCGATTTTTGTGTGCGAAACGGGCAGTTTTAGATCGTATACGGTAGGTGGGTGCGCACAAACAGTAGGTGTGTACCTGGCATTAACTGGCAATATCAAAGCTGCATTGTCCGATGAAGTATCACATTTTGAGAACCTAAACGCTCAATTAGATTTGATTCTACAAATCTAATTTAGATACTGATGTACTTATTAAGCATTTGACTTCACATAGACGGGAATACAAAGGCAATTAAATAGAACCTGTTACTGCAGAAGCCTATGGTGTCAGAGTTTTGGTGTTTCTTTTTGGTACATTAGTTGTTTAAGCAGGGGAAATTTCAGTCGAAGACGACTGGTCTTCCTCATTCCGCTGCTCCTTGCCCTATCCTAGTAATGCCGAGCATCTGGCTAGGAAGCGACAAGTATCAATTTTTAAGTCATTGGTTTGACTCGACCAGGATTCGAACCCATGACCCCACGATCTACCAGCATGGGAGACGGATGCTCTAACTCATTCGGCCATCCCGTCTGGCAAGCTGTTCCTGCTGACATTAATTTTGCATGTTTGCATTGCAAATATCTAAAAATTTAGCCATTTAAAATAAAAGTTACTTCAAATTAAAGTAAGCTAGATTATAACGATAAGCCTAATATATTCATCTCGGAAAATTAGAGAGGAACTTTAATATGATATGCAGACGATCAGGAATTAGCTCCAGTTCTAAACAGGCAATAGTACATATGAGAATAACCCCAGTATGGATAGTTCATGCAAACTGCCTTATCGATCACAGGGCAGATGTGTGTTGGAGCGGGTGGAGTCGGAAGGAAGAAGTCTCATATTCACTCAGCTAGGTAGACAGCATGACAGAGTACCCGACTGATAACAGCTTGTCGACACGCGATCTTATGGTGATAGAAAGTACGGTAGTACCACCAGTGTGCCACGCTGTCATACTGATTACAAGTAGTCAGTCACCAGCACGCTGTATGGAAAGGTCACATTCTGACGAGATTCTGTAATCACGATGTGGCACAGTCTCATACTAGTCAATACTAGTCACACAATGTCATGCCAAGATACAGGAGTGTCATACTAGTCAATACGAGTCACACAATCTCATGCAAAGCTACAGGAGTCTCATTCTAGTCAATACTAGTCACACAATGTCATGCCAAACTACAACGGTCTTCTACTAGTCAATATTAGTCACACAATGTCATGCCAAGCTACAACAGTCTTCTATTAGTCAATATTAGGCACACAATGTCATGCCAAGCTACAGCAGTCTCATTCTAGTCAATACTAGTCACACAATGTCATGCTAAGCTACATCAGTCTCATACTAGTCAATACTAGTTACACAATGTCATGCAAAGATACAGCAGTCTCATACTAGTCAATACTAGTCACACAATGTCATGCCAAGCTACAGCAGTCTTCTACTAGTCAATACTAGTCACACAATGTCATGCAAGCTACAACAGTCTTATTCTATTCAATACTATTCACACAATGTCATGCCAAGCTACAGCAGTCTCATACTAGTCAATACTAGTCACACAATGTTATGCCAAGCTACAGCAGTCTCATTACTAGTCAATACTAGTCACACAATGTCATGCTAAGCTACAACAGTCTCATACTAGTCAATACTAGTCACACAACATCATACCAGGCTACAACAGTCTGGATGACCTTCGGTGATCCAGTCTTCTTTACCACCGGCAGTCAATGTCAGATTAGTGGGATTATTTAAAGTTGTATAGTCCGATGGTTTAGAATTTCTCTCATTTGTCAATCGCTCTAATCTACCTTACTTTAGTTGGAAGTAACTTTTATTTTAAATGGCTAACTTTTGAGATATTTGAAGTGCAAACATGACAATTTAATTTTGGCGAGCACAGCAAAACTCTGATACCATAGGCATCTACAGTAACAGGTTCTATTAAATTGCCCCAGTATTCCTTTCTGTGTGGCGGCAAATATTTAACAAGTTCACCAGTATCTAAGTTAGATAGATGCAATCAGATCTAGATAATTGTTCCGCCTTTGAAAATTTGATGTTTTTCTCAGACTATGTAGCTTGAATAAATGACCTTGACCCTCATAGGGGATAAACTGAAAGGAGGAAAGCTGCTCCGTAGATCGTTTAGGGTCAGATAGTAGTATTTTCCGATCAAATGGGGTCTGATTCCCAATGCATAGTTAGCTCCCTACATTAATTTGGTCCCATATACTAAGGGACATACGTAGTTAGTCCCCTACATTAATGTAGTCCCCTATACTAAGTTAGTTCCTTATTCTAACTTAGTCCCCTATACTAAGTTAGTTCCTTATTCTAACTTAGTCCCCTATATTAAGTTAGTTCCTTATTCTAACTTAGTCCCCTATACTAAGTTAGTTCCTTATTCTAACTTAGTCCCCTATACTAAGTTAGTTCCTTATTCTAACTTACTCCCCTACATTAACTTAGTGCCCTATGCTAAGTTAGTTCCTTATTCTAACTTAGTGCCCTATACTAAGTTAGTTCCTTATTCTAACTTAGTCTCCTATACTAAGTTAGATCCTTATTCTAACTTAGTCCCCTATACTAAGTTAGATCCTTATTCTAACTTAGTCCCCTATACTAAGTTAGATCCTTATTCTAACTTAGTCCCCTATACTAAGTTAGCTCCTTATTCTAACTTAGTGCCCTATACTAAGTTAGTTCCTTATTCTAACTTAGTGCCCTATACTAAGTTAGTTCCTTATTCTAACTTAGTCTCCTATACTAAGTTAGTTCCTTATTCTAACTTAGTCCCCTATACTACCTTAGATCCTTATTCTGACTTAGTCCCCTATACTAAGTTAGATCCTTATTCTGACTTATTCCCCTATACTAAGTTAGCTCCTTATTCTAACTTAGTGCCCTATACTAAGTTAGTTCCTTATTCTAACTTAGTGCCCTATACTAAGTTAGTTCCTTATTCTAACTTAGTGCCCTATACTAAGTTAGATCCTTATTCTAACTTAGTCCCCTATACTAAGTTAGTTCCTTATTCTAACTTAGTCCCCTATACTAAGTTAGTTCCTTATTCTAACTTAGTCCCCTATACTAGCTTAGATCCTTATTCAGACTTAGTCCCCTATACTAAGTTAGATCCTTATTCTAACTTAGTCCCCTATACTAAGTTAGTTCCTTATTCTAACTTAGTGCCCTATACTAAGTTAGTTCCTTATTCTAACTTAGTCCCCTATACTAAGTTAGTTCCTCATTCTGACTTAGTCCCCTATACTAAGTTAGATCCTTATTCCGACTTAGTCCCCTAGACTAAGTTAGATCCTTATTCTAACTTAGTCCCCTATTCTAAGTTAGTTCCTCATTCTGACTTAGTCCCCTATACTAAGTTAGATCCTTATTCTAACTTAGTCCCCTATACTAAGTTAGATCCTTATTCTAACGTAGTGCCCTATACAAAGTTAGATCCTTATTCTAACTTAGTCCCCAATACTAAGTTAGTTCCTTATTCTAACTTAGTCCCCTATACCAAGTTAGTTCCTTATTCTAACTTACTCCCCTACATTAACTTAGTGCCCTATACTAAGTTAGTTCCTTATTCTAACTTAGTGCCCGATACTAAGTTAGTTCCTTATTCTAACTTAGTCCCCTGTACTAAATTAGTTCCTCATTCTGACTTAGTCCCCTATACTAAGTTAGATCCTTATTCTAACTTAGTCCCCTATACTAAGTTAGTTCCTTATTCTAACTTAGTCTCTTATACTAAGTTAGATCCTTATTCTAACTTAGTCCCCTATACTAAGTTAGTTCCTCATTCTGACTTAGTCCCCTATACTAAGTTAGATCCTTATTCTAACTTAGTCCCCTATACTAAGTTAGTTCCTTATTCTAACTTAGTCCCCTATACTAAGTTAGTTCCTTATTCTAACTTAGTCCCCTATACTAGCTTAGATCCTTATTCTGACTTAGTCCCCTATACTAAGTTAGATCCTTAGTCTGACTTAGTCCCCTATACTACGTTAGTTCCTTATTCTAACTTAGTCCCCTATACTAAGTTAGTTCCTTATTCTAACTTAGTCCCCTATACTAAGTTAGTTCCTTATTCTAACTTAGTCCCCTATACCAAGTTAGTTCCTTATTCTAACTTACTCCCCTACATTAACTTAGTGCCCTATACTAAGTTAGTTCCTTATTCTAACTTAGTGCCCTATACTAAGTTAGTTCCTTATTCTAACTTAGTCCCCTATACTAAGTTAGTTCCTTATTCTAACTTAGTCTCTTATACTAAGTTAGATCCTTATTCTAACTTAGTGCCCTATACTAAGTTAGTTCCTCATTCTGACTTAGTCCCCTATACTAAGTTAGATCCTTATTCTAACTTAGTCCCCTATCCTAAGTTAGTTCCTTATTCTAACTTAGTCCCTATACTAAGTTAGTTCCTTATTCTAACTTAGTCCCCTATACTAAGCTAGTCCGCTAGACTAACATAGTCCGCCATATTAAGTTAGTCCAGTATGTTAAGTTAGAAACCTACACTAAATTAAGTTAGTTCCCTGCACTTACATAATACCCTATACAAATACTCAGGTACACTAACACCCTCATCCCACCAAACTAGTTCTCAAAACATCCGAACCTGTTCTAAAACAGGGTGTGGTCAGGGTAGAAAGTGGCCACCAGAAAATGTTGAGCACGCTCAAAGTTCTGGAGCACCCTTCCATCCTAGCCCATCCATGCAGTTCGTAAAAGACTGTAAAAAGTTGCTACTACATCCACTCCATTCGCGCACAGTATGAGCCCGTTCGGCAACAATTTCAAGAACGTGGTGAGAACTACATTGGTGTGATGGGGGTGTTACTTAATCCCCAGCAATACCTTTGTTTGTTTGTTAGGATTTGTTGGAGTTTGGGTGTTGGCCACATACAAGGTTTTATCAGGACGGGTACCAACTTGTGACATTGCGCACTCAAGGCGACGTTAACATCACTACCCCACTAGGAGACCAGGGCACGGGCACCATGGCTCCATATCCCACTCAGTCGCATTATCCTGACACTGAACAAGCCCCTCCTTGCCTTATGGTAGTAATTCCGAGAGGCAGACTAGGTAGCAGCAAGTGTCAATCTTGTAACTCATTGGTTTGATTCGGCCTGGATTCGAACCCCTGATCTTCCGCACGGGAAACCAGCGTTAGTCGGCCCCTGCGTCGAGCATATTTACACTTCTGTCGTGTTTAGATGTTGTTGCACGCTGTGATATTAACAACAGCAGGAATATTGCAAAACATCTGAACTAAAAACACGAATGGCACATGGTCAGCTAGCATGAAGCTAACAAACAACAGCCGGCCAGGGTCTGGTGCTAATATTCAATTGATTGCAAGTCAAGTCGCTCCCAAGCTAATAATCTGACATGAAATCTCGTTTAGGGATGTGGATGGTTAGCTTTTTGTGTGTTTAAACAAATAATTTCCATCCCCAGAATCCACAGTGAAATGCTCAGTTTTCCGATGTGAACCAACCCCTTGAATAATCCCTCCACAGGATCGATATCTCGATATCGATATCAGTAGCGATATCGGCTGAACCGCATCGACCCAGTATTTGAAGAGATCTCGAAAGCGAGGCTCGAGATCCGCCGAGATCCGATGAGATCCGTCAAGATCCGGCGGGATTCAATTAGAATCATCAGCTAGAGTTCGGCGCGGGTTTCTGTGAGTTTTCTCGTCGTCCCCAACCCCTTCCACCTACCCACCCACAACCCCACTACCACGCACAATTACCAGGTGGCGCTCCAGATGGGCGCGTGCCAGCCACTAGGGGTGAGTGTTATCTGCGCACGTGCGCTATTCGGGAGCAGCTCGAAGCCGCAGTCACCTTGGTTAATCAGGACGGGTAGGCTGCTCGGCAGCTGCTCCCGCCCTCTCTCTCTCCCCCCCCCCCTCCCTCCCTCCCTCCCTCCCACCCTCCTACCTCACACCCCATCACACACACACACATCAGCAGAGTACCCACTCTTCCACCCCGGCACAAATCATTCTATTTTTATTAATTAAAAGGAAATATTTAAAAAATCGCACCGTCCAAGAAAGAAGACATCCAAGATAACGCACGCGATTTGAACTGTCACCTAACGATGGCATCAAAAAGTCAACAGTGCTCTTCCCCGTGACATTTAACTGATGAAATGGCTCGAAAACGTCACGGTCACCAGCACCTGCGGCTATTACTTTTGTTGCTACTGTTGCTACTGTTGCGGTTGTTGTTACTGTTGCGGTTGTTGTTACTGTTGCTTCTGTTACTTCTGTTGCTTCTGTTGCCACTGTTGTTACTGCTGCTGCTGTTGCTGTTGTTGTTGCTGCTGTTGTTGCTACTGTTGTTGCTACTGTTGTTGCTACTGTTGTTGCTGCTGTTGTTGCTACTGCTGTTGCTGCTGTTGTTGCTATTGTTGTTGTTGTTGCTGCTGTTGGTGCCGTTGTTGCCATTGTTGCAATTGTTACTGTTGTTGCTATTGTTGCTACAGTTGATTATGTTGCTACTGCTACGCTGTTGCTAATGTTGCTTCTATTGCAGCTGTTGACGCTGTTGTCACTGTTGCTTCTGTTGCTCCTGTTGCTCCTGTTGCGTCTGTTGCTTCTGTTACTTCTGTTGCTTCTGTTGTTTCTGTTGCTTCTGTTGCTTCTGTTGCAACCGTTGCTACTATTGCTACTGTTGCTACTGTTACTTCTGTTGCAACTGTTGCTGATGTTGCTGATGTTGCTGATGTTGTTGTCATTGCTGTTGTTGCTGTTATTGCTGCTGATGCTGTTATTGCTGCGGTTGCTGTTATTGCTGCTGATGCTGTTATAGCTGATGTTGCTGTTATTGCTGGTGTTGCTGTTATTGCTGATATTGCTGTTATTGCTGATGTTGCTGTTGTTGTTGATGTTGCTGTTATTGCTGATGTTGCTGTTATTGCTGAGGTTGATGTTATTGATACTGTTGCTGTTATTGCTGCTGTTGCTGTTATTGCTACTATTGCTGCTGTTGTTATTACTGTTGTTGCTACTGTTGCTGCTGTCACTGGTGTTGTTGTTGCCGTTGTTGCCGTTGTTGCCGTTGTTGCCGTTGTTGCCGTTGTTGCCGTTGTTGCCGTTGTTGCCGTTGTTGCCGTTGTTGCCGTTGTTGCCGTCGTTGCCGTCGTTGCCGTTGTTGCCGTTGTTGCCGTTGTTGCCGTTGTTGCCGTTGTTGCCGTTGTTGCCGTTGTTGCTGGTGTTGTCGGTGTTGCCAGTGTTGCAGGTGTTGTCGGTGTTGCCGGTGTTGCCGGTGTTGCCGGTGTTGCCGGTGTTGCCAGTGTTGCCAGTGTTGCCGGTGTTGCAGGTGTTGCCATTGTTACTGTTGTTACTATTGTTGCCGTTGCTGATGTTGTTGCTGTTGTTTCAGTTGCTGCTGGAGATTATATTACTGATGTTGCTACTTTTGCTGTTTCTGTTACTGTTTTTCATGTTCATCTGGCCAGTTTTCTTCTAGTCACTACACATGAGTGATGGCAACAAGACCAGATAACCCAGTGGTGCAGGCGGGGTGCGGCCCCCCACACCCCGGCCACAATGGGAGCTAACGAGTAACACGTGGTGGCAGTTTTCTCTACTGAAAGGCGCCTCACAGGCCACAGGCGCCGTGCTGACCAAGCAACAAGGATCCCACATCACCAATATATGCACTCAACACAATCTACAACCATTTTATTGGTGACTTTTACACCACTAAATCTAGATGCGGAAATTGAACATTCCAGCTGACGAATCAAAATTACTCATTTTTTTTATTTTAATGGAATACATGAAAACCAAATAAGAGTTATTTTTAATTTGACTTAAAACAACTTTGATGAACATGCTTGGAATAACTCAGACCCATGGTCCAACCAATTATTCTTACTTTCTTCCCAATTGCTGGAACCTAAATATAATCATATTGCCACCGTTAAGGAAGGAATTGGAAAAGAAAGTGCAATTAGTGTTAGTAAAAAAAAGAAATACCCACAAAAATGAAAACCATGAATCAGCTTGATACATTGTTGTTTTCTAGACAGCCAGCTTGTTCTGTGGCTGGTTCTTTCGCAGATCGACAAGTAAAAACAAGAGTCTCTAGCTTAACTGATGTAATACATATAATGTGTCATCCATTCATACACTTCTTAAGTTTCCATATGCATGCTCCTTAATGAAATAATGGGACATGCCAATCGGGAGTTCGAAATCCAGCCGAGTGAAACCAATGACTGATCAAATTGATACTTTTCGCTACCTAGCCTGGCGCTCGGCATTAATAGGATAGGACAAGGACTGGTTAGCACAGTATCAGGATAATGTAACTGTGTGGGGTGTTGGATCATGATACCAGCGACCTGGTCTCCCACTGGGGCAGCACTATAAACTTGCCATGACTGCGCACTGTCAAAAGTCAGTACTCGTCAGGATATGACCTTAGCTGTTGCTAAGATGTAAAACAACAACAAACACAAATTGTAGATAAGTAATTCAATGCCTTTACCGATACAGGAAATATGAAATATCCATACAGAGGGAACATTCCCTATCACCGTACGGTGCTTAGCGTGCCCATAATGCTGATCAATGCGACCAGTGTAGTCAGGGGAGTGGCAAGCAACGGCCACATCATGCCGAAGCGGGGGACTCAACCGGACACATTCTGGTGTGAATGTCCCAACGATGAGACTATCTGGGCTGCCTGATGAAATCACACCTTACCCATGCCTACCTGTCTATGCGACTGCTGCATTTGTAAACATTACTCGTCCCTGCTACACATACAAGTTCGTATGCGCATGCTCGCCGATCACCAAGGAGATTGATTCGAATTTGCATATTCATAATACGCAGAAAATAATTTAAAATGATAGATAATGATAGAAAATTATACAAAATGACAGAAAGTCAAAACAATCAGACTATGCAAATTTAATAATCGGTAGATACGTCATTTAAGGGAGGGAGGAGGTAACAGGTTTTCTTCTCGACCAATCACATTTAAAGCTGCATAGTCCGATGACAACATCAAATTTTCAAAACCAAAATAATTATCTAAATTGGATTCTACACATCTACCTTCGATACTGGTGCACTTAGTAAACATTTGTCACCACACAGAAGGGAATAGTGAGGCAATTGAATAGAACATGTTACTGCAGAAGTCTATGGTGTCAGAGTTTTGGCAAGCTTGCCAAAATTAATTTAGCATGGTTGCACTTCAAATATCTCAAAAGTTACACACTTAAAATAAAAGTTACTTCAAGCTAAAGTAAGGTACATTATTATGATCAATCTAATGAATTTATCTCAGAAAATCTCAAACCCAAAACCATCGGACTATGCAACTTTAAGTATTATCGTAGATCTCGGGAAAAAACTGAATAGCGCACTCACATGTTTTGCTCTCGACCAATCACATTTAAGTATTATTTTGGGTCTCTGGAAGAACCTGAATAGCAAACTCAATTGTTTTGTTCTCGACCAATCATATTTAAATAGTATCTCACATCTCAGAAAGAATCTAAATAGCGCACTTAGATGTTTTCTTCTCGACCAATCACATTTAAGTATTATCTTGGATGTCCAGAAGAACCTGAATAGTGCACTTAAATGTTTTGTTCTCGGCCAATCACATTTATATCATTTTCATGGATCTCTGAGTAGCACACTCAAATCAAATAAATCATTCTAATGAAATCCTTGTGCAACTTCCAAGGAATTGAAAGAAAAAAACAACCCTTGTCTGCGTGCGCCTTTCCCCCGTCTTCACCACCCTACATAGCCGCTACAGTCCCTCCGATAGCGAGGAGATTAAACCCAAGCTCTATCTCACCCCCCCCCCCCCCCGAAATCCCCGTCTCTCACCTCCTCGCCCCCTAACGGACGTGGTAGCCGAATCGGTAGAGCGCCGGCCTCGTGTGCGGGATATCAGGAGTTCGGTTCCCGGTCGAGTCAAACCAATGACTTATCAAATTTAAACTTGTCACCTCATAGCCTGGCGCTCGGCATTAATATGATAGGGCAAGGACTGGTTAGCTCAGTATCAGGATATTTGGGTCATGGTGCTGGCAGCCGGATTTCCCAGTGGGGCAGCACTATAAAGTCACCATGAGTGTGCACTATCACAAGTCGGTACCTCTCCTGATATGACCTTAGATGTTGCCAGGCTGTAAAACTCCAACAATCAACCCCTCCCACCCCCCGGTGCTGCCCGTGCCATCTCCGGGGTTGGGGGGGGGGGGGCTTGGATTATCTGCCATCTGGGCGTTATCTTAACCGCTGACTTATAACGCTACGCGGACAGGCGGCGAGTGGGGCCCGGGGTGTGTCGCCGCCTCGTTCCACGCAGCTGAAGCGAGTTCCCCCAACCAAGTTGTTCCGGCTCCGTCCGGTAGGGGGAGGGCCGAGATAAGGGGGCGCCCAACCGCGGCTTCCTTATCACAGCCCGCCCACAGCCGGATCCATGTCGGCTGTTGGGTTAGGAGGTGGGAGGTGGAGGGATGTGGGATTGGGAGAGGGTAGGGGGACGGGGAGGGGAGGGGAGTGGGTGAGTGGGAGGATGAGAGGGACGTGGGAGCGGACAGCGTGGAGGGGTAGGCGAAAGGGGGAAGAGGGGAGGGGGGAGGGAAAAGGGTAGAGGGGAGAGGGAGGAGGGGCAGGGGCAGGGAGAGTGGCACGGGGAGGTGGGAGGGGAGGGGATGGGAGAGGGGGGAGAACAGTACAACTGAGTGCACCACGTGCCAGTCTGTCCAAACACTGACTGTAATTAGGTCTTTTCTTTCTTTGAATAATAGCTCGAATAATAGTAAATGCACCACATGCCAGTCTGTCCAAGCGCTGACTGCAATCAGGTCTTTTTTCTTTCTTAAAAAAGAAAAGATCGAATAATACCTAATCCCATACTCAGGCCGTTGGTTTTCCGTCCTTAACCTGATTTTCTCTGTGAGTCTCGGCAGATTGGCAGTCCTCCTACAGACGTTTGAGATGGGACAAGATTATCATCTGTCGGTCCCGTCTTGGTCATTCTTTCTTGCCGCATAGTTTTATTTTGTGTGGGGAACAACCACCTCAGCGTTTTTTTTTATCTGTGCATCACCCATGTACGCCGGTCGAGTTTTGATCAAAGAACTAGATCTTGTCTGATAAATAAGGTCAACGGAACATGACTACTTCCTAAAGGATCAGGTACCTTGTGTAGAAATGCCAAAAGACATGCAAATGTAGTTTTACTGTACTTGTTATATGTGTTTATTTGGTGAACCTTATCAAACAAAACACGTTGGCCCTGCAGTTATATAGATGTGTTATATATGTTTGTGCTAGTCAATAACGGTATGCAGGTATTGCAGGTATAGCAATACCTCAGGGAGTTTGACGCCCCTGCCTTGCAGAGTTCTAAACCACTGCCTTGTGGTACAGGTCCTTGACAGAACCGAAGGCTAAGGGAGCAAACCCTAAACACTGTGGCAGCATTAAGGGCGGTTGATGTATGGAACTCCCAACATCTCCCGACCAGCCACTGCAGGGACAAATAGTTTTGCGCCTGTCTTGACATGTTCTTGCCGGTGTGAAACCTCTATTTGCTCCCCGAGAGAGTGTCGCTGGTAACTTGCAAAAGCCAGCAGCACTTCAACACTTTTGCAGGCAGCTTTCATGAAATACATGGACGCAACTCTCACACAGAGAGCTAAATGGAGAGCGGCAGTCAAGTAATGAAAGCAGTCTTTGTCGCATCGCGACCGACAGCATGATGATGATGATGATGAGTCGATAATTGATAGTAGATAGTTGGTAGTAGGTAGGTGATAGTAGATAATTGATAGTTGATCGTTGATAGCTGAGAGTAGATAGTTGATAGTAAATAATAGATAGTTGAGAATAGCTAATTGATAGTAAAAAGCATATATGAGGCTGTCACAAAAGGTGCCAAGTAATTTGGAACAAAACTTTGTCCATTATAACAATCAACATACTATCTGCATATGCATTTGCTCAGGATAAACTGATTCAATGTGTTTCATAATCCCAATAGAATACATATTGATTTGAAGCAAATGTCCTTGTGTTTTCAGTGTAACCATTTCTGTGCTATTTTGTGTCAATCGCTACGTGGACAAAAAAAGAGTTCTCACCTTTTGAGACAGGCTCATATACTAAATAGTAGATAGTAGACAGTAGATAGGACACAGCATATCAGTCTATAAATTCATGGCATAACATCCGTATTGCACAGATGCCACTGTCTACCGGATGATATGTGAGTGTCGATATTTGAGGTACATAGTATATATTAAATAGTAGGAAATAGATATGGCATAACATAGGAGTGTATAAATTCCTGGCAAATCATGATTATTGCACAGGTGTTAATATAGTCTATCCGATGATAGTTGAGAGTAAATAGTTGAGAGTAGATAGTTGAGTGTAGATAGTTGAGAGTAGATATTCGACATTAAATAGTAAGTAGGATATAGGATATGGCGTAACAGGGTATACATTCTTGGCATGACATGCATATTGTACAGGTGTTACTCCACTTGTAAAATTTCCCGATATTTCAGACATTGGTTATGGTGTGAACTATTCTATAATAAATTACAAATGGTCTATATAATGGTAAATGGTATGTAAAACCAAAGGCATATAGAATTGGGTGGTGTTGATGATCCATTACTGGGTTAAGATAGAGATTGTGCATTATAATAGATAGTGTGAGAGGGGCACTTCTTGAAATGTGACAGAGTCTTTGGAGTTCTGTACACAGTCCCCCTACCCCCCAAGTGTTACTTATGGATCACTGCACCCCCAGACACAACAGGGCACTGTATACCTAAACAACCATGCCTTGGTTACAAAGTTCTTGAATATCACTGGTTGATGTAAGAATGCCTGTTGCTGATTGGAGAGTTTGATCAGGTGTGTGCCACCATCTTGATTCCTGAAGCTATAAATATAATAAAGAAGTGAGTCTACTTTCACTGTATTCCTGCTTTCCTTCCTTGCCAGTAGTGATTTCCTCTTAGCCTACCTACACAACTAAAACTGCCACAGTGCCAGCCGAGGACTCTACACACTGTCTATATTATGACCTAGCACCGCCCAAATATATTCTACACCAAATCACCAGACGCCACCTGAAAAGGCCTCACATGTACCGGAACTGATGAAACCCAAGTAAAACATTGCCTTGTCACCAAGCCACCATCAAAGGCCACGTCATGGTGACGCCTCTCCTCTATCCGCTCTTCTTTCTTCTCTCTCCCCCCTCCGCCCCCCCTCCCCCGGACCCATCTTTTTTTGGGGGTCAGTATTGTCATACCCGTCTTACAATCGATCGCTCATAGAGGATCAAATGTAGATGAGGCGATCAAATAAATCAGAAAATAACTGGAATGTCGGGGAGGTGGTGGCGCGGGGGTGGTACAAGATGACATGACACATGTGCATCAAAGTGTTGGCGGCCTCCAGCTGCCACTTTGATTTGCTGCTTCCCCACCTGTGGCAGCACCCGTAGGCAGACTGACTGCCTTTGTGCGGTAGTACTAGACGGTTCAGGCATCTGCGTAATGATATCCGTAAATTTTGTTGACATCAATACGCTGTTTTGCCTGTTGTTTCCCCCTCCCTTCGATGTCCCTTTCATGATCACCGTCTGAATCCAACCGCTTCAGTCGGATTTTCTGTGTTTCATGTCAAAGATCATTCGATGGAAAGTCTGCCACTGGCATATAAGTTTGTTTCTTTGTCATTGTTGTATGTCTTAGCAACATCTAAGGTCATATCAGGACGGGCACTGACGTGTGACAGTGCACACTCATTGTGACCTTACAGTGCTGCCCCACTGGGAGACCAGGTCACCGTTACCATGACCCGATATCCCACACAGTCACATTATCCAGTGCTAACCATGCTAACCAGTCCTTGCCCTATCCTAATAATGTTGAGCGCCAGGCAGGTAGTGACAAGTATCAATAAGTCATCTGTTTGACTCGGTTGGGATTCGAACTCCCGATCTTCCACACGAGAATCCTGCGCTCTACCGATTGCGCCACAACGCCCGGTCTCACCGACATATAACGATCGAGAAAATAATGATTTTACCAACTTATTTTGCTTCATTCAAAACTGAAACGCTGAGGTCCATTTGAAAGCACTCCGCCCACTCCTGCGGACTGTTATGATGATGTCTACATATATGCAAAATTATTCTTAAAAAGAAAAGGGTTATTGCAATTGCGCAAACGTCCTTTGCAAATCGTCATTGAACCATATGCAAAATTATGTCTTTTAACAAAGTATTCTTTAAAAGAGTTATTGCACACACGCAAACATACTTTACAAATCGTCATGGAACCACATTCTGGTGACTTCATAACGTGCTGGCTTTTTTTATTTGGGCAGAAGACAACCGTGTATTCAAGTAAAAGTTCCACGAAGGAAAGTGGATACATGTAGCTGGAATAATTACCCACTTTTTGCAAATTTGCAAGGTTTTCTCCGAAGATATTAATTAGAAGATATTGCACGTTATTGTGTCACTTTATGGTCTCCGACGCGATGCTGTATTGGTAAGTTGTGTGAATAGAACCCTTGGGTTCAAACCCTGGCCGAGTCATACAGATGACCTAAACATATATACTTGTTGCTACCGAACCTGGCGCTCGGCATTATTAGGATAGGGCAAGGAGCAGTGGAATGAGGAAGACCAATGGTCTGCGGTTGACATTTCCTCCGCTTAATCAACTAATATAGCAAAGAAAAATGGTAGGCTTGGAACCTTACAGTATGGTACCTGTCTGATATTCGCATGCAATGATCCGATTCCACATAGCTAAGCCGTGGATGGACTGTCTTGGTTACCTGTGCCTTGTGGATAAGAAGATGTTCTAAGAAAGAAAGAGTTGACATCGCTGGATTATTCCGAATGTTTTCCACGCTATAGTTTAGTTTATGCAACTGGTGAGTATTAATTCAAAATTATAGAAAGCTCTAATGATGGTTATTCCATGGTAATGGCATTTCTTTTATATAAATACCAAAGGGGATGTATAGTAAAACCTCCCTAACCGACCACCTCCACAGATCGACCACTCTCCTATATCGATCGCTATATGTGGGTCCCAACAATACCATTGTAACCATATTCTAATTTCCTAATCCGACCACCTCCATAAATGGACCACTTAACGTCGGTCCCATGGTCGGTCGATTTAACGAGGTTTTACTGTAGTGTTCAAGGTATACGATTTATTCAGCTATATCCCTTCTGGAATTTTAGTCACGTGACACATAATACCTGGGATAACCTCACTCACACCTGTCCTCTCACCTGTGCCCACCTGTCTGCCACACCTGCAGTTTGCATATTGCTGCATCAGTATTTGGTCCCATGTATGTTGTATAAGGTTATTCGACTAACCTGGAATTACTTAGGCTATTGCATCTGACCTGTCCACTTCAATACATTGTACTTCTCTTATCAGACAGCCCATCCACTGATACAATTGGGTATCGGTGCATGTATATGTATATGTATTTGATGCATAAACATTATGGAAGTATAATTAATCGGAAACTTTCACTCCTTATGATATTCTAAGTCATCTACTGTACTGATCTATTAGTAATTATTAATCGACTATGCACCCGGGCCGATTGTGTCGCCCCCTGCGTGCAAACGCTGTAAATTGTCTGGCCACGCTCAGTCACTCTGCCCATGGTTAGCCAGAGATTATATATCCTCAACCCACTCTTATTGTTGTTCCTTTATTCATATGTAAAATTAATGATATATATAATGGGTCTAGCTATCTAGCATTAATTATATGGGTATAGTAGGATAGCGTGGGATATATGAGTAGGGTGTAGCTAAATAACTGACTACAATTAATTGAGTTAAATTACCGGAACTCCTCCTTTGCTGTCATTGCTGGGAGCATGGAGAAAATTCAAGCCAGCCACTATGCTCTCATCCAATCACAACCAGTGTGCTTCCTGCACCTGATTGGCTGGCCTCCAACCCACTCGCCAATCAGCGCACACCTTTCCCTCACACTACTCCTTCCATCCCAGTGCCCGACGCACCGACACTCTACCACTGACCACCATCAGTGCAACATCTCCTTCATATTTATCGCTATCGAATATAGATTATAGTGTCCACCCTGGATAATTTGTCATCCTTTATTTGCTTTATAGCTCTGCTCATAAAATTGTTTTCTCTTGTGGTAGTTCGTGGGTTCCATCCCCGGCCGAGTCCAATGAAAGACTTGTAAAATAGATACCGAAAAACACCAGAAAACAACTTTCATAATAATATAAAAACACAGGCACAAACCAATTCCTCAAATACCATCAAACGCCAATGGACTGAGAGAACAGCGCATCAAAGCAAAGATCATGTTATTCGGGATAGTTTTTTTAATTATAAAACTATCAAACAAGAAGAACAAGAAGAACAAGAGGCAAAAAGAAAAACACAACATGATAAAAAGCACGGCAGGAACAAAAGAGGACATTCCACCATTTCTAGACAGTCACTAGAGACGTGTATGTCAGAGAGGCTTATTGGGGAGTGCGCATGCTACGATGGAATGTTGTTGTTTGTTGTTGTTTTACGTCCTAGCAACATCTAAGGTCATATCAGGACGGGTACCAACTTGTGACAGTGTGCACTCATGGCGACTTTATAGTGCTGCCCCACTGGGAAACCAGGCCAACAGCACCATGACCTGATATCCCACCCAGTCACATTATCCTGACACTGAGCCAAGCAGTCCTTGCCCAATCCTAATAATGCCGAGTGCCAGAGTAGGAAGCGACAAGTGTCAATTTTTAAGTCACTGGTTTGACTCGACCAGCATTCGAACACACAAACTCCTGGGTTCGAATCTACCGATCTCCCAAAACAGGAGACGGACGCTCTACTCATTCGGCCACCCTGTCTGGTGCGGTGGAGGGTGGGCACGTTGGTGGGGGTGGAGGGGTGGGCGGTTGGGGTATTGGTCGGGCTGCAGGGTGAGAAAAAGAAGGAGACCTGGGCACCCCCCCCCCCGAACCGGCGCACTTGTTGGACCATATCAATCATGCTGTATGAGTTGGTGTGAACGGATTGAGTGTCGCCCTCTACAGGCAGACGGCCTCTCCACAGTCAAGTCACGCCATGGATGAGAAGAAAAGGAGCAATTGGGGAGCAGCTCGGTGCTGAAGAAGCCATATGCAATTCGCATATGGCTTCATCCGACACACTCTTCATATGGATTTCGAATACATTGCATTTGCCAGGTGAATTCATCAGACGCAGATATATATATATTTGAAGGGTTCAGGCGCAACGACTGCCAAACACCATCCGCACTGAAATGAAATCATGACTACCATGTTTGAGCAGAAACTTCCATCATTCCAATAATCAAATCTGGTTTTTTTTCCCAGAAGCTGCCATGCCCTATTAAATATAAAATTCATAGACTTTAACTCGAAAGCGCCATACTAAATTTGTATTTTACAGAGAATAACTCAAATGGATATGTCAGTTTTTGCGCCTGAACCCCTCATATGTATATATATTTATATATATTTCCGATTGAACAGGTATGTGTAGAATTGCACTGTCATGCCTGGTGCCTGGAGACCATGGGATAATAGTATCTTACTCACTCTCTCCAGCTCTCTTTTCTCTCGCTCTAGCTCTAGCGCTCTTTCACTTTCTTTCTTGATACTCCATGCTCCGGCTCTCACTTTCGCTCACACTCTCGCTCTCACTCTTGCTCTCTATTGCTCTCTCTGTTACTGTCCTTGCTGTCACTCACTGTCACTCGCCCTCGCTTTCACTCTGGCTCTCTATCGCATTCGCACTTTTACTCACATCCTTGCTCTCGCCCTCGATCTCGCTCCTGTTCTTGATCTCTCTATCTCACACGCTCTCTCCATATATGTAATATATAGGAATTATATAGATACTGAAGAGAGTCATCCTTATCTATTTGAGCTGTTCTGAACATTTGTCGTCAACCTCGATCGCTCAGCCCTATCCTTACGACACAAATGCCTCACCTTCATCCCTACCCCCACACCTACTCACTCAGGGGCCGATTCTCCCCCTCCCCCTCCCATTCTTACTCAAGAGACAACCACCCAATCACCCTCTCACCCAATCCTCTCCCGCTTACCTCTCCCCACTCTCATTTCAACCCGATCCCATCACCCCACACCTCCCTCGAAGACACCCGACCCTCACCCCACCATATAATGGCGGCGCACAGAGGTGGGTGGATGGGTGTGTGGGTGGGCACAGGTGTGGGTGTGGGGTAGGAGCGAGGCGGGGCGGGGCGGGGCGGGGAGGGGCGGGGCGGAGCAAGGGGTTGGGGGGGGGGGGGGGCACCTGACCCCCCACTATATAATAGCGGCGCCCAGAGGTGGGTGGATGGGTGGGTGTATGTGTGGGCACAGGTGTGGGTGTGGGTTAGGAGCGAGGTGGGGCGGTGCGGGGAGGGCGGGGCGGAGCAAGGGGAGGGGGGATTCGTCTGACCCCTCACCATATAATGACGGTGCACAGGGGTGTGTGGGTGGGTGGGTGGGTGGGTTGGTACAGGTGTGGGTGTGGGTTGAGAGCGAGTCGGGGGGGGAGCAGGACGGGGTCACCTGACCCTGACCCCTCCACCATATAATGACGGTGGGTGGATGGGTGGGTACAGGTGTGGGTGTGGGGTGCCAGCGAGGCGGGGGGGGGGGAGGACGGAGAGGTCACCTGACCTGCATGCACCTCCCCACCTCACCTCTGCCCCTCCAGAGGTGAACAACAGCAGCCCTCACCTGCCTGACGCTCACCACGCTCCGCCCTAATTAGATTCGTTAGACGGGGACCGGGTGGGCATCCCGCTGCACGTGCCCTCCACAGGACGACTGACCGCGCACAAGCATTGCCAATCAACTGGTAACAAAGCGACAAATTACCCCCCCACCCCCCATCCCCCTTCCCAGGATTCCGTCTCAGGGAATTCCTTGTCCCACAGACTTCCTCTGCCACCTCGTCCTTCTACTGTCGCGCATTACCTTTCTTGGGATTCCCTCCGTTGGGATTCCCTTTCTTGGGAGTCCCTTTCTTGGGAATCCCTTTCTTGGGAGTCCCTTTCTTGGGAGTCCCTCTCCTATGATTCCCCCTCTTCGAAATTTCTCTGCTAGGATTCCCCTCCTTCTAAGATTCCATCTAACGACGATTTATTTTCTCATGTGGATTTCCTATCCCCCCAGATTCCCTCCGCCGCCGAGTCCCTCTCCAACCAAACCGAGCCCTCTCCTATGGATTCCCCTTCTTCCAGGGTCTCTCTCCTAGGGATTCCATTTCTTGTGGGACCAGACGGGATGGCCGAATGAGTTAGAGCGTCCGTCTCCCGTGCTGGTAGATCGTGGGGTCATGGGCTCGAACCTTGGTCGAGTCAAACCAATGACTTAACAATTGATACTTGTTGCTTCCTAGCCAGGCGCTCGGGATTATTAGCACAGGGCAAGGACTGGTGTGCTCAGTGTCAGGATAATGTGACTAAGTGGGATACCAGTTCATGGTGCTGGCAGCCTGGTTTCCCAGTCATCATCATCATCATGCTGTTGGTCACGATGCGACAAAGACTGTTTTCATTACTTGACTGCCGCTCTCCATTTAGCTCTCTGCTGTGAGAGTTGCGTTAATGAGTCGGTTTCCCAGTGGGACAGCACTATAAAGCCGCCATGAGTGCGCACTGTCACAAGTCGGTAGCCATCCTGATATGACCTTATATGTTGCTAGGACGTAAGACAAGACAAAACAAACAAACAACCATTTCTTGTGGTGTCCTTCTAGGGATTCCATCTCACATGGATTCCGTCTCTTTCACTTTCCCTCTTCTAGGGATTCCCTCTATCAGGGATTCCCTTTCATACGATGTCCCTCTGCTAGTGATTTCCTCTCCTAGGCATTCCCTCTCTCACTCTCTCCTGCAGAGTTCTTTTCCCACGGATTACCTCCCCAACGAATTCCCTCTCCCAGCATGCCTTGCGCGCAGGCGTACTAGTCCAGTCCAGGTTTATAGGGGCGGTACGAAGACAACTAACTACAAACCATTGTACTCCCATGACCCGAATATGATCTGAGCACCCAGACGGCGCTGGAACCCATATTCCTGCCATTCCGTCGGGAGAGGGGCGTCTTCATCACTATTAATATATCCAGGCTCCCTAATACAATCAACATGCCCACTGCCACCGGTCTTTGCCTGTAGGTTCAATTCACACTACTGCAATACTGCTTATAACATTGATACTTGTCACTACCTAGCCTGTCACTTAACATTAATAGGATAGGACAATTACTAGTTAGCTCAGTATCAGGATATTGTGACTGAGTCGGATATTGGGTCATGGTGCGACCAGCCTGGTGTCCCAGTGGGGCAGCACTATAACGATGCGATGAGTGTGCACTGTCACAATTTGTTATCAACTGATATGACCTTAGATGTTGCAAGAATGTAAAACAACAAACAAAGAATTTTGTATCATTTTATATGAGTATTATGACCTTAGATATTGCTATGATGTAAAACAACAAACAAACAAACTGCAATACTGTGAACAGGTAGAACTGCATCACGCCCACTATTATTGGACAGGGACACTACTAGTGTCATTCCATACTGTGGTGACCTTGAGATCGGGGCAAGGGGACCAGTCAATGTCAAGAATACCAAATGTGACGGCAGTGTTCCTGCGTGCATATATGTGCGTCTCCGGCGTGTAATAGGAACTGGCATCTTACATGTATAAAAGATGACAGCTGTAATGTGCGTACCGAAACGAATTGTTGTCATTTCCACCTTTCAACAGATCAGACATTCTTATGAACTTGCACAAGTCATGTGACAATTCTAGGTCAACATACCTGTAGGTAGATAAAGGATTCACCCGGTACTCACAGTACATGGAATTGAGAGCCTAATTTCACAATCTAAGAAGGGACAATTATTCTTTACATATGTCTTATTGATAACCCGCTACCTTTGAGTTGAAAAATATAATATAATATCTAGTTTAATAAGATTTAAAAGTGAAATCGATGGCGTTCTGTGGCCACCATCTTGTCTTTTTGCATTCTCTCCCATTTCACCAACTCTGTTCTGATATAAGTAACCATTTGACACTGGTGCCAGGCATTCTACTTCTTGTTCCATACTAACGCTATTTTTGCCCGTATTTATATAAGGCTGGTCTTCACCCGTGTACTACAAGTACCGGGTGAATCTTTTATCTAACCTGTAGGGTGCTTGTGACAGTTGTAGATTGGGCCCGCCTCTGAATGGGTGGAGATAGAACCGATAGGACGAGTAGATTCTGACTGTGATAACCATCTAATTAAATATACCCTCATATTAGACAGACTGATACATTGCTTTGTGGTTTAATAGGCTGCAGTGACCAATGGCTTAAGAATTTATACTTGTCGCTTCATAGTCAAATTCTCGGCATTATTAGGATAGGGCAAGGACTCGTTGACTTAGCATCAGGATAATGTGACTGAGTGGGATATTAGGTCATGGTGTTGGCAGCCTGGTCTCCCAGTGAGGCAGCACTATGAAATCACCATGAGTGCGCACTGCCACAATTCAGTACCCGTCCTGATATGACCTTAGATGTTGCGAGGACCAACCATTAGGCTGCAGTGACCTCACCAGACAATGCGCCACATTCACAGGTGATAGCATCAATGAGACTGGGTGGTTCAATAGTTGGTGTGCTCACCGCAGAAGCAGAAGGGCAAGAACAAGCTTCTGAATCCTCTCTAGGTAGAACTGTTCCATAAGGTTGCAAAGGCGCCATGACAGTAGCAAGGAGCATGGTCAATATTCATGTTTTCTTGGCTTTAAGCATGAATGCACCATTCAAAAGTATAATATAGTTCATTCCGAGCACAAATTGGACTCATCAGTCATCAACAAGCTAAACAAAACGATGAGTTGCTGTCGTCGTGGCCGCCGATGGACAAACAAAAAGAAGACGAGTTCCTTAATATTAGAGCTGAGAGAGAATGAGTACGAGAAAGCATAAAAGAGCAAGTGTGAGAGAGACAGCATGAGAGAGTCAGAGGACATGGAGGTGAGAAAGCACCTGAATCCAAGACAGTGAAAGAGCACAAGAGAACAAGAGCGTTGGAGAGAACGCAAGAACAATTGAATGCACACGCCCGTTAAGGTGATAGAGCGAGATACGGCCAGAGAGCAAGAGATCTGGAGAGCGTGATAGAGAGCAGCAGAACCAGAAAGCTGGTGAGAGCAAGAGAAAACAATAGAGAATGAGAGTGATGGCGAAGGAGAGCAAGAGAGAGAGCAAGAGAACGCAAACGAGATCAATGGAGGGCATTTGATCGATACAGAGCGAGTGTTACTGCGAGAGAAACCCAGAGAGAGCAAGTGAGCAAGAGAGGGCGAGACAGAGAAGGAGAGAGTGAGAAAGAGCGAGATATAGCGAAAGACAACGAGGGAGAGAATAAAGTAGACAGAGAGAACAGGAAAGGGCAAGAGAAAACAAAAGAGCGAGAGGTCGCGATAGAATACGAGCACCACAGCGCGAGAGGGCGAGAGAACTAGAAAAAGCCCGAGGGAGGAAGAGAGTGAGAGTGAGAGAGTGAGAGAGCCGGTGAAAGGAGGGTCACACTATAATGCTTCTAGTGTGTGCCTGAATTGAATAATGATGTGAATTTACAACTGTGAGGATTGGAAAGAGGTCGGCAGTAAAGAACCCTTGCCAATGTGCGTATATGGTTGTAGGATTGAAAAGAGGGAGGTCATGGTGGGTGGGTGGGTGGGTGGGGGGCAGAGGAGAGGAGGAAGAGAAGAAATAAGAGCAGGAGACGCGCCACACGAGCATCAGATCCCCCACATCCGTCAAGCGCCCTGCCTCTTCCCACCACTAACCTCAGTGTATGTGAGTCTGTTGGTGATAGGGTGTGTGGTGTCAGGGGTGGGTGAGTCTGTCTATGTGTGTGTGGGGGGTGGAGGGGAGGAGGGGGGGAAGGCCCGACTCACCAATGGGTGTGTATCTGGGTCAATACCGACACCGTGGAGGAGGCGATGGATGCTTTTAGCGCCGCGTCACACAAGAGTCCACCCGAACTGATGGCGCTATTGCGTGAGTAGCGACCCGCCCAAATTGGCACGCCCGCTCTCAAATGGGCGCCTGCTAACGATACTCCCAACCCCCAACCCACCACTACCAACACCCCACCCACCCACGTTTCCAAAGAGAGCTGGGTCAGTGTACACTTCGGCGCGCCGATATAACGGAAAGGCAGCATAGATATATACATATATATATGTGATGTATAATCATTATGCGAGTATAAAGGCGCGGAAGGGAATTTATTAGTAGTATTATCCTTTTATTATCCATTATTACCAATTACTATTCCCATTGTATTTTCTCCGTTTGGTGCATCCTGGAACCGTGGTAGCGCCACCACCGGTCCAAACCCTAACTGCGGGAGCGCACATTGCAACTTGCGGTCGATATATATATATGTATCTATATATATACATAGTGCAATGTAGTGAACAATGTACATCTAACGTACGTCTAACGTAGGTCTAATGTACATCGCCTTATGCCTAACGTATACATAACGTACGGCCGACGTAACACCCATACGTTGTCGTATGTGCACAAAGCTTTCGATGAGCATCGACGTACATCGACGTACATCGACGTACATCGACGTACCTCGACATACGCATAATGGACGCATACCTCATTATGACGTATCGCGAGTATATATATATATATATACCTATATCTTCAGCATTATGGCGCCCCCATTGTGCTTCGCCCAACATTGCCTCGTAGCATCGCAGCTCCCTCTACGCACCAAACCCGGAACTCCCACAGCATCTCTCTACATATATAATACTTGTGCTATGAACACACTTCGCAGCCTCTGTCTGTGAATAGTTGACCCAACGCGCGGAAGAAGCAACACTGTCCCACTCACTTATGGCTCCGCTTACGCGCTAATAGGTCCCAGGTGAATTGCAGGGTGGAAGACCGGGGGTTAGGTGGCGGGGTTGGCGGGGGTGAGTAGGCTGCGACTGCTGCTTTTGTGTCTACGCTCACAAAACCCGCCGCTGAGACTGGTTGAGGACGGCGTTCTCCCATTGTTTTACGACATCGGCGACAGCAGGCTCGCGACGCGGAGCTCAGCGAGTTGTCTTTCATCCTCTGTTCGCTCAGTTGTCGTAATCACTATGTGCATTGTTCATTAAAGGTCCCCCCCCCCCTACTCGCCCGCCCGCGACTAGAAGTAGAGAAAGGCTCTCATGGCTGTGAGACAAGAGAAATGTCACAACAATTACAGCAGCGCCTCATTTAACAAAAAAAAAATTAAAATAAAATAAAAGTAGCGGGGTATTGTTTTGCTTTGTTTTGTCCTATTTTCATGTCCTGCCCGAGAGGTTTATGGTACTTACACTTGTTCTAGCCCCGTCCAGATATGACCTGAGATGTTGCCAGGACGTAAAACTCCAACAACCAACCTGTTTGGGATTACATGCCACGTGTAGTTACAATGGCCGGCCCTTTCCTTCCCCCCCCCCCCCCCCCACCAACAACTAACCCCTCCCCCCGCACACACACATAACACACACACCTGAAACTACCACCCCACCAGACCCACTTCACCGGACGCTGTCCCACCTGTTTCCGGCTAATCCACCGAACAAGGCCCCGTTCTGCGCATGTGCCACCTGGGACGCCTCTGCCTGAGCCACCTATGTGCCCACATGCATGCTAAAAAGAAGCACCCTTACATTAAGATCCTGATATGACCTTAGATGTTGCCAGGACGTAAAACTCCAACACCAACCAACCCTTACATCAAGATCTACTCAACAAAACAAGCAGATACCTCATATGAGGAGCATACACATTATATACACTGCTCATACATGTGTGATGTATAAAGTATTATACAAGTATAAACTCATGGAGGGGACCATGAGTTACTTGTCATCCTGCCCGAGTTCACGTGCATGACTGGTGGTGCACCGATGTTCTGTAATTGTGGCCCACTTCCGCAACTCGGAGTCACTTGCTTGGGACAGGTGAGTTACAAATGCATACTTGTAGCTACCTAGCCTGGCGCTCAATATTTCTGTAGGATTTGATGCAAATATTTTATTTGCTTACACCAATTAGATCCACGGATTTTCCCATTGCTAATCAAATTTCGTCCAATTGGTGTGTTTTACAAGGTATGGTTGTAGAATTACTGCACTAATGGGGCTGTCACATTATGACGCATAACGCAAATGTACGCCGACATATGTGATTTTTGGCTGCTACCTCGGGATACAGCATAATGCGTTATGCGTTCATTATCCGTATGTCGATGTATGCATATGTCGTTGACCTACGTCAAAGGCAGTGGAAATGTACAGTCCGTGTACTGACAATGTATGGATAACATACATCTAACAAACGTCTAATGTACGTTTGGCATTTCTCCACCATGTCTTGACGTATGTAACATAGGAGGTGTATTTCTGGTGATCGACTAACGTATATAATGTTCACCGGCATTCTGCGAACGTATCATGAGTGTAATTCAAGAGTTTTTCGCCGGGAGCCATGTTAGCCAAATGTTGGCCATATGTTGGCCATAGGCTATGTACACTAGGCTACGTACAACTTTGCCCCCCGCACTGAAACGTTTGACGCATCTCGACGTAAAAGAAGTGATATTAAAGGCAGAAATAAATGTAGTTGGTAGAAGCTGACTGCAGCAGCACCTGCGGAAAATGCAAATAGAGTATTTCCACTGCACATCTGCCCTCTGGCAGATGTGACTGGAAAGAGAAAGGAGTTGTGAAATGAGGAAGGCCAGTTGTCTGAGATACACATTTGCCATGCATATTTTTTTTTTTTTTTTGAGGCTGTATTTATACTGTCCATAGAATATAGGCCCAGGTACCCAGGCTTGTTTTCAATGCTGGCCAGTTGTAGTGTTGGTGTTATCTTCTTACCACACAGTGGCTGCTGATAAGGTATTTGATTGCCTGCATTTCAGTTGCAGATAGATAATTGGTTGGTATGGTTAATAGCCTATGTTAGTTTTTTGGGGATTTTCTTGGCATATATGCATACAATTGCATCGTCCAATAGATTTTGAGTTTCTGTCACTTTTTTAGATAAATGTATTGAATCAATTATTATAATCTACCTTACTTTAGTTTGAATTAACTTTTATTTAAAATAGTTACCTTTGAGACATTTGAAGTGCAAACATGGCAAATTAATTTTGCATGCATCCCAAAACTCTGATCCCATAGCCTACAGCAGTAATAGCTTCTATTAAACAGATTCGGTATTCCCTTCTATGTGGCAACACATGCTTTAAAAATGCATCTGCATTTAAGTTAGATATAGAAAATCAAATCTATATAATCTGTTTCGTTTAGAAAATGTGATCGTACTATGCAGCTTTAACCAACAAATATAGCAGTACATATATAACTGTATATACTTCCACAAATATATGTACATATATACAGTAACACCTCTCTAACTGACCACCTCCACATATCAACCACTCCCCTATATCGATCACTTTATTTGGGTCCCAAATGATCGCCCATACAATACTATTGTAACAATAAAAAAACTCCCTAAAAGGACCACCTCCCTAAATGGACCATTCAAAGTCAGTCCCATGTTGAGTCGATTTAGAGAGGTTTTACTGTATGTATATATATATATATATATATATATATATATATATATATATATTCATAATCCAGCTCAACCTTCAGATTTCATTGGATACTCCAAACAACCAACAACAACAATAACAAAGAAAAGCGTTACCAAATGCAATAACTCAAATACCCGAAACTGGGCCGCAGACATGATAGCCCTGTTTGAGTGACGCGCAACATGGCCGACCGGAAGTGGTCGCAGGCGGCTGCGGTGGGCGATGATGGGGGAAGTGCGTTCCGCCCACGTGTGTCCGCCAATGTCGACCTGCGCCATTTCCGACGCTTTATCTTCACTTCCTCCGCATGCACCTCGCTGAAGCCCGGGTTTAGCGCGCCCCTGATTGATTGATCCGCGCCAGGCCGAGGGCGCCACCATACGCCTGACGAGGGCGATAATGAGGGTGGTTGGTAGGTCCATTGCAGATGGACTGTTGCGTTTTATTTGCCATGGTTTCCTTCATCTATCCCTCAGGTCTTGTAAGTTGTAGTAACACTAACAGGGGCCGAGCGGACCCAGACTTTTTCGGCGATGGAATAAAAATGCCATTGGAATAAAACACGATCAAATAAAATGCTATAAAGCATCATATATTTAGAGAAATACAAATTCTAATGTCAGGTGGTACGCAGCTGCGTGCTTGCTAATATGGAAGCTACACCCCTGACTAATGACAGCGGGTTAATGTGGGGTTTGTTGTCCATTCAGCGCATGGCACGAGATATGGCATTATATTAAATTGTATGTATAGTCCGATGAAAGCATCCCACTTTCGAAACCAGAACCCTCTGCCAGATTTGATCCTACATTTCCAATGTAGATAGCAGTGTAGTCATTAAGCATGTATTGCTGTATAGAAGGAAATCTAAGTTCATTTTTTTTAAACCTGTCAATGCTGAAAGGTCATGGGCCTACCATTTTGACTGACATGATAGACTTACTTGAGCATTTGTCACTTAAAATAGCCCCAAATTGAACTATTTACGATAACAGTTACTTCAAGCTAAAGTGACATAGATTGTAATCACTACCCTCATATAGTCATCTCAAAGATATAAAGGATATTTAAAACTATTGGACTATTCAACTCTATGTATTCAATTATCTTTGAATTATCTTTGTTTGTCTGCACGTTTAATGCTGCTTTCCCCTCACACCACAATGTAATTATCACTAGAAGAAAGGCTACTATTGAGTTTATATATAACCTGGTTTGCGTTGGTTTTACTTAATTAATTGTTTTTTTCTTTTAAGATCACATTCAATGAATATTAGTAATGTAACCAAGCAAAATCATTTCCTTTGAGTGCCATTAGGTGGAACCACAATCTGGTTCTTTTAGGAGGGATTTGATTTCAAATGGTTATTGACTGTTGCTTGGGTAGGCGATGGGAGTTACATTGATTCTTGATAAAATAAAAGAATTGAATTGATTGAATTGATAGCACTTGTCAAGTCGTATAGAGAAAAAGAACCTGGAGTGAAATGTGATTTGAAAATTAGCAATCCTCCTTGAAGACATCACACAACACCAGATAATTTTTGCCTTGTATTAATTGTTCACTTTCTGATATTGTAAGAGCTAATTACTCCTTCAGGAATTCCACTCCATTAAATCTCCCCCTCAACAGATGCCCTTTAACTGGTGTTTGTTGTTGTTTTACGTCCTAGCAACATCTAAGGTCATATCAGGATGGGTACCGACTTGTGACAGTGCGCACTCATGGCGACTTTATAGTGCTGTCCCACTGGGAAACCAGGCCGCCGGCACCATGACCTGGTATCCGACTCAGTCACATTATCCTGACACTGAGCACACCAGTCCTTGCCCTATCCTAATAATGCCGAGCGCCTGGCTAGGAAGCGACAAGTATCAATTTTAAAGTCATTGGTTTGACTCGAACCCACGAACCCACGATCTACCAGCATGGGAGACGGACCCTCTAACTCATTCGGCCATCCCGTCTGGTTCTTTAACTGGTAATATTCTGTAAGAACAGTGTACTCTTTGTAATTATGCGATTTACATTATGAAAACAGTAGACTTGTTGCATAATAGGATGTCATATTTGTGTCTGTCATGCCAGATCACAATACTGGTTATACCTTTGCAATTGCACGGATGTCTGAGATTGGAAGCATTTCGATTGTTGGCCTATCCAAGTGATTTCTGATCAGAATGAAGGGTTTTCCAACCACTACCGCAGGTGTTAATCGCGACAAAACTTGACTGCGGCTGTTATGTTTGACACATATGTGTGTTTGGCGACGCACTGTATAATTCGGTTGTGAGTATTGGTTGATCAGTTCCGTTTTTATGATAGTGATATTAAGTGTGAAAGAGTATTAAATGTGAAAGAAGAGAGAGAGAGTCAAGCCCTCTGGTTTATTATTTATATGGTACATGGATTCAGTGTAGAGTATCACCCCACCTAGATAAAAGATTCACCCGGTACTTGTAGTACATGGGTGAAGACCAGCCTTATATAAATAGGGGGAAAATAGCGTTAGTATGGAACAATCAATCAATCAATCAATAGTTCCATCCTCTAGTCGAGGGTTGGATGGAGAACCATTGCATCCAACCCTCGACGAGAGGATGGAACTATTGATTGATTGATTGATTGATGGAACAACAAGTAGAATGCCGAGCACCAGTGTCAAATGGTTACTTATATCAGAACAGACTTGATGAAATGGGAGAGAATGCAAAAAGACAAGATGGCGGCCATAGAACACCATCGATTTCACTTTTAAATTGCATTAAAGTATATGTTTTATTATATTTTCCAACTCAAAAGTAGCGGCTAAACATGAAGACATATACAAAGAATAAATGTTGCTTCTTAGATTGTGAAATTAGGCTCTCATAAAGACTCAGTTAATTAGCCCCATTTTTGGACCGTTTTTATATAAGGCTGGTTTTCACCCATGAACTGGAAGTACGGGGTGAATCTTTTATCTACACACCACCCTATTCTCCCAATGAGAAACAAGCATTCTTAGTTCCACCAATAAGGATCCAGCATTCCGGGTCCCCATGGTTACCAGTGATCTTCCCACCACCACCAAGCTGTGTGGCACCCCTAGCCACCACCTGCCTTGAGCCTGAGTGTGGTGATCCTAACTAGCAGAGGGGGGAGGGGGTAGGCTCTCAGTGCCCCTTACACACAGTCCTGCCAGAACCACCATGTCTGTTTACCTCTCAATCAAGCACCAGAAGTGCCTACATATACACATACATGCACCTGGTCATGTATACCCGATCAATAATAGAACATTTGCATTTCCCCACCAATGCATTAAATCGGAATATATTACAATATTTTGCTTTCGGTTATACCTCTCGAGCACCTTGGACAACCTCTAATTTGCAAATAAGCACAATCACGTCGACCTACAGTTGTTCATGCGCAACTGCGAGAACATGTCACGACCTTATTTCCAGTCAGAATTAGTGTGCGTTTAACAGTCAGCTAAATAGACGAATTCCACCACCACCAACTCGCCTTTTGGCAGTGATGAAAGAACTAGTGTTGTTGGTAGCAGCTCACTGGACGTCATGCTCTGCAGAAAATGCCTAATTCTACTAATAGAGTATTTCTAATACAACCCTGACCTATAACACCAGTGAAGCTCAAGTTCTGTGATAGAAAAGGCTCAGAAGATTTCCACCACTGACCGAACGTCTGGCATGAGTGGAAGAATTAATACTGTAGCAGCTCATTATGCAGCATATCTGTAAAACAAATGTCTGATGGTATTTACCGGAAGTACTAAGATAACACTTGAAGAAAGTATGAAAATCATGAATAATTGCTAGTCTTTGAATACTCCTATTTTGGTATATGTTTAAATTAAAAATATCCAGAAAGGCCTGTGAATGAAGTAGAACTTTACTCTTTACTTTGGTGCCAAAATAACGTGGGCTGGATATTAAGCCAACACACCAAAAGCTCTGGGTATTGCAGGTATTGCAATACCTCAGAGAGTTTGACGCCCTTGCCCTGCAGAGTTGTAAACCACTGCCTTGTGCTACAGGTTCTTGACAGAACCGAAGGCTAAGGGAGCAAACCCTAAACAGAAAACCATGTCACTGTAGCAGCATTAAGGGCGGTTGATGTATGGAACTCTCCCGACCAGCCACTGCAGGGACAAATAGTTTTGCGCCTGTCTGGACAACCTTTCTTTGCCCCCCCGAGAGAGTGCCGCTGGTAACTTGCAAAAGCCAGTAGCACTTCAACACTTTTGCAGGCAGCTTTCATGAAATGTACAACCGCACAAAACACCATACCGGATCGGTCATCGCCTGGGTTACCAAGGACCGCGCTCCTTGAGCTCATCTTCCGTCATCCACGGAAAATCAGCTAGGAGGAACACAACGCTAGGAGAGCAGCAGTCAAGTAATGAAAGCAGTGTGTTGCATCGCGACTGACAGCATGATGATGATGACACCAAAAGCCATTTTATTACAGGCAATTTTGCTAATCAGCACATTATTTGGCATCACATTAATCAGAGCAAGTGCAGTTTTGTTTTGTTCGGTGCTGACTTGCTGTTGGTTACACAGGCTATTAATAGATTGACCATTAAATGAGCTTTAATTTGGTATATGATACAAATATATTTACGACAAAATGAAATTATGCCAAAGAAAAAACACACCTCGTGTCTCATTCAGTGTTGGAGGCAAATTTTCTTCAAGTAAATAACAAAAATCTTAAAATACGAACATCTTTAAAAGTTAACAATAGAGGACATTTTTATTTTTTGTATTATTCTGATACTTAACTAGCCCTGTATGATTAACTTGAATTAACTGCCTAGTTTATAGATGTAAAAATGAGCATGCTCTCTGGGAAAAAGGTCCATATAGCGAGGGAATCTACTCACAATTCACAACGCAGTCTTTTTGGTTGAATTTGTTTTAGGGCACAGCTTTATCATACAATGAAGCTCTAACTGAATCTCAAAAAGGTCTGATGCTGTTCCTATTCTGATCGGCTGCAAGCTATTAATTGGAGAATCGCATGCGCAACACATAACTGCGCATTGAACTCCGATTTGAGAAGCGCCACCTGGTGTGTTTTCACTTACATACATAGACAGATGCTTAAACTTGATTCATTTTTGTTTGTTGGAGTATTACGTCCTAGCAACATCTAATGTCATAGATAGGTCCTTAGATGTTGGTAGAACGTAAAACGACAACAAACAAACCCTAATGTCATACCAGGTCAGGTACCAACTTCTGACACGGCACACTTATGACACTACACATTCATGGTGACTGCATAGCACTGCCACCGGAACCATGCCTTGATTCCCCACTCAGTCACATTATCCTGACAAGGCGCCAACCAGTGCTTGCCATATCCCAGTAACACTGTATGCTAGGCTAGGAAGTGACAAGTATCAATTTTGTAAACCATTGGTTTGACTCGACCGGGGATTGGTTTGACTCGACCAGGAATTGAACTCCTGACCTTCTGCATGGGAAGCCTGAGCTATACCGATTGTAGGATTCTTAACCAAAACCTGGCAGATAATCAAAGAAGGCGACTTCCACCCTTGAGCCTATACCGGACGCGGTGGTCGAATTGGTAGAGCGCGGACCTCACTTGCGGAAGGTCGGGAGTTCGTTTCTCGGTCGAGTCAAACCAATGCTATATAAAATTGATACTTTTCACTTTCGAGCCTGGAGCTTGGCAGTAATAGGATAGGGCAAGGACTGGTTAGCTCAGTGTCAGGATAACGTGACAGCGTGGAATATCGGGTCATGGTGATGGTGGCATGGTCTCCCAGTGGGACAGCATTATAAAGTGACACCATAAATGTGCACTATCACAAATTGATACCTGTCCAGATATGACCTTAGATGTTGCCAGGACATAACACTCCAACAACCAACGAACCAGCCAGGATCGATGCTAATGGAATGACGCCGTCGCTGATTGCTTTGATTATGTCCAACTTGTTGTTCATCAAAGGTTCGATGTCAATCAGCCAGCAACACATCATATTCATCTGCCCCCGGAGCAGCGTGTCAGATATGGAGCAGCTGTTGCTCTTGTCATCCTATTCTTTGGTTGTCCCATTATTCAGAACTCCTCTTACCTCAACAGTTTGCCTGTCACGTGACAATGGCGTATACACTGTTTGTTTGTCTTTCAGACATCGTGATTGACAGCTGTACAGTTACAAGTCCAGGTGTTGTTTCGTTCAAAAGTCTTGCAAATTAATGTGTGCGTGCTTGACCTAGTTTCTTGTCCATGTTTTCTGCAGTGACCACCTTATTGGTATGTCAAATAGGCCAGAGAGTAGCTCGGTTGCATGTATGTAAATTGCATGTGGAAATAATAAGCCACCCATTACTTTCATAGAAATAATTCATGATCCGGAGAGAAATACAATGTATATGAGGTGGGCAAGACTATAATCGGTGCGCATATGGAAATGTGGGCTGCTCGCCAAGACAAACCCACATTGGCCATCAAATGCGGGTAAGGGTTCGCTGCTGCAACTCATTGCTAGGAGACGTGCCATGCCATCCCGTGCTCCTCTCCTAGCAAAATAGAAGCTTCGAGCCAGCGGGTCTAGACCCATCAGATGTGTTTCATTAGCGCTCTGATGTTTCGGATGATAATCTGACTTTAAATACAGTAATTGAAAGTATCTTGACTATAAAGGAAATGGAGGGGAAGTATTTATTCATACGATTGACATTTGAAGAGATTAGATGGTGTTAGTAGGAACAGTAATAAAGTTGTGAGCTCTTAAAATGTGATTGAGATGTTCCTTGCATTCCTTACCCTTTACAAACAGGTCCCTTATTACACTAACCGTCATGGTCAACCCCCCTAACGATGGTTCATTATTATATCTATTACTAGTGGCCTTTTGCGCAGACGATTGAGTAATGTAGACATTACAGTAAAGTAGAATAACCATCTCCTCGGGACTAGTAACCACCTTCTTAATATGGACAATAACAATAATAGGTAATATCTCGGGTGTTTATAAGTGACTGTGGCAGCTGAGTACACCGTCAGCCTTAGCATGGAAGTATAGGAGTAATGGCACTTAATATGCGCGGGTAGAGCCTGTGGACATGTATTACACAGGCTGTCGGCACTCGGGCGAGATTACATTAACGAATATGTGAAATGGCTAAGATGGATGAGAGGGGGAGAGGCAGCGCTGGATAGAGACAGCGGCGGCCAGCAGCAGGAGTTGGGAATCAATGTGCATATTAATAGAACGATAGGAGCAGAACGGTTAAATATATATAAGTGATGTATAAGCATTATGCAAGTATAAAGGTGTGGAAGGGAGGTTATCATTATTGCTATTATATTGCTGTTGATATATCAATTTGGTGCGGAGCATCCCCATCTCATTTGGCCAGTTTCGCCACCACCGCCACTGATCCTAACCGGTGATGCTCAACTCTGTGATTCATGCCCGGGAATTCTTTTGATTAGTCTAGGATTTAAGATTCCCTATGTGAGAGAAAACATTATCTCAACCCAATTCTTGTGTTCCTTCCTTCATCGTATTGTAGCCGGCCTTTATACACACACATATATATATATAAATATATATAAAGAGAGAGAGAGAGAGAGAGGGACAGAGAGGGAAGGATAATTCATTGCACACGAAAGAAACAAACAGTCCAGACTTTTTGCTAAGGACCTATGCTAATTTCTGACGGTAACAAATCCTTCTAACATCCAACAGGTGAGCTCCGGGTTCCATAGTAGAGAGAGCTAAACAACCAACAGGTAAGCATAATTGATTGATTGGTGGTTGCTTTACGCCGTCCGTCGGCAGCATAGGCCATATTCACGGCGAGGGTAAGCATAATGATTTAATTTGATTTGGTGGAGGTTCTAACGCCCTCTTTGTTAAAATGGAGTGAATATATTAAACTTTCTCAACAGACCAAAGCCCATAAAACCGCTCTGTCCTTCCACGCGGACCTTCTCCTATGTTTACTCATGCCTAATTTCAGCAAGTTCACCTATGAGAGGTCCTGCTTGACCTCTGACCCATAGCGATGAGCTCTCAGCGACATTGGTGTGCTGTTCGGTGGGGGTCATCAAACATTTAGGAATTCCTCACTTTTGACAAATACAAATTAGCGGACGATGATTGTGCCTTGAAGCAAGAACTTGGGCGAAATTTGGAATGGTAGGAATTAAGCATATATATATATGTGCTCTATAATCTATTATGGGAATATAAACAAGGACACTACCACCGAGCAGTTCTCCCCCTCTATTTACTCTACACCTGAATGTCATGTGACTTAGCTAGTACCCACTCCTATTCATTGAGTTACTACTACCCAACCTGCTATGCCTAGCGTAGTTCCTGCATCCACCACTGCACTGCCACCTGTGAGTGGCTCATGACTGCATGATACCAGCTGCGCCTGGTCACTACCACTGCCGCTCCCGCTCAGCCAGACGGATTTTAAATTTTCTGTGCGTCAAGGAGGTGGGCATATTATATATTCCCGCCAGAGAATATACACTTTTCTCAACCACTCCTGTCTTTTGTTATTTCTGTTTCCAGGGGACGACTGTTTATATATATATATATATATATATATATATATATATATAACTAGTGGCTAGGGAAAGACAGCAATAGACACGACTGGGTTGAGAGAGTTTTACTTGCCTCTGGCACAGAAAAATGCCCATACCGTAGTAATAAAAAAGAAATTAAAAAAATTCAGAAAGGACTGCGGGCTACAGGCAGTCTGATCACCCGTGATACGGTGGCCGAGGGCCAGGATCGTCCAGCCGGAATGCCGGAACGGGAGGGGAAAGGGATTCGAAATAGAATAGTAATAAATAATAATAATAAATCGGGTAAACATCGAAGTAAATATTAATAAATATCAGGTTAATCAGGAATGCTTAACTATTCCTCCGCAAATTTATATTTGTATAATTCTTATACCTCAAATATAAGTAATATGCCTGTAATTATGGGATGGCCGACCTAAGTTCAGTAAATGGTGCTGTAGTTGCTTCGCTTAGAAAAGTGCAAAGGAATGTTGGTTTTTGTTAACGTTTTAAGTCCTAAAAACGTCCAAGGTCACAAGAATGGTTTCTAGTTCCGGTTGCAACGGCGGGCACTCATCGCGACTTTACGGTGCTGCCCCGGTGAGACCCCGTTCCGATGGCATCATGAACCGATATCCCACTCAGTCATGTTATCCTGGCACAAAGGCAACCCGGCCATGCCCTTTATGAGTGATGCCAAACGCCATCCCATATGAGCTACAAATACAACCCATCAATTTGGCGAGTCTTGGGTTTGACTCTGCTCTGGTTCGATCCCCGTGATCCATCACACCGGAAGTGAATTCCCCAGGCTGTTTGAGGAAATAACTGGCAGCCCTAGTGCAGTGATGACGTGACAGGTGGCGCTGTGAATGGGTTATTCAATATGGAAACCAGAAGTGATAATGCCACTTTGAGTCTTCTTTCTTCTCATTGCTCACTTCTTTAAAAAGACAACACTAACTATGGCTTGGCATCAATCACAGATCACCAAATTCCACTTTTAAATCCTCCTGCTATCTGATCTCCCCCCCCCCCCCTCTCCCAATCTTCTCATCCCACCCGCATGTGCCACTAGGATTTCTACTATCCAACCCAGTCAACAGCGCCTAACCTTTAACCATGAAACCACTACATCCTCATGCAACACCCACATTGTCCATGCACTGTTAACCAAGCTAGTGTAACCCATAATCACTTGCTAAACTGAGTCTCCAAAAAAGCAAAGTAACCCATTAAGCCAAGAATTATGTGATAATACTGTAACTGAGACACAATGCCATAAGTAAACCCTGATAGTTTATACTGTTATCGTTATGCGCTGATGATCTAGAACCTAAATCCATAAACATACGAATGTCCTACTAGACATAAGTGAACTATATAGATAATAACTTAATACCTATGGCAAGACGACCAGTGTCTCGGCACTGATAAATAGATTTGGTCAGTTGCATCAACATTTTATCAATAATAACCAAAGCAATCATTTCTTATGAAATGCCCAAAATTGATACTTATCGCATCCTGGCTATTGTGTGAATATGCTATGTACTTTATGTATATGTAATTAATATGTGAGATATAGAGTACAGGACACATTCATTTAGGTGGAGTATCTCAATAAGTAATAGTTGAAGGTGTGCGATAGGATTAGTATTAAAAGAACTACTCTCATCAAATAATATAACTACACCAACAGAACAATAGTATCTGAAACCAAAAACTGTACATGCATGCATACCGGTATCTATGCAATTATCCCCAGTTAGCATGAGTACGCATTTCCTCTCACTGATTTAATGGTAGTAATTACCTTTAATTACACCATCAATATATAAGCACCGCCCCTCCCCTCCCCTCACCCCCCCCCCTTCTGCCCTTAATTGAGACAAACCTACCTCGACCGGTTGCCCAGACAACTGTTGAACACTTCTGATGCGCCGAGTCCGAGGCTGAATAAAGCCTGGCGTCAAATCCTGAAACAAAACAAACAATTCAAATTAAATAAGGCCAAATAAATTTGTTTATTAAATTGGAGATCGTCCCCGCCCGTGCATGAAAAATCGTCCGCCCCTGAATTTTTTTTAATCTTTTCATTTTTTTTTTTTAAATCTCTCAAATGGAGAGGACGGGTGGAGTGAGAAATGGAATGAGGACGGAGCAGGGTGAAGAGTGGAGGAGGTTGGGAGAGGGAGGGTGTTGGGGTGTGGGAGAGGGAGGGTGTTGGATGGGTAGGAGGGAGGGAATGTGAATGGCGGTGGTGGAGAGATTGGAAGGGGATAGTGTCGGGGGGGGGGGGGGCGAGGAGAACCGTGAAATACTGAAAAAAATTAATTACAAAAAATAAAAGTAAAAATCACCCGCCCGACCCTGATTTTTATTTCAAAAGGACGACTACCAACTTGTTGTTGCTATTTGGCCTAATACTGAAAGAACGCACGTAAATAAAGAGTCCCGCAACATGATGCAGTCATGAAGTAGTAAACACGATACATCCTTAATGGCCGCTACGCCGTAAACGATGGCAGTTAGAGTGGGTGTAATTAGAGTGAGTCATGACGGGGGGGAGGCGTGCGGGTCGACCCTAATTGGTTAATAGGAAGGTTAGAACGAGACTCGCGTATTGGGCCTAGGGCGGGGGGAGGGGGTGAGGGAGGGCGGGCGGTCGTGGCGCCGTCTGGCACCGCTCTGTGGAACTAGACACATGCACACCAACATACATCCACATGCACCCACATCCACATAACTATATATGCTGTTTAAAATTATACGAGTATAATAACCCAGAATATCCCTCCTTTCCCTCATCACTCACTCAGCTCCATGGACTAAAGATGTCTGTCCTAGTCATCTACTGCTCCAGCCTCCCCAACCCCAGCTCCGATGGTGTCGCCACCACCCTTGCACACTGTATACACCACTCACTGTATCGCTGCAAATTTACATATATGTGCCCATGTGGCTACGGAGATTGGTAAATACATGTACAATTTATTTAGCAAAATAACCGCAAATATATGGCTACTTTCAACAAGCCCGTCTGATTCTGAGACAATACTGGATATCTATGTACATTAGAATCGGTAATCACAATATCTCCGGACTTATACCGTATATAAAGGCCGGCTACAGTACAGAATAGACCAACAGTGCAAGTGGGTTGAGATGATATATTCTATGGCATAGGGCAAAGATTCTGAGGCACGGCATAACAATGTGGCACGTCTATTGGGTAGGATTCGGAGCTTTGGCACCGCCACCGGTCACGTGATGGGAGATGAAACGATTAATCATATACAATAACAATGATGTACAATAATAACAATATTTCCCTTCTGCACCTTTATACTCATATAATGCTTATATATTAAACATTAATAAATGTATGCATACTCGATCACCAGCCAAATAAAAAAAAACACTTGCAAATTAATACTTCCTGCTTGTGCTGGGCATTTCTAGAATATAACAAGGAGAAGTTTGACTTTGAGGAGTGACAGCAATTGGCGGCGAATGACAATTTCCAAGCTCAAAGTTGCATAGTCCGACGATTTTAAGTTTCTGGCATTTTTCGGAGATGCATATATTGCATTGATTGTGATATTCTACCTTACCATTGTTTGAAATAACTTATATTTTAAATGAGAAACTTTTGAGAGAGTTTAAGTGCAAACATGTCAAATTAATTTCGGCAAGCACGCCCAAACTCTGCCACCATAGGGTTCTGCAGTAACAGGTGCTATTAAATTTGACTCAGTATGCCCTTCTATGTAGCAACACATATTTAATAAGTGCAGCAGTATCTAAGATAGATATGTAGAATCAAATCTAAATATTTGCTTTGGTTCTGAAAATCTGATGGAGCTTTAATCAATGAATGCAAAGTCACAATGATAGCAATGCAACCCTATTGGTGCGTGCTATTTCATTTAAATTCGTTTAAGTGATAATACACCAAAGTTGTATTTACATCTCCCCAATCCCTCCCACCCACCCGCATCCCGTCACCTACTCACCCACCCTCATCCCTTCACCAACCCCACTCATCCCTTCACCCACCCACCCTCATCCCGACACCCACCCACGCACACTCATCCCGACACCCACCCGCCTTCATCCCTTCACCCACCCACCCTCATCCCTTCACCAACCCGCCCTCATCCCTTCACCCACCCGCCTTCATCCCTTCACCCACCCACCCTCATCCCTTCACCCACCCGCCTTCATCCCTTCACCCACCCACCCTCATCCCTTCACCCACCCGCCTCTCATCCCTTCACCCACCCGCTTTCATCCCTTCACCCACCCACCCTCATCTCTTCACCAACCCGCCCTCATCCCTTCACCCACCCGCCCTCATCCCTTCACCCGCCTTCATCCCTTCACCCACCCACCCTCATCCCTTCACCCACCCACCCTCATCTCTTCACCAACCCGCCCTCATCCCTTCACCCACCCGCCCTCATCCCTTCACCCACCCGCCTTCATCCCTTCACCCCACCCACCCTCATCCCTTCACCCACCCACCCTCATCTCTCACCAACCCGCCCTCATCCCTTCACCCACCCCGCCCTCATCCCTTCACCCACCCGCCTTCATCCCTTCACCCACCCACCCTCATCCCTTCACCCACCCGACTTCATCCCTTCACCCACCCACCCTCATCCCTTCACCCACCCGCCCTCATCCCTTAACCCACCCGCCCTCATCCCTTCACCCACCCTCATCCCTTCACCCACCCGCCTTCATCCCTTCACCCACCCCACCCTCATCCCTTCACCCACCCACCCTCATCCCTTCACCCACCCGCCTTCATCCCTTCACCCACCCTCATCCCTTCACCCACCGCCTTCATCCCTTCACCCACCCACCCTCATCCCTTCACCCACCCACCCTCATCCCTTCACCCACCCGCCTTCATCCCTTCACCCACCCACCCTCATCCCTTCACCCACCCACCCTCATCCCTCACCCACCCCCTTCATCCCTTCACCCACCCACCCTCATCCCTTCACCCACCCACCCTCATCCCTTCACCCACCCACCTCATCCCTTCACCAACCCGCCTTCATCCCTTCACCCACCCACCCTCATCCCTTCACCCACCCCACCCTCATCCCTTCACCCACCCACCCTCATCCCTTCACCCACCCGCCCTCATCCCTTCACCGACCCGCCCTCATCCCTTCACCCACCCACACTCATCCCTTCACTCACCCACCCGCCCTCAGTTCAAAGTCAGTGTACGACGATACGGCGTAACAACAGAACTAATTATACACCACCGTGCAACATTTCAATGCTTAAATGTTCACCCGAACTAATAATAATGTCTGCGATCGGCGAAAATTGATGAAAAATGTGTCGAGGAGAAGCAACAAAAGCACAGACAACAAACGGGCCTTACACGACCACAATGGCCGTGCGCAGGCGCTGCGTGCCGGCATAGACCCGCTTCAAAGTTTCAATAAGAAAACATTCCGGGTCGATAAATATTTGATGGGCATCGATCGGCCAAAGCGCCACCGTTGCCACACAGTGCTTAGGCCGCATTTGTCCGAGTGGAAATGCTCTTGCCAACTAGTTTACTGCTATTCCCCCGATAAGATGAATGTTGTGATAGGGGATGGGGCAGCGCGGGGTGATAGTACTTAGTAGTATCAAGCAGTGGTGGGAGGGGGCAGGGTGGAGGAGGGGTCGTGACGGTGGGGATGGAGTGGGGGGGAGGGTGTGTGTGAGAGTACTTAGTAGTATCAAGCAGAGGTGGGGGGTTAGGGGTGGAGGGGGAGTGGCGGTGGGGTGGAGTGGGGGAGGAGGTGTGAGGAGGGTGGCGAGTGTGTATTAGGGTTGCGGATGGTGGCGGAGAGTGGGAGGGATGTAGGTCGTGGGGTGGGGTGAGTTGGAGGGTATAGGGTAGGCCTATATAAGGAGTCTAGGCCGTATCGGGAATGTGGGGGGATTGGGGGGGGGCTTGGGGGGCTCGGGGGTGGGGGCTTGGGGGAGAGTTAGAGGAGTTGAACACTCGTGGGAGTCGGGTGGAGATTGTGGGACGTCGGGAAGTTGGAGAGTTGGATTGGGTGGGGAGGGTACTGAGTGTAGGGTGGTTGTGGAGTGGGGGGAATGGGAGGTGGATAGTTGGAGATTTGCAGAGTGTCTGGAGTGCAATGATTGCATGGCGTGTTGGGAGTGTGGGGAGTGTGAGGAGTTGAAGAGTAGAACGGACGGGGTTGAAGATTGTAGGACGTAGGGTAGTTGGACAATTGGATCGTGTGGGGAGGGTAATGAGTGTAGGGTAGTTTTATGAAGTGTGGGAGTGTGAAGAGAGTGAGGAATAGGGGAAGTAGAGGGATTGAAGGGAGGGTGGAGAGTGTGCTGCTGAAAGCTGCCTGCAAAAGTGTTGAAGTGCTGCTGGCTTTTGCAAGTTACCAGCGGCACTCTCTCGGGGAGCAAATAGAGGTTTCAGACTGGCAAGAACATGTCCAGACAGGCGCAAAACTATTTGGCAGGAATGGGGGGGGGGGGGGCGGTGGATGGTGTGGGGTGTGAAGGGAATGTATCCCATATGGAGAGTGTGAAGAGTAGCGGGAGGGGAAGTGGGGGAGTGTGAGGAGTGGAGCAGTGAGGCTGGAATAGAGCAGTGGGGTATGAGGATGTGGGCTGTAGGACATGGAGGAGTGGGGAAAGTTGGAGGGTGTGGAGTGCGTAGGGGATGTATCCCATGTGAAGAGGAGGGGGAGGGGCAGTGGGGGAGTGTGAGGAGTTGCGGGAATAGAGCAGTGGGGTGTCGGGGTGTGGAGTGAGTGAAGGGAGGAAAGGCCTTCTGCATTGAGCATGCCGATGATGGCACCTATTGAGTGGTGTGGCTTCGATATGGACCCGTGCCATAAGTAGCGCCACGTGGTGAGGAATATGGATAATGGAGAGGCGGTTTGGCGGCATTGATTAAGCGCAACGACTGTGTTAGAGCGGCAGCTGTTTGGCGCCAAAAGCATAATAAGAACGCCGTCGGCGGTGGGAGACTGGGGAAATAAGGGATGGCAGCGATAAGATAAAGGTTCCGGCTGTACTGTCTCTGCAGCTGTCGGTCTCTGCATTTCTCTATCTCTGTTTTTCCCTGGATCTCCCGCTATATATATATATAGCTGGTGGATTTGCTTCCATATATATATATATATATGTATATATCTTTAAGCTTCAGTTAGCTTCTATAGCTGTCCGTAGTTTGCCGTAGTTTGCCGTGGCTCTGCTGCTCTTTGTTTAGTTTTTTTTCTTACAGTCTCTCACTGAATTTCATTGGCTATAGTTGTTGTATATGACTGGGTATTTTACTGTTTGTTTGTCCCACTAGCAATATTCGTATCTGCCTATGTTAGAGTTGCCGGCACGCTGTCTACCTTTCTCTATTGTTATATGTTATTCTCTGTCCCTATTCCTCTATGAGTAAAGTTTCTACCCTTCCCAGCATATGTCCCTGACAATCTTACTTTCTTTCCTTCGCTCTTATTATTTACTCTCATTCTCTGTCTGTCACTTATTTGCTCTTTCTAGCTCTTTCTTGCTCTCCTATGCTTTTTCTAGCTCTCCATACTATCTCTCTCTTGCTGGATCTTGTTGTCTCATGCACCATCTTTCTCTCTCTATCTCGCTCTCACTCTTGATATCTCTCGCTTTCTGTAACTCTCTTGCTCTCTCATCATTCCTCCCGTTCTCTCTCGCCTTCTCGATTTATGCTGTTCTCTAGATTTCTGTCACTGTCTCTCACCTTCTACCGCTCTCTCCCACTTTCTGTAGCCATCTTTTTCCTTCTCACGCTCTCATTTTCTCTCACCCACCGTTGCTTTCTGTTGCTCTCGTCTGCTTTCTGTTGCTCGTTCTTTTATTTCTGTTATTCTACTTATCTCTGCCATTCTATGTCGCCATATCTCTCGTTTTAAGTTGCGGTGTTGTCTCTCACACTCTCCCTCACTCACTCTCTATCCTTCTCTGTTTTGCGCTCTCTCTTTTATACTCGGCCGCTTTCTCACACCCTCTCGCATTTTCTCTCTTTCTGTGTCGCCTGCTGTCTCACTTCTCTCTTGCGCTCTCTCTTTCTCTCTATCCCTTCCTGTCTCCACCCACTCCGTCTCCCTGTCGTAGTCTCTGTGAATAGTCTGGAGTGTCTCAGGACTCCGCCTCTTACTCTTAGAGGATCGTTTCATCAAACCCGCCCTCATCAATAAGGGAGGCCTCGTTGTGATGAAGATAATTAATAATAAATGAAACAGTCTACAGTGAAAACAAAGTAAATCGAATCCAAACAAAGGCTGACAAAAAACACCAAATCCTCTCAGAGCGCATCAATTTGCTTCCATTTTTCTTTAGTTCCATTTAATTAAGGAATAAACCCCGGATAGCCCCTCCCACCCACCCCCCCCCCCTTCTCCCCCCCCCCTCCGCCTCCAGGCGAAACCCACTCCACATCAGGTGTTAGGCGGGTGGGATTCCATTTTCCAGTTCTGGCCAGGATACCCCCCCCCCCCACACACACACACAAACACACACTCGCGGCATTAGCCCACGAGCCTACCGGCCTTAGCAGATGACCCTGTGTACACGATGCGCCTCCTGGTGGCGGAATTGGGCCAGAGTGTCGTTTTCATTTGCAACGGCCACTGGTTGACTCAGTGTCAGGATAATATGAATGATTGGGACATCAGGTCATGGTTTTGGCGGCCTGGTCTCCCAGGGGATCAGCACTATAAAGTCGCTATGAGTGTACACTGTCACAAGTCGATACCCATCCTGATATGACCTTAGTCATACATAAATACATGCATGTGTAATCAGGTCGGTACTGACTTCACAGTCAAGGAACAACATAGACAGGTAGGTGTGGTTATGGTGATACCATGAGTGAGCCTAGATAGTTTAATTGTTAGCAAGGTACAAAGCGAGCTACTAGATCAGAAAATAAGAAAAACTAGCAATTTAATAGGGACCAAAAAGGACTTTTCCCCACAAAATACCAAAATAGAGGGCTATATGAATTCATTTAATCACCCCGAAAAATTGGAACATAGGAAACGGTCTTTTGTAAAGAATTATAATATAGAGGGAAAAGCTTATCATAGTGTACTGGTATCTCATTGGAGCATCACTATAAGGGCGCCATGAACATGCATTAGCACAAGCAGGTAACCACTCTGCTGTAGCCTTAACTCCACTACAACATGGTGGTGGTGGTGACTACGCTGATCCATGTTTGCTAAGAAGTAGCAATATATGGCAGCACACTAGCTGGGAGAGTCCTACGGTGGACCCTTCCACCTCTTTGTAAAATTTCCCGATAATTAGACATTGGTGGATATGTGAACTAGTCTATAGTGAATTACAATTGTTATATAAAAAGGTAAATGATATATAGGGCCAGAGGCATTGAGGTATTTTGTGGTGCTTGTGATCTTTTACTGAGTTTTATATATACAGTATGTAGTTATATATAGTGTGAGAGGGGCACTATTCTTAGTGTGACAGAGTCTTAGCAGCTCTGCTCACATGCCCCCTCCCCCCAACTGTTATTTACGGATCACTGCACACCCAGACACAACAGGGCACTGTAGCCAATAAACAACCAAGGCTTGGATACAAGCATGTTTAATGTTCATTGGTTGATTGGAGAATGCCGAGTGCTGATTGGAGGAGCTGATCAGGTGTGACAACCATAAACCTGAGGTTGCAAGCTCTCTGTCTTTCTGTGCACTTTATGCTCTACTTTTCTCTTGCCTGTAGTGATTTCATATTTAGCCTACCTACACAACTACAGGTGCCAGCCGTCGACTTTACATCTTGCTAGTGGTCACTCCCTGCAGTGATGGGTCATTCCTGTTCTGACTTTAGAATAAAGCAGGGAGTGTAATGTAGGTTTGAAGCAATCTCAGTGAATTCCTCAATTTCAGCATGGCACGGTCAATTCCAATATTAATAAAAATTGGTACATATTTTATTCTGAGATGACCTCTTGACACTTCCGCAATGCATATTTAGGGCACTATATGAGTGGGTATGTGTACATATAACAGCGAATATCAGTCACTGTTAGCAGCTGTAATGTTAGTCGTAATACAGCTAAGGGAAAAGTAACCCACAGTTAAATGCATGACAAAGTGAACCTTTTGGACCTAGTTGAAGCTGCTGCCACATAACGAATGAATAATCACAGAGCTTCCTATTATAGAAGATCACTCTAATGTTGTTTGTTGTTGGTTTACATCCTAAAAACATCTAAGGTGTTATCAGGACGGGTACCGACTTGTGACAGTGTGCACTCATGGCGACTTTATAGTGCTGCCCCACTGGGAAACCAGGCCGCCAGCACCATGACCTGATATCCCACTCAGTCACATTATCCTGACACTGAGCCAATCAGTCCTTGCCCTATCCTAATAATGCCAAGCGCCAGGCTAGGAAGCCACAAGTATACATTTTTAAGTCATCAGTTTGACTCGACCAGGATTTGAACCCACAAACTCATGGGTTCAGATCTCCCGATCTCCCAAAACAGGAGACGGACGCTCTACTCATTTGGCCACCCCGTCTGGTTGATCACTCTGATCATTCAAACGATTGCAATTTGTATTCAAGATATGTAATTTTCCTTCCATTAATCCACACGGGGACCTATTTCTATGCTTATTGTTCATGTTTTTATTTGTATGCACGCTCGTTGTATTCTTAGGCTCGCTCTCTCACATTAATCTCTTTGTTTTATTGTTTGCATCACAAGTACAATAACCGTCGTATTAACAGTACTAACATCACAATTATACTGTTCTTATATTATTAGCATCGTGATGAGTATTGCTCTCATCTTCAATGATGTTACATGGACATTTTTAAAACTAACCTAATATTAATATCACTATTTCTTATTGCTTTAAAGTTGCATGATCCAATGCTTTTGAGTTTCTCTCATATTTTGATATTAACATATTTGGTAGATCGTTATAATTTGTCTTATGACATCTTGGAGTAACTTTGATTATAAATAGCTAATTTTGTGTAGATATTTGAGACCAATAAATGTACGATCAATTTCGGTCCGCACATAAAGATTCTGGCACCATATGCTTCAGGAGTAACAGGTTCAGCAGAATTGACATAGTATGGCCCTTCGACGCCGCAACAAATGCCCCACAAGTGCACCAGTACCTGACTTAGATACGTAGGATCAGATCGAGATATATGGTTTGGTTTTGCAAATTCGGTGTTTACATTAGCCAATGCAGCTTTGATTACCACCAGTTATGATACCTCCATTAAATGAAACGACTGGCTGCATCTCTCTTATTGTTGATTTGCAATGCTGCCTTGGTGCGTCCCAAACACCAGTAGGAGTAGGAAGGACACGTTGAATGAGGTAGACGTGCATATTTAACTCAATGACTAAAATGAGATGGACACCTGCTTGTGTCCTAATAAGGGGTGGCGTCTGTCGACCAGAGTCACCATTAACAGATCAGGAAGGCCTTTCCGCCCCAGTCCAGACTGCCTTCAGATGCGCACCGACAGGCGGCCATTAGCCCCGGGGCGGGCGGTGTTACGTCATAGCGCAGATTACGTCACCGACACGCTCATTATATCTCGTGTTATATTTGCAGGGCGAGAGAATGGCTTCGGGCGGGCCCCGTCTGTGACTGAATGATATCACCATCACGCCAAATAATGCATGGTTTCGCTCTTATTATCTCCCTGCCAGCACCATTGCACCAGATGAGAGGTAGTGGGTTCCATTCCCACAGCCCGAATAAAAGCATCGATTTTTTTTTTTTTTTTTAAATTCTCGCCACCCAGACTTGTGTTATGGGATTGCTGAGGTGAAGCTATTATTTGTTTGCTCAGTCGCAGGAATATGTGAATGAGTGGAATAAATGGAGGTATGGTATCCCATTGGGGCAGCACTATAACTTATAAGGGCGCCGTGAGTGTGCATTGTCACAAGCGGGAAGCCACTCGTCCTGCTGTTGCTAGTGTGAAAACCCTAATAGGCAAAACAAAACAAACCCCCAACCGTAGAAAACTAGGCAGTTTGGAAAATCTGCTAATGTATATACATGGATAGGGGGTGGTTGATTGGTTGTCGTTGTTTTACATCCTACAAAATCTAAAGTCATATCAGGTTGGTCATGGGATAGCATGTATGTAATAACAACAACAACAAACAAACAAACAAAAACTATATATTTTTGTTGCTTGAAGATTTATACTGCCTATCAAGGATAAGTCTTGTTTTCACCATTAGACAGTTGGTTGATAGAAAGCCCAAGCATATAATTCTACCGACCCAAGGGATTTTAACCTACCACACCACATAGACATGGAATGAGAACAACTGGCCTTTGATGACACTGTAAGTTATACACAGTGGTGGAAATCCGGAGTGGCTGAGGTGATGACATGGGGAATCGAACCACCAACCTTCAGATTAGGACTCCGACCTAGAAGAAAGTCTGACACTCTAACCACCAAGCCACAGAGGACACCAACAAGTCAACAACACAGCATCTTACAATGGGGAGAAAAGAAACGGTAAGTTTGTGGGTGCTGAGATTTGTAGCTGTGATAGCGGGCAGCAGGCGCACAGGAGGAGGTGTGTGGTGATACTAGCGGGCAGATACCGGGCAGCTACCGGGCAGATACCGGGCAGATACCGGGCAGATAAGGAGAAGTGGCGCCAGGGTGGAGGCTGCTGCTGATGAGGCAGACGGGCGTGGATGCGCGAATGTCATGAATGCTGATGGCGATTAGCTATACACAAGCGTGTGAAGCTCTCAGTGATTAGATGCCTCAGCGCTGCAGTGGGTGGAAGTGGGGGGTGGGGGGTGGCCCATAGCGATTGGCTGGGTGGCGAGATATAGATAATACTTTTTTTTTTTGTAAGCATTTTTATTCATCTCAATACAGTGTTATTTTCAGTGCCGAGGCACTGGTCTTCCGGCCATGATTTAACTTCAGTAATTTACACTATTTAATTACCAGAACAATCCTAACAAAGCTGGGTGGTGAGATATAGATAAGAATGTATTTGTGTGGGTAGCCATTTTTAGTCAGCTGATTACGGTCTTATTTTCAGCTCCGAGGCACTGGTCTTCTGGCCATGCTTAACTTCAGTCATTTACACTATTTAATTACAAGAACAATCTTAAGATAATAAAATATTGTTATTAGATTCAGTTCATTAAGAGTGTGTGGTATATATCTGGGCAGCATATCTATTCAGTGTATGCATTTTAATGTAGGGGGTGTCTTAGATAATTTTCTAGGCAGGGTTGTGTCTGCATAGTCTGGGTTTACATTCACCCAACACACAATGCCTCACACACTAACACCTAGATACACCCACACATTCACCCAAACACACACTTCCACTCACACTACCACCTGCATACACCTACACACTCACACATACACACACTTTCACTCACAATAACACCTACACAATGCCTCACCCACTGACACCTACATACACCCACACATTCACCCAAACACACACTTCCACTCACACTACCACCTGCATACACCTACCTACACACTCACACATACACACACTTTCACTCACACTAACACCTACACAATGCCTCACACACTTACATACACCCACACATTCACCCAAACACACACTTCCACTCACACTAACACCTGCATACACCTACACACTCACACATACACACACTTTCACTCACACTAACACATACACCCACCAACACATTCACCCAAACACACAATGCCTCACACACTAACACCTACATACACCCACGCACTGACCCAAACATACACTTCCACACACACTAACACCTACATAAACTGATACCCACACACACGCTTCCACTCAAACTAACACCTACATACATGTACACACTCACCCAAACACACACTTCCACGCACACTAACACCTACATACACTGATACCCACACAAACTTCCACTCACACTAATACCTACATACACCCATACACGCACTTTCGACGTAGGACAACGCATGGGTGCTTACGTTACGCCTACGTTAGGCGTACGTCGAGATACGTTAGAGGCACGTTGGAGGAATGTTGTTGTAATGGCCCTGTCACATGATGATGCTTCTCGCCGGTGCGCCACCAATGCACAAAAAGGTCGAGAAACATCAAACTTATCAGCGTGGTGGGAAAAAGTTTGACGTCAGCACAACGTGTTGGTAGCATGCAGCCGACGTTGTGGTAACGTATATCAACGCGTGAGGAAAAAAACTAAAAAGGTTTGGCTCACTGTCCTGTTATGACCTTAGATGTTGCTAGAACATAAAACAACAACAAACAAACAAAGCAACAGTTTGACACAACGAGCCTCACACATGCGCGGCATGTGCCTAGCATTCGCATAATGTTATTCCAGAGCGTTTAACGTATCTCGACGCGCCCCTAACATCGCCATAATTTTAGCACCGGCCCGTTGTCGCACGTCGAAAGTTTTGTGCAAGCACAAAACTTCGCCGATACCCTGATTTGCACCACCAACCGTCGCCGACCGTCACTGTCCATCAACGAATACCAACGCATGCCTAACACGTGCGTAACACTTCCTGACGTATCCTGATGTTCCACCAAAAAATCACATACGTCGACGCGCGTTGGTGAGAAGCATCGTAATGTGACAGCACCATTATGTTGTCCTACATTGACTTTCGTTCCTCTGACAGAGAGCTTCAGTCGGCGCCCACCCATACATTCACACGCACACTAAAACCCACACACTCACACCCACACCCACACGCCCACACACCCACACACTCACAAACACCTCCGTGTGCGGGCTGAGCACCTGCTTCGACAGCCCCTAGTTATTGCATTACGCTTACTTCGCCCCGGCTGGGATTACCCTACAAAGAACAGACAGGGCTGGTGGAGGCTCAACTGTGCTACTAACAGAGTGGAATTTAAAGCTGGTAAATGTGCCGAGGGGTGCAGGCAACTGGGGGCATAGTCCATTTACCAATACATAATAACAACCTATGAATGTTCTACAGTACAATGTGTTTTGTTGGATTGACACTCTCCTGGGTCCCCTAGTACATTGCAGCATGGTTGTCCTCATGACAACCCTGGACAATCTTCTAAACATGCAAATTAGGGCTGCCATTACCAAAAATCATCAATTCTTCAATACATGTATTTTCGGAACTATGCATGGTAATGTGACAAACATGGTGTCTAGACCTGTGTTTTCATGGTTAATGATTGAAGTAAAGATGTTAAGAGAGCTATGATATGGATATATTGTGTTTAATGTAGGCTACATCATGTTACCAGAATTGGTCGCAAGGCTTACGCCTGGCCACTCCGGCCTCGCGTACACCCTCGGCACGTGCACACACACCCCACTCCGACCCCGCTTCTCTTCCACTCCTCCCCCCCCCCCCCCTAACCGCCCCACCATCCTCCGACATCCTCGCTGACGTCCCCAGCTCCGCCCGCGTTCCTGTTCATACCGGACACCCCTTTGTGGAGAGTGACCCCACACTGAGGTGGTTGTGTGTGTATGGTTGGGGTAGTGCTGGGTTGGTGGGATGGTGGGCGGGTGCCGGGTAGGGGTGTGTGTGTGGGAGGGGGAGGGAGCAAATCGTCGGACCTCCGTTTTAGGGCTCTATTGTGTCAAAGCATTGCAGCTCCTTATAGTCCTGGCCAAGGGATCGGGAAGGGGTGGGGAGGGTGGGGAGGTGTGGGGTATGGTGGGGGTAGGGATGGCGTATGGTCGGGGTAATGGTGGAAGGGGAGGGGAGGCGAAACATGCAAACCATCACTCCTTCACAGCCTCAGGGAAGGACAGCCGCACCCCCCCCCCACACACACACACTAATTCAACGAGAACTTTTGCACCCGGAAACAGGAGGCAGCCCGGCGCGTACGCATACGCGTGCACGTGTGCGTACGTGTGCGTCTGTGTGAGCCTGCACTTGCGCACCTGCGCGTGCGCATGTCGCCCGGGAAGAGATGACTGCATTGGTATAGAGAGGAAAATGTTTAGGTGTATGTGTGTGGAGCAGAGGGGATGGGGAAGTCTACAGATATCTATACTCCTGATATATATATATATACACTCCATGTATATATATATATATATATATATATATATATATATATATATATATGGAGAAAGCCAGCTGACCATATATAATTATATATATATCGAGAGACAGGGAGAAAGAAGATAACTAGAAACACACACCTGAACAACTCATTGTGGGGGTTTGGGTGTGGGCATTCAGGAAAATTAAACCATGGCTAAAGGATGTAGTATTTTGAGGCAAGAGGAAATAGGTAGCTGTGGTTTGAGCGTTGGGGCCTATTGGAAGGGCAGGGGCTGAGGAAATGTCTGGACAGACCATTGTATTTGACCTTGCGTTACTGGAGAAGTTTATGTTTGGTCGCCTTGTGTGGGGTGAACAATATTAACCATGGCTAAAAAGGAAAAAAGAAAAAAAAAAAATTCACTCATAGAGATTAGAATTTCAATTAAATTACTGTTATTTCGATATATTGCAACCATATAAAACAACTAGGACCAAACAGCTAGAAACTGTAGGTATATAGGGTATTTCTCTACTGCTTATGCCATGGCAATCCTTCTAATGAATTAGTATTCATAACATGTTATAATAATGGACTTCCTTATTTCAGAACCGCAATGCTATGTAAAATATTCCGATTCACGGCATTGAGGGGAATGCAAATGTTCTATTACTGATCGGGTATACATGACCAGGTGCATGTATGTGTATATGTAGGTGCAGGTGGTGCCTGAGTGAGATGTGAATAGACATAGTGGTGCTGGCAGGGCTGTGTGTAAGGGGCACTCAGAGCCTACCCCCTCCCACCTCTGCTTGGTAGGATCACCACACTCAGGCTCAAGGCAGGTGGTGGCCAGGGGAGCCACACAGCTTGGTGGTGGTGGGCAGATCACTGGTAACCATGGGGACCAGGAATACTGGATCCCGATTGGTAGAGCTAAGAATGCTTGTTTCTCATTGCAGGAAAAGGGTGGGGGTGATACTCTACAATGAACCCATGTACCATATAAATAATAAACCAGAAGGCTTGACTTTCTCTCTTCTTTCACACTTTATACTCTTCCTTTCTCTTTGTCTGTATTGATTTCACTATAGCCTGCCTACCCAACCACAGATTTGAGTTTTAGCCATTCTAGAAAACTGGTGACCACGACGAGTGGTAAATGTATTAGTTGGAGGAGAGGATTCAACTATACTTTATGGAGACCTAGTATTTACAGCTACACAATGGATGAATAACCACATGTAGCGTGCTACCCTGGATGTCATGTGTCTCTCTTGTCCAAACATACACGGTCCGCTCCTGCAGGCAGTTCCGGTGTGTCAATACTTGGTCCCCCTTCCCTCCGCCACCCACTCATCCCCACGTGTACCATCCCCCTCCACCACACCACGTACCGACCAGTTAATCCATCGGGCGTGCGGCTTCAATCGAGGCAATGGTTGCATATTGACCCTAAACTGACCGTCTCATCACCACCACCTCTCAGTGCTAGCCTCCACCACCACCACCACCACCACCACCCCCAGCAGCACCGCCCACGCTACTTCCACATTATCTGCACCATCCTCACCATCCAACCGTTGAACGTGGCGTGTGCTTTAATCCCATGCCACACTCTACCACTGTTACTCTATCCAATGCAACTGTTACTCTGCCAATGCAACAACGACGATCATTTTTATTCAACCGCTCGCTGAAACGCTCAATCTCTCTACTGCGCGACACCATTTGATTAGCCCTGTCCTCGACCCGATAACTCTCACCACCCACACCACTCCACACCCCACCCCCACCCCACACCACCACACCCCACCCCAAACCCCAAACCCCACACCACTCCACACCCCACCGCCACCCCACACCACACCCCACCCCACACCCCAAACCCCACACTACCCCACACCACACCCAACCCCACACCCCACCACATGCCAAACCCCACACCACCCCACACCTCACCCCACCCCTCACCCCAAACCCCACACCACTCCACACCCCACCCCACCCCACACCCCAAACCCCCACACTAACCCCACACCAAACCCACCCCACCACCCCACCACAACCCAAACCCCACACTACCCCACACCACCCACCACACACCTCACACCCCACACCACTCCACACCCCACCACACCTCACACCCCACACCACCACCACACCCCACACCCCACACCACCTTACCCCACCCCACCCCCCACACCCCACACCACCCCACCCCACACCATCCACACCATCCCACATACCACACCACCCACCCTACACCGCAATATGTAGTTATTGTCTCCGGCGGCGATGCAAGTTGTGCTATTTCGTGTGAGCCGGACGTTCCGTTGCGCAACCTTGGTCCGCATCCGGGCCCGTTCGCACCAAGCTGGGCGCTTCCGGCCGTTTCGAACGCGCCGGTTAGCTTCATTGCCGACGGAATTTTGACTGTATCTATATATATGCATATAGGTGTACATACTGGTATATATACATACATATAGCGGTGTGTCCACCTCATTACCCGTTATATATATATATGTACCTCACTCTATATATACACCTCATTAACTCTTATTTATGTATATATACATTCTAGGCACCATTCTAGGCTCAGACGATGCGCGCTTGACTTCTGATGTGACCTTGTCCTCCCGCGTCCCTGGACGCTCTGCTAACCGCTGCAGTCGCCACTCACAACGCCTTCCGCAGTTAAATGCCAAGGTCTCACGTCAACAGTAGACAGAACCACTTACTGACCGCATCGACACCCCACCAGCACCCACCCACCCACACCCACACCCACACCCTCATGTACATATCACATGGGGGGAGTCGATACGGAGACCTCGTCGGTAATCACGGATTTAATGACAGTCGCCAACATCTACTAACGCGGAGTGCTCGGCGCGCAAATACGGTAATTACTGCCTGTGTGTTTACGGTTATTGGCCGAGATTCACCGACTCTCCTGCCGGTACTGAAGTAGCTTGGCCAGTCTCCAGCGCAATATTATATGTACATGCACATATATGAATATATATGCATCTCTCGACAGTATAAACAAAGCTTCTTTTATTTAACGACGCCTCTGGAGCATATTGATTTTCATATCATTGGCTATTGGACATCAAACATATGGTCATTCTGACATATTTCTTTGGAGGAAACCCACTGCCACATAGGCTACTCTTTCCGATAAGCATCAATGGGTCTTTTATGTGCACTTTCCCCCAGACAGGAGAGCACATACCACAGCATTTGATGACCCAGTTGTGGACCACTGGTTGGAACTGAAAATAGGTCAAACTGCAAATGGACCCACTGAGTAGGATCGATATGATGACTCATGCCTTCACAGGTGAACACTCTACCGTCTGAGCTACGTCCCACTCCACATATATGCTTAAATATGTATGCTTAAATATGGTTAAATATGTGATGTATATGCTTAAATATGTGATGTATATCGTATTATGCGAGTATAAAGGCGTGGAAGGGAACTATTCGTTATAATTGTGATATAATTCTGTATTATTATTAATATAATATCATTTCTGCACCGTTGTTACCAGGTTACTATGTCCACCTTCCTGTACCTCCGTGATGCGACCGATGGCGCCACCACCGGCTGTTCGTGTACCTAACGTGCGCTGGAACCGCACTGGCACCGGAATTATTTTTAAATATTTGACCATTCATACATGGTAAATAATCTAATGATTATACTAGAGACGGTAAATAGGACTCGGCCACCGCTCCCGCTGATAGTTTGACCAATAACAAATACACGATTTTATGTGTGTTCTGTTGGCTGTCTATTTGGTGCTGACTGCGGACACTACTTAACGCTCAGACGGGATGGCCATTTGAGTTAGAGCATCCGTCTTCCGTGTTAGTAGATCGTGGGGTCGTGTGTTCGAACCTGGGTCGAGTCAAACCGATGACTTAAAAATTGGGACTTGTCGATTCCTAGCCTGGTGCTCGGCATTATTAGGATAGGACAAGGACTGGGTAGCTCAGTGTCAGGATAATATGACTGAGTCAGATATCAGGTCATGGTGCTGGCGGTCTGGTCTTCCAGTGGGGCAGCACTATAAAGTCGCCATGAGTGCACACTGTCACAAGTCGGTATCCCCCCTGATATGACCTTAGATGTTGCTAGGACGTAAAACAACAACAAACAAACAAACAAGCTTAGCGCCCGTCTGCTTCCTTAATGCTAGCAACCTCTTCTTCACCACCACTCTGCTGCCTCCTCTATTGCCCAGCTCGGGTTCTGCACTTCCGGTTTATTGCATGCGTCTATATTTACTACTGCTAGTGCTACTCCGTCGTCGGTGTATTCACAGCAACTGCTTTATCTATGGAATCCTACTTTAAAGCTACATCCCTGAATGAGTTTGAGTTCTATATTTTATACTTACTCTGACGGTCCAAGAACCGGTTTGGTCTGCCTCAGGATCATATGACTGAGTAGGATATCGCCTAATGATTGCCGGCGGCCTGGTCTTCCAGTGACGCAGCCTTATAACTTCGCAATAACTGCGCACTGTCAGAAGTCGGTACTCGTCCTGATGTGACCGTCAGTGTTGCTAGGGTCGCAATCCCCAACAAACAACAACTCCACCCCTGATAAACACACACACACAGACAAAGACACCTTCAGTAGTCCTTGTTCGCTGACCTCTCGCTGACCTCTCGCTGACCTCCCGGTGACCTACCACTGAAGGGTGGCCGCAGGCTCCAATCGACTCTCTCCTCCAGTACCCAAGCACTCTCGGTCACGTGGCCAGTGCTGCTGCCCATGCCAGCAACAGTTGCTCGTGATTATTTCATCAAGGTAAGAACGGGCAGCGGCCATTAATACACGCCGGGGCGTTGAGTGGGGATGTGGGGGTCGGGGATGGGGGTGAGGTCAAGGGTAGCGGGGAACGGGAAGAGTGGAGTGGGGGGGGAGGGAGCGGGGAGGGGGGGGGGGCTGGGCGTGGTCTGCCACTCTCCACCTCCCCTCCCACTTCACCCTCACCTTCACCCTCACCTTCACTGCCACTCACCATCCCCCCCACTTTACCCTCACCCTCACCCTCACCCTTGCCCTCACCCTCACCTTCACCGGAACTCTCCACCTACCCCCAGCTCATCCACATCCTCACCCACAGCCTCACCCTCACCCTCACCCTCACCCTCACCCACCCTCACTCTCACCCACCCTCACCCTCACCCACACCCTCACCCTCACCCCGCACCTTCACCGCCACTCTCCAACTCCCCCCACCTCACCCTCACCCCCCCACCATTACCAAGACCATCACCCTCACCCTCACCCTCACCTTCATCCTCACCGTCACCCTCACCGTCATCATCGTCCTCACCGTCACTCTCCCCCCCACCCTTACCCTCACCTTCACCTAATCTAACCCCCGAGGGGGTTTCTCTTTAAGAAAGCACCCCCGCCTGCACCCCTCCCGCTTTTCACTCCCTCACCCGCAACCATAGCCACCACACCATGATTAAATGTCACATGTGCTTGGCCCATCTGTGTATGGTCCTTTTGGTGTGTGGCTGTTTTTTTATTCACCGGGGCACCCACTCTTGATCATCATCATCATCATGCTGTCGGTCGCGGTGCGACAAAGACTGCTTTCATTACTTGACTGCCGCTCTCCATTTAGCTCTCTGCTGTGAGAGTTGCATCCTACATTTCATGAAAGCTGACTGCAAAAGTGTTGAAGTGCTGCTGGCTTTTGCAAGTTACCAGCGGCACTCTCTCGGGGAGCAAATAGAGGTTTCACACCGGCAAGAACATGTCAAGACAGGTGCAAAACTATTTGTCCCTGCAGTGGCTGGTCGGGAGATGTTGGGGGTTCCATACATCAACCGCCCTTAATGCTGCCACAGTGACATGGTTTTCTATTTAGGGTTTGCTCCCTTAGCCTTCAGTTCTGTCAAGAACCTGTAGCAGAAGGCAGTGGTTTACAACTCTGCAAGGCAGGGGCGTCAAACTCCCTGAGGCATTGCTATACCTGCAACACCTACATACCCACTCTTGATAAGAGTCAATATATTGTTTGAATTTTTTAGTTTTCATATTGAATTTTGTTAAACGCACAGCTACGTGGTCAATAACTTCGTGTGTTTAGCGCGGCCTTTATACAAATAGCGCAGATATGTACATCATTTCTTTAAATTCTTTAATTGGCACGTGTTGATGTGGCTCTATATATATGTGTGTGTGGGCCTGAGTAGTGGGCATGGGCGTGTGTGGGTGTGTACCTGTATGGATTGGATACACTGTGCAGGCATGCTAGTGCTAGCTAGTCATGGGGGCCGCATTTGACCAGCCCGCCACCTAGCGGTGCAAGCAGCGTTTCCTCCTGCCCACCACCTAGCGGTGAAACCAGCGTTTGCCCGGCCTGCCACCGAGTGGTGCAAGCAGAGTTTGCACAGACTGCCATCTAGCGGTGCAAGCAGTATTTGCCCTGCGCGGGCAGTTAGATTATGTAGAGTCAAATCTATTTGGGTGTTTTGGTTCTGAAAATTTGATGCTTCATCGGCCTATGCAGCTTTAAGTATTTTATACTCATTCACTTCCCCCCCCCTAAAAATTCTCTCAACCCCCCAAAACCCAAATTGGAAAATAGCTGTTTTATATGGCGGAATTGTGCACCTAGAGTGAAGCGGTACTGGCACCCACAACAACACAGGCTCCGTGAGCCCTAGACGTAGGACCCGGGGCAGCAGCTCCATCACGGCGTATTGCCGGCAGGGGGAGCGGTGTGTCATGCGCAGTTTGATGATGAGGGATAGGCTGCGTCCTCCACAGAGCTTAATGCGCTGGTGTCTCGGGCATGGTTCGATGACCGCCTCCTAGAATGGTGTATTGTGCATGGTTCGATGACTGCCTCCTCGAATGGTGTCTTTTGCATGTCTCACTGACCACCTCCTAGAGTAATGTATTGTACATGAAGGCCTTGCGCATGGTTTGAAACTGCCTCCTAGAATGGTGTATTGTGGATGTAACGAAGGAGGCTAGAAGTCGAATGCAATGTTATACATAAGGGCGACATCATTTCGCACAGGTGTTGCTTGGAGTGCGGCTGGCAGGCAAGTGGCAAGTCCAGTGCACCTTGGCCCGGTGGGAGCGTGCGCAGACAGCAGCGCCGCCAGTTCCCCTGGCATCGAACCCGGGAACCACACTTGTGGTAATTAGCAGAGAAGTAGTATAGCCGGAGCCCTTCTGGCTTACATCCGTATACAGAGGGTCTGTACACGCGCTATACATAGTTTGATGACCAGATTGGTGTCTTGTGCATGGTTCAGTGACTGCCTTCTAGAATGGTGCTTTGTGCATGGTTCAAAACCGCTTCCGAGAATGGCATATTGTGCATGGTTCGAGGACCGGCTCTTAAAATGGTGCCTTGTGCATGGTTCAGTGACTGTCATCTAGAATGGTGCCTTGTGCATGGTTCAGTGACTGTCATCTAGAATGGTGCCTTGTGCATGGTTCAGTGACTGTCATCTAGAATGGTGCCTTGTGCATGGTTCAGTGACTGTCATCTAGAATGGTGCCTTGTGCATGGGTCGATGACCACCTCCAAGAATTGTGTATGGTGTCTGGTTTGATGATGGCTTCATGCATGGTTTGAAACCACCTATTAGAATGGGGTCTTGTGTATGGTTCAGTTACTACCTCCTGGAATGGAGTCATATGCATGGTTCAAGGACTGCCTCCTGGAATGGTGTCGTGTGCATGGTTCAATGATGGCCTCCTACAATGGTGTATTGTGCATAGTTCAAAGACCACCTCCTAGAATGGTGTCTTGTACATGGTCCGATGACCACTTCCTATAATGGTGTATTGTGTATGGTTCGATGACTGCCTCCGATAAGTGGGTCTTGTGCATGGATCAATAGCCATATCCTAGAATAATGTCTTGTGCATGGTTCTATAACCACCTCCTAGAATGATGTCTTGTGTATAGTTTGATGACCGCCTCTTAGAATGCTGTCTTATGTATGTTTCATTGACCACCTCTTACATTGTGTCTTGTGCATGGTTGAATGACCACCTCATAGAATGGCGTCTTGTGCCTGGTTCAATGACTGCCTCATAGAATGGTATCTTGTGCATGGTTCAATGACTACTTACTAGATTGGGCAAGGACTAGTTGTCTTGTGCATGGTTCAATTACCACCTCCTAGAATGGCATCCTTTGCATGGTTCAATGACTGCCCCCTCCAATGGCGTCTCAGGCATGGTTCAATGACCACAACCTAGAATGGAATATTTTGCATGGTTCGATGACCGTCTCCAAGAATGACGTCTCATGCATGGTTCGACAGCGCGTGCCTGGAATGGGTTCTTATTCACTGTGTAATGACTGCTAGCTGAAGTGGCTCTCCGCACATGCAACAATGGCCAGCACCCTGCCCGCTTCTCCTGCGTGGGTTGGAGACCGGTGCCTGGGTTGGTTTCTTCCACATTGCTTAACCTTCCATAACATGCTTTAGAATTGACGCCCCAGTGGCAAATTAATAGCAAGAAATCATCAGCCAAATAGCTCATTTTGACTCTACACATTTACACTACACACTAAGCGAATATAAGTACATGTGTATTGATATATAACATAATATAAGTTTGACAGTGTGGAGAATGTCCGTTGACTCACGGCGTCGAGGAGGCGGGAAGGAGAGAATGCCCGCTCCCCAGCGAATATCATGGAGGTTAAGATGGGTAGAGAGAAACTTTAAGGGGGCTGCGGTTATTTATATCCACATAATAAATTATATAGTACATAATATATTACTATATAATATAAGCGTGTGCGGTACAGTATAATCATTTTTATATGAATATTATATTTTGGGGGAAGGCGGAGGTTGTGGTTTGTGACGGGGTGGGGGTTACAGGGAAAGAACCGCCACTTACATCATGGTGTAGGCGTGTAGGGAGGGGACTGACGCGCAACCAGCAGTTCCTGACAATGCTCCAGCAGTCAGGAGGGGAGGGGAGGGAAAGCATGCTATCAATAAGTGACCCACGCACTCCAGCAAGTTCCCTATGGGCTGTCAGTGCCACACCTCAGTCCCCTTCTCACCCACCCTCAGCCTCCCACGCGCCCAGCCTACTGCCCCACTCTTTCTCCGGGGTGTGGTAGTAGAGGCAGGGGAGAGACGGGAGGGGGGAAGGGAGGGATGGGGCTGGTGTAGGGAGGGGCGGGAGGGTGGGATGGGGGGTAGGGGGTGGTGTAAGGAGGAGGCGGGGAGGGTAGAAAGGAGGGGGAATGATAGCGAAGGGGCGGGGCGAGGAGAGGGGCTGGCGCAGGGAGGGGCGGGCGGGTAGAATGGCGGCGGTGTAAGAAGGGGGCGGGGACGGGGGCGGTGGATAGGTGGGGGCGGTGTAAGGATGGGGTGGGGGTATGGATGGGGCAGGGGCGGGGAGAGGGCCGGGAGGGGGTGGGGTAGTGAGTGGCGGGGAGGAGAGGAAGGCAGGGGGTGGGGGGCAGTGAGGGGGCAAGGGCTGAGAGAGGGCAGGGATGGGGCGGGGTAGGGAAACGCGGAGTATGGAGGTGTGCGGGTAGGGAAGGGGTGGGGAAAGGGGGGGGGGAGAAGAGGGGGCGGGGCAGGAAAGAGCGGGGAGGAGGGGCAAGGAGGAGGGCGGGGTAGGGAGGAGGGAGGCACTCGGGCCTAAAGCCCAGAACTCTGCGAATCCATTTACGTGTAGCCATGCAATCACACCCAAGTACCCAGTCCCACCCACCCTCCGCCTGGAGAGCGCTGGCGGAGGCGGGGGCGGAGGAGGAGGCGGCGACGGTTGTTGTTGGCCCCAAATTAAGGCTCCCAGGGAGAGCCACTTTGAACTGTGTGCCCTCCAGGCGGTATTCGCTTTTCGGCGGTAAATTACTTAATTAAATGTCAGAATTTTAATCAACTATTGTGTCCGTGTAAAACGCAACACAGGCCGGCGGCGGCTATTGCATATTTGCAATAATTATTCATAACAAAGAGAACAAAGGTGGTCATTAATCAGACATCAGGGTTTATTTCACCCACCCTGAGGTAAATAGTGTGTGTGTGTGAGGGGGGGGGGGAGTGGAGACGGTGGGGGGGGGGGGGGCAGTATGCTACCGCCCTGTAATTCACATCCAAGATGATGCAAAAACAGTAACTGTGTCTGTGAGCCCCCGGCGGTGTCAGTTCTTCACCCCGGCTTCATTCTTCTTTCAATATACCAATGCCATCCTCCACTTACACACCCGATCACTCCCCCCTCCCCACCCGCAAACAGGACCGGGCGGGATGGCCGAATATGTTGAGCATCCGTCTCCCGTTTTGGGAGATTATGGGATTCGAACCCACCGGTTCGAACCCTAGTCGAGTCGAACTAATGATTTATAAAATTGATACTTGTCCCTTCCTAGCCAGTCGCTCAACATTGTTAGGATAAAGAAAGGACTGGTTGGTTGGTCAGTGTCAGAATAATATGACTAAGTGGGATATCAGGTCATGGTGCTGGTGGCCTGGTCTCCCAGGGGGGGCATCACTATAATTTTGCCATAAGTGTGCACTGTCACAAATCGGTACCCATCCTGATATGATCTTAGCTGTTGCCAGGTTGTAAAACTGCAAGAACCAACCAACCAACTGCCCCCCCCCCCCCCCACCCCACCACCGCAACCCCCATGCCCTCACTCAGCACGCCCGGTTCTAGGGTTACTGACATGTTAATCAGTGAACACTCACTCCTCTGTGGGGATACCTAATCCGCCCCGTGTCGGGCCCGCTAACCTGTTAGCTGGTACTAGGCGACACTGGCTATGTGTGTGAGCAGGGGGGGGGGGGGGAAGGGGGGGGGGGGGGCGAGGTGGAAGGGGCCCGGGGGGCCGGTTTCTCATCAACCTCTGCGGGTCAACAAGTCGGGGAGCCCAGTGACGCCAACAGGAGCTGAGCGTTGGGGGGGGGGGAGGAGGAGGGGCGGGGGGGCTAACAATGGAGGGGAGGGAAGGGGATTGGGGATTAGGAGAGGGGAAGCTAACAATGGATGGGTGGGAGGGAGGGGAGGGGATGGCGGATTAGGGGGGGGGGGAGTGGAGTGGAGAGATGACAATGGAGTGGTGGGATGGAGAGGAGGGGAGGGGGTATGGGGGGAGGAGGTAGTCGAGGGATAGGATGGAGGAGAGAAGATTGGGGTGAGGAATATGGGATCCCTGTTGCGCAAACAGTAGAGGGTAGTGACGAGGGGTGTGGAGTGGTAGGAGGGGATTGGATTGATTGGGTAGCGATTGGGATAGGATTGATTGGTTGAGTGGAAATGTGGAAAGATTGGCAGATGGATAAAGGATGTGTCTTCAAGAGTTCGCAATTAAGATTGGCTTGAAGTGAGTGGGAGAGGAAGGAAGAGGAGGGGATGGTAAGAAATAGGATGGGTGGGAAGAGCGGGGATGGGAAGGTTCTTCACCCCGGCTTCATTCTTCTTTCAATATACCAATGCCATCCTCCACTTACACACCCGATCACTCCCCCCTCCCCACTTCCCCTCCCAACTTCGCCTTCCCTCACCCCTTCTCCCTACACTCTTCAATCTTCCCCTTCCACCTATCACCACCTATCACCGTCACTCCTCCTCCTCCCCCATCCACCCATCCTCTTCAACCCTCCCGCTCCACCTTCACTCCTCCCCATCCACCTATCCTCTCCAACCCTCCCGCTCCACCTTCACTCCTCCCCATCCATCTATCCTCTCCAACCCTCCCGCTCCACCTTCACTCCTCCCCATCCATCTATCCTCTCCAACCCTCCCGCTCCACCTTCACTCCTCCCCATCCACCCATCCTCTCCAACCCTCCCGCTCCACCTTCACTCCTCCCCATCCACCCATCCTCTCCAACCCTCCCGCTCCACCTTCACTCCTCCCCATCCATCTATCCTCTTAAACCCTCCCGCTCCACCTTCACTACTGCCCCTCCCTCATCCACCTATCATCTTCAACCCTCCCGCTCCACCTTCACTCCTGCCCCTCCCTCATCCACCTATCCTCTCCAACCCTCCCACTCCACCTTCACTCCTGCCCCTCCCTCATCCACCTATCCTCTCCAACCCTCCCGCTCCACCTTCACTCCTGCCCTCGCTCATCCACCTATCCTCTCCAACCCTCCCACTCCACCTTCACTCCTGCCCCTCGCTCATCCACCTATCGTCTTCAACCCTCCCGCTCCACCTTCACTCCTGCCCCTCCCCCATCCACCTATCGTCTTCAACCCTCCCGCTCCACCTTCACTCCTCCTCCTCCCCCATCCACCTATCGTCTTCAACCCTCCCGCTCCACCTTCACTCCACCCTGCCCCCCCTCCCTCATCCACCTATCCTCTCCAACCCTCCCGCTCCACCTTCACTCCTGCCCCTCCCTCATCCACCTATCATCTTCAACCCTCCCGCTCCACCTTCACTCCTGCCCCTCCCTCATCCACCTATCCTCTTCAACCCTCCCACTCCACCTTCACTTCTCCTCCCTCCCCCATCCACCTATCCTCTCCAACCCTCCCGCTCCACCTTCACTCCTCCCCATCCACCAATCCTCTCCAACCCTCCCGCTCCACCTTCACTCCTCCCATCCACCATCCTCTCCAACCCTCCGCTCCACCTTCACTCCTGCCCCTCCCATCCACCTATCCTCTCCACCCTCCCGCTCCACCTTCACTCCTGCCCCTCCCTCATCCACCTATCCTCGTCAACCCTCCCGCTCCACCTTCACTCCTCCCCATCCACCCATCCTCTCCAACCCTCCCGCTCCACCTTCACTCCTCCCCATCCACCTATCCTCTCCAACCCTCCCGCTCCACCTTCACTCCTGCCCCTCCCCCATCCACCTATCCTCTCCAACCCTCCCGCTCCACCTTCACTTCCTCCCCATCCACCTATCCTCTCCAACCCTCCCGCTCCACCTTCACTCCTCCCATCCTCCACCTCCCAACCTCCCGCTCCACCTTCACTCCTCCCATCCACCTATCCTCTCCAACCCTCCCGCTCCACCTTCATTCCTGCCCCTCCCTCATCCACCTATCCTCTCCAACCCTCCCGCTCCACCTTCACTCCTGCCCCTCCCCCATCCACCTATCCTCTCCAACCCTCCCGCTCCACCTTCACTCCTCCTCCTCCCCCATCCACCTATCCTCTTCAATCCTCCCGCTCCACCTTCACTCCTCCCCCATCCCCATCCACCTATCCTCTCCAACCCTCCCGCTCCACCTTCACTCCTCCCCATCCATCTATCCTCTTCAACCCTCCTGCTACCCCTTCACTCCTCCGCATACCCACTTCACCCCTCCTCTTCCCTCCCCCAGTGCGCCCAGCAGCTCATCTCACTTGAACCTACTACTAGTACAAATAGTGACATTTCTCCCCGATATTGACCCTGCTCTGTCAGCCATACGAGCACCCCCCATCCCCCCACACACCTCCCGTGAATCCAATACATCCATCCCTCATCCGTAGTCTGAAGTCTCATCCGCTCCTCCCCTACAACGATCGCTTACCCATCTCCGTTTTTACTATAACAACATAAAACAAACATCGATATTATTTAAAGGTTTGTTGAATTCCATATTGAAGTTTTACTACGTGATGTCCATTGGCAAGAATTAGTAGTGCAAATGTGCACATAAAACTTTTTCACGAAGGAAAATATACAGCCATTTAGTTAATCATTTATTGCACGATATAGGGTTCTAACACGTCAAGGGTATACATGTTATAGATATTAAAATATGCAAGTTCGTTTTTGATACCCAAAAACAGCTAACGCCCCTTTGTTTTATGGGATCGGTGGGTATTTATTTTACAGGGAAAGCACACTATTAAAAATAATTGGTACCCAAGACCTTAATAGAATAGTCAGCACTTTTCCCGGCATCCCTCCTACGGAATCCCTGGTACTAGTAGTAATGTATGTCCATGTGCGATATCTACTGTTACAAACACATCAGGGAAAGAACAAAGAAACAAAAATACTAAAAAAACGTGATAAACACAGTATGTTGACAATGGTTATACCTCCCAACATAATCACTAAAATTGCACATATATATAGCGCTTGTGCGCTTGTGCGCGTGTGCGCGTGTGCGCCTGTGCGCGTGTGTGCGTGTGCGCATGTGCGTGCGCACCACACTCAAAAGGTCAAGGTTGGTGGTGGCCATGAGGCCATACAGCTACTGGTGGTGAGCAGACCTCTGGTATCCACGTGTGCGCGTGTGCACGTGTATGCGTATACACGTGTGTGTGTGCGTGTTTGTACACATGTGTGCTTGTGCGTGTGCTTGTGCGTGTGCGTGTGCGTATGCACGTGTGTGGGCCGGAGCGGGGCCGGGCGGCGGGCTTGTTTGTCTCTTGAAAGCCGCTGATGCGGTTGATAAAACTGTGAATAATTAAACCGCGGAGGGCCTGCTGCTTGGGTGCTGATGGGGCGGAGTACCACTGGGGTGTGAGCGTGTGTGTGTAGCGGGTGGAGGAGTGTGTGTGTGTGTGGGGGGGGGGGGGGTGTGGGGGGGGGGGGTGCTTACTGCACCACGTCTGAGCCGATTAAAGTCCGGCTTCAGTGATGGGGAATACCGACTAGTCTGGGCCGGAATGGGGGTCAGCTCCGTACCCTCTTTCCACCCTTACCTCCATCCTCCTGTGTGTGCGAGTGTTCGAGTGTGCGAGTGTGCGAGTGTGCGAGTGTGCGAGTGTGCGAGTGTGCGAGTGTGCGAGTGTGCGAGTGTGCGAGTGCGCGAGTGTGCGAGTGCGCGAGTGTGCGAGTGCGCGAGTGCGCGAGTGTGCGAGTGTGCGAGTGTGCGAGTGTGCGAGTGTGCGAGTGTGCGAGTGTGCGAGTGTGCGAGTGTGCGAGTGTGCGAGTGTGCGAGTGTGCGAGTGTGCGAGTGTGCGAGTGCGCGAGTGCGCGAGTGTGCGAGTGTGCGAGTGTGCGAGTGTGCGAGTGTGCGAGTGTGCGAGTGTGCGAGTGTGCGAGTGTGCGAGTGTGCGAGTGTGCGAGTGTGCGAGTGTGCGAGTGTGCGAGTGTGCGAGTGTGCGAGTGTGCGAGTGTGCGAGTGTGCGAGTGTGCGAGTGTGCGAGTGTGCGAGTGTGCGAGTGTGCGAGTGTGCGAGTGTGCGAGTGTGTGAGTGTGTGAGTGTGCGAGTGTGCGAGTGTGCGAGTGTGCGAGTGTGCGAGTGTGCGAGTGTGCGAGTGTGCGAGTGTGCGAGTGTGCGAGTGTGCGAGTGTGCGAGTGTGCGCATGTGCGAGTGTGCGAGTGTGCGAGTTTGCGAGTGTGCGATTGTGCGAGTGTGCGAGTGTGTGAGTGTGTGAGTGTATGTGTGTGTGTGAGTGTGTGTGAGTGTGCATGAGTGTGTGTGTGTGAGTGGGTATGTGGATGTGTCAGTGTGCGAGTGTGCGAGTGTGCGAGTGTGCGAGTGTGCGAGTGTGCGAGTGCGCGAGTGCGCGAGTGCGCGAGTGCGCGAGTGCGCGAGTGCGCGAGTGCGCGAGTGTGCGAATGCGCGAGTGCGCGAGTGGGCGAGTGTGCGAGTGTGAGAGTGTGCGAGGGTGTGAGTCTGTGAGTGTGAGTTTGTGAGAGTGTGAGTGTGTGAGTGGGTGAGTGGGTGAGTGGGTGAGTGGGTGAGTGTGTGTGAGTGTGCGAGTGTGTGAGAGTGTGTGAGTGTGTGAGAGTGTGTGCGTGTGCACGTGTGCGCGTGTGCGTGTGTGCACGTGTGTGAGTGTGTGAGTGTGTGAGTGTGTGAGTGTGTGAGTGAGTGAGTGTGTGAGTGTGCGTGAGTGTGCGTGAGTGTGCGTGAGTGTGGGTGTGAGTGGGTGTGCGAGTGGCCGAGTGTGCGAGTGTGCGTGTGTGCGTGTGAGGATGCGTGGGAATGTGCGTGTGTGCGAATGTGCGTAATTGGTAATAGGCGTGCATGCGAGCGTACATGTGTGTGTGCGTGTGAGCATGCGTGCGTGCGTGCGTGCGTGCGTGCGAGCGTGCGTGCGAGCGTACGTGCGAGCATGCGTGCGAGCGAGCGTGCGTAGTAGGCATTCGTATATCCCATTTGTATAAAATAAAACCATATACATTACAAGTTAGGTCATCACTACCTTCACCACTTAGCAGCCTAGACCGGAAGCTTAGTGCTGGTGACCGAAGAACCGGAAGTGAACTTGGAGCCATTGCCAAACGTGGGGCGTTGTGGGAGGAGCGAGCAGTGGAGGGTTTTGTGGGAGGGGTGGAAGACAAGAGTCCCGCATTTACATGTCTGAGGGTGGCAGGCTGTGTGCTTTACAAGGTTGGTCGGGAATGGGTGTTGCTGTAAAGCTATGTGCTGCTCGGGTAGCAGAAGATGTAAGTGGAAGTTGGCGGGTGAGGGGAGGGTATCTCCAATATGATGCATGGTAATAGGAAACTGTGTGTGGTGTATGTGTGTGGGGTGGTGTGGTGGTGTGGGCGGGGGGCGGGCGCGGGCGCGGGGGGAGGGCGGAGGGGGTGAGGATCTGCAGATTCAGGGTTGGAGTACAAGGAAGGGAGGGCACGATGTGAGGGCGGGAGGGGGGGGGGGTGAAATGTGTGTGTGCGGGGGGGGGGCGGTAATTGGTAATAGGCGACAGGCGGGAGGTGTAGGTGGGTGGAGTTTATTTAATAGGATTCATCGTAGTAAAATGTGTGTAAGCACGGGGAAGATCATGTCTAATAGGAGACGTAAGAGATATGTGTGGGTGTGTGTGTGTGGAGGCGGGGACACTGTGCAAGAAGATACAAGGGGAGGTATGTATATATGTGGGGGGGGGGGGATGTGTAACAGGAGAAAGGGTAGAGGTGGAGGTGGGTTAAGGTGGGGTCGTGCACTAAGATGTCGACTAGCAAAGTATGTGTGTCGCGGTCTATAAGAGGACGCAAGGGAGAAGTGTAGGTGGGTGTCAGTGGGGTCGTGTAATATGATGTAGACTAGCAAAATGTGTGTGGGGGGAGGTGATTGTGGGGGTGCATTGCAGGAGACAGTAGGTGCAGGTGGGTGAGGGTGGGGCCGTGCAATAAGATGTAGACTGGCAGAGTGTGTGTGTGTGGGGGGGGGGGGGGGTCGTCTTTAGAAGGAGACAAGAGAGAATGTAGGTAGGTGCCGGTAGGGGTCGTGCAATAAGATTTAGACTTACAAAGTGTGGAAGCGGGAGGTGGGGGGATGTGCATAACAGGAGATATGAGAGAGGTAAAGGTGGGTGAGTGTGGGGTGTTGTGATAGGATGTAGACTAGCAAAGTGTATGTGTGTAAGTGAGGTGTGTGTGGCAGGGTGTATAATAGGAGACATGGGAGAGGTGGGGGGAGGGGAGTGGGCTGTTATAGGTAGGGGTCTAATAGAAGACATGGGAAATGGATGTGTGATCTGGGCTAGGATGCGCATGCTTCACACGATCGCTGATCAACAGACGCATGCGCATGCGCAGTCACTCCGACTAGAGTACACACTGTTACATGCATAACAGGCACCTGGAGAGCTCACGTGACACGCACAACAATAGACGACGACACCGGCGTCAGGGTAAGCGGCCCGTGACTAATAAAGCCAGTTTAGGAAGGCTGATGGTTTAGTTAAACATGAACAGATCAATATACGGTATGCCATGTCTGTGTGATTAATGAAGCCAGTTTGGGATGGTTGTGTTAATCGGGAACAGGTCAATATAATAACCTGCCCATGGTATGCCGTGTCTGTGTGATTAATGAAGCCAGTTTGGGATGGTTGTGTTAATTGGGAACAGATCAATATAATAACCTGCTCACGGTATGCCGTGTCTGTGTGATTAATGAAGCCAGTTTGGGATGGTTGTGTTAATCGGGAACAGGTCAATATAATAACCTGCCCATGGTATGCCGTGTCTGTGTGACTAATGAAACCAGATTTGATGCATATATATTGCCCCGCCCCACACCCAATACCCGATGTTTACTTTTTTTGTTTTCGGGGGTGGTTAAACAAACTAACTTATTAAACATTTGTTGTTGTCTAGAAGGGAAATGTGCTAAGCCACATTTTGTTGAATCCGTTACTGCTGAAGCTTATGGTGTCACACTTCCGACACATGAACCAATTTGTATTTGGCATTTCTTCCTCATCAAATATCTCTAATGTTACCCATTTATAGTAAAAATTACTTCAGGACCAAAGTGAGGTAGATTATAATGATCAACCTAATTTAATTATCCATAATATAAAAAAACACATGCCAGAACCTTGAAAGCGTCGGCTTATGCTGCTTTAAGAGGTGGGGCCTGGTAAGTCCGGGTGGTGGTAGGCAATGACGGTCGATGCTTCTAAAGATCTGTGACACTCGCACAAATTGCTGGTCTTCTTGATATATGAGAAGCAAAGCCAGCCATTAAGATGTCGCTAAGACGATATTATTTTTTCAATGGTTGATTATGGCTGTTGGAGAATAAAGTGATGAATGGAGTCAGACTTTCTATTTGGTCTACGTTGATAGCATACAAAATGAAGTTTAATAAGTAGGTTTGGCATACTCCTGTCGTGGTAGGGATGAAGACGGGGCATATTTCGCTTAGCGCAGGATTCAAACCTACACTTCTTGCCATTCCGGGGCTAGCGTGCTAACCATTACACTACCTAGGCTCCCTGGTGCAATCACTCTATTCACGCCTACCTGAATATGTGCTTCCTTGACTTAGAGATGAGTGTAGGCTACTACAATATATTTTGTATATACTCTTGTCAAGATAATCATTTTCAGAATTCCTCCCCCCCCCCCGATGTTTACAGAATCTACAGGATTTTTACAGAATTTCCAGCATTTTACAGAATTTCCTAAATTTTCCCGAAATTATATTATATTTTAATAGTCAGTGCTACAATAGTCAAACACTGTAACGGATGACATGATTGGCCTAATAAGAGAACATAAAATTAGATAGCGCAGGTGTTGATGCCACTTCTCCAATATTTCAATAATTCAATACCGTTAGTTTTCTAGTAAATATGCATAGAAACTGCACTGAAAAGCCCGCCGAACACTGCGCGATAAAATAGAGTTGGTCTGACATAATTCAATGTTAATGGACACGTCTTTGTGCGTGCGAGCTTCCAAGTCCATGCCTCCAAATTGAATTATCTCCTGCACAAGATAATACTGTGGACAATGGTCTGAATCCAATCAAAACACAAGGATCAGAACATTTTGAAATAGACACACGGCTGGCTTGTTATTCCCACAGCACTGTCTCTGTGACAGGGCTGCTAGACAACCCTATAGAAACAAAAGTGTCAGAAGGCTGAGTGTGGATATAGGCCCTTGAATTTGCAATCAAATTAGCTAAAGATATGAATCCAATGCTTCTTTATCATAGACCAGTGAGTGAATAATTTAATTAATCATATACTGTATATGTCCCAATAGATATCTCAGAAAAAATACAGAAATTCAAAACCATCGGACTATGCAACTTTAAGCAAGGTTGTCATTCACGGCATATATACAGTCAGTGTCTGTTATTGGTATTCATAAATGCAGGCGACATGTTTGTTGTTTGTTGGAGTATTACATCCTAACACCATCTAAGGTCATATCAGGATGGGTACCGACTTGTGACAGTGCACACACACGGCAACTTTATAGTGTGTACTCTGGGAAAACAGGCTATTGGCATCATGACTCAATATCCAACACAGTCACATTATCCTAATACTGCACTAACCAGTCCTTGTCTTATCCTAGTAATGCCAACTGCCAGACTAGCTATCAACAAGTATCAATGTTATAAGTCATTTCTTTGACTCGGCTGTCATTCGAACACCCGCCCTTCCGCACAGGAAATCTGCGCTCTGCCGATTCGGCCATCGCGTCCAGGCATCCTCGAGGACAATGAAATAAGATTACTGCGTTTAGAGTACGGCGGGCGGCTACTTGTGACGTCACCAAACAGACCGGCGTCGTCCTGACGGCATTCCCAGCCACGCTTAGCACACAACGGGGTGACACTGACCGCGTTGGCGCTGGCACGCCCGCTGTGCACCGCAGATGTACGCCTGGCAGCAGATCTGTCAGCATTCTGACTCACCATGTTCGTGGTAGGCCTATTCCAAGGGATTTCATGCGTGTGTGTGTTTTTTTATTTGTTTTGTTGTTGTTGTTTGAAATAGAAAATAGCGCGTTCCTCGATTCAGACACGCAACCGTTGTCTGCCAATTAGTGCCGTTATGAAATGTCTTGTATGTCCACGTGAAGGTGCGTGCATAATGTGTTCTACACGTCACCACGCTATTGTGACGTCACTGTCTTCCTAAATGTGACCTTCCCACCCCATTCCCCCAATTGACACCATCGACTAGACAAGCTAATACTGTAGCCAATGGTCTGAATCCATTCACAACGCAATGTTCAGAATGTTCTAAAATAGGGACGCTGCTGGCTAGTTGCCCCCACAGCACTGTCTCTGTGACACGGCTGCTAGACAACCCTATAGAAGAGTGAAGAACTGCGTCATCATTGTTTTGCTAAATGGTGACAGTTTACTAGTTGGTTGGTTGGTTGTTGGAGTTTTACGTCCTGGCAACATCTAAGGTCATATCAGGACGGGTACTGACTTATAACAGGGCGCACTCATGGCAATGTTATAGTGCTACCCCACTGGGAGACCAGGCTGCCAGCACCATGACCTGATATCCTACTCAGTCACATTGTCCTGAAACACTGAGCCAACCAGGCTTTGCCCTACCTTGATAGTGCCGAGCGCCTGGTTAGGAATCGATAAGTATAAATTTTTAAGTTATCGGTTTGACTCGACCAGGGTTCGAACCCGTAGGTGCAACCCTATAGACGAGTGGAGCGCCGAGTGACGTTGCTTTGTTTAGTGGTAACAGGTTAGTAAAGCCTTTGTCACGCTGTCGTCACGCTGTCGTCACGCTGTCGTCATGCTCTTATTTCGGGCAAACCAAGCCACCTTGGTAATCGACCGGACTGCGTGGCTGACTGGGTAAAGTGGTGGCTTCCCATGCTGGAAGCCACCACAGTACAATGCAGTGGTCACATGACTCACTCCTCCAATCAGAGTACAATGTAGTGGTCAATGATCATAACAATACCATGTGGGGGGGGAGGGGGCATGTGAGGTGACTCTTCCAAAGACTGTTCTTAGTCAAACTCGGAAGTGACACTCCCTCTCAAAGACTATTCAATATACAAGTTCTATACCTAATGAATAATAGTTTACCAAGTTCACACATCCTCTATATGTCTTTGGGTTTTTATAATTTAACATTTATCATTATATAGACAGTTTGTAATTTATAGTAACTTCACCTCGGTTCACATGTATTATATCGGACAATTTTACAATAGGATCAATCCCTGGCTCAGTCAAACCAAAGAAATTGACAAAACTTGTACTTGTTGCTTTGTACCCTGCCTGACGCTCGGCATTAATAGAATAGGACAACAACTACGAGGATGAAATGCAATATGTGGCATATTCTTCATAGTGCATACTGGGAATATAAATCAATTTCAGGATACCGTGACTGGGTGGGATATCATGCCATGGTGCTAATAGCATCCGTCACCATGCATACGATCCATTGCAAGTCGATATACCCGTCCTGATGTGACTTTAGGTGTTGCTAGGATGTAAAAGGAGTTCCGAGTTACTAACCAGGACATGACCAGCTTTCGTCAGATTACATTTTAAAATTCATTGTGAATGTGATCAATATATAAATCAATTGATGTTCTGAGTTATGCTATTTACAAATATATATAGGCGCATGGGTTTATATATATATATGGATGTATATATTTCCCCATGCGCCAACTTACTCCCATCCTCCATCCCAGCCATTTCAGCCACACAAACACACACCACAGTCCTCACCCACACCCACACCCACACCCATGCCCACGCCCACACACACACACACGCACCAACCGTGGCCGCACTTTTGTCTCTAAGGAAACTAATCAATTGTATTTGGTTGCCAAGGCCGGCCAGAAAATGGCAGGCCCCGAGCTGCCAATTCCGGGGGCTGTCACGGGCCCGGGAGACGAATGGCGGGCGGGCCGTGCCGGGAGCCCGTGTCCAGCGGTCACGTAGGCGGGTGTCACTGCCTGCCGGAGTGACAGCTTTTTGTAGCCGGCCAGTAACCTGGTGGTGACCGGGAGGTGGGGGGGGGGGGTCGGAGGGTGGGGGGGGGGGTGAACGGGGTGGGGGTGAGTGAGCTTTATCACCCGCTAATGACTAGACTACACACTATTACAAGCATAACAGGCACCTGCTTATATAGAGAGGGCCACATAGAATACCGCATGTCGGATACGGTGGACGAATCGGTAGAGCGCAAACCTCCCATGCGGGAGATCGGGAGTTCGATTCCCGGTCGAGTCAAACCAATGACTTACAAAATTGACACATTTGTCGCTTCCTAACCTAGTGCTTAGGTAGTAATAGGATAGGGCAAGGACTGGTTTAGATCATTGCCAGGATAATGTGACTGAGTGGAATATCGGGTCATGGTACTGGCGGCCTGATTTCCCAGTGGAGGCGGTACTATAAAGTTGCCATGAGGACGCATTGTCACAAGTCGGTGCCCGTCCTGATATGACCTTAGATGTTGCCAGGACATAAAACTTCCAACAACCAACCAACCCGCCACATAGCCCTCAGACCCATATCTATCACGTACACCGCCTGACCCCCAGCATAGCGTGGGTAAGCGACAATGCATAACAGAGTATAATATATCTTTGTTGTTGTTTGTTGTTTTACGTGCTTGCAACATCTAAGGTCATATCACATACGATGTCGTGTCACATACTACTTCGTATAACATACCACAACATATCATATATGAGGTTGTATCACATACTGCATCATATCACATACTACACCATATCACATATCACATCGTACCACATACTGTGTCGTATCATATACTACATATTATCACCTACTGTGTTGTTTCACATACTATGTCGTATCACATACTGCATCATATCACATACTACATTGTATCACATACTACATCATATCACATACCGTGTTGTATCACATACTATGTCATGTCACATACTACATCATATCACATGCAATGTTGTATCACATAATATGTCATATCAGATACTACATTGTATCACATGCCATGTCGTATCACATATGATGTTGTATCACATACTGCATCATATCACATAGTACATCATATCACATGTGACATTGTATCACATACTGCATCGCATCACATATTACATCATATCACATACTACCACTGACTATGTCATATCACATACTACGTCGTATCACATCTTATGTCGTATCACATACTATATTGTATCACACACTACGTCGTTTTCATTGACACCAGTGATGAAGGAATATTGACCTAATACTGTCATAATACAAATGGATTTTACATTAATAAAAACTTACTTTATATTCAGTCCACAAAACATCAGATAGAACCCATGTTGATCTTCTAGGTTAACCAATTTCATCAAAATCAAATGCATACATAAATAGTTATGACCATGTGAATATTGATGAAAAAAGCACCATTCCTCGATTTTTCATGGCGCTGCCGGTACCTAATAACATACTGTGTTGTGTCACATACTACGTTGTATCACATTCTAGGTCGTATCACATACTATGTCGCATCACATACTGCATCGTGTCACATATGACATCATATCACATACTGTGTTGTATCACATACTACATTGTGATTGATTGATTGATTGGTGGTTGCTTTACGCCGTGTCGGCAGCATAGGCCATATTCACGGCGAGAAATGTTTTGTTTGTTTGTTCAAACCATTGCTTTTACATGTAAAAGCAGACAATCAATTATGTGCCAATAGACACTCATTAAATTAGAAAGCTCACAATCATATATTTGTGGTCAAGGGAAAGAAATTCCCATAGAAAAAGAAAAGTTTTATTAATAATTGATAGAATCTATTTAGTAAACTATATGAGGTGGTACAGTCCAGCTACCCTCAAAAAGGCTCAAATGTTTTCCTGTTTTACCTTAGTAAAAAGGTCATGCATACTGTCTGCAGTGTAGAACTGTTGGCGCAGGGCCAAAAAATCAACACAACTTAGTAAAATGTGTTTGAGTGTCATTGGGGACTGACACCCAATACATTCAGGGGGAGGTTCCTCCTTGAGCAGAAAAGCATGTGTAAGCCACGAGTGGCCAATACGGCAGCGGCTAAGGACCACTTGGTCCCGCCGACGTCCCACATGAGTCTGTGGTGGCTTTCCCACAGATGGTTCAATTTCTTTAAGTTTATTAATGTTTTCATCCCACTCATGTTGCCATTTGGATTTTATGTGGGTGGCTATTAGTGGTTTCAGATCAGAGTGAGGGATCAGACACGGTTCAAGATCACAGTTCAGGGCCTTCTTCGCATCCCGATCAGCTCATTCGTTTCCTTGTATGCCGGCATGGCCAGGCACCCAGCACAGGTGGATGTCATACCCATCCGTTGTCAGTTGGTTCATTTTATAAATGACCGTTGCTAGAATAGGTTGATTCATTTTCAGTCCAGCAACAGCCAGGAGGCAAGAGAACGAATCACTGTATATAACATAGTTAGTGTGGTTGGATACCTCGATACACTCCAAAGTGAGAAGGAGAGCACGGGCTTCTGCAGTGAAAATCGAGCTCTGATCGGGCAAACGTACACCAAATCTTTCCCGTCGGCAGACTGCCGCAGCAGCTACCCAGCTTTGGTCTTTCGAACCATCCGTGTATATGGAGAGGTGGTCTGCAAACTGGCCTTGAATCTCTGCATGCAGTCCTTGGTACTCAAGTGGATGTGTCCCAGACTTCCTCAGTTCCGTGAGTCGGAGGATAACCGATGGCTTTCTCAACGACCACTGTGGGCTTTCTCAACGACCACTGTGTCTCAACAACTACATTGTATCACATGCTATGTTGTATCAGATGCTACATCGTATCACATACAGCATGATATCACAGATTGTGTTGTATCACATACTACGTTGTATCACATACTATGTCATATCACATGCTACATTGTATCACATACAACATCACATCACATACTGTGTTGTATCACATACTACATTGTATCACATGCTATGTCATATCAGATGCTATGTCATATCAGATGCTACCTTATATCACATGACATCATATCACATATTGTGTTGTATCACATACTACATTGTATCACATACTATGCTGTATCACAGGCTACATTGTATCACATACAACATCATATCACATACTGTGTCGTATCACATACTATGTCGTATCACATGCTACACTGTATCACATACAACATCATATCACATACGGTGTCGTATCACATACTATGTTGTATCACATACAATCCGCTGAATGGAACCAGACCCAATGGCTCGGTGAGTATCAGTTACTGACCCGCGTATTTCCGGGCAGTGCTACCACTTACCTGACACTACTGCCTCTCGTAGTACACACACAGGACATGCTGCAATCAATGGCGATCTGTTAACCCTTCGTACCGCTCTTGTAGCTAGCTTGGTGGTTGGGGTTTTGCGTCCTAGCAGCATTTACCGTCATATTAGGACGGTTATTAATATGTACACCGCACTGCATACATATTGCTTATTTGGTGTTTTTATAGGGTTGTGTGTCCGAGCATACATCATAGGTCGTTGGATTCGAACCCCCAGGTTCGAACCCTGGCTAAATCAAACCAATCACTTAACAATTGAGACTTCTCGCTACCTAGCCGGGCGTTCGGTATTACTAGGATAGGACAAGCAGCAGTGGAAGACCAATCGTCCATGATTGAAATTTGCCTCGCTTAACGTACACAACAAAACAAATGGGAACACAAAAAGGGGCAGTATAATATCGATATATTATTGCCCCTTGCATGCGGGAGGCTTTATAGTGTTAATTTGAGGATAGGTTTATCCCGGTATATTATTGCCGGGGATAGGAATTAGAGGAACCGGTTTTATGCCGCTACACCGGCTTGAACAGGGACACTCAGGAAAACAGCCCAACAGACGTAGTAGTATAGGAATCGTCGGGTTGTCAAGGACCGCGTTCCAAATCGTGCCGAATGTGTCAAAGCTATAAATGAAACCAGACCAGCGGCTATAGGTTGGTTGTTGAAGTTTAGCGTCCTGGTAACATCTAAGGTCATATTAGGACCAGAAAGCGACTACGACCCCCCAAGTTTCCAATACTAAGCGCGTTAATAGGTAAGAATGTTCCCAGCAAATGTGTGAGTGATTTTGGTTTCATGTTCTGCGCTCTGTTAAATGTAATACCACATCAACACGCCGACGGACTCCTGACAGTACACACCGGGCACAGTTGTCTGATCGGTAAAAGTGCAGGTTTCCCGTGTGGAAGGTCAGGATTCTGAATTCCGGTCGAGTCAAATCAACGACTTACAAATTTAATACTTGTCGCTACCTAGCTTGGCACTTGACATTTCTAGGATAGGTCATGATTGGTTTGCTCAGTATCAGGATAATATGGCTGAATGTGAAATTAGGTCATGTTCCCGACGGTCTGGTCTCCCAGTTGGGCAGCACTATCCTAGTAATGCCGAGTAGGTAGTGTAGGGTAGGTAGCGACAAGTATCAATTTTGTAAGTCACTGGTTTGACACATCGCGGATTCGAACTCCGGACCTTCCACATGGGAAGCCTGCGCTTTTTCCGGTTCGGCCACCTCGTCCAGTACGAGATAAAGAGACATAGCCTTGTGTTTCCAACGAGAATTCAGTCAAATTAAATAAAACCCAAGCTCCATTGGAGCTCCTTTAATGCAGGGCACTCTTCGTACCAACTCGTCATAGCTGACAGGGAGGTCACATACCGGGCGCGGTGACCGATTCGCCAGAGGGTTGTTCTTTGTGTTTTTTTATTGATACAGTATTTATTCTGCCCATAGCGTGGAAGCTCCCACGCGGGTGCTTGTTTTCAACGCTGGACAGCTGTGAGGAATGTTATGATGTATGCCCGGGTTCTGGTTCCGGGTTGGTATCTGGGACATCCACCAGCATTTATTTAAGTAGTTAGTATCTATGTTTAGTTTTTTAGGTTTATTGTTGTTGGTATAACTTTCTATCATATAACTAATATCTTAGCCTAGTATGTACATCTAGTGAGATGGTAATAGGTTTCTGGATAAGGATGTGTTCCCAGAATTTGTTTGTTTGTTTTGTTTGCAGCTTTCCGTTCACTTGTGCCCTGTCCCTAGTTAGTGCCTAGATGTGCCAGAACACATCCGTCCTCTTCGGGACTCTGACCAGGTGGGGTGGCTGCGGTGTTAAATTGTTAACCATAGTTCTAACGGCATTGTCCCTCACTTTTGGTTTTACCACCTTCCGTTCACCTGTGCCCTGCCCCTAGTTGGGCCTCACATGCGGGAGATCGGGAGTTCGGTTCCCGGTTGAGTCAAACCAATGACTTATAAAATTGATACTTTTCACTACCTAACCTGGCGCTCGGCATAAATTGGATAGGGCAAGGACTGGTTAGCTCAGTATCCAGATAATGTGACTGAGTGGGATATCGGGTCATAGTGTCGGCAGCCTGATTTCCCAGTGGGCAGCACTATAAAGTCACCATGAGTGCGCACTGTCACACGTTGGTACCTGGCCTGAAATGACCTTGGATGTTGCCAGGACGAAACAATCCACCAACCAACCAACCAGGGAGTTCACTGTGACAGCTTGCGCCCCTTAACTATGTTCCACTTTCTAGTGGGGTTTGACCGTCAGCCATTTTGAATTATGGTCCCCCAGGAGATGATGCCTATTCTCGCCTCCAGTGAAATTGCTTATCGAAACTGATAAGCAGCGCTTCACGTTGAGATAGTGGGCAACTTTTGACGCTGTAGGATATGTATGCTAATACAAAGACATCACATCTCTATTTATATATATATAGTAAGTCATCCATATATATATTTTTTTTTCTTTTGTGACAATATTTTTATTCTTCCCATAATGTATAAGCTCCTGTGAGGGTGCTTGTTTTCAATGCTGGACAGCTGTGATACTGGATTGGTCTGGTCCCGCACTCAGGAGTGTTTACCTGATCTTTCTTGGGCCAACCTTTGCAGTTTTGGGTGTTATTAGTTTCTATATTAGTTTTTTTGAATTTTCAAAGGTTTTTCCTAACCTGTATATGATAATTTAGCATACTATGTACTTCTATGCAGATGACATACATATATATATATATATGTGTGTGTATGAAGAGGTCAGACGCAAAACCCTGTAAACGCCAATCCAAAAATTGAGATAAACATTGGAATCAAACCTTCAGAAAGCTCATTTATCTGCATTCCTATTTTTGTTCCATTGCTGCAGAATCATTACATACAACCAGTGGTCACCAACTGGTTCATCAAAGGCTGTGGTATCTGCTATCCTCTCTGTGGGAAAGTGCATATTAAAGACCCATTACAGCTTATCGGAAAGACTAGCCTATGTGGTGGCAGCAGGTTTCCTCCAAATAAATATGTCAGAATGACCATATCTTTGACTTGCAATAGCCACTGATCAATGTGCTCTAGAGGCGTCATTAAATAAAACAAACTTTTGTAATCATTACATCATAAGAAAAGTGGAATTAGTAGGAATTTACATTACCTTCTTGTAGAGATCCTTTGTTTTATTACAACTTTGGATTGGCGTTCATGGGGTTTTGCGCATGAACTCTTTATATATATACATATATATTTACATATATATATATATATATATATATATGTATATATATGGAAGTGATCTGTATCGCTAGTTCTGGTCTTTTCCGTCAAGCCACTATAGATAGTGATTGCGATCTTATCTGGGGCGGTGCTAACTGATAAGCTCGCCTCTAGGTGGCGCGTTGAGACCAGAAGTCCTCCACCGCCGGCACCCCCTTCCCCTCCCACTCCCCATGTGCATGTGGGTGGGCGCGTGGGTGGGTGGTCGGCGGGTGGGCGGACGGGCTGTGAGTGAAGGGTGCCCCGTGGGTATAAGGCGCCCGGCACAGCTGTGCACATCACTGTGCGCACATGACCAGGGCCCCACCAGCCGCAGGAACCAGCTCCAGTACCCTCCCCCCCCCCCCGTCTCCCCTACAAACACCTCAACCATGTGACCACCCCAGAATGGCCCGATACCGCCTGACACGCTGATGGTTTTGCGCTTTATTTGTGTGTTTTATCTGTGTATTTTCTCTTTTGTATGTGTCATTGTTGTGTGCTGCGCGTTTATACTTTGATGGTGTTTTTTGTGTGTTTATGATGTTTTTAGGTTGTTTTCCCATTTTGTTGTTTGTGTTGTGTTCTTTAAAAAAAAGAAGTTTTTTGGTGGGTTTTCTTCTTTTTTGAGGGGAGGGGGGGTGTCTGAGGGCGTGTTACGGTGCGTCTGAGGCGGAGGCAGGAGATAAGGCATGGCCGGGGGTGTGTGTGTGGGGGGGGGGGGGGGTGAGGGCGGCCCTTGTCGGGCGGGTGTCGTGCGGGTGTCGGGCGGGTGTAGGGCGGGTGTCGGGCGGTTGTCGGGGGGTGGTTAGGTCTAGCCCGAAGCTACAGTTGGGCCCACACTTCCTGGTGAGAGGGGTAGGCCAACCCCTGCCCCCAGCTTCTCCGTCACTCACAACTCACACACACCCACGCTCACACTGTAAGCTAACCACCCACCCTCCCCCACTCACACACTCACGTGTACCTACATACCCCCCCTCCAACCCCCCGCCATCATCGCAACCGGACCCACCTTCTTGTTCCCACCCACCCTCACCGGTTGACCTTCAACACACAACAGAAATGACAATTCCTGTATGTATGAACATGTATATAGCTATATGTATGTGTTTACGCATACATATGTTCACATCTTTATATATATGTATATATAAATATGTACACATATAATATATGTATATATATGCATAAGCATATATGTGTATATATGTATACATATATATGTACATGCATTTCCATATATGTACATATGTATACATGTATATATGTATATTTGTTTGTTATGTATGCATATATACATTTGTTTATTTGTATATATGCATATTTGTATATATGGATATTTCGATCTATATGATTATGTGGTTATAATATATATATATATATATATATGTGTGTATAGGTACATATGTAGTTATCCGTATATATATATACATGCCGCATAGTTCATTATAACAAAATTCAAAATAACGAGTAGGCATGTATTTATAAATAATTAACTATGTACCGTAGCCTGGCATTATTGTTACACACACGTTAGCGAATTCCACGCGGTTTCCCTAATTAACTCCATTCGGTGGTGCTTTCGTTTCGCCATGAAACACTTGTATTTACATTTCTAGAACAGATCTCATAACCATAACCTATATCATACCATTCTGTTCACTACAGTCCAAATGCCTTTGACCTATAGAATATCACTCTTCTCACTGCAGTGACCACGTCAATGACCTATGCCAGTGACCTATGTCAGTGACCTATGTCAGTGACCTATGTCAGTGACCTATGTCAGTGTCCTATGCCAGTGACCTATGTCAGTGACCTATGTCATGCAATGTCCTTGACATATATCATGCCATTCTATCCACTACAGGCTCTATGCCCTTGACCTATTTCAGATTAGTCTGCTCATTAGAGTCCTCATTCCCTTGACCTATATAGCACCGTTCTGCTTACAATAGTCTCCAGTCCTCATCCATTGACATATCTCACATATTCTTATTGCAGTATTGATGCCACTGACCTATTTAACACCATTCTTCTCACTATAGTCCTCACCCCATTGACCTATATAACTCCATTCTGATCACTTCATTGCTCATGCCCTTGACCTAATTAACACCATTCTGCTCACTATAGTCCTCATCCAATTGACCTATATGACACCATTCTACTCAATACAATCCTCATGTCGTTGACCTATATAATAACATCCCAATTAATATTTGCATGATGCCCTTGACCTATGTCATACAGTTCCACTCACAAACTGATTTCGTGTCCTTAGCTCCCATGTCTCCCCCCTTCTCACGTACCACACCCAGGGCGCATGCGCGCACCGGGGACCGAGCCCTGACCTCCATGTCCTCACATGCATTATTTCCCAAACCTCATTTGCTGCAAGTCATGGCTGAGTATCCGCCTCTTGTCGCCATCTGTCTTCCCTGTATCCTTTATCCTTGGCCTTCCTCTCTCGATCGGACTTTGTGGTAAACACATCCGGTTATTACTATTCATTAGACGGTTGCTTGTTGGAATTTTATATCCTGGCAACATCTAAGGTCATATCAGGATGGATACTGACTTGTGACAGTGCACACTCATGGCGACTTTCTAGTTCTGCCCCTACTGGGAAATCAGGCTGCCAGTACCATGACCCAATATCCCACTCGGTAACATTATCCTGGCACTGAGCTAACAAGTCCTTGCCCTATCCTATTCATGCCGAGTGCCAATCTAGGAAGCGACAAGTATCAATTTTGTAAGTCATTATTTTGACTCGACTGGGAATCAAACTCCAGATCTCCTGCACGGGAGCCCTGCAGTCTACCGATTCGTCCACCGAGTCCGCTCTATTCATTAGATCCCCAAATATTTGTAATAACCCCCCCCTCCCCCGCGCCGCGGTGATTTCCATTCTAATACCCATCGACCCACACAGTGCAATACAATTAAGATGTGCAATGTCATATTTTTTAATGTATTTTGCCATGGCGACTCTTCTTTAAAAAAATTCATTGACATTCTAGCTTTTCCGTGGCGAAATTGCCGTGGTTTAAAACCTGAAGTTATTTAATAAATGCCTAATCTCCATAACATGGAGTTTGGGACTATCATCCCTCTAGTAGCCATGGAGAGCTTACCTTCACCTAGGTCAATACGCAAACCAGAATCCTTCGAGCTCAAGTATCATCATCATCATGCTGTCGGTCGCGATGCGACAAAGACTGCTTTCATTACTTGACTGCTGCTCTCCATTTAGCTCTCTGCTGTGAGAGTTGCGTCCATGACATTTCATGAAAGCTGCCTGCAAAAGTGTTGAAGTGCTGCTGGTTTTGCAAGTTACCAGTGGCACTCTCTCGGGGAGCAAATAGAGGTTTCACACCGGCAAGAACATGTCAAGACAGGCACAAAACTATTTGTCCCTGCAGTGGCTGGTCGGGAGATGTTGGGAGTTCCATACATCAACCGCCCTTAATGCTACCACAGTGACATGGTTTTCTGTTTAGGGTTTGCTCCCTTAGCCTTCGGTTCTGTCAAGAACCTGTACCACAAGGCAGTGGTTTACAACTCTGCAAGGCAGGGGCGTCAAACTCCCTGAGGTATTGTTATATATATCGTTCAATAAGCCCTTAATAGTACAGTCAGCTGACACTGTTTAATTCGCAAACCTTGTTTATCTAACCAAACTTCCACGTAACAGGTTTCTGCCATTCACTTTCCCATTCTCATCTTAATCGTTTAATCTGACATTACCACCAATCCGACATTGAGTGCTAGAAACAAAGTAGTTCACATTAACAAGGGTCGACTGTGTAGAACACTAGCATCCAGTGCGGGAGACCATGGGATCAACCCTTGGCTGAGTCAAACCAAAGCATTAACTGACTTCATACGTATCACCACCTTGTTTGGTGTTGGGCAATACTAGGATAGGGCAAGAACATACTGGCTGGCACAATATCAGGATAACATGACTGCAACAGGATATTGAGTTAAATTACATGATATTAGGGCAGTGTTAGGATATACTTATTTTCCGGTATTCGGAAAATAAAATAAGATTCTCTCCTTGAATATGTATTCCCTCTCTTTAGTCCCTTATCCCTCCTTGATCCGTTATTCCCTGTCATTAGCCTTCTGTCCATGGTCTCTCTATCTCTCAATTGTCCTCCTATTTCCTCTCCCTTGTCCCACTATCCCCTCTCCCTGGTCACCTTATCCCTCTCCTTAGTTCCCCCATTCCCTGTCTCCAGTCCCGTTATGCCCTCTCCTTCGACTCCTCTACCTCGTCTCCCTGATTACCCCCATATCTATGACTATCCCCTATATATCTCGTCGTAGTCTCCATTCCCCTCTCCCTGGTCCCTCTATTCTCTCTATTCTCTCTCCTTGGCTCCTTATCTCCTCTTCGTGGTCCCCTCTATTCCTCTCTCTGGCCCGATATTCCCTTCCAAGTCCGGTTATTCCCTCTCATGGGTCTCACTATTTTCATCCATCGCCTTCCTACCCTTCCTACTGGACGCGGTGGCCGAATCGGTACAGCCGGTTGAGTCAAACCAATGGCTTACAAAATTGATACTTGTCATCTCCTAGCCAAGCTATCGGCATTAGGAGGATAGGGCAAGGACTGGTTGGCCCAGTGTCAGGATAATGTGATAGGATAATGTGACTGAGCGGGATATCAAGTCATGGCGCTAGCGGCCCCCAATATCTCTCCTTAGTCCCTCCATCTCTCTTCATAGTCGCGATATCACTCTCCCTGGTCCATTCTATTCCCCCTCTCTGGCCCCTTATTCCCTTCCCAAGTCCGCCTATTCCCTCTCCTTGGTCTCACTATATCCATCCATCCCTCTCCCACCTTTCCACCGAACCTAGGCTTGGCTATCGCCGCCGGCCTGAGGACCCATTCTTGCCGGGCTTCTCGGCTCGGCGAGCGGCTAAGACCTGCGGCCACCTTGTGCTGCGCGGTCTGTCAAATTGGGATCATTGGTGCGTCGGTAGGCACTTGCTGCCCCCCACCCCGCCCTCACCAAGTCTCGGCGCGCGGCCTGCCTCCCCTGAGTGGCCGGCGGGAACACATTTTGCGGAGAAGCCATTATGACCCCATGTGTCGGCAATTTGACTGGGGTTAGACGTGTCTGAAAGGACTATATGGGCGGACGAGGGAGACAGGGCGAGGGCGAAGGCGAGTGGGGAGAGGGCCAGGGTGGGGAGATGGAGAGCGGAGAGGGCGAGGGCGATGGGAAGGGTTTTGGTGTCGCTACCCTGTTCCTATTCGTGCCTATTCCCATAGCGTCCCCTGGGTGTCTGCCTATTCCCATAGCGCCTCCTGAGTGTCTGCCCATTCCCACAATGCCCCATGGGTCTATGCCCATTCCCGCAGTGCCCCCTGGGTGTCTGCCCATTCCCACAGTGCCCCCTGAGTGTCTGCCCATTCCCACAGTGCCCCATGGGTGTCTGCCCATTCCCACAATGCCCCATGGGTGTCTGCCCATTCCCGCAGTGCCCCATGGGTGTCTGCCCATTCCCGCAGTGCCCCATGGGTGTCTGCCCATTCCCGCAGTGCCCCATGGGTGTCTGCCCATTCCCGCAGTGCTCCCTGGGTGTCTGCCCATGCCCGCAGTGCCCTTTGGGTGTATGCCCATTCCCGCAGTGCCCCTTGGGTGTATGCCCATTCCCGCAGTGCCCTTTGGGTGTCTGCCCATGCTGCAGCACCCCCTGGGTGTCTGCCCATTCCCGCAGTGCCCCCTGGGTGTCTGCCCATGCCCGCCGTGGCCCCTAGGTGTCTGAGCATTCACGCAGTGCCCCCTAGTTGGCTTCTTAGAGTGCAACCTACGCTGTGGAATAGGTCCTATATAGCATTTGCACCACCAATCCGCCCTCTGGCGGCATTGGCAAGAACTATTACGTATTAGTGTGGGTAGCAGCAGCTCAGTGTGCAGCATGATCTGCGGAAAAGGTCCCATATAGGATTCGCACCATCAACCCGCCCTCTGACGGCATTGGCAGTAACTAATGGTGTGAGTAGTAGCTCACACACAGCACAGCATGCTTTGCAGAAAATATAGGATTTGCACCACCAACCCGCCCTCTGACGGCATTGGCAAGAACTAATGGTGTGCATAGTACTAGTAGCTCACACACAGCACAGCATGCTTTGCGGAAAATATACGATTTGCACCACCAACCCACCCTCTGACGGCATTTGCAAGAACTAATGGTGTGCGTAGTACTACTACTAGTAGCTCACACACAGCACAGCATGCTTTGTGGAAAATATATGATTTGCACCACCAATCCGCCCTCTGACGGCATTGGCAAGAACTAATGGTGTGCGTAGTACTAGTAGCTCACACACAGCACAGCATGCTTTGCGGAAAATATACGATTTGCACCACCAATCCGCCCTCTCACGGCATTGCCAAGAACTAATGGTGTGAGTAGCAGCTGGGTGCATCATGCTATGCGCCTTCCCGCCATGCCTTCCCGCCTACCTGCCCGCCCGCTTGGTGTAAGCTGCCTGCTTTTTATCCCGGGCACTGATGGTTGGCCTGACTCGTGTGTTTGCATGGCTGACCCCTTCACCTCCCCCGGCTACCGGGCGGCCCTACCCTACCTGCCCGGTAATTCCTAAATACCGGACGGCCGCCCGACGATAGGCACCCCCGAGGGCACACGTGGGCTATGATGACCCACTGGCTGACCGTCCATCTCCCAGCTCCAGTGGGTCCCTGGTGGGAGTCAGGGGAACCATTAGCGTACACACAGTAGCCACCAGGGCTTTCCGGAAGATCCTCGCTGACCTCTTCCCACCTTCATCCCAGTTGCATATTTAATAAGCGATCAAAGGGCATCAACTTATTGAGTAGAACCCCCATCTCTGGGTTTGGGAAGCCAAGTAGACCTATGAATACCCGGCATGGTGTGATGAGCACTCACTACTACTTGTGCAATAATTTCTCCAGCGCAGAAATAGCACTTCACCTCCCTCCCCCAGCCCCCCCCCCCCCCCTAATCCCCACAGTGAATGTGACATCTTGGAAAGGAAAGGAATCCACATTAAAGTTGCATTATCCGATGAAAGCATCACATTTTCAAAAGTAAAACCCTTATCTAGGTTTGAACCTACATTAGCCAACTAAAGGCCCTGTCACACTATGACGTGATGACGTCAGCGTAGGGAGAACGTGAAAAACGTTGAACTTCTCGGCATAGTATGCAAATTTGGGCACAAGTTGAACGTGGATGCAGCGTAGTTGACGAGAGCGTAACGTCGGTAAAACATAGTGATATCGTCATTCAACGAGAGAGGACAATGTAATTACGCTCACGGAATGTTATGAACATTATTCCATTGCCAGAACTACATTGCTTTACGTTACGTGACGTTACATACGTCATGACACAGTGGCGAAACGCTGAATGTACGTTGGACGTACGTTCAGCGTACGTTCTCCTGACGTTCTCCTGACATTCCCATTACGCCACGTGGATGTTTCCACCGGCGTTAATGTGGGTCGACGTAGTGGAACGTAGTGAGCAGCGTTTGACTAATGTCTGTTTAACGTCATTGATGTTCGCCAAACGTGTACAGAACGTATGGCGAACGTAAACCCTTATGGTCGAGTCACGTCAAAAGTTTTGAACAGGTTCAAAACCTTGATGCGTGCCGATGTAACACGACATAATGTGACATAGCTTGACGTCAGTCTAACATCATTCTGACATCATCATAACGTAACCCAACGTACGTCAACGTAATGACGAAAAGTGCCCACCTCAGGCTTACGTTGGCTCATTATGTCGTAGTGTGACAGGGGTATTAGACACTGGTGCAGTTATCAAACATTGATGCTACATAGAAGGGTGTAATAAGACAATTTCAGAGAATCAGTTACTGCTGAAGCCTATGGGGTTACAGTTAATTTAGCATGTTTTCACTTCAGTTATCTTGTAAGTTTATAATTTTAAAGCAAGGTTACTTCAGACCAACGTAAGGTAGATTATAGCAATCGACCTAATATATTTATCTCAGAAAATGATCAAAACTCAAATCCATCGGACTATGCAACTTTAATTTGAAATGAAAACAGGGACAGTCAATTCTAACATCCCCATGCATTGAATCGCTCTATTCATCGGATGAGAGCATACTTTAAAAACACCAAAACCCTACTTAGTTTTGATTCATCTAGAATTGAACCGCCAAATCCAATTGAGACAAATATTTTGATATGACAAATTACCTCAAAGTAAAATAAATCAAATCACAATGATCAATCAAACATAGTTATCTAAAGAATTATATGGCAGAAACTCAAAAGCATTGGGTTATGCAACTTTAACAAAAATAATTTAGCCAGGTTGGTTTTGATGGGCATTCATTGTCCACAGACAATGTTCCATAATCACATAAGCAGCTTTGTAGATAATCTCAATTTAATGAGTACGCCTACGGGAATTTATTTCTTTTCATTTCATCAATTTTGTCTCATTAATTTTAAATGTAAAAAGAATTAATAGAAAAATCGTAATTCTCAACATTGACAATACCCAACACAGGAATAGGTTTCATTGTTCTTAACATTGCTCGCAGCTTTTCCAGGCGATTTCAGTTTGAAATCAAAACACGAGGACCTTCTGCTTTGTGTGACCTTGAGGACCATTGAGGAATGCGGCTCCTTCTCTCATTTTAATATGATTCGCTATAAATAACCTAAACTTTAATAAACAAATTAAAAAGACCATGCCATCATTTAAGAGTGACTAAATGATATATCGCGACCCTACCATGAAAAGGTTCTATCTGACAAAATGGTGCTTTTGAGATAATGAGGACCAAAGCTGTGTAACTGCATGTTAGCAAAGCAGACAGAACAATATTATTTTTAATATATTTCAGTGAAAAATACCAGTTGAGAAACAGTTGTGTAACTGCATGATAGCCTTTTGTAGATCAAACATTTTTTCCATCCATAACACCAATTCGGTCACTTTGTCAGATAGAACCTTTTTATAGTACAGTCAGGATATGGTGAGTTGTGCTATATCCCATAGCATAGCACGGTAATATAACACTCTTCATGGCTAGTGGTTTTACATTATACGATGTAGAGCATGGTTATGATAGAGGAATAGAGATAGAGAATGTGCAAAACTATAGATTATCTATAAACTCTCTTAAGAGGTATAAATAAGAATTATATTTCTGAAGATATTACAGCTACATAATCTAAACAAAGCATCGCATTTTCTAAAGCTTAAACACTTGCCGACATTTGATCCTTCATATCCAACTTACTTATTGGTGCACGTACCGAGGTATTGCTACATAGAAGTGAATATTTAGCCAATTTAATAGAACCTGTTCCTGCAGAACCCTATGGTGTCAGAATGTTGATCGCTTGACAAAATTAATTTCCCAGCTTTCACTTGAAATATCTCCAAAGGTAACCCTTGAAAATAAGTTACTTCAAACTAAGGTAAAGTAGATCATAGCAATCAATCACATGTATTCTACCAACAACACATATATGGATACAACAGCCCAATGTTCACCATGCTCTGTGGACCACGGGGCAAGGGGAACGGATGGTGGGGGGGGGGGGGGGGGGAAGAGGAGAGCAGAAGGGGAGTGGGAGGGAAGGGCACATGATGGGTAGAGGGGAGGGAGAGAGGAGGGAGAGAGAGGGGGCAGGGGAGGGTCGCGGTGAAGGGGGGTGAGGGTGAGCGGAAGGGGAGGCGGGGGAGAGAGGAAGGAGAGGGGGCATGGAGGGGAGGGGAAAGGGGAGGGCTGTAAGGAGGCGGCGGGAGGGGAGAAGAAGGGAAGGGGCGGGAAAGGGGAGGGGAGGGGGAGGGTATTGATGAGGGAATGGAGGGCAGGAGAGGGGGGACGGGGGAGGGCGAGGAGGGGAGGGGGAGGGGAGGAGAGAGGATGGGGAGGGGAGGAGAGGGGGAGGGGGAGGGGAGAGGAGGGGGCTGAGGGGGTAGTTGACCTGTCCACTGCCAGTCCCCTCACCCCCGGGGGAAGAGGCGTGTAACAGGACCGGCCGTTGACAGGCCCTGGTGGCGGTCAAGCCAACTAATGGACTCACGGTAACTCACTTACACTGAGAGAGCTGCTCGTTCCTAACTCTCAGCGAGCAACTAACCTCCCCTCGGGGAAGGCGCCGTGCTAGGATTAGATTGCACCGGTACCCTTGAGTTACTCAGCTGCTGTACAAATAGAACAGGCCAAGAATGTCATTTGTCGGACCAGTATACTATCAGCGAGATCTGTAATGGTACTACTACTGTTAGTAGTCGTTAGTTCCAATAATGAAAGGGGAGGGGCACGACAGATCAAAGAATTCAGGCCACAATTCAAAGAATTGAGGTCATAGGAGTTGATGTGGAGGGAGAGGAGAGATAAAAGTCTTAATTGAGATTAAATGCTGGAAGGCTGCGGCTGTAGATCATTAAGAAATACTCGACTGTGATCTAATTATTCACACGACGTAGCTAATTATGGCTGTGTGGTTCACATCACACTCCATCAGTATTCAGGTCCAAACAGGCGACCAAGTTGTCTTGACCCTCAGAGCAGGATGTGCATCTGAAGCTGAGCACGCACTCAGGGATATTCATGCCTAATGTGATATTCGACCGTGACCTTCTTCAACATGACATCAATCGGTTATTCCCTGGCTTATTTATAGCTTTTGATTGTTGTTTAACTAAGTGTAGTCATTTATCCTTTCGTACAGATAATAAGGGATATGATTATTTGCGGGGTTTTCTTGTACTAACAGCTTAGTGCCGCGCATTCTGCAGTTCTGCAGCTGTGTACATTATACCATTAGGCTAACATGAGTGCCAAGATTTGGAATATACTGCTGGCTGCAACACAAAATATAAAAAAACATAGCAGTGTTTAAGAAACTAATAACAAAAATAATGTAACCTAAAAAAAGCAGATGATGTTTAAATGGACTAACACAAAGTTTACTAAAAGCTGGATTTGTTACAAGCCATAAACAGGAAGCAAGAAAACCTAAATTATTACTCAAAACTAAATTCAGAAGATTTAAATCAAATTGGATTAGTGCTGCCCAATGGTGAGAACAAGTGTTAAAACACGTATCCGTTATGAGCAGGGTAAATAAATTCATCACCAAAAAAAAGAAGAGAAAAAAAGGTGCTTCATTAAAGGGATTCTTACTTTTCAACGAAGTGTGTGGTGTTTGCTAAGTTGGTTATTTATCCTGTCAGCAGGTATTGTCATATCAGGTATCCACTTGCAATGACTTTATAGTGGTGTCCCACCATGATTTAATATCGGTGTCCTACAATGACTATAGTGGTGTCCCATGATGACTTTATAGTTGTCTCCCTCAATCACTTTATAGTGGTGTCCCACCATGATTTAATAGTGGTGTCCCACAATGACTTTATAGTGGTGCCCCACAATGACTTTATAGTGGTGTCCCACAATGACTTTATAAATGGTGTCCCACAATGACTTTATATGGTGTCCCACAATGACTTTATAGTGGTGTCCCACAATGACTTTATAGTGGTGTCCCACAATGACTTTATAGTGGTCTCCTGCAATGACTTCATAATGGTGTCCCATGATGACTTTATAGTGATGTCCCACAATGACTTTATAGTGCTGTCCCACAATGACTGTATAGTAGTGTTCCATGATGACCTTATATTGGTGTCCCACAATGACTTTATAGTGGTCTCCCATGATGACTTCATAGTGGTGTCCCACAATGACTTTATAGTGGTGTCCCACAATGATGTTATAGTGGTTTCACACAATTACTTTATAGTGGTGTCCCATGATGACTTTATAGTGGTGCCCCACAATGACTTTATAGTGGTCTCCCATAATGACTGTATAGTGGTGTCCTACAATTACTTTATTATGGTGTCCCACAATGACTTATAATAGTGTCCCACAATGACTTCATAGTGGTGTCCCACGATGACTTTATAGTGGTGTCCCAGTGCCAGTGTGACACAGTGTCAGTATACTTTGACTGAGTGCTATTGTCTGGAGGAATTTCGAGTTCAGGTGGAAATGTTGTACAGACTACGCGGTGTCATGGTACCCGTGGGATAACACTATAAAGGCGCCATGATTGCGCACTGCTACAAGTCGGTTGCACAAGAAGTCCTGATATGACCTTAAATGTTGCAATGACTTAAAAGGCAGTATTTAACACTTGCTCACTATGGTGTGGCTACACTGCCTCAGGGGTGTTTTTTAAAAGGAAGGATACTGTGATTAAAATAATAATATGGCTTTGTGAGAGTTTGGTACCTGTCAGCTGGTAGTCGGCTATTAAAGTAGCTTAGCTATAAAAGTAGGTTAGCTATTAAAGGAGGTCCTGCTATGGACCTCAGTCCAGGACATTTGAGGCCGATCAGACAGTTAACCTTTAGAATTGCCGAACTGTACGTGATGAAACGTTAATAGCCGTGGGCCATGTTGAAATAAACGTCACCATAATGTTCTGCACACTTTAATGGCTATCTATGCGTTGGGACAATGTTATATTTGCCAGGCCCTTTATTTAGTATCACGCCCGCCGCACACTGCGCGATACTTTGCATCGATCGGGGATGGTGGAATCCTGTATACCGGTCTCGTTATTGTTGGTTGATTAGTGGAGAAGGTTGCTTGATGGTTGTAAAGTGTGGTGGTCGTGGTGGTAGTGGTGGTAGTAGTGGTGGTAGTGGTGGTAGTGCTGGGAGTGGTGGTAGTGGTGGAGGTAGTGGTGGGGGAAGTGGTCGTGGTAGTGGTGGGGTAGTGGTCATGGTAGTGGTGGTGGTAGTGGTGGTGGTAGTGGTGGTAGTAGTGGTGGTAGTGGTGGGAGTGGTGGTAGTGGAGGTAGTGGTGGGGCTGGTGGTCGTGGTAGTGGTGGGGTAGTGGTGGTGGTAGTGGTGGTGGTAGTGGTGGTGGTAGTGGTGGTGGTAGTGGTGGTAGTAGTGGTGGTAGTGGTGGGAGCGGTGGTAGTGGTGGTAGTGCTGGGAATGGTGGTAATGGTGGTGGTAGTGGTGGTGGTGGTAGTAGTGGTGGTGGTAGTGGTGGTGGTAGTGGTGGTGGTAGTAGTGGTGGTGGTAGTGGTGGTGGTGGTAGTGGAGGTGGTAGTGGTGGTGGTAGTGGTGGTGGGGCTGGTAGTGGTGGGGGTGGTAGTGGTGGTGGTAGTGGTGGGGGTGGTAGTGGTGGTGGTAGTAGTGGTGGTGATGGTAGTGATGGTTGTGGTGGTGGTTGTACTGGTGGTGGTAGTGGTGGCGGTGATGGTGGTAGTGGGGGTGGTGGTAGTGGTAGTGGTGGGAGTGGTGCTGGTGGGTGATGATGTGTAGTGGTCGGGTGATGGGGTGTCGATCTTGGCATTGTGGTATGGGTGTGGCAGACTGGCGAAAAACAGCATTGGACGTGATCTCCCAATCGTCGGAATAGCGCAGGCTTCCTGTGCGGAAGTTTGGAGTTCAATTCCCAGGTCAAGTCAAACCAATGACTTAATAAATTGAGACTTGTCATTTCCTAGCCAGGGGCCGTATGCATCGGGCGGTGCTAGTGCCCTAACCAAGTTTTGGCGGCCACCACATGGCTAACGGTGGAGAATCCACATGCAAGAAGCAGTGCCAGCGCTAGCCGACGACTGTAGCCTAGGCTAAGCTACCCTGCTTTCATATCAGGTTTAACGGCAAGCCGCGACGGTTAGTATGCCATCGGTTACTGATATAAATATCAACTTGTGTGTACATTGATCATGTGGAAATAAATATATTATTTTTGTTTAGCTTCGACAATATCGCCGCCAATGCAGAGTCGGCGTTAATATCGCTTCGATTTTGGGCTTAATTTGACCAAATTTCTCTTTTTGAGTAAACTATTCTCATAAATAACATTATTTGAACCCCTGAGTGAATATTCATGAGTATAAATAACAGAATTAGATTGTAGCAGTGAATAGATTTGTTCTATTTGTTTTATTTACATACACTTCATAGGAGAATGAACTGCTTCCATCCAACCAGGAAGCACGAGTAGTGTGATGTCTATGTCACATGCAAATCCTCAATAAAAAGGCTTGCTAGTGTCTGGTGTGTGGAGGTGGCCAGCCGACCAGTACACGCTGGTACCAGTTAAGGGGGATACCCCAAATCTAAAAATAAGTCCAAGGTTTACTACCCGCATCTGTTTGGGCATCTCAGCATATGGCTTGACCTACTTCACCAGGCTGGTGATATCTACCCCAGTGCTAGCATCTAGCACTGGCAGCGCATAGCACCAGTCCATGCATACGGCCCCTGGCGTTTGGCATTAATAGGATAGGACAAGGACTGGTTAACTCAGTGTCAGGATAATGTGACCAAGTGGGATATCAGGTCATATTACTGGCAGCCTGATTTCCCAGTGAGACAACACTATAACAATATCAATGAGTGCACCCTGTCACAAGTTGGTACCCGTCCTGATATGACCTTAGCTGTTTCCTGGACATAAAATTCTAACAACCAACCAAGCGATACACAGCCAACAAACGGCTGTGTGTGGGGGGAGGGGGGTATTGATAGGTCACCAACCACGCATGCGTAACCAGTGACGGATTTAGATGAAGGCGACTCTAGGCTATTCTACTAATTAGGCCCCCCACCCAAAGTCCTATGACAGTTTCAACATTATTATAGTTTAATACACTTTGACAAGAGCCCCCTCCCTAGATTGTAAGGCCCAATGCGTCAGCCTGCCAAGCCTATAGTTAAACCCGGCAACACCAGACGGGATGGCCGAATGAGTTAAACTAGAGCGCGTACGTCTCCCGTGTTGGTAGACCATGGGATCGTGGGTTCGAACCCTGGTCGAGTCAAACCAATGACTTAAAAAGTTATACTTGTCGCTTCCTAGCCAGGCGCTCAGCGTTCTTAGGATAGGGAAAGGACTGGTTGGCTCAGTGTCAGGATAATGTGACTGAGTGGGATATCAGGTCATGGTGCTGGTGGCCTGGTCGCCCAGTGGGGCAACACTATAAAGTCACCATGAGTGCGCACTGTCACAAGTCGGTACCCGTTCTGATATGACCTTAGATGTTGCTAGGACGTAAAACAACAAACAAACAAAACTAACCCCGGCACTGTGCGTAGCGTGTCAGTAATTGGTATTGAGGTGATCTACCTGTGAACAACACAATCCAGGTTTAATTGTCGTCGGGTGTGGCGCAACGAAAACCTCCGACGACGAAGAGAAAAAGGTCAGAGGATCATAGCCGATATTGGGGACTGACTGCCAAAATTGCTGGGTTTCGGTTTGCCTACATAAGTGTGAAATTACCTAAGAGCTGCGGGCCATGGGGGAGGCTGAAACCTAAGGTTTCGTCAACAACCTGTGTATGCACCCATGTGTGTGCGTGTGTGTGTGGGTGTGTGTGGGGGGGGGGGGTGATGGGCGGGAGGGGAGCCATGTGGGAGTGATGTATAAATGGGAAAGTTCTCAGAAACTTTTAACTACTTATGTGACATGGAAATCAAAGGTGAAAACATTCCAAATAATAGGAGAAACATTCCAAATAATAGTAGAATCCATATTTATATGATGGTTTAGATGTTGTGCATATGTCAGAGTTCAAATTATTATTTTAATTTTGTTTAATAAATTTTGATCTCACACATATTGAGAAGGTGGTTAAAATGAACCAAGTAATATCCAACCATATCATCATTTCAATGCACAGCCACAACGTTTTAATACACACTACACATTTAATCAATATTTCATTGATTACAGTTAAGCAAAAAAGATTGTGTCTTACAAGAACAAAGTTGAACAACATGTTTGGGTGGATGGACAGTATCATATTTGGATACATTTTGTACGATAGATTAAATACATGCAGTATTGCTGACATACTTAGTACACCGAGTCAACTATAGCTATTTGACTTACAAATCCTTCTCCCCCCCCCCCCCCAGAAAAACCACACCTAAAGCATTAATAATGTGATGTGGAAACCAAATACGTGCTACACAGTTTCTAAGAACGACCCGGGTATATATATATATACATATATATATCTGTCTATATATGTGTATATAGTAGTCTGCACTGACCTCTCTGCCAAGAAGGCACGCAGGTGTGCGTAGGGTGAATGGATAGGGACAATAGTATCCTGCATGTCTAGAAAGAGAAGACAGTGGCAGTAACGGTGAAAGTGACAGTGACAGTAGTGACAAAGACAGTATCAGTGACAGTGACATTATCAATGACAATGACAGTGACAGTGAAAGTGATAGTAGTGAAAATAACAATGACAGTGAGAGTAGTGACAATGACAGTGACAGTGACAGTGAGCGTAGTGACAATGACAATAACGGTGACAGTGACAGTGAGTGACAGTGAACACAGCGTTTACTGTATCTCTGTCTGGTGTGAAGAACGTGCTATGTGGAACGCTGTTGTATAGGGCCAGGTCGTCTGGCTGGGCGAACAGCTGACATGATTCAATATATAGAGGCCCCCTATATATATATATATATATATATATATATATACGTACATACACAGGTGGGGAAGTTGGCGAGAGAGAAGACCGGGGGTATGTGTGTGTGTGGTGGGGGGGGGGGGGGGGTGATGTGTGGGGGGGGGGGGTACAATAACGGGGCATTGGGGCATGCTCCTCCCGTACCATAGCCCCAACGGAATGTCCATTATTTACGTAGCGTCGACCTATATCGCCATCCTAAGCTACACACCCCACTTCATACTCACACTCCGATGTTCAGAACAGATGTACTGTAATTCACCTATTATGAGTAGACTTTGTCTAATATGTATTTGCCGTCCCTGCACCCTCTCGCCCTACTCTGGGAATTAAAGAAGACATGTGAAAGTTGTACCCAGTTATTTTTATATATTTATTTCCAGGCGTGGTGCATTATATCAATATATATATATATATATCTTATATATAGAGTGAGATGCACCACAACATTAAATGTAAAATGAGATGCACAACACCATAGTATATACATATGTCAAGTATATTTATATCATAGTTTCTTTCTATATATATGGAGAGAGACGCTCCACATTATGGTATAAATAGATAGATGTACGACACCATGATATATAGAGAGAGATTCGCCACACCAAAGTATATATCCTCCGGTGCCACTGACACTGTATAAACAAATATAGTAATAGTCCCTTCCATATCTTTATACTTGCATAATAGGTTATGCATCACATATATCTGAAGTGTATATATATATATGAGCCTGTTTCAAAAGGTGGTAACTCTTCCTTTGTTGTCCAGCCTAATGATTGACACAAAACAACACAGAAACAGTTACACTGAAAACACAAGGACATTTGCTTCATATCAATATGTATTCTATTGGGACTATGAAACACCATGTAAAAAACAAATCAGTTTATCCTGAGCAAATGCATAAGCAGATAGTATGTTGATCATTGCAATGGACAAAGTTTTGTCCCATATTGCTTAGCACCTTTTGAGACAGTCTCAGGTATATATGTATAGTACACAACCTATATATCGTTGGTGTGATGTTCCCATTTGTTTGCAACATCCTCATGATACATGTTGATTGTTGAATGGTAATGAACCTGCCCTATGTCTATAATAGAAGTACACTGTGAAAACCAACCCATTAGAAAAACTGGCGAAGAATTTTGACATGCTGGGGAAATTAACTGAGCTGGTAAATTCTTAATTTAAGAAGCACAATATATTCTTTATGTACGTCTTCATATTTACCCGCTACTTTTGAGTTGGAAAATATAATAAAACATATACTCTAATGCAATTTAAAAGTGAAATCGATGGCGTTCTATGGCTGCCATCTTGTCTTTTTGCATTCTCTCCCATTTCACCAACTCTGTGACGATATAAGTATCCATTTGATACTGGAGGCAGGCATTCTACTTCCTGTTCCATACTAAACCCATTTTCGCCCGTATTTATACTATGTTGTCGTTCACCCCTGTACTGGAAGTACGGGTGAATCTTTTATCTAGCCAAAACCCTGACACTATAGGATTTAGCAGTAACAGGATCTATTAAATTACGTGCCCCCAGCTCTGCCAATTTGGATTTCCACCGCTGTGTATAACTTACAGTGACATCAAAGGCCAGTTGCTCTCATACCATGTCTATGTGGTGTGGGAGGTTAAAAATCCCTTGGGTCGGTAAAAGTGTAGGCTCGGGCTTTCTATCGACAAACTGTCTAATGGTGAAAACAAGCCTATTCAGGCTTATCCATGATAGGCAGTATAAATCTTCAACAACAACAACATCAGTATTCCCTTCTATGTGGCAAGAACGGCTTGATAGGTGCATCGATATCTAAGTTGGATATGTGGAATCAAATCTAGATAAGTGTTTTGGTTTTGAAAATTTGATGCCACATCGGAGTATACATCTTTAATACTAGCGCTCAGTGAGAACACCCCGCCACCCTAGCTAGGCGATGGAGGTAGATTCAACGCGACATTATCTTATCAAATTCCGCCGAGTATCTATCTACACGCGTCGGGATAGATACATTGGATCCACCACATACGTAATGGTCCTCGTTTCGCAGTCTTATGAGTCTGTAATGATTAGGGAAGTAGATATTACTCAGTAGAACGAGAGGGGAGGGGGGGGGGGGGGAGGAATGGGGTAAAGGAACATGTTTTAAGACTTGAAATACTCACCAGCGATTAAAGGGGGCGGTGCGGGGGGTGGGGGGGTGTAGGGGGACGCCAGCATGGAAATGGGAAAAGGGGATACTTGCAGAGAGAGTAGGTGGGACGGGGTGGGAGAGGGGTGTGGAGAGGTGGGAGGGGGGTGTGGACATGGGAAGTGGAATACCTGCAGATATGAGGTGGAGGTACGGGTGTGGGTGGGTGTGGGTGTGGGGGGGGGGGGGGGGGCAGTGGTCTCAGCCTACATGACCCTGGGGCGATAAGATCACATTTCATTGAGTTTACAATTTTATGGTTTTGTCTAGGGCATTAATGGTACGGCATCACATTATAAGTCTGTTTCTGCTACGCATCAGATTTATCTAAAGTTATTTGTTTAAATAAGGATGAATTGCAACATTGGTGACATGAAATTGAAATGTGACTGTCTAACAATAGGAACACCACTAAAACGGTCGTATCGCGTGATAATGGCTTAGTGCAACGCTCTTATCAGCTGCTTATCGTTTGAAAATAAAGCTTGCCATGGCATTATCTGTGGATTTGGAAATGCCGTGGTCTGCTAATACTGGTTTGCTGTTATTATGTGAATCGGGAATACTTATGATATCGAGGGTACTGGTGGAGGTTTTACGGAGGGGTGGAAAGTGGGTGGATATATATATATATATGGATATATATATATATATATATATATGGATATATATATATATGGATATATATATATATATAATATACTACAAATAACAAACATTCGAAGTGAGTACAGCTGAAAGAAGTAAATCCTGTTGAGTTTTATTTAGCTGTTGGAGTTTGAGCATGTCGCCCAGTGATGACTTCATTATCCCACACTAGTAATACTAGTACTAGGCTCTACGCATGTCTGCTCACTGCATATACCGGGGTTCCAATTTCCAACGGAAACTGCAGTGGGGGAGAGGGTGAATACACATATAAATAAATTTCTAGTTTATCTAGTCAAAAGTATTTGCTAGGATAATTTCACTGCATAACTTCCACGTTTGTTTACCAGAAGTAATGTGGCTATATGTGCAATGTGAATTTAAAACATTAGGTATGAAGTGACTGGGATGGGGTGGGGAGGGGGGGGGCGCAACCCCAATGTCTGTGGTGTCAGCTGAAGCTGCGCCCCAATATGCTTAGTCGCAGCTTTAGCTGTTCATGAGCGACCAGCGAAATTCGTAACACAAGTACTGTGTAGTGAGAATTTGAGAACCAGGTAAAGTTAGGCATACACTAGCCGGCACATGAGAAATATATCAAATTGGTATTACATTTCGATACAGTATAACCCCATTAAACCAACCTCGGTTAAACTAAACAATCGGTTAATCCAACCTTGTTTTGGCGACCCGGGAAAATACTGCCATTTATCATATAAAAATGTTGGTTAACCAAAGTTGGTTAATTCAAATTATCGGTTAATCCAAACAAAATTGTCGGACCCCAGGTCACTCAGGTATGGTTAAACCAAACTTCCATGTTGTTATAAGGTCATCTGACACCCCACTGACTTTTTTATATGATAAATGGTAGTATTTTGCTGGGCTGCCAAAAATAGTTTGTATTAACCGATCATTTGGTTTAACCAAGCTTGGTTTAATGGGGTTATACTGTACATACATAAAAAACAATAATGAAAGTGTCGACATGCATTTTATATTACATGTGCAATACATGCTTACTCAAAGTCAAAGTCAAAGCCAAAGCCAAAGCTCGGTTAAACCAATGATCGGTTAATCCAAACCAATTTCTATGGTCCATTCAAGTTTGGTTTAACAGGGTTATACTGTATTATGATTGGGTTTTTGTTTTTAAATAGAAAAACATATATTTCATCTGGGGACAGTGAGCCCCTAATATAATAGTTGTAGCTACACCTAGAAATATCGCCTTTATTTATTTATTTCTCTGATCAATATTTGATTTGAAAACAAATCTCGACGATCACTGAGTGCATGCACCTAAAATCGCACCTGTCAAAAATCATCCTTTGGTTCCAGACGTAATTCTACATTCTGCAGTCTGTTTGGTTTATCTGGTGACTTCTTTTTGTTGGGAGTGTGTGTGTGTGTGGGCGGGGAGGAAGTGGGCGGGTGTTCTGTTCACAAACCGACCAGTTCACATGACAGGTGAGGGACTGACTGCACAGTCACTAATCACACCTGATCCAGCAACCAGCGTCCCCGTTGCCATGGCAGCACGACGCCCCGCTAAGGCTAAGCCGAGTTAGCGCCTAATTGGTGCCGAATGAAACGACATGTAAGCGTCTGTATTTGCGTCGTTTAGTCCCTATTAGTGTCGCGTGCAAACATCACTGCATGATTATAGATGATTGCTTAAAGTCGGGCAGCCGAATGCTTTTTGAATTTCTGCCATGTTATTTTAGATGAATATAATCGGTCAATTATTATTATTATGTAGTATCAGGATAATGTGACTGAGTAGGGATATAAGTAATTATCTTAGTTGGAGGTAACCTTTCCTATGAATAGTTAGCGTCGGTGGGTTTTTTAAAGGTGAAAACAGGCATAATTACGTTAGGTGTACAACTCCAAAATGGAGAACTAATATCACATTAGCCTTAAGAGTTAAGGTGGCGGATTGGTGAGTAAACTGTGCTGTTATCATGGATGAATTATGTGCGTGGGAGAGGGGAGGGGAGGACTGGAGGGGGGGGGGGGATGGCAGGGGATGGAGGCGCATGTCACTTCTAGGGTGATATTCTCAATTTAGTCTAGTATGGTCAATCAATCAATAGTTCCATCCTCTAGTCGAGGGTTGGATGCAATGGTTCTCCACTTGTCCCGATGTTGTGCTGTTCTGATAGACTGTGAATAATTCAAGCCTGTCCACTGTGAAATATTTGTAAACCATGATGTTCTTGGTCTCCCTCTCCCTCTGCTGCCATTCACCTTCCCTTCCAACAATGTACGGTATATTGAACTCTGACGAATGATGTGGCCAAAATAAATAAGTTTCTTTGTCTGTATAGTGGCAAACAAGCTTTTCTTATTTTTAATTTTTCTGAGAACTTCTTTGTTGGTGATCTTCTTTGTCCATGATATTTTCATCATCCTTCGATAAGTCCACATCTCAAATGCTGCTAAACGTTTGTACATTTTTAGTATGGTACCTAATTTTTATAGGAAATAGATTCAACCATTACATAAGCAAAGGTAAATTCAATAGCGTCACTAGGAATCAAGATTCACAAAAAGTTGATCCTGTAATCACTGTCCAAACATGTAAGCCTATTTAGATAGGAGGGCAAAGAGGATGCCACTTGAAATATCTGCATTAATCATTTTAAATATCATCTATGTGAGGTATAATTAATTATTTATGCGCATATAAATAAAGTAAGGTTTCCCATCCTTCCAGCATGCATTTATATGCAACTTAATAAAAGGAGGAAACTGGTGGTTGGCCCCACAATAGTGGTCACTCAACCAATCAAAACTGCACAGGCGCTTTATGGTTATCGATTGGAGAGTTCTAAATATGTCTTCATTAAACTGGCATAATCCGAAGAAAGCATGTCATTTGCAAAATACAGACACTCAGTACATCTCAACTTGCACATCCAATCAAATCGCTCATTTAATATTCATGGCAGTTTTGTGTTCCCACTTGTACTCCACTTGAAAATGGAGTAAACAGAGGCTGTGGCCAGCATTTTGATGTGCACACCGAAATTCTGTGAGTTTGTCCAAAGTTAACCTACTATATATGGGAAACTTCAAACTAAAGCTAAGTAGATTATAATTATCCATGCAGCATATTTCCTTTACCACCCTCCCTCCCCCATAAAATAAATAATAAAGATATTGAATGTATTACTCAAACCTCGCTAGGTAGACAGATGGTTCCTCTCCTGGCCGCTGGGTGTTAGCATTTAGATGCCATACTCAATAACCAGTGAAGTCAAACCCTGTATGTGCACTGATTTGACTGTTACTTTGATTTCTTGACTTGCTTGTTCATTTCCTTGCAATTTTTAGTCAATGACCATTAGATTTGCTTACATTATATTACAATTTTAGTGAAGGGGAACCTTGATTATAGTATGCCCATGTTTGCGTGGAGTGATCTTTGAATATTCTGGCCTCAGTAATCGGTAGAGCATGGGCCTCGAGTGCGGGGGATCGGGAGTTGGGTTCTTGGTCAACTCATACCAATGACTTATAAAATGTATACTTGTCGCTTCCTAGCCTGGCATTACGGCATTAATAGGATAGGGCAAGAACTGGTTAGCTCAGTGTCAGGATAATGCGACTGAGTGGGGTGTTGGATCATGATACCAGCAACCTGGTCTCCCACTGGGGCAGCACTATAAACTCGCCATGACTATGCACTGTCACAAGTCAATACTCATCAGGATATGACCTTAGCTGTTGCTAAGATGTAAAACAACAACAAACACAACTTGTAGATAAGTAATTCCAGCCTGATTTCCCAGGGGGGCAGGCAGCACTATAATTGATAAAAGTCGCCATGAATGCACACTGTCACAAGTCGGTACCCGTCCTGATATGACCTTAGATGTTGACAGGACGTAAAACTCCAACAACCAACCAACCTGCCCTCATCCGCTGCTTGCCGCACTTGTGGTGTTTTTAGAGGGGAGGTGGAGAAGAGACAGTCTGTGTAGGCAGCCATTATTCATGTTCTTACCGCGTGGCCCGAGTAAGACCAGAGTGTTTGTAAGCCTCACTCACCTGCAACAGGGGAGAAAAGATGCTGATTAGAATACATATAACATCCATCACATGCCGCGTCCTCAAAGTTAGCATGCAATATTCAACGACACCACACAGCGCAGCGACAACAATGGACAGAAGGAGACATGTTGAATTATAATACTTACGACAGGTGTAGTTGTACAAGCATCGCCCAGTACATAGATGATCTATGGCCAATCCAACTGTAGTCATATTGTTCCCCTTGATTTGCAAAGATATCCCCTACCCTAACGGTTCGGACACTAGCTTGGGAATGGCTGAAAATTGGGTTCGAGTCCTATTCTAGGTACAATGTTTCCCTTCATTTGCATAAATATCCCATACCCTAGTGGTTAGTATGATATTCCCGGAATAGCAGAATATTGGGTTCGAATCCCACTCCAGGCACCATGTTTCCCTTCATTTGCAAAGATGTTCCCTCCTCTAATGGCCATTACGCTATCCCCGGAATAGCAGGATATTGGGTTCAAATCCTACTCCAGATACAATGTTTCCCTTCATTTGCAAAGATGTTCCCTACTCTAATGGCCAGTACGCTATCCCTGGAATAGCAGAATATTGGGTTCGAATCCCACTGTAGATCAATTGTTTCATTTCATTTGGAAAAACACCTCCCCCCCGTTTCATAGGACGCAATTTTAAACAGTATTAATTGATAGGCCACGCATACATACCCTAAATTATATAAACCATCTTGCGCTTATTTTCAGGAAATCTGTTCCGATCAATACATGTATGACACAAATTTTAGCTTTCATGTCATCCCTCTAAAATCAAAAGAAAATGATCCAATCCAGTTTCAGTATCCCAAAATTAGGTGTCACGAACAACATATTCCGCGATTAGTGTGGGTTGACTTTATGTGTAGAGAAAATAATCATATGCATATATGTAAGCACACGTATATGAAGCGGGTGGTGTTTTATTTAATATAGATGAGCCGCCCACCTACCCACCCGTCCACCTATCCCCCTCCCAGTGTTTCCATCATTGCGGATGCATCACACTGCGCATGCCTTACCACGTGATTCAGCACGCGCAGCCGCACCCCGAGCACAGCTTATTGCAGTCGCGTAAATATGTGCACAATCTCTGCATGGCCTGGGGTGGGGAAGGGGCAGAGTGTGAGGGGCGGGGGAGGGGGCGAGAAGATGTGATGAGGTGGTGTGCAGGTGGGGGGAGGAAGAAAGCGGAAGAGAGAGGGCGGGGGGGTGAGGGCGGGGTAGGGGGAAGGGGGCGGGGGAGGTGGCAGGGGGAGGGGAGAGGGCAGGGTGAGGGGGCAGGTGGAGGGGGGGGGGGTGAGGAGGGGGAGGCGGGAGCGGGAAGAGGGGGAATGTGATGAGGTGGTGTGGATGGGGAGGAGAGAAATTGGGGAGGGGAGGTGAGGGGTGGGTGGGTTGGTTGTTTGGGGGATAGCGAGGCGAGGAGAGTTGGGATGGTGGGATGGTGATGTGGTGGGAGTTGGGGGAGGGGGTGGATCGGGGAGGCGTCGGGCTTGGGGGAGGTGGGGAGCGGCGGGGCGGTGTGGGTTGCTGGAGAGCGGTTGACTGGTTGCTTGTAGGTTTGGGAGGGGAGGTGAGGGGAGCTGGGACAGTGGTGTGTGGGATGGACGGGTGACGGACTGGTACTGGTGGTACTGGTAGAGTGGTAAGCTGATGTACTGGGTGGAGCGGCAGTCTGGTTGCCAGGTGACAGGTTGCAGTGGAGACAGGTGGTGAGGTGGACAGATGATGCGGCGGTAGCTTGTCTAGGAGATGGAGGTGAAGGTAACCGTGGAAGTGTTGGGTGGGGGTGGGTGTGGGGGTGTAGTTGGGGTGAGGGTGGGGGGTGGGGTGGTGGTGGAGGTGGAGTGGGATGAGGGTGGTGGTGGAGGAGGTAGTGGTGTTGGGGTGAGGGTGGTGGTGGTGGTGGAGGTCGGGTTGGGGTGAGGGTGGACCTGGTGGTGGAGGTGGGGTTGGGGAGAGGACAGGGGTGGGAGTGTAGGTGGGGTTGGGTTGAGGGTGGGGGTGAGGTGGGGAGATCGGTGTGGTGATGGGGTTGTGAGATGACAAGATAGCGGATTAATGGGTTGGTGGATCAGCATGGTGGCAGATTGAAAGGAAGACGCGATTGAGAGGATGTGGGGAATGCGAGAATGTGGGGGAGGTCGGGGGGGCGGGGGAGGCGGGGGGCGGGGGAGGCGGGGAAGGCGGGGGAGGCAGGGGAGGCGGGGGGGAGGGAGGCGGGGCGCGGGGAAGGCGGGGGAGGCGGGGGAGGCGGGGGAGGCGGGGGAGGCGGGGAGCAGAGAAGTCTGGTTTGAAGGGAGGCCTGGATGGTTTGTCGGTTGTCATATTGACAGGTTGGCGGGGTGGCAAGGCAGAAGGGGTGGGTTGAATTGAGGGAATTGAGGGGTACGGTGGTGGGATTACCGTGTCACAGGGAGACTAGGAGGCGTGGAGAGGGGGGCTGACGGGTGGTTGAGGTGGCCGGGAGGCGTGGAAGCGGAGGCAGGGAGGCAGGGAGGCAGGGAGGCGAGGAGACCGAGAGGCCGGGAAGGGGGCCGGAGTCAGGGTAATGAAGGTGGGGTGATGGTGATATGCTGGGGTAGTGGTGGGGGTGGTATTGCGGATTGAAGCTACGAGGAGAGAAGGGGCCGGGCGGGGAGGGTGCGAGGAGGCTCAGAGAGACATAGTTGCATGGTAGCGGGGTGGCGGGGGGGGGGGGGTTGAGTGGGCGGAGAGGCGGTGCCGACAGGGCGGGGGGAGATGCCAGTGACATCAGGCCCCGGCCAGGCCGAGATGTCCCCGTGGAATGCAGCCAGATAGCCGAATCCGAATGTCATTAATGAACACGTAAGGGTAGACACCAACTCATTCCGCTTCCTGATTTCTAATAAACCACAGCCCGCGCTATGAATACAAATATTCCACCGCCCCCTACCGGGCGCCTTTATCAGCCGGCCGTAAATACCCGTGCAGCTAATAGGATCAACCCCGTATCATCCCTACTGGGAGCAGTATTTCCCTGCAAATCTCTCTCTCTCTCTCTATATATATATATATATATAATGTATATATAGAGTAAAACCTCACCCCAACCCTCACTCCAACTCCACCCCCCCCCCACCCCCACCCAACAGTTCCACGGTATATATACAGTGATTGGAGAAGAGCTTATTCCTGCTGACTACATGTAGTCTACCCCAATTTCCATCCAGAAAGACCAGCGAACTTCCGGTACTGTTGCCTATATATGTGATTAATAAGGTAGTATGCGAGTATAGAGGTGCGGAAGGGAATTAGTTTCATTATATTGTATACCCATAGGGGGAAGGTAATCCCACCGCCCTACCCAACTCATGGGGAAGACATATATACATATATATGTCTTCCCCATATATAATTATATATATATATATATAGATATATATATATTGGTCTTCCAGCAGTTGGAGCGATCACATTTGGTTTGTATATGGTGATGGAGAAATGGAATTTGCTGCATTGTGTGCAGCACACTCCATTCTGAACATTAAAAGTGGGGGAGCAGTACAGCATAGGCACTCAACATCATGCAAGGTATTTGCAGCAAGACACAGTGTGCACTATTGGTTAAATCATATTATAAAGTCCACGGCTGGAATCTGTTGTTGTGTAGGCAGGCTATGGTGAAATCAATACCAGCCAAAAGAGAAAGGAAGAGTATAAAGACTTAAGGGAGAGAGAGAGCCAAGCCCTCAGGTTTATTCTTATATGGTACATGGATCCAGTATGGCATATCACCTTCCCACATTCTCCCAATGAGAATCAAGCATCTACAGTTCTACCAATGAGAAACAAGCATTTCCGGTCCCCATGGTTACAGTGATCTGCCCACCACCACCAAACGGCGTGGCTGCTTTGGTCACCACCTGCCCTGAGCTGAGCGTGTGGTGATCCGTTACTAACAGAGTCGGGGAGGGGGTAGTGGGTAGAGCTCCAAGTGCCCCTTACACACTATCTTACTAATACGAGCACCACAATGTCTATGTAGCACATGTTAATGACCACCAGTTCAACTACATAAACACATCTATGCACCTGGCCATATATACCTTTTTCATAAGTAGAACATTTGCATTCCCCCACCAATGCGTCATTATCGGAATATTTTACGATATGCGGTGGTTGTATATCAGTTAGATTTGGTTTTAGTATCGGTTAGTCAGTTTGAATAGTGTAATGTGGTGCATATACATGGTGCTTTATAGGGTATGCATTGCTGGTTGATTATTATGTTGTTGTTTTTATTTAATTCTTGAAGATTTATACTGCCTATCAAAGTATCATGGATAAGTCTGAAAAGACTTGTTTTCACCATTAGACAGCTTGTCGATAGAAAGCCCGAGCCTACACTTTTACCGACTCTGGTGGTTGATAATTTGGTTATTCAGGATTTTTGGGGGATTACAAATAGTATCCTCTTTTGGGCATCATCAAATGATTACTAAGTAAATCGATATCTAAGTTGGATATGTATGTTCCGATCTGGACATTCGGTTACGTTAGCGGACATGTTGCACGCGTTAATCGCGATTATCCCTACAGTCGTTACTGACCCTGTCGTAGTCAAACCGCATCGCAAAGGCGATTGTATCGTTAAGTTATGTCTCGAAGTATAAAGTACACATAACTTTACGATACGTCCACAGTGTTCTGTATGACATCTTACGCGACGTAATATATTTTCTTCGTTCTGCTTGCTAACGATCAAGTCATAGGTGACAGGGCCATAACATTTGAAACTCCTACGTGACAGAATTAAGGTTGGACGAGCTGCGGAATTAGTTCTCTGGCAGGCCACAAGATGGCGAGTGTAAATGGGGGCTGGTAATGGTCAGCAGACAAATTAACCCACCCTGATGTTTATTGATGGCGATTTGGAAACAGCTGTCGCTAAGACCACCCACCCTCTCCTCCACCACCCACCCTCCCCTCCACCACGCACCCTCCCCTCCACCACCCACCCTCCCCTCCACCACCCACCCTCCCCTCCATCACCCACCCTCCCCTCCACCACCCACGCTCCCCTCCACCACCCACCCTCCCCTCCACCACCCACCCTCCCCTCCATCACCCACCCTCCCCTCCATCACCCACCCTCCCCTCCACCACCCACGCTCCCCTCCACCACCCACCCTCCCCTCCACCACCCACCCTCCCCTCCACCACCTACCTTCCCTCCACCACCCCTACCCTCCACCACCAACCCCTCCTCCACCACCAACCCTCCTCCCCTCCACCACCAACCCTCCTCCCCTCCACCACCAACCCTCCTCCCCTCCACCACCCAACCCTCCTCCCCTCCACCACCAACCCTCCTCCCCTCCAACACCCACCCTCCTCCCCTCCACACCCACCCTCCTACCCTCCAGCACCCACCCTCCCTACACTCCCCTCCCTACACACACACCCTCCCACCAAAAAGACCCCGAGAAAGCAAAAAGGCAGCGTAGTCGCCGGCCTTGTTTTTGGGGCTGTTTTTTCCCACCCACCGGTAGCTAAAACACCGGCGCCACCAAGTGGCCGCGTCCATTAACAGAACGCCAGTGGCAGTGGGGTGACGTCATAAGGCCCGGCTTAATGACATCAGACATACACATTTAGGGTGTGTTGTAATTGTCATTAACCCATCCACACTTCTTACTTTAACAGGAATATTGATACGTTATCAGCAAGCTTTCCTGTTATTCTCATAGGATCATTTTGTCGTGAAGGCGCCGTCCAGTTAGAAACAAATGAGTGGTGAATATCGGTATGCTCTTACTCGCAAATGTCGGAGAAATGTGGCTAGCATGGTTCTTGCCATTGTATTTTGGGATATATATATATATATATATATATATATGTATATATATAATACGGTATTTCAATTATCACAAATAATGTTTGAACATAGCACTTTTTGTCCATATCAAAACAAACCAAATCTCGTATCGCAAGATTCACTAACGAAGAATGTAATGGGGAAACATTCATTTGGTATGCAATATATATATATATATATACTCGTGAAACTTGGAAGATATATGTATATATATATATATATATATATTCCAAGTTAAGCTAGTCCGCTAGGACTAGTAGGAGTAGGAAGAGCTAAAGCAACCAGTACGACTCAGTGTCTTCACTTCAAAGTGAAAAGTAAAGTGCCTTATGAGTATCGTTAGAATATAACGACATATATATGTATATATATATATATATATATATATATATATATATATATATATATATGAGCCTGTCTCAAAAGGTGATAACTCTTTTTTTTTTGTCCATTGTAACGATTGGCACAAAACAGCACAGAAATGATTACACTGAAAACGCAAGGACATTTGCTTCACATCAATATGTATTCTATTGGGATTATGAAACACCATGTAAAAACCAAATCAGTGTATCTGGAGCAAATGCATGAGCTAATAGTATGTTGATTGTTAGAATGGACAAAGTTTTGTCCTATATTGCTTAGCACCTTTTGAGACAGTCTCATATATAATTTAAATGGAAAGAAAAGAAACAACAACAATATGTTATTTTCTTTCTCAGCTCAGTGCACTAGACGGAATGCGCGTTTTAACGGCCGCGTTTCGCTGACCCAATTCTGGGCGTTGCATCGGGTTGACGAGTTGCGCAGCTCTGTGTGAGTAATTGGCAATAATCACATAAAGAAGCTCCCCGACCCACTCAGCGTCACAGTAGATATAGTTTAACGTAATTACCACTGTGATATCCTATTACCCGCATACCTCCGCACACAACATCAAAGGTGCAGTAATGCGATTAGTACGGATTACCGGTGCACGTAGTCGGCCCAATCAGCCACTACGCCGTTCTTTCCCCTCTCCCACTGTCGGGGGAGAAAAAAAGCGCGCCTCACGCTATGCGATAATTTGTTTTGGAATCCCAATCAAGGATTACAATTTGTTTTTACTTTTTTGTTGTTTTGTTAACATATTCGGACCCAATTGTCTTTCATGATTAATGCCCTAAATTTGTTTTTACCTCCAACGCATCTTTATGATTTAAGTTCCTGTGTACCCCCCCCCCCCCCCCCACACACACACATACATACACTCTCCCTGCTTTCTCCCCCCCCCCCCCTTCTCAGCGATCTATATGCCATTGTTGATACTTTCTGCCTTAGCCACTCATATGGTTTGCATCTGAAGTAGGAATTCCCCGTACCCGATCAATGCGGATGACATTTTTGTTGTAAATATAGTTTATTCATTGAATAAAGTCTTTTGTCAGCACCGTGGCACTCGTCTTCCAGCAATGTGACAATACAGTTATTTACAATATATGTATATGTAGTCTGATATTGTCATCAGCAGCTAGCTCAAGTCAGCTGAAATAACAATATTAATCATTCCAAGACTTACATATGGTATAGTTTGACAATTCACATATAAAATAGTAGTTCTATGTTATATACATACTCAACTATACCATTGGATTGTCATATAATGTGAGGCGGTCCAGACAGCTCTAAAGGGAAGGTGTGTCATATTTACAATTTACATATACTGTGCAGAGTTCACAGGTTTGGTTTTCATTATTATAGGCATTTTTTCTCCTTTTTGTTCAAATTGTAGATAGGCAATCCTATTTGTGAAAAGTTGCTTGTTTATAGTTTGTTGTTGTTTTACATCCTAGCAACATCTAAGGTCATATCAGGACGGGTACCGATTTGTGAAAGTGCACACTCATGGTGACTTTATAGTGCTTCCCCACTGGAAGACCAGGCCGCCAGCACCATGACCTGATATCCCACTCAGTCACATTATCCTGACACTGAGCGAACCAGACCTTGCCCTATCCTAATAATGCCGAGTGCCAGGCTAGGAAGCAACACGTATCAATTTTTAAGTCATCGGTTTGACTCGACCAGGGTTCGAACCCACGACCCCACAATCTACCAACACGGGAGACAGACGCTCGAACGAACTCATTCGCCCATCCCGTATGGTGCTTGTTTATAGTAATTGGCTACCGTTATCGGGACACTACTAGTTTATCTTTATATGAAATGCATATTTCAAATAAAAAATCAAAAGGAAATTGTCTAAAGTCTAGTGTATCCGTAACGGGATAACTCTCAGTTACACACAACTTGTACATACCTATTTCTTGTAATATATATATATATATATATATATATATATATATATATCCGTGTACATAAATAAACAAAGCTGCATATTCCGATGAAAGAATCACATTTTCAAAACCTAAACAATTATCTAGATTTGATTGCGCATACCCACTTTATATACTGCTGCACTTATTAAGCATTTGTTGCCGCACAGAAAAGCATACTGAGTCAATTTTAGAATTTAGCTGTTACTGGTGAAGCTTACAGTTTCAGAGTTTTGGTGTGCTTGCCAAAATTAAGTTAGCATGTTTGCACTTCAAATATATCAAAACTTAGCCATTTAAAACAACTAAACTGTCTAATGGTGAAAACAACTCTATTCAGACGTATCCATGATAGGCAGTATAAATCTTCAAGAAAAAAAAGAAGAAAAAATGAAGTTACTTCAAGCTAAAGGGGCATAATTTATAATAATCAACCTAATTTATTTCTTGAAGCAAATGTACAGAAACCCAATACTATCGAAATATACAAGTTTAATAATATGACCGATAAACGGGTATTCAGTGTAACGAAAGGGAAGCACAAGCTCCACGCCATATTGTAGATTTGCCATGGGACGGTCATAATTGTGCGGGTTAAATCGGTAATTGTCGCCGATTAAAAATAAGGTACAACAGACTTCGACGACGGCCGATATGATTGATCACAGGGCCGAGAGTCGGCGTGGAGGCGGCGGGAGTGGAGTGGGGTGGGGTGTGTGTGCTGGGTGGGGGTGGGGGGGGGGGGTGCACTGGGCGCCCTCGCCTGGAGCTGTTTATAACTCTGCTGAAGTTTGTACAGCCATACATCAACTGCAGATACCGAACGCCATTTGATAAAACATGACCACGACGGGAGAAGTTGGCCCTGGTAGGGCTGATGGCCGATAAGTTGGGCAGGGGTATATTGGGTGTGTGGGGGGAGTGGGGTGTGGGTGTGGGGGAGTGGGGTGTGGGGGAGTGGGGTGTGGGGGGAGTAGGGTGTGGGGTGTGGGCTGCGGTGCGGAGTTTGGGGTGTGGGGTGTGGGTCATTGGGCAGGGGGTGTGGGGTGTGGGGTATGGGTGTTGGGTGTTGGGTATGGGGTAGGGTGTGCGGGGTGGGGTTTGGGTGTGGGGTGAGTGGAGTATGGTGTGGGGTGTGCGGTGTGAGTGGGCTGGAGATTGAGTGTGGATGTGGGCTTGGGTGTATGGGGTGTGGGGTGGGGTGTGGGGGTGGGGTAGGTTGTGCGGGGTGGGGTGTGGGGTGGGAGTGGGCTGGTGATTGGGTGTGGATATGGGATTGGGTGTATGGGATGTGCGGTGGTTGGTGTGTGCGATGGTGGAGATGGTTGCGGTGTACGCTGGTTGACTTGTGGGAGGTTGGAGTATGGGGCAGGTGGGATGTATGGTTGTAGGGGGATGCAGGGGTAGCTTTGTTTCTTGTTGTGTTACATCCTAGCAACGTCTAAGATCACAGCAGGACGGGTACCACCTGGTGACAGCGCGTCCTCATGGCTATTTTATAGTGCTGCCACATTGGGATACCGGGCCGCTGGCACCATTCCCAACTATCCCACACAGTCGCATTATCCTGATACTGTGCTAACCAGTAGTCCTTGTCCTATCCTATTAACACCAATCGCCAGGCTAGGTAGCGACAAGTATCAATTTTGGAAGTCATTGGTTTGACTTGGCTGGGATTCAAATTCCTGACCTTCCGCTTGGGAAGCTTGTGCTCTATTGGTTCGGCTACCACATCAGGCCCTAAGGTGTAGGCTGCTACATACAGTGTTAGGCTCTGGAGCTAATGGGTGGCTACGCCAAGGCTGGTATAGATTAACTCACAGCCAGAGTCCCTGTGCGTCGTGTTGTGGGCAACCCCTGACACCACACGTCCCCGCCTGTCAAACAAGGTAACCACACACACGCGCACACGCGCACACGCACGCACACGCACACACACGCACACAACGCCAACACACATACATAGAAACTCACAACAACCAGCCAAGGCAATCACCTTAGCAAATCTGTTTCCGCGCCGCCCCAATACATCAACCCACACCTGTGGCACAGAGGCAGTGGTTGGGCCAGCAGTCAGTCACTGCCCCGGGAATTACAGGTGCATAATCCCATGGATTTGAGATAGTATGGTAATTTCTAGAAAACTACTGTCGTAAGGGTGATGAAAATGGGAAATATTGCGCCTAGAGTGGGACTCGAACCCACATCTCTTTGCATTCCGGGCCAGTGTGCTAACCATTACACCACCTAGGATCCCTGATATGAACACACTACCCACACCTACCTGTCTATCTGGCTCCTTGCCTGAGAGGTCAGTGCAGACCACTACACTAGTCCCCCTGGAATTGTAAGTATTTTAATGCTTACAATTACATACATACAGGCAATGCAACACACTTACATACACAGGGTAGGTTCAACAACTATACAGCACGTAGCTTGTACAGGATCAAAGTCACGGCAACCAGTGTTGTGGAGGTGATGAAAATGGGAAATATTGCGCCTAGAGCAGGACTCGAACCCACATCTCTTTGCATTCTGGGCCAGTGTGCTAACCATTACACCACCTAGGCTCCCTGATATCAACATACTACCCACACCTACCTGTCTATGCAGCTCCTTGCCTGAGAGGTCAGTGCAGAACACTACACTACATTAAAACCTCTCTAAATCGACTGACCATAGGACCGACTTTAAATTGTCCATTTAGGGAGGTGGTCGGTTTAGGGAGTTTTTTTGTATTGTTACAATGGTATTTGTAAGGGCGATCATTTGGGACCCAAATAAAGCAATCAATATAGGGGAGTGGTCGATCTGTGGAGGTGGTCGGCTAGAGACGCTTTGCTGATTGACTGCTTTAATTTGTTACTTTAGTTTGGAATAATTTCTATTATATATGGCTCTATTTGAAGATATTTGAAGTGGAAACAGGGCACATATAATTGGTGTGCACGCAGAAAAGACTGAACTTCATGGGTGCTGTTAAATTCCTATTTTCAAGTGGAGGAGCAACACAGCACAGCTGCACAATGTACGACACTGGCACTCTTGGGACCTTGGATGTAGGTGTGTGAATCAGGTTACAGTAGCACAAGAGCAGCAGACTCAGAGTCAGAGTCACCCTGGCAAATGTGCCCCTTTGTTCAACTTCTTTTCTTTGCGTGCCTTGTATTAAATTAACTTAATGTTCGCAATCTCTAGCAATATATGTGTAATGAGGCCATCAGTATCAACATTTGACATGTCTGATCAAATATAGCTGAGTAGTGGTTTTCAAAAGAGAGTGTCATTGTTCCACTTTAAGTTGACCACCAGCTTATGACTGACGAGCTAGCAGCTAACTAAATCTCAAGACATCTAGCTTCTAGGTAGCAGTTGTTCTAGACATGTTGTTATTTGTTGTTGTTATCTCTTTGCAACATCTAAAGTCATATCTGGACGGCTCCTGCTTTGTCACAGTGCGCACTCATGGCAACTTATATAACACTCCCCCACTGGAAGACCAGGCCACCATCACCATGATCCAATATCTCACTCAGTCAAATTATACTGATACTGACCAAACCAATCCTTGCCCACTTCTACTAGTAATGCCACATGCCAGGCTAGGTAGCGACAAGTATCAATTTGATAAGTCATTGGTTTGACTCGCCCGGGTTTTCTAAACCGTGACCTTCTACATGGGAAGCCAGCATTCTCACCGATTTGTCCACCACTTCCAGTAGGTGGTGGTTGTAGGATGCAGTCATCCTCCAGAACATGTGTATTGTATAATCGCTCAACAGATAACCCCGGTGTCGTCAAGTGAAAAACGTGGTCTGTAGTGCTGCCCTCTCATGCCCAGCTGGCAATGAGCTATGATTTGTAAATGGCTGGCTGCATTATGAATACGGTAAACTGATGGAATTGGCGGCAGTTGTTTGAATGCCAGAAAAGAGGCCATCCCCCGCCCCCCCCCCGCCCCCGAAACACGCATGTACTCGCTGGAGTGGGTGGGTGAATGTGTAAGGGGGGGGGGGAGGCGAGGGGCGGGGCGGGGCTAATCGACCTGCAGGGACCCAGCCCTCTGAGACCAGTCGGAATGGGTGGGTGTGGGTGGTGGGCGTCTGGGTGGTTGGGGTTGCTACGAACCTGCTGCCAAGCTTCCACAATGAATCAATGATGCCTACAGTCAGTTATCTGCACATAATTCCTACGTCAATTAAAGGGGCAACATACACTGGGACCTGTCATATATATATTTGATGTATAAATATTATAGAAATATAAATTAATTGTGGTGTTCTCTGTGGCGGAGTGGTTAGAGTGTCTGATTTTTCTAGGTCAGACTCCTAATCTGAAGGTCGGTGGTTCAATTCCCTGTGCCCCCCACCTCTGCCAATTTGGATTTCCACTGCTGTGTGTAACTTACAGCATCATCAAAGGCCAGTTGCTCTCATGCCATGTCTATGTGGTGTGGGAGGTTAAAAATCCCTTGGGTCGGTAAAAGTTTAGGCTCGGGCTTTCTATCGACAAACTGTCTAATGGTGAAAACAAGTCTATTCAGACTTATCCATGATAGGCAGTATAAATCTTCAAGAAAAAAAAAATGAACGGAACAACTTATTTGCTTAGATTGTGTATTATTATGTATTGTTGCTGCGGTTTCGGGTTTCAATCCTACGTCCGTTCCTGCAGGCTACAGCCGTGGTAACGCTGGTCGGTGGCGACACTCCTGGCAGTTACTAGTACCAAGATTGACCTTTGATATATTCATTCCTGATTAGAAAATGTGTGTATTATGTATGGTACGGGCGGATTCCTGTGCCACAGCTCAGAGAATACAACAGACTCAACCCAGTTCTGGTATCGATCCTGTAGTGAACAATTTATACACATACATATTATTTATTTATATTATTTCTATATAAATATATATATGAGACTGTCTCAATAGGTGATAAGTAATATGGAACAAAACTTTGCCCATTGTAACGATCAACATGCTATCTGCTTATGCATTTGCTCAGGATAAACTGCTTTGTTTTTCACATGGTGTTTCATAATCCCAATAGAATACATATTGATTTGAAGCAAATGTCCTTGTGTTTTCAGTGTAACCATTTCTGTGTTGTTTTGTGTCAATTGTTACGTGGACAAAAACATAATTAGTTATCACCTTTTCTGACAGGCTCATATATATAATTGATATATGTGTGTATAAATATGCCCTAATAACTGGGATGTAAAACAATATTATATTTTGGGCGACTGGGCGGTGAGTTATTTGTGAGACTCCCACATCTCCCTGTTCAGACAATGTCCAGGCTTACTGTAAGAGGAGGAGTGAGGATATGTTCACTGGAGCATTGTCGGAACCAACGATGTCAGCCCATTCTGTCCTGTTGTTTTTCATTTTGTTGTTTTGTTTATATATTTTGTAGACCCCCCACCCTCACCGCCATCTGGTGATTGATTATATATTCTGACCCCAAAGGCATTTCTATTCGCCATTTATCCTTGTTGCTACGCCCAGCTAAACGTTTGTGTTGTCCTCCAGTTTATAGCACAGCCACAAATTCCCTCAGCTACTCTGAACTGTCACATGGTAAATCTAAGCAAATTTAACAATTAAAATAAATTAAAACCTTTTCATTTGCGCATTGTTATTGTTGCCAACCATCATAATCGTAGGAGATACCTTAGCTCTGGTGGAGGGAGAGGGGAATGGATAGTTTACAAGAAATACTTTGATCAAATAAGATCTCTATTGCAGTGTGTTCTACAATGAGGAGTAGCTGAGTCACGAAAGAATATTGGGCCTACTGAGGGTTAGACCAATAGAGATGAGATATCAGGGAAAACTGGACAGAACGCAGATCAGGGGCCAAATGTATGAAGCAGTGTTAGCGCTTCAAACCCGTGGTTAGCAGCGATCTCCGGGTTAGTGGCGAAAAGTTGTTATGTATGGAGCAGTGTTACAGAAACACCACAAGCTTAAGGTCGGCTATGCTAACCCCAAGCCATATAAAGTTTACCATCGGTGTTAAATCTAATCAATGCTATCATATGTAACAGAGTTACATACTCAAAACGTGAAATTTCGTTAAATTAACCCCTAAATCGAACCGATATTAATGCCACCGCTACATCGGCGGCGATATTCATATTGTCGAATCGATGAATATAAACAGAACAAATCGCCGCCACCGCCGGCGCCGCATCGGCGGCTATATATTAGGCCCAAATCTATTCAATGCTATCATATTTAACAGAATTACATACTCAAACCGTGAAATTTCATTAAATTAACCCTAAAATCAAACCAATATTAACGCAGCCGCTACATCGGTGGTGATATTCATACTGTCAAATCTAAACAAAACAAATCGGCACCGCCGCCACCGCCGGCGTATCAGCGGCGATATATTAGGGCCAAATCTATTCAATCCTATCATATTTAACAGAATTACATACGCAATAAGTGAAATTTCATCAGATTAACCATAAAATCGAAGCGATATTAACGCTGCCGCCGAATTTTGGTCAAATGAAACCAATAATTGAACCGATATTAACGCTTCGGCTCCCGCCGAATCGGCGGCCATATTGTCAAATAGCGGTACTCGCCGGGAACAGGCTCAGAGGGATTTCCCAAATCTATAAATAACGCATCGGTTAGCTAACCAAGCCATGCTCTGGCCACATACATTTCCCGTGACACATATTCCAACACCGGCGTTTGCTAACTTGGCGGCCACCCTTAACACCGGAGCCGATAAAAAGTTGTTCATACATTTGGCCCCAGACCTGATACCTAAAGTTGAGGTCAATTGAAAATAAGGTCACCGGAACATGAGGTCACTACTGATGTCACCGAACCTGATTTCAACTGAACATGACAACACTCTACCATTAGGCCACCTGAAAAGGAGGTCACCCAAATTTGGAACCACCTTAGCATGAGGCCATCAAAGCATGAGGCCATCTGAACATGAAGCCTCCACATTAGGCCATCTGAACATGAGGCCACCCAAATATGAGACCATCTGAACATGATGCTACCACATTGGGCCACATGACCATGAGGCCACCCAAATACGAGGCAACCTGAACATGATGTCACTGCATGAAGGCCACCTGAACCTGATGCCACCCAAACATGAGATCACCTGACCATGAGGCGACCACATTAGGCCACCTGAACATGCGGCCACCCAAACATGAGGCCACCTGAACATAATGCAACCACATTAGGCCACCTGAACATGAGGCCACCCAAATATGAGCCCATCTGAACATGATGCAACCACATTAGGTCACCTGAATATGATGCCATGGTAGCTAAAAGATTCACCTCTTAATTTAATGAGTATATTTGAAAAAATTGGTATTCAGTATTTCAAACAGTAGGTGAAGTGTGCTGAAACTAACAGATTCTATCGCTACACTCACTGTTTCAACATATGCCATGTGCTTCATGCGGGTTTGTTTTGACTGTGTGGGATATTGGGTCATGGTGCCTATAGCCTGGTCTCCCAGTGGGACAGCACTATAAAATCACCATCAGTGTGCACTGTCAGAAGTTGATACCTGTCCTGATATGATCTTAGATATTGCTGGGATGTAAAACACCAACAAACAACCAACAAACATCAGTAGTGCTACACTTGGTATACGGTGGACATTTGACACTGGCCACATTGTGCGAATGGGGGAAGTGAGGTGTGGGGGGGAAGGTTCAATCCACTCGAATTGTACTTGGATCTCAATGGGTTGCTTGAGTTGTTCGTTATTTATGCGGCGTCACAGGATACACATGTTGTAGTTAGGGAATGCAGCTTCAAGTGAGATTTACTCGGATATGCTTCAGGACAACTGTCAACCCCTCACCAATAACCCAAAACACTCTTACAACACAGCGATGCATCTGAGAGAGCCAATAGAAAATGTTGTATCTGACAGAGACAATAGAAAACGATCTATCTCAGGGAGCCAATATAAAACGATGTATCTGAGAGAGCCAACAGAAAACGATGTCTGTAAGAGAGCCAATACAAAGCGATGTAGCTGATAGGGTTCATAGGAAACGATGTAGCTACGAGAGCCAATACGAAATAGCGTAGCTTAGAGAGCCAATAGAAAACGATGTAGCTGATAGAGCAAATACAAAATGCTGTATCTGAGAGAGCCAATAGAAAACAATGTATCTGACAGAGCCAATAGAAAAGATTTATCTGAGAGAGCCAATAGAAAGCGATGTAGCTGATAGGGCTAATAGGAAACGATGTAGCTACGAGAGCCAATACAAAATAGTGTAGCTTAGAGAGCCAATAGAAAGCGATGTAGCTGATAGAGCCAATACAAAATGCTGTATCTGAGAGAGCCAATAGAAAACAATGTATCTGACAGAGCCAATAGAAAACGATGTATCTGAGAGAGCCAATAGAAATCGATGTAGCTGATAGGGCTAATAGGAAACGATGTAGCTACGAGAGCCAATAGAAAACGATGTAGCTGAGAGAGCCAATAGAAAATCTTGTATCTGAAAGAGCTAATAAAATACGCTGAGTCAACGAGAAACTCCACTAATCTCCACGACTCCCTGGACCACTGTTCATGCATTCTATATGTAGTCGACCAGTCGTGAGCAGTTGGAATTGCTCTTAGTGCTGGTTTCTGGTGCACACTTGCAGCACAATTAGCACCCATCCAGCAAGAGCTCAATCATAGTCAACTCCAATGAAGGTCGAGAAAACGAGCCCCAAGTACCCAGGAGAGATCGCCATTTGCTTACCTCCAAAACAGGTTTTGGTGTGTGTGTGTCAGGTGGTTTGGGGTGGGGTAGGGTTTAATGGCATAGAGTCGGTATTTTAAAAAGCATGGGGGCGGGGGGGGAGGGGGGGGGGTGGAGCCAGTTCCATTAGGGCCAGGTGTGTTGACGCAGATACAGGAATATACATGTGAGGAGTTCAGGCGCAAAACCAAGTAAGTCCACCTGACCTCTTTTGTTTTAAAATCAAGATTTGTATATGGCCATAAATATAATTCTCAGTAATTCCACTTTTCTTTGTATTATAGGGTTATGGGCAATGAACAAAATACTATGAAAGTGATAAATGAACCTTTATTCCAAAACTCATTAATTAATCAACTTTTATTGATTTTTCTGCAAAACCAAGTAAGTCCACTTTCGGTTTGTTTGCAAAACCATGTAAGTCCATTGTCAAAGACTAATCTTATGGAAATCTTGCAGAATCAAAGAACACACAATTTCCACCATAAGCTTACTCATCATCACCACTATCCTCAAGGTCCTGCACAATGTTCTGATCACCATCATGAGAGAGGGCATTCTCATAGTAACCCCGAACCTCTTGATTTACATCCAACTGTTTCAGCAGCTTCATGACATCCTGCTTCTTAGCCTCGTTCATGCAGTTAATGTCAGCCAGTAGTGAAGGATTGAACTGTGCCCACTTTTTCCCCCTTTTTAGAAGGGAGTGTTGACAATATTCCCCAGCAAATGCACTTTTGAACCCCAAATTTTTCTTAGAAATCTGTAGCACTCTTGCCTCACTAATTTTGAAAGATCTTTGACGTTTTGTGAAACTGGCTGATTCTGCTTTGTAATCATAGCACATCCAATCCTTTCCATACACATGAACAGAACCATGGTTCCTCAGAATCTCACAGTATTCCTCTGGCATTAATATTGTTTCCTTCTTTCGGATTTCTTGCTCGATCCTTCCAAACACTCGGTCTGCAGGAAGAAAGCTGTGTCCCTGTATTGGGAAAGTGTACTCAACAGTAAGATTTGGGTACTTCTGGTTGCACAAAGCAAACAACATGGATAAAACCTTAATGTTCTTATTTTGGCCGTAGCAAGAATCTGAGAACAAACGTAGGAGTTCAGTTTGATTTATGTCCATGTTAACCACTGAACCTAAGTAATCACGTAATGCAGAAGCAATTGTATTGCTGTCTTTGGCATTCTGATGTTCAAGCCATGTATATAAATGAATGTCATCTTTCCCCTGTGGTTCTCCTCTACCTTGGTGACGAACAATCCCAAACACATACATGTGTAAATGGCGAGAATAATACGTTTGCCCTATTGGGGACTTCGGAAGTACCAGATTTTCCATGACATCAAAACAGACAGTGAAACTATCTCCCACCTCATTCATCTTGGTGTAAAATTGACGGGCACGGCGACGATGCAACCCATACAGCAGAAGATTTTCTCGCTTTTCATCAGGGGTTTGCTCTAGATCCTTAATTTTCAAGCGGAATTTCATACATGTGGAACATACATCTGTGGCAGGGTGACCAAATGATAGATTGAAGTCATACACAAAAATGCTCCAATACAGTGAGTACGTTATCCTGTCATTATGCTGCGTCTGGAACAATTTGTGCATCTTTGCAACACTTAAATCACTAGGAAGGTACTTCCTCCCTGGTGCACCTCGACGAGCATAGTGGCTAGCTCTGCACGTGAAGGACTTTATATGATTTCGGACGCTCTCCTTCTTCCCCTCATTTTCTGCAGCTCTCCTGTAACCACCACGATTTTCCGGAGGAGATCTACCCTGCTCAAGCCAGAACCTCGCGATGCTCTGTACTCGATATTCCGTGACACCTGAAAGAATGAATTAAATAAAATATAACAAAGCTAATGAACACTTTTATTACAGGTTCCAGTCAATGTAAGTTTAACCGTACGGCTTTTCCGCCCCCGCCTAAGGCGAGCCTACATGTTAATAATTATAATTATTTTGGAAAACGACGGAGCGTGTAGAAACACGTCCGCCGGGTCTGGCCCCGAACGCCCGACCCCCGATCGTTGCATAGCTAGTCGCTAAGCAACGCTTTACCACCGAGAACCCTCGCGTGCACAAGTGTTAGCAATTTGCGCGCTCGCAAATTGCGCGCGCGCAAATTGCTCAAGGCGAGTAGACACGCCCACTTCATACCACCGAGAACCCTCGCGTGCACAAGTGTTAGCAAGTTGCGCGCTCGCAAATTGCACGCGCGCAAATATAATATCATAAGTATAATTAAATTAAATAAACTATAATTAGAATAGATTAAATTTCTTGCCATATGTGGAACCATACTTACACAATATGCTGAGAAATGAAGCCTGGCATACTGAAATTTTCGTTTTATCTTCCTTCACAAAGCTGTACTTGATCGACACACCTCTGTTGTGTGCCCTTTCCTCATTTTCTTCTCTTGGCCTTCGGCGATGGACCTGGGTTATATCCATGTGGGACACAAGGATTGCATCTTGCTTAACTTTATCTGAGGTGACATACAGCTGCTCTTTTATGTACTGTAAATCGTTTTCTGTCAAAGTTTGGGCAGAGCATACGGTATTGTTATGCGCGCATTTGACACGCGGAATCAAACCTACTCCACTGTAGCGAGCTGCTTTGGCTCTAGAACGCGTGGAATTTTGTGGCTGACGTCGTTTACGCTTTCCCGATGGTGATAACATCACGTTCTCATCAATTGCATCGTAGGTTTCCATAATAAACGTAGACAAAACAACCGTAGACCGAAGGAAGCTAGCAATATCAGTGCGTACAAATAGGGAATGTGGGCGCCGCCATTTTGTGCGTCATGTGACCTGACATGCGCCGCTGATTGGCCCTATACATCTTACGTGGTTCTGCAGACAAACTCAAATGGCACTTACGAGGTTTTGCAACAAAACTGTATTTTAGGGCTGATTTACCATAGGACTTACCAGGTTTTGAAACAAAACTGATTTGCTCATTGTGTATTAGGGACTAAGAAGTGCTGTCTCCATTGGTTATCTCACTTTTCATCAAAATGGACTTACTTGGTTTTGCGCCTGAACTCCTCATGTATATACTTCTATTTGAAAGTGGTTTTCCTTATTGGTCGGATGAATGCTTCACATTTTCAAAACCAACATAATTACTTAAATTTGATTATACAAATCCAATTTTTATATTGGTGCACTTATTAAGTAATTTTTTCTGCATCGAAGTATATACTAAGACATTTTAATAGAACCTGACACTTATTTGGTGCTGCACAGAAGCGGGTACAAAGTCATTTTAATAGAATCGGTTACTCCTGAACCCTATCCTGTTAGAATTGTGATGTGCTTGCCAAAATTACTTTGGCATACTTTTTGTTGTTTTTTGTTGTTGGTAGATTAGTTGTTTAAGCAGGGGAGATTTCAGTCACAGACGATGGGTCTTCCTTATTCCACTTCTCCTTGCCCTATCCTAGTAATTCCGAGGTCTGGCTAGGAAGCTACAAGTATCAATCTTTAAGTCATTGGTTTGACTCGACCAGGATTCGAACCCACGATCCTACGATCTACCAACTCATTCGGCCATCCCTTCAAATATCTGCAAAGTTAGCCATTTAGAATGCAAGTTATTTCAAACTAAAATAAAGTAAGATTATAATAATCAAACTAATGCTTTTATTTCTGAAACTGCCAGAAACTCAAAGAATATGCACCTTTAAGTTAACATATGGAACATGTATACAAGTGTGGCGCCATGGATTCTGCCCTGCATGGACCATACATGGCAGACCTTTGCACTAAAGCCAGACTTTGTAAGTGTACACAGGGGATGAGTCGGCTACACTGCGCCCCTTGGGAATATGCCCCACTCTCCCAGTCTGCTGTGTTTAGCGTGTCGTGTGCAAACTGCATGGACATTTCCCTAGTTATATGAGGTGAGAAAACGCCCGCCAGGCTGTACATATAAAGATAACCAGGATTTATTTGTTGGGGTTTGACGTTCTAGCCACATCTAAGGTCATTATAGGATATTGAGCGTTGCTAAAGTCACAGTCACACCACGGCTTGTGACCGTTTGTGACCACATTGCGACCATTTTGGACCAAAGAGTCCAAGTCGCCGCGGCCTCCTTCTGGGCAAAGCAATGATTGTCAACCTCCTAGTGAGAATGGACTGCAGGAGAGTGAAAGAGGGAGTATTAGATTGGAAGATAGTTAGGAGGGTGTAAGAGAGTGGAAATCAGTGACATAGAATGAAAGATAGTGTAAAGGATTGGAAGAGAGTTAGGAGAGTGGAAGAGAGTTGAAGCGAGTGGAAGAGAATAACAGCGCGTAGTAAGAGGTGAAAGAGTGTAGTAAGAGGTGAAAGAGTGAAGTAAGAGGTGAAAGAGAGTGTAAGAGTGAAAGAGAGTAAATAGGTGTAAGATAGTGTAAGAGTGTAAGAGAGTGGAAGATAATGGACAAGAGTAGGAGAGAGTGAAATGGAGTGTAATAGAGTGCAATAGAGTGCAAGAGAGTGCGAGAGAGTGCAAGAGAGTGCAAGAGAGTGCAAGAGAGTGCAAGAGAGTGCAAGAGAGTGCAAGAGAGTGCAAGAGAGTGCAAGAGAGTGCAAGAGAGTGCAATAGAGTGCAAGAGATTTCCAGAGATTGCAAGAGAGTGCAAGTGAGTGCTAGAGAGTGAAATATAGTGCAAGAGAGTGCAAGAGAGTGCAAGAGAGTGCAAGAGAGTGCAAGAGAGTGCAAGAACATGCAAGAGAGCAAAAGAGATCCCAGGATGTGCGAAACACAGTCAGCTTTGCGGTGCGACTCGCAGCTGTCAACAGCCCTCCTCACGCAGACACGTGACCTGGTCCAAGCACGTGGTGCCGGCATGGGAACGAGGCAGCCGCGCATTGTAAACACACGAGGCTGGAGGGGAGCGGGGGGGGGGGGAGCGGGAGGAGAGCGGGAAGGGGAGGGGAGCGGGAGGGGAGCGGGAAGGGGGCGGGCGGGAGGGGAGCGGGAGGGGAGCGGGATGCGAGCGGGAGGCGAGCGGGAGGGGGAAGGGGAGGGGGAGGGGGAGGGGGGAGGGGAGCGTTACCGCCGGCCTTTTGTCCCCACAAGCCCCGCCCCACAAACCCACACCCGCCTCCCTGGGTCATCACACCCCCGCCGGCCCTCTTCTCGCCTCGCCCCGTCTCACCCCCGTGCCCCTCCCCACTCAGTCCTCCAGTCCCGCTTCGCCTCGTCCAGTCCCGCCACGTCCAGCCCTGCTACTCTGCCAAACCTCGCACCACGCCTGCCGCGCCCCACACCAGTATCTACGCTGGACATTTAGGATCAAATCTAGGTCGTTTCGGAAATGTTATGCTTTAATGTTTGGAGCTTTAATTTGAACCAATTGGATACCACGTTCTGCTTCTTGTTGCTTCGCATATGTTTTATGGATAATTATACAAAACACTCAAAGTTATTGTTCTTTTATGTTTTTTTTGTAATGTTAAATTTATTGATTACATTTTTAAATTTGAATCGCAAACAATTGGTCTCCCCCATTCCACTGTTCCTTGCTGTGTCCTACAGGGATGAAGGATCTCCGCGATTTCGCGGATTTCCGGGATTTTTCCTATAGCTATAAGTGTATACTAATACATTGTTTTATGCTGCAGCACCATCAGCATATACTAAAATGTGGTGCAGACGCCGCAGTACTATCAGCTTATACTACTAATAAATGCTTGAAATGCTATCAGCATATACTACTAATAAATGCTTCAAACGCCATAGGATTATCAGCGTATACTACTAATACGTACTTCAAACGGCGCAGCACTATCAGCGTATACCAATTTTCAGCGATTCCCTGACAATGCTAAACCTATGGGAGCATTTCGGCTTTTTTTCCCCGGAGACCACTTTCATCCCTGATCCTAGTAATTAATGTCTTGCGCTTGGGTAGGTGGTGACAAGTATACATTCATTGCTTTGATTTGACATGGGTTTGAACGTCACAGTTTTGAATCCCACGACCTGCCACACAGAAAGCAGTGCTCAACTCATGTGGCCATCCCATCTGACTACTTCTACTAAGGCTATAGCAATCACAGCCTGCCTCTTATTATTAATCTACATTGAGATAATTAGAAACCCCGTAAGGAAGGAAGGAGTATAAACTTTTACCATCGAATAACTACTTTTTTTTTGTTTTACCTCAAAGCAATGTTTTTATGAAAAACAGTACGCCGGCATCACTGCCCCGGGAGGACAATCTGCTCCAGGCAAATAAGAAGCCTGTAGATATCTGCACTGGTGCATGGAGAGGTGGTGAGGGGGGGGGGGGTTGCTTGCTGCTAGATGTAGTGTTATCGGTGTACTGTGGGGCCTGTGAGAAGTCATACCAATAACCACGGAGTGTGGGAAGTGAAAAGAAGAAAGTATCATGCAATGTGGTAGTTGATAAGAAGAAAAATAGGAAACAAAAATAAGAACATAGAACCATCTCCTGGGGTTATTGTCTACTTCCGGTATCGGTTCCATTAACCCTCCACGTCAGTGTGCAAATTGGGCCCTTGGAAGTTATTGCAGGCTGGGGCAAGCTGAAAGCCAATGTGATAGCGACACATACAGTATTTCAGCCCAGTCCCTATCCCATGATGCTTTGCGCAGTGTTCTGGAATTGGACACTTCTGGTCACTTCCGGTTGCAACGCCTTCGGGAGCTGGCGAACATAAATAACGCAGAGGAATAAAATATAAAAAATAAATAAAGCCCTAGCTCCTCTCCCTCTGCTTCTGACCAATGCTTGGTGCAATGCTGGTTAGTTATTTAAGTTGTATGCATGGATCAAGTGATGGACGCATTGATGCTGAAATACAGAGGAGGATGGCCAAGGCTAGCAGATCTTTCAGCTGACCATGCCAGAGACTCTGGAACAACCAGCATGTGTCCATGCAGGTCAAAGGCAAGATCTAGCATGCAATCATGGTATCCACCCTACTATTTGGAGCCGAGGCCTGGACAATGTACAGACGACAAGTGAAAAAGCTGCATGCCTTCATGATGTGACATCTGCGTTCAATCATGAGGCTAACCTAGAAGGACAATGTGACAAATAAGGAAATACTCGAAAGGACGGAGCTGCCCTCTATGGAAGATCTTCTGATCAAAAAGAATCTCCAGTGGATTGGACACCTCATGTAACTGTCTTCTGGTTACAGAAAGAGAGGCTGCCCTCGTCTCCAGTTCAAGGATACCATCAAGAGAAACCTGAAGCTGAGAGACATTAAGACCGACTCATGAACATCACTCTCACAGCATAGAGCTAAATGGAGAGCGGCAATCAAGTAATGAAAGCAGTCTTTGTCACATCACGACCGAAAGCATGACGATGCATAGATTGTATTCAAATCATAGTTAAAGCTGCATAATCCGATGAAAGCATCTACTTTTCGAAAACCAAACACTTATCGAGATTTCACAGTGTACAGAATCTGATGAAAGCCTCATAGTTTCGAAAACCAAACGCTTATCTAGATTCCATACTACATCTTCAACTTAAATACTGGTGCATTTATTGTTGCTTCAAGGATGGACAATTATAAAGTGATGTGGTATAATGCTATGAACCCAACCGGGTAAACAAACCCCATAATGTTCAATATTTCACTGTGCACACCAACATTAATTTCCATCTTTCTATTTCAAACATCGCCAAGTTAAATCTTAAAAATAAAAGATATTTCAAAATAAAGTGAGGTAATTTGATATATTAGTAAGATATATTAGAAACGCAAAACCATCACATTATGTAACTTTAGAGGGGGGTACCGCACATTAGACATCCTTTTTGTGGAATGTGATCCAATAAATAGCATGCCATGTTTCAGAATGTAAAATTCTCCGATTCTAAGGCAATTACAAGGAAGGGTTATTGGAACCATAGGGACCCGGCAGACAGAGGGTTAACTCAGACAGATAAGGATATCCCAAGCAAGCACACAGGCCATGGTACACAGGTGTGATGGGGGCTGGCGGTTCTTTCCCCCCGGAATGTTTGTGTTATCTCTCCCAGCACTGTGTTTGGGCTGTCAATCACCCATGTGTGGAGCTCTACAACCGATAGCAGGACAGCCAACCAGGGCAGGCTCTATTGTACTCTCCAAGCAGATATTTTTATAACGGTATATATTTCCAAACGAGTGATTATTAAGGGAGTCTCTACCAGGAATGCTGTGTTGTCAGGTATGTGTATTGTGTTCTGCTGGACTGTCACTATCATTTGTATGGGGGGTGGGGGTAGGGGGTCATAGCCATACATCTGCCAGTACTACATTAATGAGAATAACTATAACCAAGTTGTAACTGGGACCAACCAAGTGTATCTGCCGTTGCGGCATGCTGATGGGGTTTCCAACAAAATACATGAAAGGCAGTAAAGTAATATTACCAAACTCCATAAGAAAACCACGCAAAGTATTGTAGTAGGCTGCACTGACCTCTCAGGCAAGTAACCACATAGACAGGTAGGCGTGGGTAGTGTGTTGATCTCAGGGAGCGTAGGTGGTGTAATGGTTAGCACACTGGCCCGGAATGCAAAGAGATGTGGGTTCAAGTCCCGCTCTAGGCACTGTATTTCCCATTTCCATCACCCCCACGACACTGGTGCCGTGATCATGATCCTGTAGAAGCTTTGCGCTGTATGGTTCTTGAACCTACCCTGTGTATGTATGTGTTAGTGCATTGCCTGTATATATGTAATTGTAAGCATTAAAAGACTTATAATTCCAGGGGGACGAGTGTAGTAGGCTGCACTGACCTCTCAGGCAAGTAACCACATAGACATGTAGGCGTGGGTAGTGTGTTGATCTCAGGGAGCCTAGGTGGTGTAATGGTTAGCACACTGGCCCGGAATGCAAAGAGATGTGGGTTCAAGTCCCGCTCTAGGCACTGTATTTCCCATTTTCATCACCCCCACGACAGTATTATGGGATCGGTTGAAAGATCATATGCATGGCTTTTGGTGCTTTCTTTCAATCTTTCCTTGTTTATTTGTCTTTCGTTCTCCCCTTCTTCCTTTCTTTCTTCCTGTATGTCTTTTGTACTTTGTATTGTGTTTTGTTTGCATTCATCGAATTGCCCACATTGGAATTAAATCACCATCTCCTGAGGCTTCTGCTTCTCTGCGTCATAACTGCGACGACAGAAAATGTGCAATCAGCAAGTGCAGTATGTGAGAGAGAAAGAGAGAGAAAGAGGAAAGCCCTAATGATGTGGAGCCTGCTCGACTCGGATGCGGTGGCCGAATCGGTAGAGCGTGGCCCTCGCGGGCGGGAAATTGGGAATTTGGTTCCTGGTCGAGTCAAACCAATGACTTATATAATTGATACTTGTCGCTTCCTAGCCTGGTGCTTGGCATGAATAGGATAGGGCGAGGTCTGGTTAGCTTACTGTCAAGATAATGTGACTGAGTTCGCTATTGGGTAATGGCGCCAGCGGCCTGATTTCGCCATGGGACAGCACTATAAAAGTCGCCATGAGTGTGCACTGTCACAAGTCGGTAGCCATCCTGATATTACCTCAGATGTTGAAAGGACGTAAATCTCCAACAACAAATCAACCAACCAACGAGACTCCATTCACACTCACAGCAAGTTCTATATTTTGTCTGAGGGTGCGGCGGGCGGGGGCTAGATGCGAGGGTGGGGGGGGGGGGGGCTCGGTTCTACTACCAGTAATAGTACTAGTAGCAATGCGCATAGGCAGGTGTGAAAGCCTACATCTGCGCATGCCCGCCGCACCACACACATTACCGCACCGCCCAACAGAACAGACGCAGCCGGTGAGAACGGGTCCTAATTAAAGAGGCGCGCCGTTATTAATCAGGTAATAATTACCCCCCGCAGCTTCCGGATCCTAAGATCAGTAATTCAATTAGATGCGCGACAAGCATCTGCATATGTCGACGCCAGGGGGCTCCTCCTCGCTCCTCAGCCCGAGTCTGCGCTAATTGTTTTCTCCGGAGCTGCTCTCCCTCCGCCGCTGCTGCCTGCGCCACATGGCGCTCCTCCGTTAAACCAACAAGTGCCGCTGGCCTACACATACTCCTTCCTACACAATCAGGTTGTGGCATCGTGTGTGTGAGAGTTTGGTTTGAGTTGGTCTGGGCCTTCTCTTTTCTTTCTTTCTTTCTTTCTTTCTTTCTGTCTTTCTCTCTCTCTGTTTCGTTCTCGGCACTACGTTCGACCAGGCGGGATGGCCGAATCAGTTGAGCGTCCATCTCCCGTTTTGGAAGATTGTGGTATTCTAACCCTCGGGTTCGAACCCTGGTGGACTCAAACTAATGACTTCAAAATTGATACTTGTCGCTTCCTAGCCAGGCTCTCGGCATTATTAGGATAGGGCAAAGACTGGTTCGCTCAGTGGCAGGATAATGTGACTGAGTGGGATACCAGGTAATGGTGCTGGTGGCCTTGTGTCCCAGTGGGGTGGCACTATAAAGTTGCCATGAGTGCGCACTGACACAAGTCGATACCTGTAATGATCCGACTTTCGATGTCGCCAGGACGAAAAACTTGAACCAACAAACATCCTACACAATCAGGTTGTGGAGTCATTTGTGTGTGAGTTTGGTTTGGGTTGGTTTGGGCTTTCTCTCTTCCTTTCTTTTCTTCTTTCCTTCTTTCCTTTTCTCTGTTTCTTTCTGGGCGCCACGTTCTGTTCACTGGGGAGCGCCGTATTCATTAAGGCACATGCTTAAACGCAATGCAAATCGCTCTTCTGCGTCGGAGGTGCAGATGCCATTTTGGACTTCTTTAACCACATCCGGTGGTGTTCGCATAATCCGTTGGGAATTTTGATAGCTGTGTTTGGGAATTTTCCCTAATGTTGCTCATTTGTGGTTGGTTGGTATCATATTTTTTCCCTCTAGGTTGGTTAATATTTAGAATATTACATTAACTTGTTACTGGAATTTAATGCTTACTACCAGAGTAAAATGATATTATTATCAACAGTATATATTAATGTTTAAGGCGTCAGTGCTCACGTGGGGTGGGGATGTGCAGCACCAAATGGATATAGATCAATATGAATATAATAATAATAATCTCCCTTCCTCGACTTTATACTCGCATAATGCTTATGCATCATATAAATATAAATTGAATTGGTTGTAGGTTGTTCAATTCATTTGAATCTGCCTTTACTTGCTTGTTGCATAAAGGTTTAAAATGAATAACTGCAGACTTGTTTCACTGTATTCTGATATTTTATTTTTATGTTCTCACTTGAAAATTAATCCTCTTAAAATTCCCCCTCCTCATGTGGTTTTAGTTGAGGATCATGCCAAGGGCGGTCGCTCCTGAAGTCGTAATAAGGAGTTCCTGCCGAAAGCCTTGAGCCTGACACTTTGCCTTATCTTATTGCCTGTTACCCAGGTAATTCCCATTATATACAGGTTGGGTGGTTGTGTTAGAGTGTTACATCTTTGCAACATTTAAGGTCATACCCGGACCAGTACCGACTCATGACAGTGCACACTCATGGCAACTTTGATAGTCCTGCCCCCGTCAGGCCACCGTCTCCATGGCCCGATATCCTACTGAGTAACATTATCCTGCTACTGAGCTAACCAGTCCTTGCCCTATCCTCTTAATGCCGAGCACCAGGCTAGGAAGCAACAAGTATCAATTGTATAAGTCATTGGTTTGACTCGACCGGGAACCGAACTCCCCATCGCAGCTACAGTTTACCAAGTTGAAGGAGGGTGGGTGGGGGGGCCGTAGGGGGGGATACACATACAGGTGCATTTGTATTTTTATCTCAGGTAAAGTATTTGCCAGGATACTTTCACTGTAATCTACATTAGAAGAAAGTTTATGCAAACAGTCCTACCAAGTTGGGAAATCAGGAATCATGTGGTTATAGGTGGTTGGGTAGTTCTTTGAGTTTGACGTCCTGACAACATCTACAGTCACATCAGGATGGATACCGACTTGTGAGATAGTGCGCACTCATGGCCACTTTTTAGTGCTGCCTCACTGGGAGACCTGACCGCCAGCATGATGACTTGATTTCGCCCTCAGTCCCATTATCCTGAACACTGAGCCAAACAGTCCTTGCCTTATCCTAATATAATGCCAAGCGCTTGGCTAGGAAGAGACAAATATCAGTTGCACATGCATACTATCATATATACATCAATACTTAGGTAAATATATTTGTTTATGATACATTATGAGCTATGAATGATGATCCTTAATTAGGAAAACTACTGGAATTATATAATAAGCCATGCCAAGGTATCTATCTCACCTCGCATCTCGCATGTGAAACCCGCCCGACCCGAGAACTGATACCCCTGCCAGCCACCTGGTGGATCGGCGTGACAATGCGTGCAGGGTGAGGTGATGTAATAGGACATGACAGGTTAGGGGATGCTATACAAGCGCCGCGCCGCGCCACACCATCCCCCCTCCCCCGAATACCCCGTCACTCTTCCCACTCTCTCCACCTTCTCTCCTCTCCCCTCCCTCTCACCCTGTCCCCCCTCTCCCTCTCTCCCTCTCTCCCTCTCCCCCTCCCCCTCTCTCCCTCTCTCCCTCTCTCCCTCGCTCGCCCTCTCCCTCTCTCCCTCTCTCCCTCTCTCTCAGGTTCCTCTTCTCTGTCTGCCCCTTTCAGGTGCCTACATCGCATGCCTGACACTGCGCCATTTGCACGCAACACGGCGTTTCAACAATTGGACAACAGCAACAACACACCCACCCATACGCCAAATCACGCCGAGACACAATCCCACGTGTTCACTACTCCCGATGGGCGCCCAATATATTCAAGTGTTGCCGATTAATAGATAGAGTGCACATGGCGGCGGACTGATGACATGACCTACCGCCCCAACCCCCCTAACTGCCGGCATTGACAAACACGCCCAGGACTTTGTTGGTGGTGGGGGAGGGTGGGGGTGGATGGGGTGTGAAAGTGGAGGTTTGCGTGTGGGCTCTCATCATAGCCAACATTAGTGTCGGATCCTGATATAACAATGGCTATAACAAAGGCTGGACAGGGGAACATGCCTTTATCATGGGGCCGTGCCATGCTCACCTGTTGATCGCTGCACATGTTGGTGTTGTTGTGTGTGTTCTTTGTGTTGGTTGTGTTGTTTGTATTGTTTGTGTTGTTTGTGTTGTTGGTGTTGTTTGTGTTGTTTGTGCTGTTGGTGTTGTTGGTGTTGTTTGTGTTGTTTGTGTTGTTGGTGTTGGTTGTGGTGTTGGTGTTGGTTGTGTTGTTTGTGTTGGTTGTGTTGTTTGTATTGTTTGTGTTGTTTGTGTTGTTTGTGCTGTTTGTGTTGTTTGTGTTGTTTGTGTTGTTTGTGTTGTTTGTGTTGGTTGTGTTGTTTGTGTTGTTTGTGTTGTTTGTGTTGGTTGTGTTGTTTGTGTTGTTTGTGTTGTTTGTGTCGTTTGTGTCGTTTGTTTCGTTTGTGTTGTTTGCGTCGTTTGCGTCGTTTGCGTCGTTTGCGTCGTTTGCGTCGTTTGCATCATTTGCGTCGTTTGCGTCGTTTGTGGTGTTTGTGTTTTTTGTGTTGTTTGTGTTGTTTGTGCTGTTTGTGTTGTTTGTGTTGTTGTGTTGTGGTGTTGTTGGTGTTGTTGGTCTTGTTGGTGTTGTTGGTGTTGTTGGTGTTGTTGGTGTTGTTGGTGTTGTTGGTGGTGTTGGTGCTGTTGGTGTTGTTGGTGTTGTTGGTGTTGTTGGTGGTGTTGGTGTTGTTGGTGTTGTTGTTGGTGGTGTTGGTGGTGTTGGTGTTGTTGGTGTTGGTGTTGTTGGTGTTGTTGGTGTTGTTGGTGTTGTTGGTGTTGTTGGTGGTGTTGGTGTTGTTGGTGTTGTTGGTGTTGTTGGTGTTGTTGGTGTTGTTGGTGTTGTTGGTGTTGTTGGTGTTGTTGGTGTTGTTGGTGTTGTTGGTGTTGTTGGTGTTGTTGGTGTTGTTGGTGTTGTTGGTGTTGTTGGTGTTGTTGGTGTTGTTGGTGTTGTTGGTGTTGTTGGTGTTGTTGGTGTTGTTGGTGTTGTTGGTGTTGTTGGTGGTGTTGGTGTTGTTGGTGTTGTTGGTGTTGTTTGTGTTGTTTGTGTTGTTTGTGTTGTTTGTGTTGTTTGTGTTGTTTGTGCTGTGTGTGTTGTTTGTGTTGTTTGTGTTGTTTGTGGTTGTGTTGTTTGTGTTGTTTGTGTTGTTTGTGTTGTTTGTGTTGTTTGTGTTGTGTGTGTTGTGTGTGTTGTTTGTGTTGTTTGTGTTGTTTGTGTTGTTTGTGCTGTTTTGTTGTTTGTGTTGTTTGTGTTGTTTGTGTTGTGTGTGTTGTTTGTGTTGTTTGTGTTGTTTGTGTTGTTTGTGTTGTTTGTGTTGTTTGTGTTGTTTGTGTTGTTTGTGTTGTTTGTGTTGTTTGTGTTGTTTGTGTTGTTTGTGTTGTTGGTGTTGTTGGTGTTGTTGGTGTTGTTTGTGTTATTTGTGTTGTTGGTGTTGTTGGTGTTGTTGGTGTTGGTGGTGTTGCTTGATGTGTTGTTTGTGTTGTTTGTGTTGTTTGTGTTGTTTGTGTTGTTTGTGTTGTTTGTGTTGTTTGTGTTGTTTGTGTTGTTTGTGTTGTTTGTGTTGTTTGTGCTGTTTGTGCTGTTTGTGCTGTTTGTGCTGTTTGTGCTGTTTGTGTTGTTTGTGTTGTTGGTGTTGTTGGTGTTGTTGGTGGTGTTGGTGGTGTTGGTGGTGTTGGTGGTGTTGGTGGTGTTGGTGGTGGTGGTGGTGTTGGTGTTGTTGGTGTTGTTGGTGTTGTTGGTGATGGTGGTGTTGGTGGTGTTGGTGGTGGCGGTGATGTCGGTGCTGTCGGTGCTATTGGTGGTGTTGGTGGTGTTGGTGTTGGTGGTGTTGGTGGTGTTGGTGGTGGTGTTGGTGTTGTTGGTGGTGTTGGTGGTGTTGGTGGTGTTGGTGGTGTTGGTGGTGGTGTTGATGGTGTTGGTGGTGTTGGTGGTGTTGGTGGTGTTGGTGGTGTTGGTGGTGTTGGTGGTGGTGGTGGTGTTGGTGTTGTTGGTGTTGTTGGTGATGGTGGTGTTGGTGGTGTTGGTGGTGTTGGTGATGTCGGTGCTGTTGATGCTATTGGTGGTGGTGGTGTTGGTGGTGTTGGTGTTGGTGGTGTTGGTGTTGGTGGTGGTGTTGGTGGTGTTGGTGGTGTTGTTGGTGGTGTTGGTGGTGGTGTTGATGGTGTTGGTGGTGTTGGTGGTGTTGGTGGTAAATTAATAGTGGTGGGAAAATATATATAGAGGGAGATAAAATATATAGAGATAATTAAAATTACTAACATGGGATATATTTAATTATAAACATACACACTTCGTTCTGGCAGACTTGTTAAAAAGCTTACCCATAGCCTTCAACAGTAATAGGTTATATAGACTACATCGCCATTTTAGCAGCGCAGTGCATTGTGGGATGCGTGGAAGAAAAACAAACCCGTGAGAAGCACATGGCTAATGCTAATACACCGGGTGCAGCTATGAAATGTGCTAGTTTCAGCTCATCTCAGCTCTTGTTTGAAACATAGAATACCAACTAAAAAATAGATATAATAAATTAAGATGTTAATCTTTTATCCAACATTGCATTTACATCAATATAATCAGCACATCTTATGCCATGTGCATTTAGATTTAGACAAATCTGGGCACTCAGGCTAGTGTTAGAGCCATAGCCAGAGTTAGTTTTACTTATTTTATTCATGTTTTTATTTATATCCTATGGTTAATGACATATGTAGAGCTAGGAAATGAGTAGGGTTAATCAGATATTGGTTATATATTTCTCTAAGACAAGTTTCTGTTCAAACATTTGGCATTTTAAAATTTAGAAAACAAATTAATAATGGTGATTTGGATATCAGCCTAAAGGTGACATTGTTTTGTATGTTTCTTAGCTCAAAATCTTTAACTATGGCTAGTTTTGTCTTAGATATATTCATCAGATCAATATATTGCATGTGTGCATACAAGTTTATGCCAAATTGTTATGTATTTGTTTTAATTTTGAATAAAATCAAACTTATTCCCTATGCATATCAGCAAACTCAATGGCCTTTATTGCTGCCAACACCGTTTTCAGCGCATGCGCAGTCGGAGCAGTGATCTCGTCTATCAAAGTTGCATATTCCGATGGTTTTGAGTTTCTGTCGTTTTTATGAGACACATATATTAAATTGATTGTTATAGTCTACATTCCTTTCCATTGAAGTTATCTTCATTTTATGTGGCTCAGTTTTGAGATATTGGAATGGCAAACATGTAAGTTTAGTTTTGGAAAGCATGTTATAACTCTGACACAATAGGCTTTAGCAGTAGCATGTTTTATTAAATTGCCTCAGTATTCCCTTCTATGTGGCAACAAATGCTTAATAAGTGCATTAGTAATAGTATCTAAGTTAGATGTCCAGAATCAATTCGCCGTCCTGATATGACCTTAGATGTTGCTAGGACGCAAAACAACAAACAAACAAAAAAACTGAATCAATTCGAGATAATTGTGTTGGTTTTGAAAATGTGATGGTTCATCGGTCCATGCAGCTTTAAATTAACGTAGTATATCCGTCTACATTGCAACAAATACTTACCAAGTCCAGTTGTTTCTAAGTTAGATATGTATTTTCAAATCTAGATACTACTTCTTCTTTGAAAATTTGATGGGCTTTATTCTGACTCTGCAACTTTAATCGAGCATAGTAATCAATGTGGATCTTTGGTCGTGGGTCAGCCAACAATCGGTACGGGTGTGCGCCACTTTACCCTCACTCTGGAGCTTCAAATTGACGTAGTATATCCGTCTATGTAGCAACAAATACTTAATAATTCCACTTGCATCTAAGTTAGATATGTAGGTTCAAATCTAAATAACTGTTTTGCTTTTAACAATTTGATGGGTTTTATTCTGACTCTACAACTTAATTCAAGTGTGGTAATCAGTTTGGATCTTTGGTCATGGGTCGGTGGGTCAGACAACAGTCGGCACCGGTGTGCCCGACTTTACCCTCATCGGCGGCGTAGAGCTCTTCACAGATGGCCACCCACCCACATGGCTAGCTGACACATGGAACAACATGAGTAATAACACCTATTACCGTCAACTGGCCTAATGCACCCTCACGTAGACAAGTATTTATATAATAGTTAATACACACACAGCTCACGCGCTGATGCATTTGTGGGTCCGGGGACACACGGGCACATGCAGTCAGTATAACCCTGGTCACATAGATGTTAGTGAACATAGTGAACGTAGGATAGATTAACGTGTGTGAAACGTGATATCACTACGTTAAACTACGTCAAGGAATGGCAGGTTTTGGTTGATCACCCACCTAATAGTATGGATAAATATTATGGTACGGATCCCGGTACGTTACGGTATGGATCCCGGTATGTTCAAGTACATTCAACTACGTTCAACTATGTTCAACTATGTTACCCTCCACTACCTTCAACTTCGTCCATTAACGGCTATGTGACTACGGCAGAACAGCCAAGGTTTTGTGCAGGTCAAAGTATGGTAGAGTATGCTAGAGTACAGTAAGAAGTATGCTAGAGTATGCTAGAGTAAGCTAGAGTATGATAGAGTATGCTAGAGTACACTAGAATATGTTATCATCACAGAGGATACGTCTTCCTCAAATGTCCAAAGCTCAAATCGGAACGCATGGCCCATACACATTCTTTACGCGTTCTCATCATGAAGAAGTATGGATGCCGGTGCGTTCAACTACATTCAACTATGTTCAACTAGGTTAGCCTCCACTACGTTCAACTAAGTTCACTAACATGTATGTGACGGGGCCTTTAGTGCCTACAGGCCGTGATGAATAGCGGAACACTGACACAGCATGGCACGGCAATCTGCCTGGTTGATACATATATGGACCATTACCTTCATAGTGAAATAGTGGTAGAAGTTGCCTGCGCGTGGTGGTAGGTGCGGTGATGCGCACGGTACCATAGTGGTGGATACTGTCCGGTACATGGGGATGCGGGGGTTGCTATGTGCATGGTATTATTACATGATCGTATGTACATTGGGTTTTTTGTTGTTTGTATTGTTTGTTGGGTGGTATGTCCTAGAAACATCTAAGGTCATACCAAACCCGTTAGCACTATGATCCAGTTTCCTACTCAGTCACGTTATTTTGAGACTGAGTTAACCAGCCCTTTGACCTATCATATTAATGCAGAGCGCCAGGCTAGGTAGTGAGAAGTATAAAGTTGGTACGTTATTGGTTTGACTCAGCTTGGGTTTGAGCTTCCAACCTTATGCGCGGGAAGCCTGCACTTTACCGAGTCGCCCACTGCGTCCTGTGCACCTTGAGGTAGATGGTGCAAAGTGAATGATTTTACTGTGAGATGGTGGTATGTATACTTGGTGTTATGAGTTTGGTGATAGTTTGTGTTATGTGCACGGTGGTAGATGGTGCAAAGTGAATGGTTTTACTGGTAGATGGTGCTATATACACATGGTGTTATGAGTTTGGTGATAGTTTGTGTTATGTGCACGGTGGTAGATGGTGCCATGTGAATGGTTTTACTGTTAGATGATGCTAAGTATATGTGGTGTTATGAGTTTGGTGATAGTTTGTGTTATGTGCATGGTGGTAGATGGTGCCATGTGAATGGTTTTACTGGTAGATGGTGCTATGTACACATGGTGTTATGAGTTTGGTGATAGTTTGTGTTATGTGCAAGGTGGTAGATGGTGCAAAGTGAATGGTTTTACTGTGAGATGGTGCTATGTATACGTGGTGTTATGAGTTTTGTGATAGTTTGTGTTATGTGCATGGTTGTAGATGGTGCAAAGTGAATGGTTTTACTGTGAGATGGTGCTATGTATACGTGGTGTTATGAGTTTGGTAATAGTTTGTGTTATGTGCAAGGTGGTAGATGGTGCAAAGTGAATGGTTTTACTGTGAGATGGTGCTATGTATACGTGGTGTTATGAGTTTGGTGATAGTTTGTGTTATGTGCACGGTGGTAGATGGTGCAAAGTGAATGGTTTTACTGTTAGATGGTGCTATGTATACATGGTGTTATGAGTTTGGTGATAGTTTGTGTTATGTGCACGGTGGTAGATGGTGCAATGTGAATGGTTTACTGTGAGATGGTGCTATGTATACGTGGTGTTATGAGTTTGGTGATAGTTTGTGTTATGTGCACGGTGGTAGATGGTGCAAAGTGCATGGTGGTAGACCAGGTTTGTGGTAAATAAGATTTAGTGGTAGATAGGGCGTAGTCATGGTAGTAGACCAGGTTTGTGGTAAATAAGGTTCGGAGGTAGTTATGGCTGGGTGAATGGTGGTAGACCAGGTTTGTGGTAACTAAAGTTTGGTGGTAGGTAAGACTAAATGCCCTGTTACATTACGATGCATCTCGCAAGCACGCCGCCAACGCATAAAATCACTTTTTTACATTGAGATGCATCAAACTTTTCGGCGAGGGGGGAAAAGTTGGACATCAGCGCAAGGTACTGGACGTAAGCATAGCGTCAGTCTGATGTAGTGGTAATGTATGTCGACGCATGAGAAGAATACCAACAAAAGTTTGGCACAATGTGTGGGTAATGTGCCTCTCATGTGTGCGGTGTTTACCTAGCAATGGCATAATGTGCTAGCAATGTTCCGCTAGCAACTGTTAAACATGTTGCACAATGTATGAGAGCATAGTGCCAGTGCATGAGCGACGCATGTCCAACGACAGTCCAGCATGTTTTGGTGTTGCGCTAGCGTGCACCCAGCACGCGCGACATTGGCTTAATGCATGAGTAACGCATACCAACTTGCGGGGGGGCTCCCGACCCACCCACAAAATGCTCATGGCACATTCGCAGAACGCCGGCGAACGTTATATACGTCAAGCGAGCGCCAGACACGGGCCTTACATACATTGAGATACAGTGGAGAAATGCCAACCACGCGCCGGCCATTCGCTATGCATACGGTAGAACAATGTCATCATACTTTGGCGTTATGTTGCCAATGCATGGACTGAATACTCTCTGTCAGAGGAACGAATATCAATGTAGGACAACGTAAGAACAAAATTCCTCCAGCCCACGTCTAACGTATCTCGATGTACCCTAACAAAGGGATAACATAAGCACCGATGCATTGTCATATGTCAAAAGTTTTGTGCATGCACAAAACTTCGCTGACCCCTTGACACGTGCCGTCGTATGTCGATGAAAATCTACGTCCATTGATGTATACCAACACATGCCTAACGCATGTGTAATGCATAATGACATATCCTGACATAGCGCCAAACAATCACATACATCACCGTACGTTTGCACGATGCATCATAATGTGACAGCCCCATAAGGCTTGGTGACTGATAATGGTGTATGCAAGGTGGAACACCGTGCAAGGTGTTAGACCAGGTTTAGGGTAATTAAGGTTTGGTGGGATATAGGGCTGTGTGCATGGTGGTAGACCATGTTTGTACTGAATACGGTTTGATGGGAGATAGGGGTGTATGCATGGTGGTAGACGAGGTTTGTGGTAAATAAGGTTTGGTCGAAGATCGGGCTGTGTGCATGGTGGCAGACTAGGTTTGTGGTAAATAAGGTTTTGTGGGAAATACGGTTGTGTGCATGTTGATAGACTAGGGTTGTGGTAAATAAGGTTTATTTGGTGGCAGATAGGGCTGTGTGAATGGTAGTAGACTAAGTTTGTGGTAAATAAGGTTTGGTGGGAGATAGCAGTGTATACATGGTGGTAGACTAGGTTTGTGGTAAATACGGTTTGATGGGAAATAGGGGTGTATACATGGTGGTAGACTAGGTTTGTGGTAAATACGGTTTGATGGGAAATAGGGGTGTATAGATGGTGGTAGACTAGGTTTGTGGTAAATAAGGTTTGGTGGGAGATATGGCTGTGAGCATGGTGGTCTGCCAGGTTTGTAGTAAATAAGATTTGGTAGTATGTGGAGCAATATGCATGGTGATAAGGTTTGATGGCAGATCGGGGCAGAAGCAGACTTTGGGAATATGTCAGTGCTTGTTTAAAGCTGCATAGTCTGATGTAAACATAAACTTTTCAAAACCAAAACAATTATTAAGGTTTGATTCTACATATCTAACTTAGATACTGGTGAACCTATTAAATATTTGTCGCCACAGAGAAGGGAATACTGAGTCAATTTAATAGACCAGGCTACTGCAGAAGCCTAACGTGTCAGAATGTGTGCATGCTTGCCAAAATTAATATTGCACTTCAAATATCTGCAAAATTAGCCATTTAAAATAAAAGTTACTTCAAACTAAAGTAAACTAGGTTATCGCGACCAACCTGATATATTTATTGCAGTAAATGACAGAAACTCAAAAGCATCAGATTATGCAGCTTTAATAATGCCAATGAGAACCCTGACCCTTTAGACCGTTGGCCACGACCCGCCGTTCATCCTAGGCCAAGTACGTAATTACCTAAATATGGCTCCAGCTTAATTAGCCTACATACCGGGAGAGTGACTGACTGACTGCACTTGTCGCTGACATACTTATGATGAACCCTGATGGTGTGCACGAATAGGTACTTACTGGATATTACCTCATGTAATATCTAGTAATTAATATGGATTAATGCTTCGTTTGTTTTGTTACTTTGCATTGCTACGTAATTGCCATTATGTGTAAATATAATATATATACTATATCTATATATATGTATACAATGTATATAAATGGGGACCAGACGGGATGGCCAAATGAGTTGAGGGTCCGTCTCCCCTTTGGTAAATCATGGTATTCGAACCCTGATCGAGTCAAACCACTGACTTAAAAATTGATACTTGTCGCTTCTTAGCCAAGCGCTCAGCATTATTAGGATAAGGCAAGGACTGGTTGGCTCATTGTCAGGATAATGTGAGTGAGTTGGATATCAGGTCATGGTGCTGGTGGCCGGGTCTCCCAGTGGGGCAGCACTATAAAGTCACCATGAGTGTGCACTGTCACAAGTCGGTGCCCATCCTGATATCACCTTAGTATGTTGCCAGGAGATAAAACTCCAACAACCAACCTCCGTATATAAATGGAGCAACCTTTCTGTCCCATATAACTTTCACATTCCTAACATTTGACCCTCTGACACATGATCCTCCTGGCTTACGGTGACCTTGACCTAATTAAGTCCCATTACCAGGCAATAATTTACCCAGACAACAGTAGGACTATGCCGTCCTGTCTTCATTTGGTAATAATTTAAAAAAACATTCTGGCATGACCCACTTTGCGTGATATATTTCGTATACTTTTCATCACGCAATCCAGTATATCGCACTCCATTTACTATTTATACACATCCATAAAAGGATACTTATTCCATTTCACAAATATTTAACTGAACAATTGTATCAATTATATCAGTGTGAAAAACATAATTTAAAAAAAAGAAACCGATGATATTTATACCGCACCGATATAAACCGTGAATATGTTAATATAATTGGTGGTCATATATGCCACGATACGATGGAAAATTCTTGGATCAAAATCAGGAAATGTGACAAGATAATATCCATACCGCACCGGTATAGACCGTGAATATGCTAATAGAATGGTGGTCATTTATGCAAGGATATGCTGGGATCTTCACTCATGTAGTCAGTCTAACAATACGGATATTCCGACTTCCGCTGGTGCCTCAGGAAGGACTGAAGCTGATACCCAACACGCCGGGTCACAGCTATAGCTTACAGACCAGGCTAGTTCGTCACCCAGCCCCGTTCTTCGCTATAGACTCTATATGTTGGTAGGATGTTTGGAGGTGTGGATCTGGGAGTGGACAAGCGGGGAGATGGGGAGGTGGGGTTGTGGGGTTGTGGGGTTGTGGGGAGGTGGGGAGGTGGGGAGGCGGAGAGGGGGGAGGTGGGGGTTGTGGGGATGTGGTGATGTGGGGGTTGGTGGGGATGTGGGGATGTGGGGAGGTGTGGGAGGTGTGAGGGTGGAGGGGTGGAGTGGTGGAGGGGTGGAGGGGTGGAAGGGTGGAGGAGTGGAGGAAGTGGGGGAAGTGGGGGAAGTGGGGGAAGTGGGGGAGGTGGGGGTGGGGGAGGTGGGGGGTGGGGAGGTGGGGATGTGGGGAGGTGGGGAGGTGGGGAGGTGGGGAGGTGGAGAGGTAGAGAGGTGGGTGGTGGTGGTGGGGAGTTCAGGAAGTGGGGGGTGAAGATATAGGAAGGTGAGGTGGGGTAATATGAGGACATGGGGATGTGAGGCGGGAAGGGGTAAGAGTAGTGTTTCTGCATTGGGATAGCACACCTTTTGCTTACGGCCCAAAATTCAGAGGGTCCAATATTTAGGACATACTCAACAAAACCTCGTTGTGTCCCTCTCTACGAGACCAAACCCCATATTAGCGACTGGGATCCTCAAATCTCAGACAGGTGACCAACAGTAGTCCTACCACATCACCACAAATGTCCCAGTTGTGATGTGGTTCCGTGGGAGGAGGGAGTGCTTTAACAGCATGCTGACACTTCTGACACTGTGACAGTATTGTGACTCTTGTTGTGTCTGCCCATTGACAGCTGGGCTTAGGCTGGTGACAGAGTCGGATAGGTGCTTAGAGTGGTGTAGGGCGGGAGGGAGGGTGGTGAGGGTGCGTGGGTGTAGACATTGTATGTGGGGTAGGGGAGTGTGACGCGGAGGAGGTAAGTGTGTTGGGGGGTGTTAGGAGTGTGCGTGCGTGTGGAGGGGGAGGGGGAGGGTGTTGGTGGCGGTAGGAGTGTATCCTGGTGAGTAGCAGTGTCGGTTGGAGGTGGGGGAGGGCGTGTGGCAGTGTAGTGTTGAAGGCATGTCTGCCAGAAGGGGGTGGGGCAGGGCGTGTGGGATTGGGAGTCAGAGTGTAGTGTTGAAGGTAGGTGTATCAGGAGGAGGTGGGGAGGGTGTTGGCGTGGGTAAAACGGAGTGTGTCGTGGAGGGTATGTTTGCAGGGCTGTTGAGGGGTGTGGGCGTGTGACTGTGAGAAGAGAAGCGGGGGTGGGGGGGAGGAGTGTGGGAGGGAGGAGGGAGGAGGGGGTGGGGGGAGGAGGACGGGGCGTGAGGACGGAGGGGTGGGGGTGGGAACGGAGGGTGGAGTGTGAGGAGTGTGAGAAGTGAGTGAGGAGTGAGTGAGGAGTGAGGAGGGAAGAGGGAGGCGGGGTGGGGAGGGAGGGGTGGAGGTGGGGAGGGAGGGAGGGCGTGCATGATGCATTGCACTGTGTGACAGTGACTGTAATCTGGCCGAGTACAACAGGCCTCTGGCGGCAGACGATGATCCATCTTGCGGCAAGACCCCAGAGCAGTCACCACCGAAGCATTTGTCACGACCCGCGCCAGTCACCAGCGACCGCCCGCCCGTTTGAAGGGCCCGGCTGGACATGACGGACGAGGCCGATTACTGCCCGCAATGAGCCCTGTTGTCGGCAAGTCATCGTTTGTTTAAAAGTAGTTAAAGCCGAGGCTTGAAGGACCTACCATGGGCCTCCCCTGGCCGGGAGCCAGTGAAACAGCACCGGTGCCTCCTTCGCCGGGCCTCCCTGGGCCTCCCCGGGCCGGGAACCGGAGGAGCAGCACCGGGGCCTCCCTGAGCCCCCTCGATCCTCCCTGGGGACGGGAGCCGCAGGAGCAGCCTCGGTGCCTCCGCAAAGCCTCCCTGGGCCTACCCGGGCTGGGAGCTGGAGAACCAGCCCCGGGGCCTCCTCGGGGCTCCTCGGGCTGACCCGGTGTGGTGGTTTCAGCGTGTTCCCGTGCTCAGACGTGTCCCTCGCTTCTGCGCATGCGTCAGAATCTAATAAACATGGCCGTAATCGATTAACACTACCCGGGCGACTCGGGTCATCCCAGTCATCAGAATTTCAAATAGAACACGGCGAGTGGAGTCAACAAATACACGTGCCGTGTGCCAAAAAAGAATAACTTAGATTAATTAAATTGAAATATAGGTAAACTAGGCCATCATAAAATACTTTAAATCCTATTTTGCTGTATTTTTTATCGGCTATTAAAAAAAAAAAAAAATTCTCCACCCGAGCGCGGAGAAGCGTATTCGATTATTCGACCCAAGATTGTAGGATGTGCGCATGCGCCAATAAGTGTCTCGGGTGATTCGAGTTGATGCGAAATCCGCGCATGCGCAGAAGCAACGGGACACGTCTGAGCACGGGAACATGCTGAAACCACCACACCGGGCCCGGAGTCGGAGGAGCCGCCTCGGGCTGTGCATCGGTGTCAGGGCGAAGGTACCCACCTGTGAACCATATGGACACTGCATAGCGACACGTAGACTTACCTACAGGCCACATCCGTCAGTGTGCAAGGAGGTAGGCCTGAAGTCCTTGCCGGTGAGTGCGCACTGTCACCAGTGGGTACCCGTCCTGTATGTGACATTAGATGTTGTTAGGATGTAAACCAACAACAAACAAACACACATTGTCAGTGGAAATGACATGGCAGAAAAGTCCCAGATGTCCGCCTTGTTCTACACCAACGAAGTGCGTGGAGTTGCGTGCATGAATACAAGCTTGCGTGTTCACATTCCGATGGTTGTGAACTTCGGCACTTTTCCGCCCTAGATAAATTAGGTTGGTCATTGTGATCTAAGTTACATTAGTTTCAAGTAACTTCTATTTTAAATGGTTAAATAAGGAGATATTTGAAGTGAAAACATGCCAAATTATTTTAGCTAAACATGCGCCATAGGTTTCAACAGTATATTATATTGGCTTAATATCAACTTCTGTGCAGTGACACATGCTGAATAAGCGCACCAGTATCTAAGCAGAATATGTAGTGATCAAATCTAGGTATGTGTTTTTGGTTTTGAAAATGTAATGATTTCATCAGATTATCCAACTTTAATGTTGCATACTTTCGATGACTTTTGGAAGCTTGCCTTATTTCTTTTTAGATAAATAGATCAGATTGACCAGTATAACCAAGTACTAGTACTAGTCCTTAGTCTGGAGTAACTTCGATGAAAAGTGGCTAACTTTGGCGCAATTGGAACTAAAAGAACCCAAGATAATGTAGACAAGCTTGCGCAAATTCCCGGAGCTATGACACAGATTCCCATCTCGCGATGGCCACGTGATCTAAGACTGACATACTGTGACCTGACTTAAGCCACGCATGGTACTAAGAATGAGGACAAGACTAATGAGGTCACAATATTGACCTAATTGTTCAGTGGTGGCCCTGCTTAATGGCTTACTCAAAGTACTTGTCCAAAGGCAGGGCATCATAAATTCACGGTTTATTCGTTCTATGATGTCCCAAATCATTAATTACTACATCAGTATCTAAGTTGAAGATATATCATGAAATGTGTCCCAAATCACTAGTTAATACAGTAGTATCTACTACTTTGAAGGTATATCATTAAATGTAGGTAAGTGTCTTGGTTTTCAGACAAAATGCTTCATCGGACCATGCAACTTTAAATGGTGAGATAAACCCTCTCTCTCTATTAATTTTCTTATTTATAGAAAGACTGCAGTCATGCAGAAGTAGCCATTCTAAATGAAATCTGTCCATCCTCATGCACAGGAAGATTATCTGGTGCATACAGATTATGCAAATATTGTTGTGAATGTAATAAAACTCCTGGGAGCGGGACGTAGCTCAGGCGGTAGCGTGTCCGCCTGTGAAGGTTTGGGTCAATGGTCATCCGATCGATCCTGCTCAGTGGACCGACCCATTTGCAGTTTGGATTAGTTTCCATTCCAACCAGTGGTCCACAACTGGTTCATTAAAGGCTGTGGTATGTGCTGATCAGATAGAGTAGCCTATGTGCAGCAGCGGGTTTCCTCCAAAGAAATATGTCAGAATGACCATATGATTGATGTCTAATAGCTGATGATAAAAATCGATGTGCTCTAGAGGCGTCATTAAATAAAACAAGCTTTCGTAATAAAACTCCCGGTACGAGACTGAAGGAGGGAGGGGTGGGAGTGTGCCGTTGGAGCGACCTGGAGGGCTGGGGACCTGCTACAAACCATTATGACTTCCCCTCGCCACCAGCCCCGGTCTGGTCAGCATACCTCTCAGCCCACTCTCAAATGGAAACTAGTTTTTGAATCGAAATAAACATCACTCTTTTGTGTACCAGCCACAGCTTATGTCTTGTCTCTTCTTTTCGATGAGCAATAATATATAAACAGGTTCTTTACTTGTTTTGGATTTTTTTTAAAGCACTCTTCTACTACAACAATATACATTCCTAGGTTATGTATACATCCTTCTCTGAAGTCCTCGTCTTCCCCGACTAGCGCAACCCTCACGACCACGACCACAATTGCCCCCTCCCCCCAACACACACTTAGCAACCACACACAAAAAAACCCAAAGATACATAACGTGCCTGGGATGAGAGCGAGCATCACGCCACCCCCTCCCCAAACACCCACACCCACCTCCCCACATACCACACACATACTCTCTCTCATACACACACACTCACTCACACACTCACTCATAATGCCCCTGTCACACTACGACGCTTCTCGCCGGCGACCGGTCAACGTGTGGTGTTTTTGGGCGATAATTAGTGAAATATCGAGACGTGCTGGGGGCGCGTTATGCGCGCGTCGGTACACGTCGGTACACGTCTTTGTCGCCGGCGAGTCGCCGACGAAAGTCGGCGCGCGTTATTGGTCGCTGAGTGTTTTGAACCTGTCCAAAACTTCCAACGCGCGGCAACGCGCGGGACGAAATGGGTAAGAACGCTAGGAGGACGTTAGGCGCGCGTCGCGCTGCGTTGGACGCGCCGGCATAACGTTATGGGAATGCTAGAAAGACGGCGCGCGCGCGGGAGGGTCGTTGCTCACGCGTCGCGCAAACTGGGCCATTTTTGTTTTACGCCCTACCAACATTTAAGGTTAAATGAAGACGTCGCGCCAAACTTTTTTTTTTTTTTCCCCAGCGCGTATACACACGTTGGCGGCGCGCGCATAACGCGCCGCGCTGACGCCGATCTTTTCTCCCAAACCGCCGAAAAGTTTGACGTTTCTCGACGCGCAAGATTTTATTTCCAACGCTGACGGATCGCCGGGAGAAGCGTCGTAGTGTGACAGGGGCATAACAGTTAGCGAATTGCGATGTTGGACCATGCGCGTGGATCTATAATCAGGGCTTTTTTTTTATTGGGGTCTGCTTGCCGCTACATTACCAGCTCATATCGCGTCGGCCATATCGATAAACTGGGCGTGCTTTTTCATATGAGCCTCACCTCGTCAGTGCTGTTTGATATGGGCGCTCGGGGGGAAGGCCCACCAACGCAGCTACGGCTCGTCAAATTACAAGGCTGTATACAGTGTTTTACGGCTCTATTATGGGATTCTGCTGCTATAGCGATTGACATGGCAATGATCCATGCAGATTTTGTAATAAACCAGCTACAAATGCGTTGCTATGCTTATTCAGCCGCTCAGCTGAATTATACCGACGTCAGAAATGAAAGCGCTTGATGGTGGAATGAATTGTTATGGTGATGTCATTTTGAGGGAATGCTACTTCTAGTAAGTAGTCCATCATTTTGTTTTGTTTTGTGATGGGTGTATTTATGCTGCCCATAACGGTTAAGTCTAATGACTTGTTTTTGCCGCTAGACAGTAATAGTCTTGTGACTCCCCTTCTTTTTATCACTTTCAGTTGTTGCGTAGCTAACTACTGCATGCATTCTTTCTCTGTTTGTAAGCATTCTCCCACATTCCCCAATCCTCTGTGAGTTTGTTTGTTCTACAATCGGATAATTGTTTGGTTACCAAAAGTTAATTTATACGAGTGTCTTCACCTTGCTGTGTTAGTGCTCATTAGGTTTTGATGTTAAGTTTCAAGTTTACCTTTTGTATGTATCATACCTAGCATCTATACCCTCTAAAAGGTTGCTTGAATTATCAGTGTATTTTCTATTTATTTATCTATCTTTCTTTTTCTTTTTTAATTCATGTTCTGTGTTGTTGTCATTAGTCTAGCAGTGCATTTAGCTCTCTTTTTTTATATTAATAAACACCATGTATTTAACGAAATGAACACGGCCAGGTGGGTGGGATACCACTCCCCCTTCACCCCCACGTGCTTGATTCTTGCTTCTAGGAGGATCGTAAAACCAACAACTTGCCAAATTGATGCTTGTCGCCACCTGCCCCAGAGCTTGCCATTGAGATAGGGCAGATATTCCTAAGCTCCATGTCAGGACCACGTTCTTGATTGATTGGTGGTTGCTTTATGCCGTGTCGGCAGCATAGGCCATATTCACGGCGAGACTGCTGCGTCGGCGCTAGCGACGCTTTATTTGAATGGAGCAACACTATATAGCTACAATGGATGTGTAGTGTCATTGGCATGCTGGCGACACTGTATTTGAATGGAGCAACACTATAGAGCTACAATGGGTGTGTAGTGTCATCGGCATGCTAGCGACACTGTATATGAATGGAGCCACCCTATAAAGCTACAATGGGTGTATAGTGTCATTGGCATGCCAGCGACACTGTATTTGAATGGGGCAGCACTATAATGCTACAAAGGGGTTATAGCATCATTTGAATGATAGCGACACTGTATTTGATTGTAGCAGCACTATAAAGCTACAATGAGTGTGTAGTGTCTTTGGCATGCTATTGCTAGCGACTCTGTATTTCAATGGGGCAGCAATATGTTAAGGCTGAAGATTATGGTGTTAGCATTTCGACGTCCATGCCAAAATAAAATGAGTATGTTTTCACATTAAATATTTCACAAGTTAATTATTGATAATAAAAATTACGTCAATCTAAAGGAAGGTAAACTACATAGACGAACCTAATATCTTTAAAAAATGCAGAAACTCAAATACTGAGCCCTGGCAGCACAACACAATCTCCACCAAAGAGGCTTTGCACCTTGACACCGACACCACATTCCCCACCGCGCATGCCTCAAAGGCAACACTTAACCACTGCTCGTTGATGGCAGACCAAAAACCCTGACCGTCAAGGACACGGCTAAGGTTATTTGTGCACCAGCTGACACCTGAGCAAATTTACCTTGGTGATACCTGAAATGCTGGCAAACAGGAGGATGTTCTACCATACAACAAGTTTTCCGACTGCTCTCATGTTTGTGTCTGGGTTTCGCTCGAAAACGTTTAATGGTGTTGGTGAATTTGATTTTCTCTACCAGGCCACTCTCAACCGGAAGAAAATCATTATGGAAACAGATAAGTACTGTTAACATAATATATATAATAGATGTAGTATATGTAATATATTAATGTAATACATGTAATACATGTAATACATTTAATACATGTAATATGTGTAATACATGTAATATATATAATATATATATAATACTATACTATGCATACTATATATACTAGATATATAATATACATAATATATACAATATATATAATATATATAATATATATAATATATATAATATATATAATATATATCATTGCAGCATCGGTACACAGGACGAGGAGGCATGACGTTGGGATAACATGGCATTTATTCCGGGCGGCCCCCGGGGGCATTACATGATGTGAGCGAGCCGGAGGCTGCATGGAGCAAAGTCATGGGGTGATCGCGGTCAAATATGAGAGTGGGATGAGTGAGGCGAGACATATGAGCATAGGCGATGAACATGTGTATATAGTGGTTATTAGCGGGTAGCATAAATAACCTATTGTAATATAATATGATATGTAATTATAGTAATTGTTTAGTATAATTGTTATATTATATGGCGATATTAATTATGTGAATTGCTGGTTAATTAATAGCGATGTATGGTATAATGATAATATATATATAATTTCTTATGATTAAGTGCGGAGTGGGTGGGTGGGTAAAGAAAGTTAGGTGTGGTCAGTCCTGTTGTTGGGAGCGGAGTGACCAGTGGTGTGTGTGTTAGGGAGGAGCTGGTGTGTGTGAGTGGTTGTGTGCTCAGCGAGCAGCAGGCAGGCAGGGAGCAGTGAATGTAGGTCGAGTGAGTAGGGGGGTGGTGCAGTGAGGAGTGTGGGTACCCCCATTTGAGTCCGCCGCCCCCCCCCCCCCCCCCCCCCCCCCCGGCCACGGGGAGGGGGGGGGAGAGGGGGGGTCCAACGGCCTCGCCGACCCGTGCACCCCGCAATGACCCCGAATGACCCCATGGTCATTCACCACCATTGCAGCATCGGTACACAGGACGAGGAGGCATGACGTTGGGATAACATGGCATTTATTCCGGGCGGCCCCCGGGGGCATTACATGATGTGAGCGAGCCGGAGGCTGCATGGAGCAAAGTCATGGGGTGATCGCGGTCAAATATGAGAGTGGGATGAGTGAGGCGAGACATATGAGCATAGGCGATGAACATGTGTATATAGTGGTTATTAGCGGGTAGCATAAATAACCTATTGTAATATAATATGATATGTAATTATAGTAATTGTTTAGTATAATTGTTATATTATATGGCGATATTAATTATGTGAATTGCTGGTTAATTAATAGCGATGTATGGTATAATGATAATATATATATAATTTCTTATGATTAAGTGGCCAAGCCAAGTATTGTTCGTGGTAGAGTGTTATTTTTGGACCATGGCATTTACCAAGGCAGAGTTGACTCTGGTCGAGTCGCGTGTGTCAATGTATACCTTATGGGCTTGTGAGGCCCAGCCACCAAATCGCTGGACCTCCAGTTCGGAGCTACCGGATGCGAATGCCACGGTAGCAGCCGCCCTCCGGATGGCATGGAGAGTGAAGGGCTGTTGGTGCGGGTGGGGTTGCTGGGCGTCGCGCCATGCCCTAGCAATGTAGGGGATGGACATGGTCTGTCCGTCCGCCGGGAAGACCAGCAGGGGTTGTGTTGGGTGCCGGGTGGGTGCTATGCCGATCATGCGATTGTATGCATTGACCGGGCATAGTCGTGGGTCCGGGCTGGGCGCCAGCCGGATGGTCCTCGATCTGCCGTTGGCTTGCATGTTTTTGGCCCATTTCTGGTCGATGATGAGGTGGGCATCCTCGACCCACACGTCTTGTCTGGAAGCATGGCGCGTCGGGTCGTAGGTCGCTGCAGATCTTGGTGCCACCTCGGATTGTCGGGCTCCGGTGTAGAACATCACCAATATGGCGAAGGCCACCACCTGCCCCTGTGGCGAGTGTGCGAGGTGGATGACCGCCGTCCTGATGACGCTCACTGGTGCATGGGCCTGCTGCCTGGGCCTGTGGTCCTTGGACCTCTTGAGTGCATCGAGCGCCAGGGTGACCGTGATGTGGTCGAGGGGGGTCACCGGGGCCTCCTTGATTTTGAGGAAGAGCCTGACGTGTGACACCGAGTTCGCCACTGATGATGGGCACAAGTGGTCCGCGCGCTCTTCTATCCAGCACCTCAGCTGGATCGGGGTCGGCTGGAGCATGTCGACCGCGTAGTTGCGGCAGTGTGCCGTGTAGTTCCGGATCGTCGCGTTGTAGTTGGCCCAGGTCCCCGGCGCCCTCGCGTCGGCCTGCCTGGCCTCGGCCGCCCTGTGCAGTCTGCTGTATTCGGCCCCTGTGGACAGAAAGAGGTTGCAACGGGCTGTAGTCAAGGAGGGCTGGTGGTATGGGGGCGAGGTGTTTACGTTGGCAGATCTGGATCGCCAGGTCCCTGTGGCGTGGACTGATGTGGGCCCTGCTAAGGGCATCGGCGACTATGTTCTGTTCGCCTGGGATATGGTGGTATGTGAGCTTTATGTTACGTACCGCCTGGAACATCCAGGCGGCCCTGGCTATGCTGAGGAGGCGGGGGTCCTGGCCCTTGCCGGTGGTTAGTACGTGGACTGCCGCCATGTTGTCACAGTGTATGGCTATGTGACCTCCATGGTCCTCAGGGCGTGCGAGGGTATGTAGGGCGACGAGGACGTTTAGTGCCTCTATCTGTGTGATGCTGTCGTTCTTGTTGTGGTAGCCGTGGGTGAGGGGCATGGAGTAGGCCCATGTGTCGTCTGCCCCACCTATGCCGCCGAGGCAGGCATCGACAACGATTTCCCTGCCTGGGTCGTTGGGGGGTATGATTGCCGAGCCGTTCCATCCGCTGGTGAATGCGGGGAACCAGGCGAGGTCGGCCCTCATGTCGTCGGTCATGGCTGTGCGTTGGCCGGTCATGCCCCTTAGCGCCTGGAGGAGGCGGCCGACAAACAGGCGAGCGGGGTGGATGCACTTGGATAGGTGGAGCAGCTTCCCCAGTAGCGACTGAAGTCGCTTCCTTGTGATGTGAGTCCTGGCCGCGGCCGCGTGTACGAGGCTGATGGTGGCGTCGACCTTGTCGAGGGGCATGGTCAGTGTCATGGTGGTGGCATCTATGTGTATGCCCAGCCACCGGACTGATCGCGCGGGGGGCTGGGTCTTGTCCCTGGCCTCGGGGAGGCCGAGGTCCTCGAAGAGCTGTCGCGCGACGGCGAAGTGGGCGTCGGCGGTGCGCTTGTCGGGGGCGACGACGATGAGGTCATCGAGGTACATGGTGGCCGCGATGCCACGCCCCCTGAGGATGTAAGTGATGGCCTCGGCCACCCTCTGGATGTGGCAGCTGGATCCTCGGGCTCCAAATGGGACGGAGATGTCAAGGTAGAAGCGCCCCTTCCAGCGGGCGCCGAGCAAGGGCCAGTCGAGGGGCAGGAGCGGAAGTTTTTGTATGCTCGGCTGATGTCCATAGTGAACATAAAGCTGCCGCGCCCGCACCCGCTTAGTTCGCGTGTGAAGCCCTCTACCGTTGGCAGGCAGTGGTCGCGGGTGTGGCCGAGGGCGGTGTTCTTCATAATGTACGCGTTGACGGATGTAGCGGCGGGGAAGGATAGGTCGGTGATGATCCTTCGCTTGGTGGGGTCTGCCTTCTGCCTGGTCATGATCGGTGATGCATGGAACCAAGGGGCGAAGGGGGGGGGCGTCGTGTGGGCCATATAGGGCGCCGCACTCGGTCTCTGTGTTAATGTAGTCGTCGACTGCACCGGGGTGCTGGGCGGCGCTTGGGTGGTTGGCTACCTCACCGGTGCCAGAGGTGGGTCCCATATAGCCGAGGGGAAAGCCGTATGTTAGGAAGTCGATGAGCTGTCTGTGGTCGGCAGAGTCAGAGAGGCTGGCGCGCCATTTGTCGACACATATACCGCTGGGGACGGGCACCCGTGCGGCGACAGCATTAGGGAGGCCGGTTTCACGCACACGTCGGTATATGTCTGCTATGTCGGTGGATAGGCCGGGGGCGGGTCGAGGCCAGTGGCGTATTCGGTGTTCGCTTAGTGCGTGAGGGCTGGTTTCGATTGCGCTGCCGGGTAGGGTGGGGGAGTCGTGGGTACAATGAAGCCTTATGCGTTTGAACAGGTTTTGTCCGTTGTGTGCTCCATCCCGGCCGAGTCGGTCAGCTTTGATGTGTACCAGGCCGTTAGCGGTGGCCCCCCCGGAGTGGACGGGCGGGGGCGTTGCAGGGGGGGGGTGGACCTGAGCCGGGATGAGAGGCGTCGGTGCGGGGTGGTGTGGGTGGAGTGGGTGGGCGGGCCGGTGGTGTGGGTGGGTGGCGGCTGCCGTGCGGGTGTGGCGAGAGGCATGGCCATTGACTGGTGCTGGGCCATGGGGTTTAACGAGGGCTGGGGTGGGGGGGTCGGCGTGGGGGGGTTTTGCGGGGGGGTGGGGGGGGGCGGGTCCCGGTGCTCCCTCGCGTCCCGTGGCATCAGTCCTTTGTGGCATCCCTTGCTTTGCGCCTACACTGCTGCTGTGAGTGATCGAATCCGATCTGTGTCACCTTGTAGCAGTAGGCGCACGCATGCACCACATCGTCGGGTCCGTCGTGGTGGCGTTGGGTGAGGGTGCAGCGCCGTGGGGAGTTGTAGGCGGCACACGGGCGCTCATGTGTTTCCAGCTCAATTCGGCCACGTGCTTGTTTGTTGTTGTCACGTGGAGCGTTGTTGTTGTCACGCGCACTAGGTCTGCCCGCCCTGTCATCGGGGTTGGGCGTGGCCGTGTAGTAGGTTAGGCGTTCGTGCTTCATGTCTGACCTGTCACTCCATCGCATCTTCCTCCTTTCGATGCTGTCAAATATGCGCTGGGACCAGCTGCGCACCATCGGCCAGGGCTTCGTTTTGCACTCGTCGGTGATGCACCTGAAGTGGTCCAGCATGTCGAGGAAGTCCCGTGGATCATACACCTCATTGTCGTCTATCAGGGTCATGAACGCTGAGAGGTACTCTCGCTCGGTCATAGTGCCACGGGCCGCCAGCTTCTGGGCGGCTGACTGGCAGTCAGTGCGATCTAGATACATATAGGGCTTGGATATGGGGTTGGTGATGAACATGTCGTGCATCACGGCACGCCTACCTTGGAGCCTTCGGTGCCTTGCCTCGTATCTTGCGACGTCGTCGTCTATGGATTGCAGTCGCTGCATCCTGAGCTGCTGCTCGTCACGTATGTCAGCGTCCCTCCCTGCGGGTGGGGCGGGTAGGCGGGCGTATGGGTCGCGCCACCCACCCAGCTGGCGGTCAACGTAGGCTGGGTTGTATCCGGGCGAGAGGGACCTGAGCCTGTGCCGGGCCGGGGGGGGCGGCCCGCCCGCCGGGTGGTGGTGTTGGGCTGGAGCCGCGGCACGCGCGGGCGCGGGGGCCACGTGGTCAGCGGCAGGCGGGTGGGCTGCGGCGGGCAACACGTGGGCTGCGGCGGGCACCACGTGGGCGGGGGGGGGCGGCGGAGAGGGTTGTCGGGCGTCCCGCTCCCCACGGGCCGGGGGAGGCGCACGCACGTGGTGAGCGTCGCGCTCGGCGCCCTGCCGTGCTATGTCCATGATCGCATCCTGAATGGCCGCCATGCGGGTATCCATTCTAGCCTCCATCCGCGCCTCCATCTGTCGGAGCTTGGCATCGACCCCACTGCCGGGGGAGGTCGGTCGGGCCCCGATCGCCGGGGAGGGCTCCCGGTCCGCGCGCGCGACCGGGGACGCCGGAGACCGCTGCCCCGCCGGGATGTATGAGTCGTCAGTGTCCTGGGGAGTGCTGCTCCGCGCTCCCCTGCTGTCTCCCAGGTCCAGCTTAGGTAGTATCCCGGTGGCGGCGGAGGGTCCTCCCTTCGCCTTGTTCTTGGACCCCGGGGGCCTCCCGGCCTTCCTGCTCTTACCTGAGGACCCATTTCTCGGCATGTTGTGTGTGCGTCGGTGGTTCCGACGGTGCCAAAGAAAGTTAGGTGTGGTCAGTCCTGTTGTTGGGAGCGGAGTGACCAGTGGTGTGTGTGTTAGGGAGGAGCTGGTGTGTGTGAGTGGTTGTGTGCTCAGCGAGCAGCAGGCAGGCAGGGAGCAGTGAATGTAGGTCGAGTGAGTAGGGGGGTGGTGCAGTGAGGAGTGTGGGTACCCCCCTTTGAGTCCGCCGCCCCCCCCCCCCCCCCGCCACGGGGGGGGGGGGGGGGAGAGGGGGGGTCCAACGGCCTCGCCGACCCGTGCACCCCGCAATGACCCCGAATGACCCCATGGTCATTCACCACAATTATATATAATATATATAATATATATAATATATATAATATATATAATATATATAATATATATATATATATATATATAATATATAATATAAATATATACAATATATACCATATATATTATTTATATCATATATACTATATGTACTATATATACTATATAGCATGCTGGCTAACATCCAGGTGGATGTTCTAGTGTACAAGTTTCCCGACTGCTCTCATGTTTGTGTCTGTATTTACTATTATTATGTATATACTATATATACTATGTTTACTATATATACTATATGTACAATATATAAACTATATGTACCATATATAATATATGTACTATATATAATATATACTATATATACTATATATACTATATTTCTAATATATATGCTATGTATACTATATATACTGTATGTACTATGTATACAATATATACTATATATATTATATATAATATATACTATATCTACTATATATACTATATATAATATATATAATATATATACTATATATACTATATAATATATATATTATATATACTATATGTGCCCTATACTGTATTATGGGAATATAAACAAGGACACTAAATCTATTCAGTTTGCTCTATTATTATATACCATTTGTCTAGGCTCTACTGCAGGCTGCATATAGTTCCAGATTCAGCCACACTGTAGCCACTAGTCATAGGATTTTACACTTCTAAGCCAGCTGTGCCTGGTCGGTATCACCTCCAGACCCACTCGGCAGTGAATATGAGGCTTTGTACTCTTCTCAATCAGTCCAGTCTTATTATTATTATCTGTTTACTTGGGGCCAACTGTTTATATACTATATATACTATATATACTATATATACAATATATACTATATATACTATATATATATTATATATATTATATATAATATATACTATCTATCCGATGTATACTATGGATACTATGTATACTATGTATAATGCGTATACTATGTATACTATGTATATCATGTATACTGGTATAATATGTATGATATGTATAATATGTATAATATGTATAATATGTATAATATGTATAATATGTATAATATTATATTATGTATACTATGTATATTATGTACACCATGTATAATGTGTATGATATGTATAATATGCATAATATGTAAAATATGTATAATATGTATACTATGTATACTTGGTATATTAGGTATATTATGTATAATATGTATACTATGTATACTATGTATGATATGTGTACTATGTATAACCATATACCATGTATAATATGTATAATATGTATACTATTAAACTATGTATACTATGTATACTATCTATACTGTGTATATTATGTATACTATGTATACTATGTATAATATGTATACTATGTATACTATATCCTATATATATATACTATATATAGTATCTACTCTATATAGTATTTATATTATATATACAACTACTACATATACTACACATAATATATATACTATGTATACTATATATTCTATATATACTATATATATTATATATACTATATATACCATATCTACTATATATACTATATATACTTATGTGATGTATGGCGAATTATACAAGTATAACATTTAGGGAACAATGTGTTACTCCTAATAATGTGCTTTGATGGAGTGTTCCCCCTCTGGGGGGTTGATTGTATTCTGGTGCCCCTCGCCCCCCTTGCCTCTCACACACAGGATATTTTATGGTATAGATATACTATATATACTATATATTATATATATATATACTAGATATATCATATGATGTACATAAAGCCCCAACAAACATGATACTTCCCTGATTGTATAAATCTGCCATAGCTGAGGGAGTGATAGGGATTTTAAGGTCATCTCAAGAATAAATGCCATTTTCATGACAAGAAATCAGTTCAGTCCATCCCTGAAATCTTTTATTCTAAGCCAATCAGTTTTTACCCACTTCTTAGGAAAACTGGTTGAGAGTTTTCAAATCGCTTCAGTTTTACTATTTATAAAACAAAAAAATACAATACTACATATTTTTGATTCAAGGGACTTGTCGCTTTGACTTGTTAAAATAAAATTTAATGGAATTGAAAGACAAAGGCTTATGCAAAATGCTCAGCGTTTTTATCTGAAATAATACATATATATAGCATGTGATGCGCAGTACATACACACGTATTGCAGAAGCTATAGCCCTATGTTAATTTGAATGTTATTTAATGTCATCGCTATGGCATTAAATTTGCATAGTCCGATAATATTAATTTCCTGCCATTTCCTGAGAATAAAATATCTTAGTTTGATTGTTAATATATATGTTACTATAATTTGAAGTAACTTTGATATTAAACTGGAGATATTTGAAATGAAAGCATCCCATAATAATGTCGGTAATCATATCAAATTTCTGACGCTATAGGCTTAAGCATATTATTATTAAACAGTAACAACTGGCACCAGTATATAATTTGGATATATACAATCAAGTTTCATTGTGTATGTTTTTAAGCAAGTTTCATCGGAGTATGCAATGTTAATAGTTGGCAGTTCTCTTCATGGTAACCTTTATGACAGTATGCACATCGTTTTCGGCAAGGGTTCAAGACTCCCACTAAATCCAGTCAATTGCATAATTTATATAAACCTTTGCTTGGGTGATTTAACAATATGGAGTATGTTTTCTCTATGCTCCATTACATTCTATGATTAAACACATGATGAATGGCTACACCCGTATTGTTTGTTGGGGATTTTCATCCTAGTAACATCTCTGTTTATGTTAGGACGGGTACTGACTTGTGATAGTGTGCACTCATGGGGGGCTTCTTAGTGCTGCCCCACTGGGAAAGCAGGCTACTGGCACCATGACCCGATATCCCACTCAGTCACATCCTGTCACTGAGCTAGTCAGCAGGTCAGTCATTGCTATATCCTAGTGATGCTGAGTGTCAGGCTAGCAAACGAGAAGAATCAATTTTGTAAGTCATTGGTTTGATTATCCCGGGGAATCGATCTCCCGATCTTCGACACGGATGGATCAAATTCCTCAGTGAGTTGAGCGTCCGTCTCCCGTTTTGGCAGATGGTGGGATTCGAACCCACGGGTTGGAACCCTGTTCGAGTCAAACCAATGACTTACCAAATTATACTTGTCACTTCCCAGCCAGGTGCTTGGCATTATTACCAATAATAGTAGATTAGGATAGGGCAAGGACTCGTTGCCAGGATAATGTGACTGAGTGGGATATCAGGTCATGGTGCTGGTGGCCTGGTCTCTCGCAGTCTCAGTGGGGCAGCACGATAAAATTGGCATGAGTGCGCACTGTCACAAGTTAGTACCTGTCTTGATATGAGCTTAAATGTTGCCAGGACATATAACTCCAACAACCAAACAACCAGTTCCTCAGAGTGCAGGAGAGGGGTGGATGGGTAGGTGGGTTGGTGGGGCAGCATGAAAGTAACCGCTGCCGGTGGGTGAGTGTGCGGGGGGGGGGGGGGGGGGAGTTAGTGCAGCATGAATGAGAGCTGTAGTAAAATGTCACAATATGGCAAATTGCTAGAAACATACGGCCGCTGCTCCTGGTGCAATCCACGTGTTAAGTCAGAACCAGTGGCATTTTACAACCCGTTCACCCACCCGGTCACACTCTTTACGCTCCCCCCCTCCCACACACACACACCCACACCCACTCGGCCCCTCACCACAACCACGCCCCTGTGAAGTTCTTCGTGGCTAGTCCACTACGGACGCGCTACAGGGCCAGAGGCACACTCACAGAGGGATTGACTTGGTATATTGAGGGTTTCCGTCGCAATTCGAGCTGAGGTCATATCAGTACATGCACTTCTCCCTATCACCACCACCACACAATACAATACAGTATTGTTCTGGATTTAGGCTTTACATCCTATATATATATATCTTACTTCAAGCGTGGTCTCAGCTCAGGAGTTGTTTCAGGAATCAGGGGAAACTCTCTGGGAAGAGATGTATTACCATGGTGTGCTGTCCCCCTAACTCCACCTCCGCCAATCCGGTAGGAGTGTGTGTAAGTGTGTGTAGGTGTATGTATATTTAGGGCGGGGTTGACGGGGGAGAGTGGGTGTGAGTGGTGTGTGGAGGGGTGCAGGGAGTGGAGTAAGCGCTGTCGATTGCCAGGGCGTGGCGGGGTGCATTATGGCGACTTGAGGCCACTTTGTGTGCGTGTGTGTGAGGCGGTCAATATTGTGATACATGAGCAAAAGAGCCTGAAACCCAAGCCACCTCAGCCACGCCGGCCTCACGTCGTGTCCACACCTGGTCACAGCGGGGAGGGTTAGGGGGCCGGGAGGTAGCCGGGGTACGGGGTGCGGGGGAGAGTGGGGGGGGGGGGGGAATGCGATGGGGTGTTTTGGATAGGGGAGTGGAATTGGGGAGCTGAGAGGGAGGAGGAAGGGAGGAGGAGGAAGGTTGAAGGGGAGAGGATGGGTTGGGAGGTGGAGGAAATGAGAGAGAGGTTACTTGGGTGGGGAGAGGGAGGCGGAGTGGGGGAGGACGGGTTATGGGGAGAGGAGGGCTGTGGAGGTGGAGGAGAGGAGAGGGACTGGGTTGGGGAATGGGGGATTGGAAGAGGAGGAGGGAAACAGGCGGCGAGAGAGGTGGGTGGAGGAGAGGGAGGGGATGAGGAGATGGGGGAGAGGAAAGGAGAGCCAAGCGGAGGGGTGGGAGAAGGGGGGGGGGGAAGTAAGAGGAGGGGGGTATGGTGGGGGATGGGGGAGAGGGAGGCGGAGGGGTGGGAGAAGGCGGGGAAGGAAGAGGGATATGGTGGGGGGGGGGGGGGGAGAGGTGGAGGAGTTCAGGCGAAAAACCACGTAAATGCTAATCCCAAAATGTAGTTTAAATGAAAGATTTGTACCTGAACATCATCTTAATTTTCAGTAATTCCACTTTTCATATGATCACATTGTTATGGAGCAATGAAAAAAAGATTAGGAATATAAAAAAAAAATAACTTTTTGAAGGTTCGGTTCCAATGTTTATCACCATTTTTGGATAGTGTTGTTTAGATAAATACAGATACTATATTATATAATACATTCATTTTATATGTAAACACTATATCCCTATTATGATAGTCGCTATTATCATGAGGAGTGGCAAGTAGCAAGCTTTCATTCCTTAGTATTTTACCTAATAAGTTGTTTGATCTAATAAGTATTTGACATGAAAGGTTGTTTACCTAATACGTATTTTACATAATACGTATCTGACCGATTAAGTCTTTTACCTACAAGAAATCCTTGTCAAACCTACATCAGCCTGGGCCTCATAAAGATACGGTTAGAAATCCCATGTAGTCAGCAATTCCTAAGTATCTCAAAGTTTCAGGATAATGTGACTGTGCGGGATATTACATTATCAGGATATATTTCCGGCGGCCTTATCTCCCAGTAGGGCAGCACTACAAGGCTGCCATGAGTGAACACTGTCACAAGTCGGTACCGGTCCTGATGTGACCATGCATGCTGCTAGGACGTAAATCCCCAACAAACACAACACACACTTTACTTCGCCCGTTCTCTCCCATGACGGGTGGCCAACTATCCCGTAATGGTCCACTGTAATTGTATACTATGTTGTCTATATATATAATATATATAATATATTATATATAATATCTATGCGTATGGGACCTAACCACACATAACGGCTGGCTGGAGAAGAAAAGGATGGATGTTGGTTAAACACCCATCATGACCCGCATATAAACATGGTCAAACAGGATGCCGATAACGTAACCATAGCATTATTCACAGAAACACCTCCTCCCTCCTCTCCCCCGTCGCCTCCCCCTCCCTTCCCACCTCCTCCCCTTCCGAGCTCTTCCCATTCCCTCCCTTCCTCCCCCTCCTCTCCCCTCCCATTCGCTCTCCTCATCGAGACAACCCCCACCCGTGAATTCCCCTATGCCCCTCCCCACTCCCCGCGTCCTCCCCTGCCTCCTCCCCGCTTCCTCCCCGCCTCCTTGCCTCCTCCCCGCCTCCCCACCCCTTCCCGCCTCCTCCCCTCCTCCTGCCCGCCTCCTCCCCTCTTCCTCCCCGCCTCCTAACCGCTTCCTCCCCGCCTCCTAACCGCTTCCTCCCCGCCTCCTAACCGCTTCCTCCCCGCCACCTCCACTCGTCCTCCCCGCTTCCTCCCCACCTCCTCCCCACCTCCTTCCGCCTCCTCCCTGCCTCTTTCCGCCTCCTCCTGCATCTTTCCCGCCTCCCCTTCCTCCCCGCTTCCTCCCCACCTCATTCCCGCCTCCTCACTCCCCGCCTCCTCCCCTCCTTCTCCCCCCTCCTCCCACCTCCTTCCCTCTTCCTCCCCACCTCCTCCCTGCTCCTCCCCACCTCCTCCCCGGCCTCCTCCCCACCTCCTTCCCACCTCCTCCCTTCATCCTCCCCACCTCCTTCCCGCTTCCTCCCCTCGTCCTCCCTGCCTCCTCCCCGCCTTCTACCTGCTTCCTCTCCACCTCCTTCCCGCCTCCTCCCCGCCCTCCTCCCGCCGCCTCACTCCCCCCTCCCCCCCCTCCTCCCCTCCTCCTCCCTGTCCTCCTCTCTGCCTTCTACCTGCTTCCTCCCCACCTCCTCCCCGCCTCCTCCCCTCCTCCCTGCCTCCTCCCTGCCTTCTACCTGCTTCCTCCCCACCTCCTCCCCCGCCTCCTCCCCTCCTCCCCCCTCCTCCCCGCCACCTCCTCCCTCTACCGGTCCTCTCGGGTTCCTCTATAACCGCGCCCCGCTAACGACATAATCCCGTCAATATCCGGCCCTATAACCCTATAATCTGGGCCCGGATTAACGCCAGGGCCAGCGGGCGGCGCCACTCATCCCACTAATCCTACTCCGGGCCCGGTAACACTATCGACTCCTCTTATCAGCTGTCTGTCTAATAGAGCACGTGGCGGCCCAATGCACAATGGACTAGGCCAGAGCAGGGGAATAGCACAGAAAGGACAGGAGCTTCTGCAGCAGGATAGTTAAAGCTGCAAAGTCCGATGAAAATGTCAAATTTTCACAACTAAGACACTTATCTAGACTTAATTCTACATATTCAGATTAGATAATGGTGCACTTATTAAGCATTCTTTTGCTGCAAAGAAGATCGGAATAAGTCAATTTAATAGAACCTGTTATTACTGAAGTCTACACTTTTATATTGCTGAGAGACTTTTATATTGCTGTTATTACTGAAGTCTACAGTTTATATTGCTGAAGAATGCAATAACAACAAAGCTCGAGGCATTTGAAATGTGGCAATACAGAAGAATTTTTAAAATTCCATGGACAGCAATGATAAGCAATGTGGAGGTCCTAACAAGAATGAAAATAAAGAGACAGATAATACAAACGATCAAAAACAGAAAAATTAAATACTTTGGCCACATGATACGACACCAGGAATCACAGAGAAGAATACTGTAAGGGAAGAGAGAAGGGAAAAGACCAAGAGGGAGAAGGAGAACAATAAGGATGGACAACATCACTGAGTGGACAGCAATGAGCTATGTGGAATGCGTGAGAGGAATGAATGACAGGAAGAGATGGAGGTCCATTGCAGCCAACCTTCTTCGAGAAGACAGCACCCATTGATGATGATGATTATTGTGCCAGAGTTGTGGCATGTTTGCCAAAATTAATTTAACATGACTTGACGTCAAGCATCTCAAAAGTTAGCCATTTAAAATAAAAGTCACTTGAAACTAACTACTATATATTAGTTTTGAAGGAACATTTATTGTAAATGGGTAAGTTTGGGGATATTTGGAGTGAAAACATGCCAAATTAATGTTGGCAAGCGCATCAACATTGTGACACTGCATACCTCAGCCGAGACAGGTTCTAAACAAACTGTTATTAACTTGACTTAGTAGCCCCTTGTAAGCAGCAGCAAATACTTAGTACGTGAACCGGTATATATTTATAACTTGGATATGTAGAATCAAATCGAGGTAGGCGTTATGGTTTGGAAAATATTAAGCTTTCCTTGGATTATGTAGCTTTGTTGGCTATGTTGGCATCGCTGTTCTGTTGAGGGAGGAAGCTAAAGGTGAGGCAATACCTCTTGGAGTTTCATGACAGCATATGGGCGGAATGGAGAAGTAAAGATAAAATATCACACATATATATACACGAGTGCCCGTGTAAGAATACTACAGAAGAGTAAGGGATCTTCTGGCGTTTTCAACTTTTACATAAATCCACAAAGTATGCGATGATGTGGGTGCTGGGGGGGGGGGGGATTGGGGCTGTTATTGTCAGTAATGTATAACTTCAGTGGTTTTGATAAAATGTTGATAGCGCATAAATCACTATCCTGTTCTGCAATAAAATATCGATGTGCACTGCTTTGTCGGGGATGGCCCGGGGGGGGGGGGGGTGGTGGATTGGAAAGGTAGCGCTCTTTGCATGACTGATGAAATCATCAAATTTTCAAAACCAAAACAATGAGCTAAATTTGATTCTACATATCTAGCTTAGACACTGATGCACTTATTAAATATTTTTCGCCCCACCGAAGGGAATAGTGAGGCAATTGAATAGATCATGTTACTGCAGAATGCTATGGTGTCAGAGTTTTGGCAAGCATGCCAAAATTAATTTGGCATGGTTGCACTTCAAATATCTCAAACTTTAGCCACTTAAAATAAAAGTTACTACAAGCTAATGTGAGGTCAATTATAATGATCAACCAAATGTATTTATTTCAGCACATTTCTGAAACTCAAAACCATCGGACTATGCAACTTTAATAGTAATATATAAGATTCTTATAGATTACACTTTACAGCGATCTTTAAAATCGGAAGGAGAATAACACGTCTATTAAGTTTGGTACTTTTCATCATATACATTTCATTATAAATATATTGCATTATATATATTGTATTATATATACTTCATATATAATATATGTATTGCATTATATATATTTCCATTATATATAGTCCATTAGATATAATTAAATATATATTTCATTGTACAATATAATCTTATTCAATAAAAGTCTCATTTTATTCAATATCATAATTTCTATGTGATATCCATTGGAAATTAACGGGGCAAATAAAATCCGAGATTAGCGGCCTATGCAATAGGACACTGACAGGGCATGCATAGAATTGTAAATATGGGAAGACTTATCACATGGCATGGTTTTATGACACTTGGAGGAGAATAGCCATTACAAATATAGACACTCGTTCTAACCCGACCCCCACCTCCTACGTGCTTAACTTCCATATCAAGCCATGCAATCTTACTATTGTTCTAATTCCTTGTGCTTCATGTTCCATAGTCTGGTGATTTTGAGTTTGTCATTTGTTAAAGAGAAATATATTAGATTGACCGTTATAATTTACCATACTTTAGTTTAAATTAAATTAAAATTTGTAGCTTTAAAGATATTTGAAGTGAAATTATTAAAAATTACCTTTGAGATGCATGTCAGCTTTGGCAATAACAGATTCCTTGCAAAGCCGGTGCTTTGATTGCGAGTCTTAGTGAGTACAGTGTGTGAGAGGATAGAGAAAGGAAGAGGGGAGGAATGAGGAAGGAGATAAAGAGAAAGGGAGAGAGAGAAAGTGCATGACAGAGACAATGGCGGACTCACACTCACACTGTCACAGATGAATTTGAACTCTGGAGCTGCTCAGAGCCGCTCAGTGCACTGTGATGCTGAACACCCTGCATACCACATGTAGATTTACAGAAGGCTTCCCCACTAATGCAGCCATGAAGCGCTGACAAAGAATACCAACCAACGGGAATGCACCCCCCCCCCCAAAAGAAAGAGGAGAGAAAAAAGAAAAATAAGAAGGACAAAAAAGACCCCCTCCCCTCCCCCCCCCAATATACATAACGAAACTGGTACCATCCCTATCGCCATTTCCACACTCCGCTCCTTGCCTTACGCCTCCCTCCTCCTCATCGTACGTTAGCGAGGCCCGTAACGTGACTCCGGAACTGGGCTGTCTGTCGACACGACCTACTGTCCGATGGGAAATAGGAACCAGAGTATGGTCTCATCACCGGAAGTTGTCTGGCTCCTGTCAAGGTCATCAGGACCAAGGTCAGTGGTTTGCATCAAAGGATTCCGTCGGCGGTGTGTGTGTGTGTGTTGGTGAGTGTGGACATGTGTGTGTCTGTGTGTGGAGTAGAGGTGCTGTGTGATGTAGAATTGGAGCGGTGTGTGTCTGTGTTTCGGTGGGTGGATATGTGTGTTGGTGGGTGTGGCCACATGTGTGTGTGTGGAGTAGAGGTGGTGTGTGATGTAGAGGTGGAGCGGGGTGTGTCTGGTTTGGGTGTGTGGGTGTGTGTGTTGGTGGGTGTGGCCAGTTGCATGTGTTTGTGTGGTGCGCATTGTAGGGTAGAGTGGTGGGTGTGTCTGTGTTTGGGTGTGTGGGTATGTGTGTTGGTGAGTGTGGACATGTGTGTGTGTGGAGTAGAGGTAGTGTGTGATGTAGAGGTGGATCGGCGTGTGTGTCTGTGTGTGGATGTGTGAGTGTGTGTGTTGGTGGGTGTGGCCACGTGTGTGTGTTTGTTTGGGTGTGTGGATATGTGTGTTGGTGGGTGTGGATACATGTGTGTGGGGTAGGGGGTAGAGGTGGTGTGTGATGTAGAGGTACAGTGTTGTGTGTATCTATATTTGGGTGTGTGCATATGTGTGTTGGTGAGTGTCGACACATGCATGTGTGTGTTGAGTAGAGGTAGTGTGTGATGTAGAAGTGGAGTGGTGTGTGTGTGGATGTGTGGGTGTGTGTGGGTGTGTGTTGGTGGGTCTGGCGATGTGCGTGTGTGTGGAGTAGAGGTGGTGCGTGTTGTAGGGTAGAGCTGTGTGTGGGTGTGGGTGTGGGTGTGTGTGGGTGTGGGTGTGCTAGTGGGTGTGGTTGTGGGTATGGGTGTGGGTGGGGGTGTGGGTGTGTGTTGGTTGGTGTGGCCACGTGTGTGTTTGTGTGTGGAGTAGAGATGGTGCGTGTTGAAGGGTAGAGTGGTGTGTATATCTGTGTGTGGGTGTTTGTGCTGGTGGGTAGTACTAGTGCGTGTTTGTTGAGTACAGGTGGTGTAGAGTGGTGTCTGTATCTGTGTTTGGGTGTGTGCTTAGTAGAGGTGGTCTGTGGTGTACGGTGGAGCGGATGTCTGTTTCCAGGCAGATGCGGAGGGGTGTAGTCGAAAGGAAACCTCAAGTGAATCCACGGGTTTCACTGCTGAAGACTCTCGCCCACGTTATGACTGAATGCTACTCACACGCATGCGGTTATTGGTCCACATCCACACATTCACCCACCGTCATAAGCATTGCATGCTACCGATATCTCTGGAGCGCAACCTGCTAGTAAATGCTGCGCATGCGCGGGATTCTTGCAAACTAACCACACATTGGCATCGCATGGACTTTATTTATTAGGACCGTCTGGCAAAACAAGCCGTGCTATTTATTCGGTATAAGCCGTGTAGAAAGGGTAGACAGTTTTAGTGTGTGTGTGTGGGGGGGTGGGGTGGTAGGCGTGTGTGTGTTGGCAGGGGGGGATGGGGGGAGGGGTGCCACCGCAAGTAAAAACAACAAACACAAACCACAAGAACTGCTGTAAAAGTCCACAGGGTGTGTGATTGGCAATGACGGCCACAGACATCCTGTATACGGGTGAAGACACACTAACCGTGATCTGTGGCACTCCCGGCACTCGTGGCACCCGCGGCACTCAAAGCAGATAGCAAATAGACCAGCGGTTATGACGCTCGGCGCGGAATGGCAGAAGTGTGGGCTCGATGCCTGCTCTAGGCAATGTTACCCTGACAGATTACAGTAAAACCTCTCTAACCGACCACCTCCACGGATCGACCACTCCCCTATATCGATCGCTTTATTTGGGGTCCAAAACGATCGCCCATACAATACCATAGTCATGGTATTCTAACTCGTTAAACTTCCCACCTCCCTAAATGGACCAATTAAAGTCGGTCCCATGGTCGGTCGATTTAGAGAGGTTTTACTGTGAATATGATGCATAGCGAATTATGCGAGTATAAATGTAGTAAAGATAACACATTTATCTCATCCTATCCTAGTCACTTACCACACAATACTGGTGGCGTCACCATCTGCCAAGATCGCCTATCGATATGCTATCAACGGTTCGCATTACCCTTTTGATTCTCAAAAGGGTAATGCCGATGGCAACGGGAAAAAGAATTCTTGGATTTTTTGTGTTACCTACACGGGAATATATATGAAATATGCATATATGCACCTATGTATATGATATATATATATAAGCATTATACATGTATAATTAATCGGAAGCTTTCACTCCTTATTATATTCTAAGTCGTGTACTTTACTGATCTGTTATTAATTGTTCATCGACTATGAAACAGGGCCGATTGTGTCGCCCTCTGTCTGGAAATGTTGTAACTTGTCTGGCAGTGCTCAGTCACTCTGCCCACAATAGAGGGAGTGCACGTGACCACATTACTTAGCAATCAGCGGGTGCCATCTTGGATTATGAGCACCCTCCCTAGCCATGTTGTGAATGCATGCAGATGCAGTACACAGATTTTCTTGTGTTATGGCGATGGTTCTGGCGAAATTACATCGCAATGTGATTTGACTTCACCCTGACACACTACGACGTGACTACGTCAGCGTAGGCACAACGTGAATAATTAATGATGTTATCGACGGCGTAATATGCAAATTGTGGATGTGAGCGTAACTGAAAGTCGACGTCGGCGGTAGGTCGTTGTCCTTAGCTGTACATTCGTCGACAACGTTAGGTGAGGGATATCGGCGACAGTGACGGCGGAGCGTTAAGTAACGGATCGTAACTTGAGGGTTAAACTGGTAAACGTTCACTTACGTGACGTAACGTAATTCCGTTAAAGATGATCGCAGTGAACGATTTGGCCGAATCGGTGACCGTAACACCAACCTTAACCGACCGTATGGACCGTAGCGTTACCCTAACCTCGTTTACCGTTTTGGTGTACCGTAACGTGACTCGTGCAACCGACTGTTCGGCGCTAAACAGAAGTGCACTCTAACGTCATTTACGCTGCGTAACACCGACTCCGGCAACGTCAACCTGATCTGTTATTTGATCGTTCATCGACTACGTAAACGGGCCGATTGTGCGCATCGTCTGGAAACGTTGTAACTTGTCTGGCAGTGCTCAGTCACTCTGCCCACAATAGAGAGAGTGCACGTGACGTCATTACTTAGCAATCAGCGGTCACTCGAACTGCCATTGGATGACGGCACCATACCTAAGCCATGTTGTGAATGCACGCAGATGCAGTAAAACAGAGTTCATCTTGTGTATGGCTACGTCTGGGTCAAGTTACGTCGTAGTGTTTCTGACATGGGTTAGCAACAACTTCTGAGGCCAAACTGCTCAAAACAGTGACAAATAAACCAACCAATCAGTAAATAAGCACAGTGTAGGCAGTTGCAAGCCTTCTGTATGTCATCCAATATGGCCACCGAAAGTTGTCTTGTGACATCATTACACCCCCTCTATTCTTTTACAGTAAACCCTCTCTAAATCGATCTGGGTGTATGATGACACTCAGCGTCACTGCAGTGGACATGCAATCGTCCGGTCTGTTGAGTAAAATTGTCCGAGAGTATGAACGTGATGTATCCATGTCCATGTTCATAACGGATATTGAAAGTGGGTGGGACAATACACGCATACAAACACCTCCATGTCTGAGACAGTACAACTATTGGTAACCAAATAATTATCCAATTATAGAACGAACAAACTCACAGAGGTTTGGGGGATGTGGGAGACTGCTTACAAACAGAGAGAGAATGCATGCAGTAGTTAGCTACGCAACAACTGAAAGTGATAAAAAGAAGAGGAGTCCCAAGACTAGTACTGTGTAGCGTTGAAAACAAGTCTTTAGAATTAACCGTTATGGGAAGCATAAATACACCCATCATACAAACAAACAAAAACAAATAACAAAAAAGTCGGTAGCCACCCCGACAAACACACAAAGCCACAGCCTGATGTCGACTGTGCTCAAAGTACCGCGCCACCAGTCAGGGGCGTGGCGCGTGTGTCTATTTTGGGTAGGGTAATTGGAGTTTTACATCGTCTATCAACATTTACGCTCACATCTGGGGCCGTATGCAGGAGTCAGTGTTAGCGAAGCAAAACGGTGTTTGGCGGGAATTCCGGTTTAGCGGCGAAAAAATGGTATGCACGAGTCAGTGTTAGGCCTAACACCAAAGGCTTAACCGGTGTTACCTTACCCCTAAAAAATATCAGGTTTAGCGAGTTTATTAGGCCCAAATCTATTCAATGCTGTCATATTTAACAGAATTACATACGCAATAAGTGAAATTTGATCAATTTAACCCTAAATTCGAAGCATTATTAAGGCTACCGCCGCATTGGCGGCAATATTAATACTTATATTTTCGACGTAAAGTAAACAAATCGCCGCCGTCGCGACCGCTGCGTCGACGTCGACATCCATACTGGCCGACGTCTACGCATTGGCGTCAGTGTATTAGCGATTTATTGACTTTACGCTCGTCGATTCGAAAATATAAATATTAATACCATCGCCGTTACGGAGGCAGAGTTAATATTGCTTCGAATTTAGGGTTAATTTCCTCAAATTTCACTTATTGCGTATTTAATTCTGTTAAATATGATTGCATTCAATAGATTTGAGCCTAATATATGGCTATAAACGCAGAGGGATTTCCCAAATCTATTAATAACTTCACGTTTAGCTATAATGAAAGTGTTAGGCGCTCCTGCATACGATTTAACACAGGTCCCGACTTTGGTGATAGCTAAACGGTAACAGACTCTAACACCAAACCCCGCTAACACTGACTCCTGCATACGGGCCCAGGACTGGTACAGACTTGTGAGAGTGCGCACTCACGGTGACTTTATAGTACTGTCCCCCTGGAATGCCACATAACTGACACCATGACTCAATATCCCAGTTAGTCATGCATTATCCTAACACTGAGACAACTAGTCTGCCGCCCTATCCCAGGCACCATGTATATAGTAGCATCTATCAATTTTGTTATAACACCTTGAGAATCAAAAGGGTAATGCGAACAATGCTTTCTGCGATCCACTAAAACTACGTTGGTAACCACAAATGGCTGGTGCATCAGAGTGTTTTGTTAGTTTGTTTGTTGTTGTTTTACATCCTAACAACATCTAAGATCATATCAGGACGAGTACCAACTTGTGACAGTGCACACTTATGGCGACTTTATATTGCTACCCCACTGGGAAATCTGGCCGCCAGTACCATGACCCAATATCCCACTTAGTAACATTATCCTGACACCGAGGTAACTAGTCCTTGCTCTATCCTACTAATGCCGAGCACCAGGCTAGGATGCGACAAGTATCAATGTTAAAGTCATTGGTTTGACTCCACCAGGGTTCCAACCCACAAACCCATGGGTCCGGATCCCCCGATCTTCCAAAACAGGAGACGAAGGCTCAACTCATTCGGCCATCCGGTCTGGTCGCGTCAGTCTGATTCAGTGCTGAGAAATGATATATTCTGGTGAATAACAATATTTATCCCCCTCATAAAAATAATCAAAGAAAAAGTGAGTCCTATGGATATAATATTTGTGGTCAAGTCTTTCGCTTGACTCAGCTGAAGATATTGATTGACGTGAGCGAGCTCATTGTATATGCGCACCTTTGTCAGCAATGCCGTGGTAGGTAACAGAACGTAGCTCTAGCAGTAGCGTGTCCACCTGTGAAGCTGTCAATCATCTGATAGATTCTTCTCAGTGGACTCATTTGCAGTTTGCACTAGTTCCGATTCAACCAGTGAGTGGTCCACAACTGGTCCATCAAAGGCTATGGTATAAGCTGTCTTGTCTATGGGAAAGTGCATATACAACTTAAAAGACCCCTTGCTGCTTATGGGAAATAGGCTATGTGGTGGCAGCGGGTTTCCTTCAAATAAATGTCAGAATTAACATATGTTTGATGTCCAATAGCCGATGATACAATTTTAAAAAGCGATGTGCTCTAGAAGCGTCGTTAAATAACACAAGCTTTAATTGACTTTTCCCGATGCCTTGGCGGGTCGCGGAGTGTATGCCTGGCTTTAAACTAGACGTTGGCTGCTTAGCGGCTGTGTGTCCGGCCCGTTACCCGGCGGGACGCGGCAGGAAAGTCCCGAGAGGAGGCGCCTCGACTGCCGGCAGGGTCCCGCCCCAATGAGACAGACAGATACCCAGACAACGCCCGGCACAACCAGCCCGTAGACCGCGCCACTTGTACCCGGCGATTTGACACGTCATCGCTCTTAATCTGAGATGATTGCGGGTCGGCGGCAAAGCACGACTGTTGCCTTACTACCACTGTCGGGCTTCATTTCTCAGTCTGCCTCCTCTCCTCTCCTCTCATCTCCTCCCCTCCCCTCTCCTCGTCTCCTCCCCTCCCCCCTCCCCTCCCCTCTCGCCTCTTCTCTCCTCTCCTCTCCTCCCAACCCATCCCCGTTCCTAGCCTTTCCTCTCCTCTCATGTCCTCTCCTGTCATCTCCTGTCCCGTCCTCTCCTCTCCTCTCCCCTCCTCTCCTCTCCTCTCCTCGCCTCTCCTCTCAGCGTGCTGATTTAGATAATCTACACGCGATATACCTGTTTCTGGCCTAGATCGAGGCCCACTTTTTCATGTGAGTTTATATACAAGATAATAGTAACAAAAACAGGAAATGCTTCCTAAGTCAGTTATTTTCTTCTTTTTCTTTTCTTGTTTTTAATAGCTTGGATATTTGTGTTGGGCAGCTATTTTGAGTTGTATATATAATTGCTTTTCTTAATTTAATGTATTTATTATTACACACATTGCGGTTGACTAGGGATATTTTGGTTGTACGGATAGCTTTACCTGACAGAGAAGCCGTTATCTTTATTTGCGTGGATAATTATTTGTGGGTGCAGGCATATTTTGAAAATGGAGATAGGAAGATTCAATCGAATGAAGAGAGGATTCTTTTCTCGGTTGAGTCACATGGGCAGACATGTACATATGCATCGTATTTTATTCAGATTCGCAGTGGGGACATGGGAAATGGGCAGTTATGTAGATATGTACATTGATAGATTTACCTATAGATAGATATATAGATAGAGGGGTATATATATATACCGTCCGTGTGGGTCTGGAGGTGATAACGACCAGGCACAGCTGGCATACAAGTATCAAAGCCTATGACTACTAGCTCAGATGTGGTCGAATCTGGAACTACATGCAGCATGGAGTAGAGCCTAGATAAATGGTGTATAATAATAGAGCAAACTGAAGAGAGTTAGTGTCCTTGTTTATATTCCCATAATATATTATAGAGCACATAAATATAGATATACAGATATGCAGATATACATATATATCTGTATATATACATATATATATATAGAGAGATAGAAATATACTACATAGATAAATATGTCAATATTTTGGCTGAACATATATTTTTGGTGATGTGATATTTTGGTCGGAAGCCTGATGAGCAGAACCTCGCTCTCAGTATGATCACTCATCTGGGTGAGCTGTAAAAGCGTAAGGGAGCAGTTATTTAGGGCCGGTGTCGCAGTTTAAAAGGGTACCCGATTTTAAATGGGGCTTTTCGAAATGTGCATACGTCAAAGTCAAATGGCAAGCCTGAAAACCTATCTGAATTTCTGGCTCACTTCTGTCTGTGGGGGAGCTCTCTGGAAATATATGAGGAGCCAAGCAAGGATTCCTTCAGGAATCATTGTAGTGAATAACATTTTGCTTGATTGTATATATTATCCTCATCAATAGTAAGTTCACAAGCAACTAACAAGTTGGGTACATACTCAATCAGGCAAATATGCATGCGGATGCGCATTGCGAAAATACCCGTTTTAAACCAGGTTACCCTTTAAAACTGCGACACCGGGCTGCGGGCAGGGGGTGTGTGTATGTGTGTGTGTGGGATGGGGATTGCCTCTTTATCAGGCAGTCGTCACAGAGCCTCAGTTCGGGGTAATAAGGGCCGCTATCTGAGTAACTGATAAGTGATAGCCGAGCCTCCGTCTCCTCTTTCCACGCGCAACTCCCCCGACCCCCCACTGCTTCCCCACCCCCAAGCCGCCACCCATCCCCACCTATCCCGGCCCAGCCACGGCCTGCCCTGTGCCGCCAAGACCCCCCTTGCACCGCCCCGCCCCGTCCCGCCCCGCCCCGCCCCGCCCCGCCCCGCCCCGCCCCGCCCCGCCCCGCCCCGCCCCGCCCCGCCCCGCCCCGCCCTGCCCTTCGAGCCCCGCCCTATGCCGCCCTGCCCTGTCCTGCCCTGCCCTACCCTACCCTGTCCCACCCTGCCCCACCCTGCCCCACCCTGCCCCGACCCGCCCTGCCCTGTCCCGCCTGCCCTGTCCCGCCCTGCCCTGTCCCGCCCTGCCCCACTCTTCTCCACTCTGCCCCGCCCTGCCCCGCCCTGCCCCGCCCTGCCGCGCCCTGCCCCGCCCTGTCCCGCCCTGCCCCACCTAGCCCCGCACCGCCCTGTCCAATCCCCTCCGATCCCTCTCCTTCCATTCCCCGACTTCCTCGCCAAATAACCGCCACCCCCACAGCCTACATCAAACCCCACCCCACCTCCCCACCCAACAGTGCCCAAGAAAACCAGGCGGCAGGCAATATCAAAAACGACTCAAAAGGATAACTACACAGACAGACTTCGCTCCCATGAAAGTCAGTCCGCCATGCGCGTTGGGTACACTGGTCCTCCTCCCTCAAGCGATGCTTATTCCCTTCAGTATAACTCTAGGGAGCGGAGTGTTGCCGCGCCGCAATTTTGTCCCCAGTTATCACATCCCTCCTTCTCCCCACCCGACACTCAGCCCCGCCCCGACTCCCACCCCATCCCATTCCTAGCCCCACACCACACCCTCACACCCACACTTCCATCCCCGCATCTAGACCCCCACCCTACCCCAACCCTACCCCCACATCCGCCCAATACCAACTCCACACCCACACCCACCCCATCCCCACATCCACCCCCAATCCCACTCCTAGACCCACTCCACCACCCCCACCACTACCTTGACACCCCCACACTCTCACCCCCACATCGACACCTCCACCCCCCACATCGACACCCCCCCCCCACACACTCCCACCCCACATCGACACCCACACTCCCACCTTCACATTCCACACCCTACACCCCCACCCCACACCAACTCCAACACCCATCCCCCAACCCTCCACACCACTCTACCCACACCGCCAAAGGACCCACTAATGCGCGTGGCTCCTGAACATCAACCCAAGATCAGCCATGGATGTCAGTACCACATTGTGGTCGATAAGCTCAAAGGCTTTTTCAAGGTCAAGGAAGATGGTTGCTGTGTCATGTCCATTACAGAGGCCATAGGAAATGTTCTCGATAAGTGTGACGACAGCAAGCTGGGTGCCTTATCCTTCTCGATAGCTGATGATCTCCTCTGGTAGGCCAGTGGTGGGGTCTTCTGTGACCATATGGAGACGGGCGAGGACGATTCTTGCACTAACTTTCCTGAGGGATTGGAGAGGGAGAAATAAGACCTAGCCACCCAGGAGATCACAGAAACAACAATAGTCTGCTACGCAGATGACATAGCCATCACCTGCTCCCATGCGATCAATGCACAGGATCCGGTTGAGCAGGTGCTTCACCTGTTAGGAAACGCCTGCCGGGACCTTGGACTAAAAATCTCCCCCACCAAGAGCAAGATAATGCACATGTTCAGAGGTTAACCACTTCACCTCCTCTACCTAGATGGATCCCCTATCGAATGGGTCTCCACCTTCTACTACATACGTAACCGTCTAGACCAATACCTTAACATGAGAGCCCTCCCCACCACCTGGCCATCAGAATGACCAACAGACTCCTCCTCATGAAGAGGATCTCTGGCTTCTCCTGGGGAACCCCGGATGGTGTACTCACACTGTTCTACTGCCAGGCAGCCCATTCCCTCTTTGACTATGCCATGCCCACACTCGCTCTCACAACCCTCGGGCTTGACAACCCCAAACTCGACTACCCAAGAACAAGATCTTCCTGAATGAGTTCCGGAAACTTGAGAACATCCAACACCAGGCTGCCAGGCTTGTCCTCCATGTTCCCCACACCAGCAGGATTGAGATCCTCCTCCTTGAATCCGTCCTCCCTCCCCTACACCTCCGAGGCAAACAACTTCTCACCACCCACACTCGAGGCCATAACTCAGGCGAAGGCGGGCTTCCCCCTCACTAAGACGGTCTACACCATTGACTCCCTTAACCCAACATTAGGTAGACCTGGAGTCGGAATCTTCATCCCCTTCTCCAACACAAAGAACACCTCCCCGCCATTCACTTGGCTCTCGAAGACCTTGCTTCACAACTCAAGTGCCATCATCATTACCGACTCTCTGATGCCGTCAAAGAGATCACCCACCCAAATGCCTGACACTCCCTTGCCAGCGTGATCCAGATTATAATCTCAACTAGACATCAGACACACCTCAACACTGACCTGCTATGGGTCCCCTCCCATATAGGACTCTATGGTAATGACCAGTCCGACTGTGCCGCTCTATCTGGCGCCAACTGAGCAGACGTGGAGACAGCCATCCCTCCCTCCATCACCAAACTGACCGCCGCTGCTTCGCGTGCCACAACCAAACTTTGGGAACATGCCACACAGAAGGAACAAGTATGGAACCTTTATTCAATAAGCTGGCTCTGGTACACCCTGGTCAGAACTAACATCCCCCACCCAGTCGGCCTTCCTGCTTCTACCCAAGTCGCCATCAACCGCTTCAGGTGGCTACCACCATTGGATTGGTGTCCCCAACCTCCAGCGCCGTCACTGCGGCACTAAGATATTCCATGTGGCCCACATACTCGCCTCATGTGGCGCTCTCAACAGATCCTCCATCACTGACTTCATGGAGGACTCTGACCGCCAACTCAGCGACAATAGGGCCGCTATGTCCATCCTCTCCAGGATTTCCAAGTAATCCTGGAACGCACTTGCTCGCTTCTACTGCCAGAACACAGATATCATCAATGATGTCAGTCGCCTAGACCCTGACATCAAGGACTAGCATGCCCCCACCTTTTCCCCATACCTGAGTTGACACCACTAACCACTAATTTTCACTGACAACTAACAGGTAACCCTACCCACTGCCTAACTAATTCCATCCTCACTTCACTTCTTCCTCTGGCCTTGGCTGGACTTACTGTGCATACCAGTGAATCTGGAGGGACTGAAGTTTGGATCCTGGTCGAGTCAAACCAATGACTTATAAAATAGGTACCTGTAGCTGCTCGGTGCTTGGTATAATGAGGTCAGGACAGAGACTGGGTACACAGTGTCAGGATAATGTGACTGTGTGAGACATCAGGTCATGATGCCTGCAGTCTGATTTCCCAATGGGGCAGTACTATAAAGTCACCATGCGTGCACGCTGTCACAAGTTGGTGCACATCCTAGTATGGCCTAGGGTCTTACTGGGGCGTAACAACTACACAAACCACCCAGCCTCCCCGGGCCCTCTCAGAGGACTGTGGTTGGGCTCTTCTTAGGCTGCATTTTTCCTTCCTCCCCCCTCCGCAATTTCTCTGACCACTACCCATCAGAACCCAACTCCCGATCACATGGGACTGCTTTCAGCCTTCAGCATGGGATTTGCAGCCTTCAGCGCACCAATGCGGCTGAAAACTCGCCCAAAACAACAACAAACACTCCCAACCCAACCTCCCACCCCCATTCCCCCCACCCCCACCCCCACCCCTACCTTGACACTCCCACACTCTCACTCCCACATCGACACCCCCACCCCCACATCGACACCCTCACCCACACTCCCACCCCACATCGACGACCCTAATCCCACCCTCACACTCCATACCCCACACACCCATCCCACACCAACTCCGACACCCATCCCCCAACCCCCAACCCTCCACACCACTCCACCCCACCGACACCCCCCAAAGGACCCACTGATGCGCGTGGCTCCTGAACATCAAGCCCTTCCGGTGCTCGGCCTTACTGGATGTGCACTGAGGGTATGAGATGAAGAGAAAGCGTGGCACTAATTAAATATGACCAGTCGGAACTGCGGGAACCGGCCCGGAGGAGTTGGGGAAGATGTGGTGCATGATCACAATAACCGATTTCCCATCCTTGTCCGATAACCCGCAGCCTCATGTAATTCACGACAAATGGCCCCGTGCCCCACAGCCCATGCCCAGCGCCCCATGGCATATGCATCACGTTCCACGCCCCGCGCCCAGCGCCCCATGCCACATGCATCACGCCCCACGTTCCACGCCCCTGTTTCTTGTGTGTGTGTTTATGGTAAACAATTCAGTGATCAGAATATACACCTATTCAGCGATGAAGCCATTCTGCCAACTGCAGTACATTGCAGTTATGGATCTGTGCTGGGACCTATTGAGATTACATTTGTAAATCAAGAAATAGGGAGAGTATATTAGTATATTAAGAAGGTAGTAGGTTACCTAGCAGGGTAAGTCTGGCATTATTCAAATTCTTTGTTTGTTTCTTTGTTGCTGTTTTATGTCGTAGCCACATCTAAGGTCATATCACGAAAAAGAAATTCAAATTCTATGTATTCAAATCCTAAATGCGTACAGTTAAAGCCACCAAGCTGAAATGAGTGAGGGAGGGGGGGGGGGGGGTGGCGGAAGGAAATGGGTGGTAGGGAAGCCTCTCATAGCCTTCCTACCCACCAACAAAGGGACGAGTCTTCCTTGCTCGCACCCTACGATGGAGGAAGACGCAGGCTGCCGCTATGGGTCGTACATTAGCGAAAAGCGGAGAGTATTCAGAAGGAGGTGTCAGGTGGTGCTGGTGTTGGGAGAGAGAGCCTGCGTTGAATAGTCCGCCGTGTGGAGCTGACATTCCACTGATGATATACTATAACTTACAAGGGCGCGCAGACACACATACACGGCCACGTCAGTTCCACTGACGTTGGTTCGCTACAGGCGCACCGCCCCGACACTAACTGAATCGCACAAGGGAAGGCACACTCCTCGGCCCCCCCCTCATCCGAACCACCACCACCCGCGCCTTGCGCGTCTTTCGTAGGGCGTGCCACAGTACTGTGGTAACAAGCCTCCGTCTTCGGGTGAGCAGCTCAGCTACCGCCCTCCACCAGTTATCACCTTTGCTAGTGCTCGTATTACTACCACTAGTGAGCAGCTCGGCTACTTCCAGGGAGCAGCTCATTTACTTCAGGTGAACAGGTAATCTACTTCCGGTGAACAGTTCAGCTATTTGCCCCCAGATAACACCTAATTTATTGCTCCTGCTACTAGTACTATTGACCATCTCAGCTACTTCCGTTGAGCAGCTTGGTTACTCCGGTGAGCAGGTCATTTACCCCCAGTTAACACCTAAGTTGCTTGTACTAGTGAGCAACTCTCATTACTTACCTTAGCTGTTGCCAGGACGTAAAACCCCATCAACCACCCCACCGCCACTTCCGGTGAGCAGCTCATTATCTCCCAGTGAGAAACCTGCCTCCCGAGGTGAGCAGCCGACCTACTCTCGGGAGCAGCTCAGCTGAACATTTCACTCAGCCCCGTGTGTGAGCAGCTCACCTTGTCCCCGTGAACAGCTCAGCTATAGGCAGGCAGCAGCTGACATAGCCCGGGTGAACAGCTCAGCTGCCCTCGGGAAGCCACTCTCTCAGACCCGATGAACAGCCCAGCTACGCCCGGGAAGCCGCTCTCTCAGCCCGGGTGAACAGCTCAGTTACCCCCGGCCAGCAGCTCACTCAGCCTGGAATAAGCACGCCTCCCCACTGTGACCAGCTCAAACCCGTCCGGTGAGCAGTTCGCCCCGCCCCCTAGTGAGAAGATCAGTCGGCAAACCGCCTGCCTTAACCACACTCCAATGACCCTGAACCCTTGCAGGTAAATGCCGCTTGTAGAGAGCTACCACACGGAGTAGCAGTCAGCGTAACATCACCCAACATCCTCCATGGCAGGCTACCTTTACCCAAGACTCTATGCTATGCTCACCAGGCCTTGTCTCTTCCCCACTCTATCCGCCTTCATCTACGCTCACTGTCTCTTTCTTCACACAGAGCAGTATTGAGTCTGTCATCATCCACATTTGATCTATCCAATCTTTTTCTGTTTCTCTCTCTGCTCACTTCTTTCTGTCTGTGTGTCTTTTCACATGCACCTCTATTTTTTTTATTTTATTTTTTTTATTGACGAGGTATTTACTCTGCCCATAACGTATAAGCTGCCGCCAGGGTGCTTGTTTTCAACGCTGGACAGCTGTGGTGCTGTCTTGATCTGTTTCTTTGCCCAGGAGTGTTTACCTGTGTCTGCTCAGGTCAGCCTTCTGCAATGTTGGTTGTTAGTAATAGCCTGTGTTAGTTTTTTTGTAATTTTGCAGTGTTTTTGTCTAGTCTGAGTATGATACCTTAGCCTACTATGTACATCTACTTGGGTGACATGCAGGCTTGCAGGAGAGGATCCCGTTCCATTCAGATTTGTTAAATTTGTTACAGCATCCTTTCACCTAAACCCTGTCCTTAGATAGTGCACTCGGATCCTTTAGGACGCGGCCAGGTGGGATGGCTGTGTTGTTTGCCTAGCCATTTTGTATTTCAGGGTGGATCAGTTGCATGACCTTGGCCTGTCCATTTCTGTGTTGGTTTGTGCCATTACACATACCCAGGTGGACATGTGGCGATAGCTTTCCTGATTTCCTTTATACTTAGGAGGGCTCTCGCACTCTCTTGCTCTCTCGCTCTCTCGCTCTCTTGCTCTCTCTCGCTCTCTCTCTCGCTCTCTCTCGCTCTCTCTCGCTCTCTCTATCTCTCTCGCTCTCTCTCTTGATCTCTCTCGCTTTCTTTCACTCTCTCTCCCTCTCTCTCGCTTTGTCTTGTGCTCTCTCAATATCTCTTGCTCTCTCTCCCTCTCTCTCAATATCTCTCGCTCTCTCTTGATATCTCTTACTCTCTATCACTCTATCTCGCTCTCTCTGGCTGGTCACTAACAAAATCACCATATATATATCACCAAAGTGTCCCTCTCCTGTCTTGCATCTAGTCTTGCATCTCCTGTCTTGCATCTAGTATTCCTACACAAGCTTCTCTCTTAGTCCATTCAGTCACCCACCCACCCCAACTCCACTCACCCACCCCTCTCTTCTATCTCTCTCTATCTCTCACCCCCCGCACACACACACGATCGACCCCCACTATACCGAGGCGCTCCTTCCGGGTCCACGAGCGAGGCGTTTGTTATTGATCTTCACACCTCTCCCGGGCGGCGGCGGCGGCTTCATCAATTTGGCGGGGTCGGCTTGGACTTGGAGCGGGCGCCTTCGGGACTTGACACCGGCCGAGTCGGCCCAGCCCCCTCCTTGCGGCGGGGTGTCGCCGGGGCGCCGGGGTTGCCAGGCCGCTAGTGCCGTTGTGGGTAAAGGCATGTTGGCTGGTTACAGATGCTGGCAGCCCCGTGCCCACCCACTCGTGAAACGACGTTACCTGACCACTGACTGCGCATGGGCGGCGGACGCAACGCGGCCTAGTGCGCATGCGCAGTGACGTGTCAGGCCGCCATCGCTGCGCAGCTCATCAAGGGGTTGGGTGCAGAGGTCTAGGTGGGTAGGTAGGTGTGGGGGGGGGGGGGGTGCTGAGTGGTGAGTGTGGGGGTAAGGAGGAGGGGTGAGTGCGGGAGTAAGTAGGAGGGGTGGGGGCGGGGGACGGGGGCAGGGGAGGAGGGTGAGGAGGGGAAAGGGGGGAGCGGCGCCATTTCGCCTCGCTAATCAAGCCGTCGCACATACCCACATTCGCCTCGCCGGCAGGGAAAAGCAGTAACCTTTTACAGTCTCCATTTACTATTGATTCATCATCCGCACGATAGGGTAGTACAATATAAACGACTCCAATGACTGCCTCTGCATGCCGTGTAATGAAGATTAATTAATGACCTTCAGCGGATAATGGATTCAGTCATGTTTATGTGTTGGAACATATGTACATGCATATATAATATATATCATATATCAAATATATCAAATATATATAATTATACACATTTAATATCATATATATGCATATGTTACATCTATTTATATGTACTTCTCAATGTATATGTGTATATATTACATATGTGTAGCTATATTATTATATGTACGTTATGCATATCTACAATATACATTATATACATATACTTATGTATATTATATACATGTATATACATCATATATATATACATGAATATGGCCTATGCTGCCGACATGGCGTAAAGCAACCACCAATCAATCAATCAACATGCATAGTCGGCAGGTATGAATGACGAGTAAATGCAAAGTTGGGTTGGGTAAATTATATTGGTTCACCAGTAAATAACATAAATTTGAAGCGGATTTAAAACACCTTCCGGCGGTCAGTTGTCATAGAAATATGCAGGTGGCGTTACTGGTTCATACAATTGGAATGCAACAAATGAAGTGAAATAGAAGATGGCTGAGATACAAGATTCTGTCAGTAGTAGTAATTTAATATAATAACAAAAATGTGAATACTCCTGTCCCCTTTATTTTCACATAATATATTGTACAACAAATATTGAACATTACCTTTCATTTTTTTTTCCTTGAAGATTTATACTGCCTATCATGGATAAGTTCGAATAGACTTGTTTTCACCATTAGACATTTTGTTGATAGAAAGCCTGGGCCAACACTTTTACCGACCCAAGGGATTTTTAAGCTCCCACACCACATAGACATGGTATGAGAGCAACTGGCCTTTGATGATGCTGTAAGTTATACACAGCAGTGGAAATCCAAATTGGCAGAGATGGGGGCATGGGGAAATCGAACCAGTGACCTTCAGATTAGGGGCCTTCAGATTAGGAGTCTGACCTAGAAAAAGTCAGACACTCTAACCACTCCGCCACTCCGTCACAGAGAACACCATGCTTCGAATCTCGACAGATCTGACTATATAATATTAAACCATTGTTCTTAAAATGCCAGAACAATGTTTAAGCTAATAATAGGCCTTTTGAATTCATATGCGGAGTCCGATGTCCTGTAAATGACTATTTAATTAATTACACTAATCAATCAATATTTGGAACCACATAAGGGTGAATGACAAACTGAAAGGCATTTTAAATGGCAGCTTTAGATCAAATACAATAAACTTTTCCAGAAGCTGTTTCTATTCTCGTCCTTTTGGAACCCATGTCAGAAGCCATAACAGAAATCAATAAGGAAGCCATATCAGAAGCCATACTGGAGGCCATTATCGGAAACCATATCTGAAACCATATCATATTCATATTAGAAACCACATTGAAAGCCATATCGGAAGCTATGTAGGGAGCCATATCGGAAGCCATATCGGAAGCCATATGGGTAGTCATATAGGAAGCCATATCAGAAGCCATATCGGAAGCTATATCAGAACACATACATGAAGCCATTTCGGAAGCAATATCAGATGCCATATCGAAAGCCATATGAGAAGCCACGTTAAAAGCACCGTATAATTAGTAACCATTGTGGGCTATGTACAGTAGAACCCCTCTATACTGATCCCTCCACAGATCGACCACTCCCCTATATCGATTGCTTTATTTGGGTCCCAAAAATACCATTGTAAGGATATTCTAACTCTCTAAACTGACCACCTCCCTAAATGGACCACTTAAAGTCGGTCCCATGGTCGGTCGATTTAGAGAGGTTTTACTGTGTATCCATTTCAAATTAGGAGTGTGGCAACACGCTAGCCTCCACTATCAGAAACTGTGCCAGCTGGGTGAACAATTAGGCTAATGAAGCATTATGTATGGCAGACATGCAAGGCAGGTTTCTTGTGGTCTATCCAGTTTCTGGCGTCTGGAATACGCACAAAATATCCCATAAGGCTGCATAGTGCAATGTTCAAATTTTCGAAAACTCTGCATATGCAAGGTATATACTGGTGGAATGATTGAACATTTGCTGTTGCACAGAAGGGAATACACATTCAATTTAATAAATCATGTGACTGATGACACAGATGGTGTACAATTTTGATGTGCATGCAAAAATAAGCCATTTAAAATCAAAGTTACATCATACTGAACATGACATAAATTATAATAATCTACCTAATATATAACCATATAAAAGTGGGAATAACTTAAGACCATTGCACGATGCAACTGTACTATCTCCTAACTTCACCAATGCTGGGGCATTGTCAAGGATGGTTAAAATATACCATATTCACCAGTTGATCAATCGCGATCAATTAATCTCTCTACATTAGAATATCAGCACGTTCCCCTCGTCTAAGAGGTCTGGAAATGTAGCCTCTTATGAGGTCATCGCTCCGGCTTGTTGTCTCAGTTGGTATGGGCGTGTGAACGGGTGCAGAGCAGGGAGGGGAGGATGGGGAGGTGGGGAGCTTGTGTTTTAAATAATCACCACTTAAAATTTCACAACAGTCCTTGTAAAGCCTCTGAGAAAATAAAAATATCTGCATATATATTATATAAAAAACACTTAATCCACTCTACATTTAAAAAATGAGAGTTTTAATCTAATTTAAGAGGTGAATTGTATTAATTTTGTTGTTTTGGGGGGGGGGGGGAGAAAGTGTCCATATCGACTGATATGACTCAGGGTACTACTGATAGCCATGCGACCAGGCCACATTAGCGAACACATAAACATGGTTAGAAATATGGGAGTAACACAAGGCCCTAGTTAGGAGCTGGTTGCTTGCATGCAAGCTGTACGTTAGTGTGGGATCCCTTGGGGGGAAGCCTTAAAGAAGGCGCAGCGGCGCTAAACTAACCATTTACACGGGCCTAATGAACGCGGCCCCTAACGCACCCACCGGACGCGGTGGCTGAACCGGTAGAGCGCGAGTCTCGCATACGAGAGATCAGGAGTTCCGTTCCCGATCGAGTCAAACTAATGACTTATAGAATTGATACTTGTCACTACCTAGCCTGGCGCTCAGCATTAATAGGATAGGGAAAGCATTGGTCTGTTCAGTGTCAGGATAATTTGACTGAATGAATATTGGGTTGTGGTGCTGGTGGCCTGAATTCCCAGTAGCGCAGTACTATATGGTCGCCATGAGTGTGCACTGTCACAAGTCTGTATGCGTCCTGATATGACCTTAGATGTTGCCAGAATGTAAGACTCCAACAACCAACCAACAACCAAGCTAATGCACCCAACGCAGGCAGAGCGAGGTGCAGGGCTGGGGCAGGATCTCTGTTTTTGTTTGGGACTGCACTGCAAGCCACGCATTGTAGTACATACCGTTGCCATACGGGTATTGGTTAGCCTATGTTGTGGGTTGATTTCCATAGACGAGTATTGTTATGTACGGGGGTGGCGGGTGGCGGGTGGCGGGTGGCGGGTGACGGGTGGCGGGTGGCAAATGGTGAGTGTTTGAGTGGCGGGTGGCAAGTGGTGGGTGGCAGGTCGCCGGGTGGCGGGTGGCGGGTGAAAGGTGGCGGCTGGCAAGTGGAAAGTGGCAGGTGGGAGATGGCTGGTGGTGGGTGGCGGGTGCGAGGTGAAGGGTGGCATGTGGTGAGTGGCAAGTGGCGGGTGGCGGTCACCTGGTGCCATATGGCGGATTCTGTGGTGCCGGGTGCCAAGTTGCAGGGTGTGTCGGGTGTCGGGTGCCGGGTGCCGGGTGCCGGGTGCCGGGTGCCGGGTGCCGGGTGCCGGGTGCCGGGTGCCGGGCTATTGAGCGCATTCTAAAAATGAGGAGGTAATGTTTTTCACCCGAGTTATTGTATATTCATGGTAATTCATAGCTGCGTTGCCGTAATGAGTCATTGGGTTTTGGAGCAGTGCTGATCGATCACCCCGCCGAATATTGATCCATCGAACAAATCGATCCACGTGATGTGGTGCTGCTAACCAGGCTATTATTGTGAAGGCCCAGGGCGGGGGTGGGTGTGGCTGAGTGTGGCTGAGTGTGGCTGAGTGTGGCTGAGTGTGGCTGAGTGTGGCTGAGTGTGGCTGAGTGTGGCTGAGTGTGGCTGAGTGTGGCTGAGTGTGGCTGAGTGTGGCTGAGTGTGGCTGAGTGTGGCTGAGTGTGGCTGAGTGTGGCTGAGTGTGGCTGAGTGTGGCTGAGTGTGGCTGAGTGTGGCTGAGTGTGGCTGAGTGTGGCTGAGTGTGGCTGAGTGTGGCTGAGTGTGGCTGAGTGTGGCTGAGTGTGGCTGAGTGTGGCTGAGTGTGGCTGAGTGTGGCTGAGTGTGGCTGAGTGTGGCTGAGTGTGGCTGAGTGTGGCTGAGTGTGGCTGAGTGTGGCTGAGTGTGGCTGAGTGTGGCTGAGTGTGGCTGAGTGTGGCTGAGTGTGGCTGAGTGTGGCTGAGTGTGGCTGAGTGTGGCTGAGTGTGGCTGAGTGTGGCTGAGTGTGGCTGAGTGTGGCTGAGTGTGGCTGAGTGTGGCTGAGTGTGGCTGAGTGTGGCTGAGTGTGGCTGAGTGTGGCTGAGTGTGGCTGAGTGTGGCTGGGTGTGGCTGGGTGTGGCTGGCTAGGACTGTGTGGGGCTGGGTGGGGCTGGGTGGGGCTGGGTGGGGTTGAGTGCAGCTGGGTGGGGCCTGGGTGGGGCTGGGTGGGGCTTGGTGGAGCTGGGTGGGACTGGCTGAGGCAGGCAGGGGCTGGGTAGGACTGGGTGGGGCTGGGTGGGGCTGGTTGTGGCTGCAAGGGGCTGGGTGAGCGGTATAATGGAGTAGGCGCAGGTTTCCATCCAAAGTGTGTGTGTGAGGAAGAGGTGCGCAGGGAGGTGGGGGGGGGGGGGTGGAGGGGGCGGAGGGGGCGGAGGGGGGCGGTAGGGTGTGTGTGATAGATTGGGTCTAGCATGGTGTCGTATCAGGTATATACGGTCCTGTTATTTACTTGTACTTCAACTACTTGTGAGTGAATAATGATGCAAGGCCTGGGTGCATTCTGTATGGACTTTTGCCACCCCATGGCACCACACCGGTAGCTGAGTAATTACTGTACAACATCAGCACCCCATAGCACCACACCGGTAGCTGAGTAATTACTGTACAACATCAGCACCCCATAGCACCACACCAGTAGCTGAGTAATTACTGTACAACATCAGCACCCCATAGCACCACACCGGTAGCTGAGTATTTACTGTGCAACATCAGCACCCATATCACCACACCTGTACCTGAAGGAGCAGTGGAATGAGGAAGACCAATCGTCCACGATTGAAATTTCCCCTGCTTAATCAACTGATTTACCAAAAAAAGTGCTCTGGTGGAAGCTGTGCAATGTGTATGTGTGTGTGTGGGGGGGGGGGGTATTAAGGTGGACACCGAACAGGGTGAGTGGGCATATCAGTGTGCTATGTATGGCATGATGTAAATACTGTATAGGGCCTGCACTGGTACCCGTGTGGTGCTATGGGGTGCCTACGTTTCATGGTAATTACTCCTCTAATGGTGTGGTACTATGGGGTGCTGATGTTGTACAGTACTTACTCAGCTACCATTGAGGTGCTCTGGGGTGCCTATGTTGCACGGTAATTACTCCTCTACTGGTGTGGTACTATGGGGTGCTGATGTTGTATGGTAATTACTCAGCTACCGGTGTGGTGCTATGGGGTGCCTATGTTGCACAATAATTACTCAACTACAGGTGTGGTGCTATGGGGTGCCAATGTTGTGAAGTAATTACTCAGCTATTGGGTGTGATGATATGGGTGACTGATGTTGTAAAATGAATATTCAGCCACTGGTGTGGTGCTATGGGGTGCCGATATAGTACAGTAATTACTCATCTATTGGTCTGGTGCTATTGGGTGTCAATAGTATACAATAATTACTCAGCTACCTTTGTGGTGCTATGGGGTGCCTATGTTGTACAATAATTACTCAGCTACTCCTGTGGTGCTATGGAGTGCTGATGTTGTACATTAATTACTCAGGTACCAGTGTGGTGCTATGGGGTGCCAATGTTGTACATTAATTACTCAGCTATTGCATTTAGTGCTATGGGGTGCTGATATTGTACAGTAATTACTCAGCTAACGGTGTGCCTATGTTGCACAGTAATTACTCAGCCAGAGGTATGGTGCTATGGGGTGCTGATGTTGTACAGGGTATGCAGGTATTGCAAAACCTCAAGCAGTTTGACGCCCCTGCCCTGCAGAGTTGTAAACCACTGCCTTGTGGTACAGGTTCTTGACAGACCCGAAGGCTAATGGAGCAAACCCTGAACAGAAAACCCATGTGACTGTGGCAGCATCAAGGGTGGTATATGTATGGAACTCCCAACATCTCCCGACCAGCCACTGCAGGGACAAATAGTTTTGCGCCTGTCTGGACATGTTCTTGCTGGTGTGAAACCTCTATTTGCTCCCCGAGAGAGTGCGGCTGGTAACTTGCAAAAGCCAGCAGCACTTCAACACTTTTGCAGGCAGCTTTCATGAAATGTGATGGACACATTGATGCTGACATACAGAGGAGGATGGCCAAGGCAAGAGCATCTTTCGGCCGACTACGCCAGAGACTCTGGAACAACCACCATGTGTCCATGCGGGTCAAAGGCAAGATCTACTGTGCAATCGTGCTATCCACCCTACAAAATGGAGCCCAGGCGTGGACAGTGTACAGATGACAGGTGAAAAACCTGCATGCCTTCATGATGCGGCATCTGCGTTCGATCATGAGGCTAACCTGGAAGGACAAAGTGACAAATAAGGAAATACTCGAACAGACAGGGCTGCCCTCTATGGAAGATCTTTTGATCAAAAAGAATGTCCGGTGGAATGGACACCTCATGAGGATGTCATCAGATAGGCTACCAAAGCAGATCCTCTACTCTCAACTGTCTTCTGGTTACAGAAAGAGAGGGCGCCCTTGTCTCCGGTTCAAGGATACTATCAAGAGAAACCTGAAGCTGAGAGACATTAAGACCGTTTCATGGACATCACTCTCACAGCAGAGAGCTAAATGGTGAGTGGCAGTCAAGTAATGAAAGCAGTCTTTGTCGCATCGTGACCGACAGCATGATGATGATGATGTTGTACAGTAATTACTCAGCGACTGGTGTGGTGCTATGGGGTGCCTATGTTGCGCAGTAATTATTCAGCTAGCGGTGTGGTGCTATGGGGTGCACATATTGTGCAGTATGTGGCCGGGAACTGCTGGGGTATGATGCAAATAGTCGACAATGTATATGTGTGGGTTATGCATGGTATAAGAAAAATGTGACCACTAGGTAGTCTGCCTGTTCAAAATACAGTAAAGGTTATATGTGTGTACATGTGTGGCATAGGTAGAGTTTGATCACTAGCCAGGGTGATGAAAGGTACTCCTGCTTAAATACACTACAGTGTACACAGTGTAGGCCTAGAGGTGTGCTTAGCTCGGTATCAGCATAATGTGACTGAGCCCTACCCGTCCTGATGTGACGGGCAATGGTGCTAGGACGTAAAACCCCAAGAAATAAACAAACAAAACTAGGCAGGCTGACGCAGGTACGGCTGCGATATGGGGACTAAATGTTGTGCAGGTTGTGCGCACGTGCTCCTGTAGTGTAAGTGGGAGTGAAGGAGTGCACTGCGCACGCTCGTACAGAGGTGACCCGGCCGTGTGGCCGAGCAGGTGAAGTGCATACCAAGCTGTCATCTCACAGCCCGCCAAGCCGTCACAGGCCAAACTACCATGTCCGAACCCCCCCCCCCCCCCCACCCCACACACACACACTCTCCCCCTCTCCCTCCCTCCCTCCCCTCCCTACCCGCCATGCCTACAACACTCCCATGCCGCCCTCCCCTTCAGACGCTCTCCCCCTCCCTCCCCCCGTTCCCTCCCTACCCGCAATACCCACAACACGATCTACGGGGGGATGGGAGGGGGTGTGGGCGGTTGGGAAGTTGGGGGGTACTCCTCATATCTAGGCTCACATCGACCAACTTCCCGTCCACTCAACAAACTCCACCCAAAACCCATCTCATACCCGGGGAGCAGCTCATTTGATACATAAGCCGACATAAAGTACTCTCTCAGTGTTGTTTACTTACTCTACCTACAAAGGTGACAGACACCAGAGGGTGGGAGTGTGTGTCTGTGTGTGGGACCGATCTTGACTGGTTCTGGAGGTGTGGGTTGTGTGTGTGAGGGTGATGGAGTATTTATTTGGAGCATAGGTTATAATTCTCCATTTTATTTCAATTTCATTCAATAAAGTTTACTTCAACATCCTCATTATATACAAGTAACATGTCCATGAAACTTATTTAGAAGGAATGAATACAATGTGAATGAAAGAAGCACAATACTTAGGCTATACATTCCCCTTGTGATAGATAGTCTATGTTATGTATGACTGTGCCTGTGACTTCATGTAGGTCATATTTAAATGTGCATAGTCCGATAACAGCAGCCAATTTCCGGAAACAAAGCATCTACTGCTGATACATATCCACTTATTAACTATTTGTTGCTAGATATAATGGCATACTAAGTTAATTTAATATAAGTTATTACTGCTGAAGCCTATGAGGTCGGAATTTTGACAAGCATGCCAAAATTAATTTGGCATGTTTATATTTGTGGTGTTCTCTGTGGCGGAGTGGTTAGAGTATTTGACTTTTTTCTAGGTCCGACTCCTAATCTGAAGGTCAGTGGTTCGATTCCCCATGCCTCCACCTCTGCCAATTTGGATTTCCACTGCCGTGTATAACTTACAGCATCATCAAAGGCCAGTTGCTCTCATACCATGTCTATGTGGTGTGGGAGGTTAAAAACCCCTTGGGTCGGTAAAAGTGTAGGCTCGGGCTTTCTATCGACAAACTGTCTAATGGTGAAAACAAGTCTATTCAGACTTATCCATGACAGGCAGTATAAATCTTCAAGAAGAAAAATAATTAAATTATCTCCCAAGTTAGCCATTTTAGATGTTTGGTACTTCGAAGTAAATGAAGGTAGATTATAACCATCAGTCTATGATGATATCTCAGCAAATGACAGAAACACAAAACCGTCGGGCCATGCAACATTAATGTGTGCCATAAGTGGCTAGCAACGAGGAGGAAAGCCTGTTAGTGTTGCACGACAGATATGTTTTAATGAGGATAAGAGTATCAGTGTAACCACAGGCTTAATGAGGATAACAGTATCAGCATAATCACAGGTTTACTGAGGATCTGAGTATCAGGTTTTAATGAGGATAAGAGTATCAGTGTAACCACAGGCTTAATGAGGATAACAGTATCAGCATAATCACAGGTTTAATGAGGATATGAGTATCAACATTGACCACAAGTTTAATGAGGATATGAGTACCAGTGTACCCACATGCTTTCATGAGGATAAGAGTATCAGCAGCCACATGTTTTAATGAGGATATGAGTATCAGCGTAACCACAGGTTTAATGAGGATATGAGTATCAGCGTAAACACGGATTTAATGAGGGTATGAGTATCAGCGTAACCACAGCTTTAATGAGGATATGAGTATCAGCGTAAACATGGGTTTAATGAGGATATGAGTATCAGTGTAACCACATGTTTAATGAGGATATGAATATCTGCATAACCATATGTTTAATGAGGATATGAGTATCAGTGTAACAGCAGGTTTAATGAGGATATGAGTATCAGTGTAACATCAGGTTTAATGAGGATATGCATATCAGTGTAACCGCAGGTTTAATGAGGATATGATTATCCGCATAACCGTATGTTTAATGAGGATATGAGTATCAGTGTAACCACAGGTTTAATGAGGATATGAGTATCAGCATAGTCATGGAAGAACACTGTCTACAAAGATCAGAGGTATTCTGGTAATAAGCTCCCTCTGTGGTGTGCCAAGTGGCAAATTGGACAGGCAATAATATATATAATAATAATCATAAAAACAATCACAATAAAGATCATGTGATGACGATGAGAAAAAAAACTACCAAGGGACCCGGGTGTGTGTGTGTGGAGGGGGAGGGGGCAGACAGCCATGAAAATCATCAATGCTAACATAAGCCATGGTTCATATATTCAACCTAATCAGAATCTTTCAAATCATCAATCAATCAATAGTTCCATCCTCTAGTCGAGGGTTGGATGCAATGGTTCTCCACTTGTCCCGATGTTGTGCTGTTCTGATAGACTGTGAATAATTCAAGCCTGTCCACTGTGAAATATTTGTAAACCATGATGTTCTTGGTCTCCCTCTCCCTCTGCTGCCATTCACCTTCCCTTCCAACAATGTACGGTATATTGAACTCTGACGAATGATGTGGCCAAAATAAATAAGTTTCTTTGTCTGTATAGTGGCAAACAAGCTTTTCTTATTTTTAATTTTTCTGAGAACTTCTTTGTTGGTGATCTTCTTTGTCCATGATATTTTCATCATCCTTCGATAAGTCCACATCTCAAATGCTGCTAAACGTTTGTACATTTTCTTAGAGATTGTCCATGTCTCTGCCCCATACATTAGAGTAGACCACACATAACACTGAAGAATACGCTTCCTTGTTTGCATTAATATCTTACTTGATGTTAACACTCTATTCATTTTGGAGAATGTTGTTCGGGCTATTGTTATCCTTCTTTTAATTTCTTCCTCACATCTCCCATCATTTGTAATCTTTTGTCCGAGATATATGAATTCGGATACTTGTTCTATGTTTGTGCCATCTATGGTTATAGTGACATTTGGTTTATCTGTCTTTTTACTTATAACCATTGTTTTGGTCTTCCTGGCATTCATCTTCATGTTGAATAGTATTCCAGCTTTATTGATTCTATTCACATCAGAGGAATGGAAATTGCAGGCCTATTTATTTAGAATTGAATGGAACGACGGCAGTTAGCTGTATAATCTATCCGGCAACTTCCCACATCTGAAGAGAGCTCAGCGAAGAAAGATACATAAACACAAAATAGCCTGGGGAAGGGGCGGTGCAAAAACAAGCAAAAAAACAACAACAACAAAGAAGTCACAAGTACAGAAACACGTGGCAGGTCGTCTAGCGGTTTACACCGGTAATCGAGAGAGAATTTGAATCTGAGCAGAGCAGAAAGAAACGGGGTATGGATCATGTGTTGGGGCGTGGTGTGTGTGCGGGGGTGGGGAGGGAAGGGGGAGGGGAGCTTCTTAGCCAAACACATCTGCCTGTGGTTATGGCCGTTCGTGCCGAGAGAGCTGCTCCGAAATGGCGATGGTGGAAGGGTAGCCGGTAGACGGGTGGTGGTGACGGTGGTGAAGGGGGGGGGGGGGGGGGGGGGGGGGCAGGGAGCAAGGGAGGCCACAAGTCATCTGCAGCAGCAATGACTAGCGGGAAACTTAGCGTTCAGCTCGGCACACAATACCTCACTTCCGGGATACTCATGTTGGAGCAAACCAGACTGCTAGTCATGCTGCTGGCCAGGATAGGGTGGGTCTGAAGCACTGTGGGGAGTTATAAACCTTATAGACAGGAAGTAGTATTTTTGATCTAATGTAAGACCATTTCTTGGCACAATTTCACTACAGTCCAATAGGAGTTTTGCTGGTCCCTCAGGAAGCACTGAAGCTGGAACCCAGCATGCCTGTGTCGCTGTTTAAAAGGGGACCCAGCTTAAAACGGGGCTTTTCACAATGCGCATCCACATGCATTTCTGCCTGATTGAGATTGTACCCATGTTTAATAACTTGTTAATTGTTTGTTTCATTGTTAGTGCAGAGTATAATATATACTATCAAGCATAAAATAGTCACTAGAATGATTCTTGAAGAAATCCTTGCTTGTCTCGCACTACATTTCCAGAGAGCTCCTCCACGCAAGCGAGAAATTCAGACAATATTTCAGGCTTGGCATTCGACTTTGATGCATGCTCATTGTGAAAAGCCCCGTTTTAAACTGGATACCCTTTCAAACTACGACACCGGGTCACAGCTATAGCTTCCACACATGTACTTGCAGGTTGATGCCTTTCCATCTTTAACCTGCACTATGCGGTCCAACAGTTTGAACTCAGTTTGCACCAGTGACCATCTGTTTCCTGCAAACTGAGGTCAAAAGTTGACCTCAGTTTGCACCAGTGACCATCTATCTCCTGCTGATCACATTTGATAGGAGTCTTACATTACATTTGTTTCTAATGTAGATTGCGATGAAATTATTATGGCAAATATTTCAAATTAGATAAAATGCCACTTTATGTTTGTGTATTCACGGCCTTCCCCCAACCCTTGTGAGTAACCACTGAGTAAGTGATAGATAGCCATGCTAGGTCACAGATTCAGTCCTCCAAGAGGGAGCAACAGAACTCGGAATACCGTTATTCAGATGACTTAAATATTGATACTTGTCACTTGCTAGCCAGATGCTCGACATTATTAGAATAGGGCAAGGAAATGGTTGGCTCAGTGTCAGGATAATGTGATTGAGTGGGATATCAGGTCATGCTGCTGGTGGCCCTGTATCCTACTGGGGCATCACTATAAAGTCACCATGAGTTCGCTGCCACAAGTCGGTACCCATCCTGATATGATGTTAGATGCTGCCAAGACTTAAAACTCCAACAACCAACCAAGTTTCTAAGGTTCAAACCAACTTGAAAATAGAGTGAAAATAAAGAAGCATGTCCAAGGGAATAAGAAGCCCTACCCTACCTCTCCCTATTCAGCTGTTTGAGTTCCATCTCAGGGACCAGCGAACACTAGTAATTTGTCACCCTTCTTCCGGCGTGTAAACAGACCAGTTCAGACCAGTTCAGACCAGTTCACAGCTTCAGACCTTCATCGGGGACCATCGGACACTAATTCAAAAGAGTCGTATTGGCTGACGAAAGGTGGGCAGGCAGATGGTCGGTTTTATATCTGCATTGCGTGGTTGGTGGCCATTACCCCCATCCCAACACACCACCCACCCACCCTTTATGTTGCTTATCGCCCCATTCCCCACATACACCCTCATTCCCCACACACCCACACACCAATCAACCCTCCAACCAGCGCATTCTCAGATGTAAGGAACCCGCCGTATGCACAGCGCCCTCTATATTCCTGTTGGCACACAACTACACAGGCGGCACTCCTTCAAACGGAAGTGGGCCGGGCCCATGCGTGGATGCGACGGAAAGGTCAACCGGACCCGAAAGTGGCCAGGTCAGCGGTCAATGGCTTCTACTTCCGGGTGGCGGCCATAATCCATGAGGGAGGAGGCGGTGGAACTCTCCTTCGCCTGGAAGCGGAGGAAGGAATGCGCCACATCTCACGATTCAATCTCTAGTGGGTGGGTGTGTGTGGATGAGGGTTTGGGGTGTGGGATTGGGGGTGGATGTGGGTGAGGCTGTGTGTGTCGGGGGAGGGGGAGGGGGGGGGGTAAGGGTGGGTGCGGGGGGAGTAAGGGGTGTGTGTGGGTGTGGGTGTGCGGTGTCGGAGTGGGTGCGGATGTGGGTGAAGGTGGGCATGTGTGGGGGGTAAGGGTGGGTGCTGGGGGGGCGGGGGTAAGGGGGTGTCGGTGTCGGTGTCGGTGTAGGTGTGGGTGTGGGTCTGAGTGTCGGTGTGGGTGTAGGTTTGGGTGTGGATGTGGGGGGGGGGGGTAAGGGGGTTGGTGGGACTTGCCATATGACATTATAACACTGGTCTTTTATGCAACTATAATGAGAATATACATACTATAATATATCCAGATATGGAAAATAGTACGTGTCCTAAAACGGATAACTTTCCATCCAAACCAATATTGTCCTGACATGAAACATGTGTCTTCCCATCGCAGGGACAATGGAATTATTTATTACACAGAAATCAGTTTGTACATAAATTGTTTGCAAATGGCAAAGGTTTTCCGATCACAGTGGCCGTTGAAAATAGGAACTGCTGAATTGTATGTGTATCCTAAAACTGTAGAAGCTAATAATGTATTAACAGATCGTAGAGAGGGATCCTAATTGTCTCCACTCCACACTCCCCTCCACACTCCCATTTGCTTAGGTTCTACTAAATATGTAATTGGCGTAGACACATACACCATTGCTGATATCGATTTTCTTTCCGGTAGCAACATACACTTAAAGATAACTTGCACATCAATGAGTCTTCATGCCTGATTTCGACTGGAATCCGATGGACATCTAGGAGAGAGAGACAGAGAGAGAGAAGGCAGACCTCGATGCATCCGAAGAAGATCTTGCCCCTTCATTCACCAATCGGTTGGCAACATTTCCTACGCAAAATAATTAAGCCAGAAACACCATGCTTATTCACGCAAACATTGCCATTCTACTCTCAACCCTTTCCCATAGAGCATGCATCTGTGAGCTGTTACAAGTGTTAGTCTCCTCAGCAGTGGGTTCTGCCACTGCCACCAGAGGGCGGGTTGGTGGCGGAACTATCTCTGCTGTTCCTGTACAGTCACCCTCTGCCAATTAGCCTATTTCCGGATATTAGTATTCCGTGATACTACTATCTCGTCTCTCGTCCTCTGCCATCTGTCTCCCTCACAATGTTCTCTCCCATCTCCGCCTGTACTCCTCACACTCCCCCCACCCCCTCACCCCCACCCTCTCACACTCACCCCCTCACCCACCCCACTACCCCCACCCGCCGTCATCACCACTAACCGCCTGCGAACACTAACAGCGTCCACGATCGTAACATGCCCCACGACACAAGTAGTCACACAACGCAGAGCTGCACCCCACCAAACCACCCCCACCACCCCCACCACCACACCCATCATCGGTACACCACATATATTCACACAACGCAACACCACACAACACCACACCACACAACACCACGCATATTCACAGAACACCATGGTACACCACAAATTGCCACCCACACCCACACCACGGTACACCACACATATTCACACAACACGACACAACACCGCACAAAACAAGACCACAGATATTCACACAACACCATGGTACACCACAAATATTCACCCACACCCACACCACACATATTCACACAACACGACACAAAACCACACAACACAACACCACAAATATTCACCCACTCCCACACCACGGTACACCACACATATTCACATAACATGACACAACACCACACAACACCACACAACACAACACCACAAATATTCACCCACACCCACAACACGGTACACCACACATATTCAGACAACAACACACACCACCATACGACGGTACACCACGCATATTCACACAACACCATACAAGACCACACCAAACAAACACACGCCCAACTCTAACACACGCACTCATGTGTCGCCTTGTTTGATCCCAGTCCACTTGAAGAACACTACATATGCTCCACCCCTCCTCCATCCCCCTCCTCTCCTCTCTCCCTCCTCCCCTCTCCCATATCCCTCTCCCCCTCCCACTCCCCCTCCCATTTTGTTGTCACAGTGCTTGCCTGAAGTGCTTTTATCTTTATTGTTCCTTTCCCAGCGAAAGAGTCCTGCCATTGGGCTTGATAGAAAGGGGGGGGGGGGCGGTGGCGGGGGGTGGTGGAGAGCTGACAGGAATAGAGGATGACGGGCAGCTCCAGGGCTTTAAAAATGGAAGCATCACTCGTCCGTCTACAGACAAACATACCCAGCATGCCATGGGGCACGAGCCTTCAAACGGCCCAGGCATTACACTCCACTGAGTACCTTGTTCTCCGGGCCTTAGTATCATAATATTTCCCTCTCTTGCAAGGCCCGCCTGGGTGCTGGAGAGAGCGTTTGACAAATAGTGTGTAGTGGAGGTGTGGTGTGTGGGGAGGAAGGAAGGAAGGAGAGAGGGGAGGGGCAGTGGGGGGTGGGGCTTCCCTCTGCTTCCGTACTTGGATCCACTATATTGACTGGTCGTTTGCGTGTTTAAATACGAATAGTCGAACGTTGGCGGTTCTAAAATTATGCCGTGGCGTGCATCAGACAAAATTTTCTTTTCTTTTTTGGCGTGTTTAAAAAAAGCTATTGCACACGGCGCAGGTTTAATTTATTTGTTTAATTATTTGATATTACTTGAATCTTGCTAATCCTCGACTGGGAACTCTCGTGAAGAGCACATTTACAGCCATTCTCTCATATGTTCATCGGTGATACGCAGTGATTAAATAGTGTAGTGAGTTGCACTTACTCCCGCAGGTGAAATTCCGTGAGAGAGGCGGGAGGTGGGTTGGGAGTGCGGGGGAGGGGGCAGTATAATATCCAATACATTGTACTCTTGAATGTGTTGTCACGCCACACTGCTGATAGGGATATAACTTATAAGTGTTAACAACAACAACCAGTTATAGCATTTACTCAATTGCTTTGTTAGTTTCTACTGAAGTTCATGGAGTCCATTGATTTCATATGGAACTATTGACATTCAACCGTAGTAAATGAGGTTTGTGCGGCCTGGTCTTGTCTGAATATAACGAACGTGCAATAGATACAGTTTGAACTTGAACTCAATACCTCAAGTGCTCTTTTGGCTCATCCTCGTTTGTGGTGTGACATTAAAGTTGGATAGTCCGATGGTTTTGAGTTCGTCTCATTATCTGAGATGAATATATTAGGTTCATCGTTATAGTCTATCTTACTTTAGTTTAAGTAGCTTTTATGCTAAATGGCAAACTTTTCAGGTAGTTGAAATGCAACCGTGCAAATTAATTTGGGCAATCATGCCAAAACTCTGACACCATAGGCATCTGCAGTAACAGCTTCTATTAAATTCCCTCAGTATTCTATGCGGCAGTATCTAAGTTAGACATCTAGAATCAACTCTAGATAATTGTTATGGCTTTGAAAATGTCGATACACATTAGTGGACGTAGTTGAACGTAGGTGAACGTAGTAGAGGCTAACATGGGTCAAACGTGGTGTAAGTACGTTAAACTACCTTGAAATACCTTAAGGTACGGCAGGTTTTGGTACAGATAAATATGCTACGGTACAGATGCTGGTACATTCAACTACGTTCAACTATGTTCAACTACATTCAACTATGCTCAACTATGTTCAACTACGTTCAACTCCATTAGACTCCACTACATTCACCTATGTCCATTAATGGCTATGTGACCAGGGCTTCGTCCACGTATGCTAGAGTATGCTAGAGTACCCTAGAGTACGCTAGAGTATGCTAGAGTATGTTAGCATCACAGATGGAAATTCAGCCTCTAACATAGCGCTCTTTTGAACATGTCCATAGATTAAATCGGAAATCACGGCCCACCCACATTATTACAAAGTTAGCATGATGGAGATGTACAGATGCTAGTATGTTCAACTACATTCAACTATGTTCAACTATGTTAACCTCCACTACGTTCAACTACGTCCACTAATGTATATGTGACCGGGCCCTCAAATACACTGACCAAGATTGGTCTGTTATGTTTATCTGGCATTCCCTTTGTGGCAGAGAATATTCATAGGCAATGGACCCCCTTTATAAATACTTAACCGCATAGCACGGCCACCAAAATAAGTATGGTTCCCTCATAGATCCCAGGTCTAAGTGGAAGATGATTGGAGGTTTCCATGGATACGTTGCGTTGTCCGGGGTAAGGGTGGGGCTAAGGGCGATGTCTATTTGGGTTGTGTTTTTCTTTTGTGTTTATTTTGTGGTGCGCCATCACTATACAGTGAAACCTCTATAAATCGACCGACCATGATACCGACTTTAAGTGGTCCATTTAGGGAGGTGGTCGGCTTAGAGAGTTAGAATATCCTTACAGTGGTATTGTTGGGACCCAAATAAAGCGATCAAAATAGGGGAGTAGTCGATCTGTGGAGGGGTCGGTATAGAGAGGTTTTACTGTATTACTCAAGACAACATGCGCTTGATGTAAGTAATATGTTCTTCTTACATCAAGTTATGGAAAGTTAGATAAAACTATATAAACCAATATGAGGCTCAATAAGGTTACATCAAGCTATAAAGACATATATAAAACTGCATAGTGCTATATAAACAATATACAAATATATAGAGCTATATATAAGTATAAAAGCTATCTAAAGCGATAGGGCTAACTAAAGTTAAATACCGCTATAGAGAAGTATATACATATATATATACAGATATATACAGGTGTCTAGAGATACAGTAAAATAGATATGTACATATATAAATATATCAACATATCTACATCAAAGAAGTTTGGCCTGAAAATTAACATCAAGAAGACGGAGGTGCTGTACCAACCCAACTCTACAAAAGCACCCGAAGAGGAAGGGAGAATCATGGTCGCGGAAACAAGCTGAAACTATGTTCCGGAAATCACCTATCTCGGAAGCACTATTTCAAGTGATGGACGCATTGATGCTGAGATACAGAGGAGGATGGCCAAGGCTAGCGCCATCTTTCAGTCCCCCGACTATGCCAGAGACTCTGGGAACAACCACCATGTGTCCATTTGGGTCACAGGTAAAGATCGTACCGCGCAATCGTGCTATCCACCCTACTATATATGGAGCCCAGGCCCATGGACAGTGTACAACAGCCGGTGAAAAGCTCCATGCCTTCATGATGCGACATCTGCGTTCAATCATGAGGCATACCCTGGAAGGACAAGTGACAAATAGGAAAATACTCGAACGGATGGGCTGCCCTCTATGGAAGATCTTCTAATCAAAAGAATCTCCGTCTGGAGCGGACCTCATGAGGATGTCATCAGACAGGCTACCAAAGCAGATCCTCTATTCTCAACTGTCTTCTGGCTACAGAAAAGAGAGGGCGCCCCGTCTCCGGTTCAAAGATACCATCAAGAGAAACCTGAAGCTGAGAGACATTAGAGACCGACTCATGGATGCAACTCTCACAGCAGAGAGCTAAATGGAGAGCAGCAGTCAAGTAAAAAAGCAGTCTTTGTCCCATCGCGACCGACAGCATGATGATGATGATGACATATCTACAGATATGGAGAGGTATGTTCATATATAGAGCTATGTACATATATATATATATATACATATATATAAATATATATATACATATGTACATATATATACATATATATACATATATATACATATATATACATATATATACATATATACATATATAACATATTACACACACATATCTACATAATATACCATATATAAATACAATACTATAATCACAGTACATATACAAATAGAATATATACAGATATATATGCTGTATAAACCATTATACGAGCACAATAAAGGAGAAACTTCCATCTGCTCCTCAGCCCTATCTCCTCCCTCAGTCATCTACTGGAGAAGCCTCTCTGTTCACCTAAACTTCCATCCTACTCATACTGAGATCCGTTAGTGGTCGCCACCCATCTGTGGACGCACCACTGCCCCCCCGCCCCCCCCACCCCCCACCTACACTTAATGTACCGCCGATAACGATTTACAGATATATACAGATATATACATATATGTATATATATATATATATATTATGAATCTCCAACTCCTGCATAGGGGAAATAATGAGAGCTAACCTGAAGCAAATAAGAAGGAACAAATCCCAAATAACAGCAGCACACTGAATACATCTACATTTGTATCCGGGAATAAATAGAATCCAATCAATTCCGTCATAGTGCATTCATTTCAAGCACAATTCTTTATGCTACAACAACAACACCACGACCACAACGATAGCCTTCATTGAAATAATAAGCAGCAATATGTAATTCGATCCGGAGACAATGTAGTACCCTCAAGATGGGACCATAAAATGGCATAATGGGAGAAGCACGGATAGGCAGCGAAAGAGGAAAGGGGGGAGGGGGAGGGAGGAGGGGAAGCCCTTAGATCTTATTCAATAACTCACGGCCATGTGATGCTTACTTGCCTGAACTGAGGGGAATTTGATGCTGCACCTTGTGAATAGAGAATCGGCTGGGAAGCCCGCCTGGGTATAACTAATGCTCATCCTGAGTGCTATGTGCTTCTGGCGGGACATAATCTGCTTATCACACTGTCTAGCTGACTGAGTGGTTTTGCATGTGCTCGCCGTTCTAGGCCTGGCATGTCCTGGCCACTGCATATTACATATTGCATATTGCATAGTGCATACTATAGCCTCAGTGGGAGCAGTAGCTCCTTTTACTTATTTCTACTATTATACACACACAGCCACCCTCCTACCACCGACAACCACCTACCTCCGTCTCCTTTCCCCTATTCACAAACTGCCTGTAACCAACAATCGCAATCAGCTGCTATTACTTATCCCCATGTTGTTCTGGGGTGGGTGTTCTGTACTGCAAGGAATCTATTTGTTATTGTGATGTATAATATGGTATGTCAATAATATTTAGGCTGCAGTGTTACATACTTCAGGACTACCTGTTTCGCTCTATGGTGTTTGTATGTGCATTTGTTGGTAGTTTTCTACCTTTGCTTATGTATTGGTTTAGGTACTGCTGAGTCATCTGGATACCTGCTCAATTGAATGCATGCAGGCTTACTTTATTCTGGGACTGGCAGCTGTGTGGGTGCAGACTGCTATAACCACCTGTTTTCATCGAAAATTTCACTGGTAATATATATATATAGATAATGCATGTGATATATGTAATTTGTACACATATATTTGTATATATATAATAGTGACCTACATTACATAATATTGACCTACATTAAATAATAATGACCTACATGAAATAAGGAAGGCGAAGTCATAATAGTGGGTATGAGTTGTACTGCTGTAAATGTAATGGAGTATACAGTAGATATAGCAGTAGTATTAGTATGAGGAAGACCAATGGTTTGCAATTGAAATTTTACCACTCAATCAACACAATTTTGAAGTTTTTTGTTTACATTGCTTGAAATATTACAATTGGGATAGACGGTGTGTGCTGGTCTGGGCATCCAGTTGATTAGTTTGCATATTGTATGACACCAGTGGTCGCAATGGCTCATCTGTTCAAGGACACCACATTTGAATGGAATATAAGAAGCTGGCAGATGGAGATATATATATATAAATAAAAGCAATATATATATCAATATATATATAGATATTTATATATATATATATCTCCGTCTGCCAGCTTCCTAGATTCCATTCAAATGTGATGTCCTTGAACGGTCGAGCCATTGCAACCACTGGTGTCATACAATATGCAAACTAATCAACTGAATGCCCAGACCAGCATACAATGTCTATCCCCACTGTAATATTTCAAGCAATGTAAACAAAAAACTTCAAAATGCTGTTGATTGAGTGGTAAAATTTCAATTGCAAACCATTGGTCTTCCTCATACTAGGGCTCTTCACCCTACCCTAGTAAGGGTCCATCCAAAGCTTTCAGCTTTTTCTCCGGTTGTACAAAACATAGTGTTTTTCCAGACACCCCCCCCCCCCACCCCGCCGTTACTCCACAAAGTAGTACACATCAACATTTTACTACATCCCATAAAGGCAACAATATGAACGTTTTAAGTATGAACATTTTATTGAATGATAAAAGTCGTACTTGACTGACACCCGCTTCTCCCGGGAAAACACTTTACATGATTGTGAATATGTTGAGAACTTTGGATGGCCCCTCAAATGTTAGAAAACAAGAGATGCGCCCCCGCCCCCCCCCCCCCCCCCAAATGCAAAGATATAGGCTGAGCGCTTAGGGTCAATTCTAACTGTTGAGTTTGACTCACCCAGGGATTTAATCTTTGCATGAGTAGGGAGTGAGCTACTAATTCAACTATCACATCTGAAACTATCTGTCAATGAATTCCTAGAGCACCAGTCACTAATAGTACATCTGCGATAGTCCTGCCGTAGATTGCTTCCTGTTAAATTGGCATCAGTTAAAGTTACATAGGGCCAAGAGGGCCCCAACAAAACTAACATAGGCTACTAGGCATACCAACAAACTATCTATCTGCTACTGAAATGCAGGCAATCAAATAACTTATCAGCAGCTACTGTTTGGTAAGACAACATCAACACTACAGTTGGCCAGCATTGAAAACAAGACTGGGTACCCAGGCTTACATGCTATGGACAGTATAAATACAGCCTCAATACAAATTTAAAAAAAGAAATAGTCCGATGGTTTTGACTTTCTGTCATTTTTTCTGAGATAAATATATTAAATTGATTATTATAATCAACAGTACATTAGTTTGAAGTAACTTTTATTTTCAATGGCTAACCTTTGAGCTATTTGAAGTGGGAAGATGTCAGATTAGATTTGGCAAGCATGCAAATATATTAAGTATTATTACATGTAATACTTAGTAATAGAAAACTTAATATATTTAGTTGTACTAACGATGCCGCCAATAGCACAATGGTCATCGGACCAGAACCATTGTTTCTAAAGCTAAGCGATGTTGAGCCTTCCCCATCAGTACTTCGGATGGCTCTTTTTTTTGTGGTAAAATATAGTATATTCATTGGAATGAAGTTTTTTGCCATGGTCATCCCGATTCAAACTTAATATTGATGTCATCATCATCATGCTGTCGGTCGCAATGTGACAAGGACTGCTTTTATTTCTTAACTGCCACTATTTTGTGTGGTTGTGCATTTCATAAAAGCTGCTTGCAAAGTGTTGAAGTGCTGCGGGCTTTTGCAAGTTACTAGCAGCACTCTCTCGGGGAGTAAATAGAGGTCTCACACCGGCAAGAACACGTCAAGACAGGTGCAAACTATTTGTCCCTGCAGTAGCTGGCCGGGAGATGTTGGGAGTTCCCTTCATCACCGCCCTTAATGATGCCATGGAAGCATGGTTTTCTGTTAGGGTTTGCTCCATTAGCCTTTGGTTCTATCAAGAACCTATACCACAAGGCAGTGGTTTACAACTTTGCAAGGCAGGGGCATCAAACTCTCTGAGGTATTTTAGCAGATAGGTACTGCATTACCCGCATACCCATATTGATGTATTCCATAATAAAGGATACAAGATATGATATGGAGACAGTCTACATAAGCCAGCCGGCCCCAAAAACACCAACTATTACATTATCCAAAAGGCAAAGTTCATGGTGGAATTGGACAATAACACACGAGACGCCTGGAACCCAACACACGAGACGAGAGTTCACGACTTTGAAGTAGACCTACCCATATGCCAGTCTGCTCGATACCCTCCCTCTATCAATGGCCTATTAGCAACGCATATGGAGCAATTATGCAGCATGATAATAACGCAGGATATTTGCGTGATTAATATGTGCATAAGTGCTTATACATTACATACCCTACCGAATCAGTTCTGGATAACTGAATGCAGCGTGCAATCTTTATAGATTATAATGATGTCTTGCCTGTGTGGTATACATTATATTGCTTAAACTTCCATAGTCCGATGGTTTGAGTTTCTGTCATTTTCTGAGATAAATATATTGGGTCGATCATTATAATCTACCTTACTTTTGTTTGAAGTAACTTTTATTTTAAATGGCTAACTTTTGAGATATTTGATGTGCAAACACACACAATTAATTTTGACAAGCACGCCAAAACTCTGACACCATAGGCTTCTGCAGTAACAGGTTCTGTTAATTTGATTCAGTACCCCATTTTATGTGGCGACAAATGCTTAATAATTGCAACAGGGTCTAAGTTAGATATGAATAATCAAATCTAGATAAAGTTTTGTTTTTGAAAATTTGATGCTTCGTCGGACTATGCAACTTTAAATGGTGGTTATTGTCCTTTAAAGCCGCCACAATGCTACATTGTCCACGATTTGCTCTCAGGCTGGGAGTCATTGAACGTTCAACCTTTGTACCCTCACAACTCCCACCTTCCGGCCGACTGACCATCCGCAGCTAAGAGCCGCCGTGCTGACAGTCGGTCACCTAACCACGTGACCTTCACCGGGAGGTCACGTGGTCCCCTGGACGGCTGACCGGAGTGGAGTGGTTAGGGACTAATTTGTGGGTGTTTATTTTATTTATTTTTTTTGTTCCAGTGTTTTTATTCCTCTGAATAACATGCTGTCAGTGCTAATGCACTGGTCTTCCAGCCCTAATGACAATTGCCTCTACAGAGTAAACAAATCTACAACAATATCCAGATAGACAAGTACAGGGAAATAAGCAAAGCATCAGTACATGAATGATAGGAAAAGAACAAGATAAGAGAAAAAGAAACATATATGGGGAGGTAACTATGTTAGACTAGTATGGTAAGCGTCAGTAGGGGTGGGGCATAACTGATTATCTTTCTAGTAGTAACATACTCATTGAAAGGGTGATGGTGGGATGTAGGGTGGGCCTTTGTGAATGAACTGGTATTCATGGTAAGATCATGTGCCGACGTGCTTTGCCTTAACGATTTGGTTGGATATTGGGGTTTTATGTCCTGGCATCATCTAAGGTCATATCATAATTGCATTAAGGAAGATCATGCAGAGTTTGTGCACAGGCGGTTGACCCTGACGTCATTATTCACCTGATCTATATTATATGTAAAACGGTAAGCTTTCGGTAATTAAGCTAAAGTATATATACAAATAGCAGTAGTCTGTTATTGATTACCTCATCTTCTTAGAAAAATATAAATTAACTCGTAGTCTAGTAATGACGAGGACCGGAAGGGATGACCTGATATCCCACTCAGTCACATTATCCTCAGACTGGGATAACCAGTCCTTTCCCTATCCTATTAATGCCAAGCGCCTGGCTAGGAAGCAACAAGTATAAATCTTTAAGTCATTTATTTGACTCAACCAGGTTTCGATTCCCATGATATACTAAAATGTGAGATGGACGCTCAACTTAACTTAACTTAACTGGATTGAACTTAATTTAACCAGACGGGATGGCCGAATGAGTTAGAGCGTCCGTCTCCCATGCTGGTAGATCGTGGGGTCGTGGGTTCGAATCCTGGTCGAGTCAAACCAATGACTTAAAAATTTATACTTGTCGCTTCCTAGCCAGACGCTTGGCATTACTAGGATAGGGCAAGGAGCAGTGGAATGAGGAAGACCAGTCATCTGCGACTGAAATTTCCCCTGCTTAAACAACTAATGTACAAAAAAAAAAACAAAAAAAAACTCATTTGGCCATTGCATCTGGACTGATGATGATGGTGAAGATGATGATGACAATAATAATATAATATAACCTGTGCTTCTCTTTGTTATTATATTCCCATAATAAATAGTATACACAACACTCATGCATATCTCAAACTTGTGCCCAGAATTAACACATCCATAGCGGGACATGTTTCGGTGATACAGAGAGCTAGCTGCTGGTTGATATTCATTGCCTCATCGCCCATCACCCTTTCCCGCATCTCGGCGCTGCCCGCAATCACCTGGCGTCGCTGGGGAGCATTGAAACGGGGAATAGCGGCGCGCCTAAAATCGACCATCCGTCTCATTAGACGTGACCGTAATTACGGGCAGCGAAATAAGCGCGCTAATTCCCCGGTAAGAAGAACGCAGGCGCCGCAGCAACAATCCGCCAGGGGGCGTTGGAAAGGATGGATGGGTTTGTTGTACTAACGCGGCGTCGCCCATGGCAACGAAAACACACGTGATTCTCGTGCCCTAAAAGGGCAGGGCGGTGTGGCTGATTTATATTTACATTGTTTGTTGGTTGTTATTTGATAATTGAAAATTGATGCAGCAAACATTAGAAGAAAATAAATTGTAGCCATAGTGTCAGGTTTCATTTTTTATTCTATTTGAATTCATGTGCTGGTTGATTTTGTTTTTATGAAAAATAAAATGTGGTGTTTTGATTAGAAGTCACCTCCGCCCCCCCCCCCGCCCCCAACGTCCCCGTCCAACTCCCCCCGCCCCCGTCCCCCCAACCCTCCCAACCCCGTCCCACTCTCCCCAACCCCGTCCCACTCCCCCCAACCCCGTCCCACTCCCCCCGCCCCCGTCCCAATCCTCCCCACCCACGTCTAACCCACGTCTAACCCCCTGTCCCCGCCCCGCACCGGTCGCCCCCCGCACTTCCCCCGCCCTCACTCCCTCCCGCACCCCCTCGCCGACCAAGGCACACCAACCTACCCGGGAGGCATGGACGCGTATTGGCAATCGTTATCAATTAGCAACACCCAACAGCGGGTCTATCTATTATTGATGCCGCGCCTTCTGGTCGGAGGTGTTTGTCACTGAGCGCGTGATCCTGTCTTGAAAACTTCTCCTTGGTTAATCCTATCATAAGGTGATATTATATATATAATATAACCCCGTTAAAGCAAACTTGAAGGTACCATAGAAATTTGTTTGGATTAACGGATCATTGGTTAAACCGAGCTTTGGCTTCGACCTTGACTTTCAGTAAGCATGTATATCACATGTAATATACAATGTATGTGGACACTTTGATTATTGTTTTTTTTATGTATATAGAGTATAAGTCCGTTAAACAAGGTCGGTTAAACCGAACGATCGGTTAATCCAAACATTTTTTGGCGGCCCGACAAAATACTACCATTTATCATATAAAAAAGTTGACTCTGACCTTATAACCACATGAAAGTTTGGTGTAACTGTACTGGATGCGGCCTGGGGGCAACACTTTTGTTTGGATTAACCGATAATTTTGATTAACCGACTTTGGTTTACCAACTTTTTTATATGATAAATGGTAGTATTTTGCTGGGCCGCCAAACAAAGTTTGGATTAACCAATAGTTTGATTTAACCGAGCTTGGTTTAACAGGGTTATACTGTATGTAGATCTACATGTATAGTACATTCACTCTACATGAAACCAATGTCATAATAATTATATTACCGGCCTGATATGATATAGGTTTTAAGGAGGATAAGAGGATAGAGCAAGGACTGGTTGGCTCTCAGTATTAAGAAGTGTCAAGGACGCTGGGCTTTGGAAGGCGGTCTAAGTAGTAGTGTTGGTCTCGAGCATTAAGAGGATAGTGCCAGGACTGTTGGTCTCTCAGATTAAGTATAAGGCAAGGACTGGTTGGCATCCTCAGTATTAAGAGATAGGGCAAGACTGACTTGGTCTAGTCACTCAGCATTAGAGGATAGTGGCAAGGACTGGGTTGGCTCTGCAGCACTAAGTTAAGGCAGGACTGGTTGGCTCAGCATTAGAAGGATAGGGCAAGGACTGGTTGGCTCTAAGCATTAAGAGGATAGGGCAAGGACTGGTTGGCTCTCAGCATTAAGAGGATAGGGCAAGGACTGGTTGGCACTCAGCATTAAGAGGATAGTGCAAGGACTGGTTGGCTCTCAGCATTAAGAGGATAGTGCAAGGACTGGTTGGCTCTCAGCATTAAGAGGATAGTGCAAGGACTGGTTGGCTCTCAGCATTAAGATAGGGCAAGGACTGGTTGGCTCTCAGCATTAAGAGGATAGTGCAGGACTGGTTGGCTCTCAGCATTAAGATAGGGCAAGGACTGGTTGGCTCTCAGTATTAAGATAGGGCAAGGACTGGTTGGCACTCAGCATTAAGAGGATAGTGCAAGGACTGGTTGGCTCTCAGCATTAAGAGGATAGTGCAAGGACTGGTTGGCACTCAGCATTAAGAGGATAGTGCAAGGACTGGTTGGCTCTCAGCATTAAGAGGATAGTGCAAGGACTGGTTGGCACTCAGCATTAAGAGGATAGTGCAAGGACTGGTTGGCTCTCAGCATTAAGAGGATAGCGCAAGGACTGGTTGGGTCTCAGCATTAAGAGGATAGGGCAAGTACTGGTTGGCTTAGTGTCAGGATAATGCGACTGCATGCGATATCAGGTCATGGTGCTGGCATCCTCGTCTCCCTGTGGGACAGCACTATATAAAGTTGCCATGAGTGCAGACTGTCACAATTCGGTACCCCTCCTGATATGACCTTATTATGTTGCCAGGACATGAAACTTCAACAACGAACCAGCATAGTAGGGTTGGTGGGTGGTAGGTGTTTTACCTGAAGCGGCAGGATATGGCCTTAGAGACGGTTTGTTTGTCTTCAGGCTTGTGTGTAAAACCACACCCTGTTGACGGGCGCCTACCGCCTCCTCCCCACACCCCGCTCACCGACGCACGCGCCCCCCCCCCCCCCCCCCCACAACCCGATTGGGCCCCACCCGACCTCAGGCATACTAGTTCCGGTGTACTAGTATCCTATCGACACATGCAGCATACCACCATACCCCTCGTAAGTGTAAGTACACTATTCACAAATCAGTGCGTTATTAGCACAGGATGGTGATGGTTTCCAATATACACACGTATATATCATCATCATCATCATCATGCTGTCGGTCGCGATGCGACAAAGACTGCTTTCATTACTTGACTGCCGCTCTCCATTTAGCTCTCTGCTGTGAGAGTTGCGTCCATGAGTCGGTCTTATATATATACCATATTATATATAGGTATGGTATATATACACATATACACATATAGTATACACATATACGCACACAGTATACACATATACACACATATATATATATACATGTGTACATGTATACATGTATTATTTATATTCAGTAAAACCTCTCTAAATCGTTTAAGATTTAGAATATCCTTACAATGGTATTGTTGGGACCCAAATACAGCGATCGATATAGGGAAGTGGTCGATCTGTGGAGGGGTCAGTATAGAGAGGTTTTACACAATATGCATTTATACGTATGCACATGTACACATATACACAGATATATTCCATGGTCTGGGAATATATATATATAAATGTCACACGATTACTAGCCAGAAAATGAGTAGGCTAGACCTCACAGTACCAGAAGAGAAAATCAGCTTAGACAGAAGCACCAGGGCCTGATTTACAAACACCAAACTGTGTCCAAATGAGAGCACTTCCATTTATGCTTATATTATCAACAATTTTACTTTACACAAATTACAACCTACCATGACCGATCAATCGCAAACCGAGCTCACCTGAAAAAAGAGAAGGATAATTATTATAATCATATACATCATCAATGAATAGTATATAGTCATTAACATGTTAAACGGGTCAATATATGATTAATAATGGGCTTACCCCCACAAAATTGGAACAAATTGTTTTATTGTCTTAAATGCATTGAGGGCTCATACTGTACCCCAGAAAAAAAAACGATTTTAAAAATTCGACCAATGGAAGCAGGTTAAATAGCATGAATTCAAAATGGCCACGTTCTAAAATTTAACAATAGGATTGTAGGTATTGGTGTGTATATGTGTATATATATATATAACTGATGCAGTGGGAGCGGGGAAATGTTTGTTTATTTGTTGTTGCTTTACATGAGAAAAGAACTACTAAAAAAACTGCAAACACTGCAGAACAGAGCCCTAAAAATCTGTCTAAGAGTAGACAAGCTGCACCGAACCTATGACATACACAAAAGAACCAAAGTGAAACTACTAGAAAATAGGAGAATAATTCATTTGAAAACATTAGCATATAGCTATAGTCAAAACATTAAACTTCTAACAAAACCACAAAGGGCTACTAGAGCAAATAATGCACCACTACTAAAGCAGACCAGAAGCCAAATAAAAGCTCATGAGAGAAGCACGCTGGAAATGGCTGCCAAGGTGTGGAATGCCCAAACGGTAAAGGAACAACAAATTCCTGAGCTAAAAACTTACAAAAAATATCTGTTCAAAATAAGGCTAGGAAACCCCCAGTAAGCTGCACTGCAAAGGGGCATGTGATATGTCACAGCCCACCAGCGGGACGCCCAATGGAAGGTAACCATGCCAAAAGTAGCCAGATAACACACCACACAGCTACGTACAAGCCTATGATATGTAAATAGGAGTAGGCTAGTCTAGTAATAAGAGTAGAAAAATAAATACATATATACCAAGAAAATCCAAAAAAACTAACATAGGCTACTAACCATACCAACCAATTATCTATCTGCTACTGAAATGCAGGCAATCAAATACCTTATCAGCAGCCACTGTGTGGTAAGATAACACCAACACTACAACTGGCCAGCATTGAAAACAAGCCTGGGTACCCGGGCTTATATGCTATGGACAGTATAAATACAGCCTCAATAAAAAAATAAAATTAAAAAAATGCTAGCAACATCTAATGTCATATCAGGACGGGAAATGTAGGTGTATCTGTGTGAATATATATAACATAGGTGACTGCCGTAGAAATAGTTATATATAACTATGTCACACATTAGTTTCATGTCCAAATCCTGACTACAACAGTATAAGTTATAGTACTTATACATTTGCACATATATCACACACAAGCTACATTTCCAAGTCCTGACTGCAACAGTGTAAGTTATATATGTTCACATATATCACACGGCATCTATACATCCCAGTCCCGATATATAGAACACCATAAACATTTATGCTCAGAATGTTACCAACGTTGAGGATTTCTGAGGAAGAGTCCCTCCCTGTGCACAGTGTTAATTACACACATCCATTGGACACATACAAGTAGGTCAGATTCAGGTGCTAAAACGGATCAATCCATTTGAATTGTTTTCGGTAGAATAGAAGTTACTGTTGTGCATTCCACTTGAAGTCTATCAATTTCCTATTGAGTAGGGCATCATATCGGGAATTTGGCAGCTTCTGCGAAAAAAACATTTGATTAGCAAAAGGATGGCACTTTGGTAGCTTCAGCTCTAGCATTGTCGACAAAGTTTCATTTTGGACATGATGGCATTGGTCGGATTTTGCGTCTGCACCCTTCATATATACATATATATATATATATATATATATATGTGTGTGTGTGTGTGTCTGGAGTCACTTCAGGAATAACACCAGTAGTTACTAGTATTAATTCATGGGCCTCAAAGGAACTTTGTTACTGAAAAAAAAAAAAATCTTTATCTCCCTGCTTTTAACAAACAAACAAAAAATGTTCCCATCGCGTCTGCTGATGGCCGGCAGACCACACGTGGAGTAATCTCGTACAGAGACTTAGTGGACAGTAAGTATACCTCCAAGCAGGCCCTCAGCGTAACCTCGCAGCGCGGTGCACCTGACGGCGCCGGCGCCGGATCAGAGGTCACACGTGCTTCCTGTTCAGAGCCAATGACCTGGCTGATTTCTGGAATAGAACAGTTGTAGTGCTTAACACCACCCCACCCCCACCCCTTCTCACTACCCCTCCCCCGCCCCCCTTCACACACACACGTCCGGATCGCACCGCCCGCCCGCCGCCATCTTTCTATTTGTAAGCGGTAATCCGACAACCCCGACCCGATGGTGTTGAGTGAAGCCGCATGGTGGCGCCCTGACTGGAGATGGCATTTTTGTGGGTGCGGTGGTGGTGTGTCTGTTGGTTGGTTGTTGGAGTTTTACTTCGTGGCAACATCTGAGGTCATATCAGGATGGGTACTGACTTGTGACAGTGTGCACTAATGGCAACTTTTATAGTGTTGCCAAGCTTTGAAATCAGGCTGCCGGCACCATGACTCGATATCTCACTCAGTCACATTATCCTGACACTGAGTTAACCAGTGCTTGCCATATCCTATTAATCCTGAGTGCCAGGCTAGGAAGTGACAAGTATCAATTTTATAAGTCATTGCTTTGAATCGACTGGGAACCGAAGTCCCGATCTCCCGCACAGCAGAGCTACACTCTACAGATTTGGCCACCGCGTCCAGTGTATCTGTAACCTGCCGACTTCGGGTCTTCTGCCGACTTCGGGTACTGCATACATTCCAGCTTGTATGTCTCTATCATGTCACCTCTACCTGTCAGGGAGTTTGACGTCCCTGCCCTGCAGAGTTGTAAACCACTGCCTTGTGGTACAGGTTCTTGACAGAACAGAAGGCTAAGGGAGCAAACCCTGAACAGAAAACCATGTCACTGTGGCAGCATTAAGGGCGGTTGATGTATGGAACTCCCAACATCTCCCGACCAGCCACTGCAGGGACAAATAGTTTTGCGCCTGTCTTGACATGTTCTTGCCGGTGTGAAACCTCTATTTGCTCCCCGAAAGAGTGCTGCTGGTAATTTGCAAAAGCCAGCAGCACTTCAACACTTTTGCAGGCAGCTTTCATGAAATGTACATTAAGAATGACTCATGGACGCAACTCTCACAGCAGAGAGCTACATGGAGAGCGGCAGTCAAGTAATGAAAGCAGTCTTTGTCGCATCGCGACCGACAGCATGATGATGATTGAGACTTCGAGAATGTGGGTGTCGTGTACAAACCGGTAATTAGGTGTTAGGGGAGACGTCCAGCCGGGATACTGCCGAGAACATACTGACTTAAATAGCCCGTCTGTGAAAGGGTCTTGTAGGTGTGATGCTGGCAGGTTTGGTGGGGGAGGGGGGGGTTAATATGTTTATTCTGCTGAATAAGTTCTTTTGCCTGGACACTAACTGCTGAATACACAATTTGCAGCATATAATACAATGGAATTACGTAACCCACAAGTTCCGCAGCGATACGGCAGCAGTAGTGTCAGATGACTACGTCAATTCTAGTCAGATTGTTGTGAATATTTAAACGGCATTTCGAATGTAAGCAGAAGTTATATTCTGTATTTATTTAGTAGGGATGTAGTAAGTTTTAATGCAGGGTCTGGTCAGTGTAAGTTTGACAAGCGGTATAGGAGTGTTGGTTTGCTAGGAATATTCCAGTGTTACCCTATCATGGTTAGTTAGATGAGTTTGTTATTATGTGTGTTTGTTTGCAATTTGTTGTTTTAGTCTTGATAGTCACGTGACAGCAATATGAATTCTGCTGTTGGGGTGGGGTTGGTAAATACTACAAGTGTGACTATGCAGCCCGACGTACATTACACGAGAACCTCTGCCGAACTCTACTGATCGGGGCCTCAGGAACAAACAGTTCTATGTTCAGACATTGCACACTGCAAATCTGTTGGATCAAAGCTTTCTTTGGCCCACATTCTATAATGCATATATATATATATGATATATATACGCAAAACGGACATGAACTGAGTTAATTGATAGGATCAAGATCACAGCTTGGGTAAAGGAAAATATGACATGGTTGCAGTGTTATTTTTGTGTGACTAGTTTGTAAGCGGGAGTAACTGTCGAGTATATTATACTTGTAAGAGGAGAAGCTACCAATGGTTTACATGTACAGCGATGAACAAACTATACAGCGACAGGGGTCCGATCTCTCCCACGTGTTGTGCGCGTGCGCGTTCAGGGTTGCTGGGTGGGCCGGATCGTGGTTTGGGTCCCCGGCACGTGTATCATCAGTAGTAGTACCATGCACCACACTCACCGCCCCCCGCACTCTCCCCCCCCCCCCACCGCCCCCCGCACTCCCCCCCCCAGCCGCCGTGACCCGCTGTGACCCCAAACTCCTATTCTCCAATCAGTTCTGCCGCAACGCCGGCAGCCACATCCCCTTGCTGACTGGCTGACTTACAGGGGCTGGGTGGCTGGTTGGCATACCTGGCCGTCGTGTGATCGAGGTGCAATCATCGCTGACCCGCCACATTTATCGCACAGGCGCGCCTACGCTGACCGCCCATGCCCTTCCTCCTCCCGGCGCGGAGTTCCCACGATCTCCGCAATCCCCCGCCCCGCCCCGCCCCGCCCCGCCCCGCTCATCCCCGCCCCGCCCCGCCCCGCCCCGCCCCGCCCCGCCCCGCCCCGCCCCGCCCCGCCCCGCCCCGCCCCGCCCCGCCCCCGCCCGCCCCGCCCCTCCCGCCGCGCCCCGCCCCGCCGCGCCCCACCCGCCCGCCCCGCCCATCCGCCGCTCACCCGCTCGTCCCGCCCCGCTCAGCCCCGCTCAGCCCCTTCCCGCCCCCTCACCGCCCCCCCCGCCCCGCTCATCCCGCCCGCCCGCCTCCCCCCCCCCTCACCCCGCCTCACCCCGCCCCGCCCCGCCCCCACCTCACCCCGCCTCGTCCCATCTCACTTCGTATGGTCCCTTCCTACTCTGTCCTGCTGCGATCCTCTCCGCCCATCCCCGTCCATCCACGCCCATTCCGGTCCCGCCCCGTCTCACCTCGTCTCACCCCGTCCTGTCCCGCTCATCCCCGTCCCTCCTCGTCTCGCCCCGTCACGCCTCGCTCCACCTCGCGCATCCCCACCCCTCCCTGCCGCCCGTCCCGCCCCGTCCCGCCCGCCCGTGCCCCGTCCCGCCCCGTCCCGCCCCGCGTCCCGCCCGGCCCGTCCCGACCCGTCCCGTCCCGCCCCCGCCCCTGCCCCGTCCCGCCCCGTCCCACCCCACCCGCCCTCCCGCCCCCCATCCCCCCCGCCCCGCCCACCCGTCCCGCCCCCGTCCCGCCCCTCCCCCCCCCACCACCCACCCCCCCCCACCACCCATCCCGCCCCTACCCTCACTGCCCCGCCCACCCCTACCACTACACCCCCACCACCACACACCCCCACTCACCCACCACCACCCCACCACCCCACCACCCACCCCACCACCCACCACCCCACCACCCCACCACCCCACCACACCCCACCACAACCCCACCACCCCACACCGCCGCCCCTGGCTATGCACCAGTCCGACTGGCACCCGCTAGTGTCCCGACGTTCCCAACGGCAACAGCCCCTGCCCCTCAAAGTGTGTGAATCGAACCCCTGACCTTCACACAGGCGCGTGTGGCTGCTCTACCATGTGACCTAAGTGGGCGTGACTAAAGTGATGGGTGCAGACCACCAGGCTCGTTTTCTCCGGCTTGTAACTTGCAATATTGACTGGAAGATACAGTGAGTGCACAATACGCATAACCCACTTCTCACCGACAGGGGAGGACAGGGGAGGAGAGGGGAGGAGAGGGGGAGGAGAGGGCGGAGAGGGGAGGAGAGGAGAGGAGAGGGGAGGAGAGGGGAGGAGAGGGGAGGAGAGGGGAGGAGGGGGGAGGAGGGGGGGGGGGGGGGGAGGGGAGGGGGAGGAGGAGGGGAGGAGAGGGGAGGAGGGGGAGGAGAGGAGGGGAGGAGAGGGGAGGAGAAGGGAGGAGAGGGGAGGAGAGGGGAGGAGAGGGGAGGTTAGGAGAGGACAGGTGAGGACAGGGGATCACAGGGGATGCAGGGGAGGAGAGGGGGGTGATCATACGAGAGAGGAGGAGAGAGAGGGGGGAGAGGGGGATGACAAGGGAGGAGAGCGGAGGAGAGGGGATGACAGGGGAGGAGAGGGGAGGAGAGGGGAGGAGAGCGGGGAGGAGAGGGGATGACAGGGGATGACAGGGGAGGAGAGAGGAGGAGAGGGGAGGCGAGGGAGGGGTGACAGGGGAGGAGGGTAGATGACAGGGGAGCAGAGGGGATGACAGGGGAGCAGACAGGAGGAGAGGGGATGGCAGGTGAGGACAGGGGATGACAGAGGTGGAGAGGGGATGACAGTAGGAGAGGGGAGGAGAGGGGACGGGATGACTGCGGATGACCTGGGAGGAGAGGGGAGGATTTGGGAGGAGAGGGGAAGGCAGGGGAGGAGATGGGATGACAGTGGAGGAGAGGGGGTGATAGAGGAGGAGAAGGGAGGAGAGGAGAGGACAGGGGATGAGGGGTAGGAGAGGGGAGGAGAGGGGATGAGAGGGATGACATGAGAGGAGAGGAGAGGAGAGTGGGTGACAAGGGAGGAGATGAGAGGATGGGGTAGGAGGGGGAGGCGGGTGCAGGAGAGTAGAAGGGAGGAGATGGGAAGAAGAGGAGAGGAAATGAGAGCAGAGAGGGCAGGATAGGTAAGCATAGGTAAGGAGAGGGTGGGATAGCTGAGGAGAGGACGGTGTGTGGGTGAGGTGAGGGCTGGGTGTGGGTCAGGTGAGGGCGGGGTGTGGGTCAGGTGAGGGCGGGGTGTGGGTCAGAAGAGGGCGGCGTAGGTGAGGTGAGGGGGGGGGGGGGGGTAGGTGAGGAGAAGACGGGGTGTGAGTGAGGTGAGGGCGGGGTCAAGTGAGGTGAGGGCGGGGTAGGTGATAAGACGGGGTGTGAGTGAGATGAGGGCGGGGTAGTGAGGTGAGGGCGGGGTAGGTGAGGTGAGGGCGGGGTAGGTGAGGTGAGGCGGGGTAGGTGAGAGACGGGGTGTGAGTGAGGTGAGGGCGGGGTAAGTGAGGTGAGGGCGGGGTAGGTGATAAGACGGGGTGTGAGTGAGGTGAGGGCGGGGTAGGTGAGGTGAGGGGGGGGTAGGTGAGTGAGTGTGAGTGAGGTGAGGGCGGCGGGGTAGGTGAGGTGAGGTGAGGGCGGGGTAGCTGAGGAGAAGACAGGGTGTGAGTGAGGTGAGGGCGGGGTAGGTGAGGTGAGGGCGGGGTAGGTGAGGAGAGGTCAATGTAGGGGCGGAGAGGGCGGGTTAGGTGGGGAGAGGGCGGGATATGTGGGGAGGGAGCGGAATATGTGGGGAGAGGGTGGGACATGTGGGGAGAGGGCGGGATAGCCGAGGAGAGGGTGCGGAAGGGGAGGGGAGAGTGGGATAGGTGAGGATAGGAAAGCACTATAAAGTCCCCACGAGTGTGCATTATCACAAGTCGAAGACCCGTCCTGATATCTCCGTAGATGTTTCCAGGACGTAAAACTCCAAAAACCAACCAGCCAATCAAACCGCCATGCGTCATTAGCATGCAATGCCGTTCGCAAAGGCCACGCCACACCTCACCCAGCCGGCACTCGCCGGTGCCAAGTGAAGCTGTACGTCATTACGCACGCTCAGGCTGCCCCTACGACGGCAGCCGGGGCAGGGCAGGGTGTTCCCCGATAGGTGTCCCCTTGGGGTCGTGCGCTCGGAGGAGTTCTATGATTGGTTTTGGAGTTTTATGTCCTGGCAACGTCTAAGGTCATATTATTAGGATGGGTACCGACTTGTGACACTGACAGTGTGTACTCTTGGCGACTTTATACTATAGTGCTGTTCCACTGGGAAATCAGACTGCCAGCACCGTGAGCCAATATCCCACTTAGTCATGTTATCCTGACATTGAGGTAACCAATCCTTGCTCTATTCTATTAATGCTGAGCGCCAAGTTAGAAAGTGACAAGTATAAATGTTGTAGGTGATTGGTTTAACTCGACCGGGAATCTGACTCCCGATCTCCAGCACGGGAGGCCTGCTCTCAACGAATTCGGCCACCGCCTCCGGTGGAGGAATTCTAAGAGAATTCTAAGGTGTGGTTGTCGTGGGCCAGGGGGCTTCTAGTGGGCCCTGACTTGTGACAGTGCGCACCCTTGGTGGCCTCATAGTGTTTCCCCACTTGGTTGTAAAGCCATCCGGCACCATCATCTGATATCGCACTCAGTCACATTATCCTGAAGCTGAGCCAACCAGTCCGTAATATTGTATTGGCCGACGGGCAGTCAAGATCCGCCACATAAGTCTCAATTTGGTGAATCTTTGAGTTTGACTTCACACCAAAGTTAGCCATTTATTCTAAACTACACTTCAAGCTAAAGGGCCTGTCACACTATGACCTATGGCATTAGCATATGCCAACCTATGCACTTTTCGACCAACAAGTCGGCATAGGCCGTCATAGGTTATGCATAGGTTGGGCATAGGTCATATAGGCTTTTCATAGGTCGTCATAGGTTGGCATAGGTCGAGCCGCCAACAAGTTTTTGTGCATGTTCAAAATGTTAAACCTATGCCAGTGTGTGGCTCATACATTTCTCATACGCTGGACGTATGCTGGACATACGCCGGCATAGGTTACGCATAAGTTAGGGGTAGGTCGGCATAGGTTAGCCATACATTGAACCTGCATCCTCCGCATATCTCTGGCATATATAGTGTATGCCTAGCTTATGTCTAACGTGCCTCTAGCGTGTGCTGGCGTACCCCGAGAGTATTGAGAGCATAGGCCGAGCGTATGCCCAGCATGTTGGCTGTCTGTCACACTATGGTGTATGGCCTTAGCATATGCCGACCTATGCAAATTTTGACCAACACGTCGGCATACGGCGTCATATGTTACGCATAGGTTGGGCATAGGTCGAGTATGCTTGGCATAGGTCAGCGTAGGTCGGCGTAGGTCGCCATATCTCGACCTATTTTTATTTTCAAATTATTTCAACATGTTACGCACACGCCGCCGCCATATGTCGTAGTGTGACAGGGCCTTAAAGTAAAATAGATGATAATCATCAACATCCTAACTTTAACTTAATGTTGCATAGTCTGATGGTTTTGACTATTTGTCAATTTTCTGAGATAAATATATTAATTTGATTGTTTTAACCTACCGTGTTTCAGGTTGAAGTAACTTTTATTTTAAATAGATAGGTTTTGAGATATTTGAAATTTAAGCATGTAACCTTACTTTTGGCAAGCATGCCAAAACTCTGACACCATGGGCTTCGGCAGCAATAGGTTCTATTAAATAGTCTCAGTACTCCCTGCTAGGTGGCAATAAATGTTTAATAAGTGCACCAATATCTAAGTTAGATATGTAGAGTCAAATCTATATAATTATTTTGCTTTTGAAAATGTGATGCTTCATCGGACTATGCAGCTTTAAAGTGAGAGAGATTATAATGATCAACATTACACATTTATAGTAAAAGATAATGATAGAACCTCAAAATCCTCGCACTATGCAAATGTGACCTAAGATTTAAATTTAATGTGACATAAGAATTATGGGAATAACAATAATTGGGAGGTCGTATCATTTTTATATATTTTTTATTTTTTCCTGCATATTAGTTAAAACTGTTCAACAGTGAAACACAATTTCTACCAGGAACCTATATATGTTATGGACTGGGTCCATAAACCATCAAACAGGGCACATTTCAATTACGGACAATTTGTGTCATCATTACACTACTCCTTTCCCTAACCTAGTAATACCAAATGCCATGCTAGGTAGCAACAAATATGAAATTTTAAGTCATTGGTTTGACTCGGCCAGGGGTTGACCTCCCAAAACCCTACCATAATGGGAAGCGGATGCTGAACTCATTTAGCCATCCTTCTCTGATGAATGATTGCACTATTGCACTATTGCATTAACCTGCTATTACTCCTCGAATATGACAGGTGATATACCCCCTGGTCCCCCTCCCCACCCACACCCGTACCCACATCCACACCCACACCCACACCCGTACACACCCACACCCACACACCCTCCTACCCCATTTACCTGCTCACCGTCTCCACCTACAAGTGTCAGCCCGTGTGAACAATCACACGGCCCAGATATTCTTGACACGCTCTGTCTATCAATGAGTCAACTCTAGTCGCTGTGAGCCTGACTGCAAAATACTACTAAATATTTACAATTGTGGTGCTATGTCAACCCTTGTCTAGGGAGCGTGGCCTCTTTGAGAGGTGGCGGAGGGTGTGCGTATGGGTTGAGGCGGCCTTGGTTGAGGGGTGTCGGGGCGGGGGCAGGGCCCTGTTTATTTGCCGCTTGTCGGCCCGTAGAGAGGCGCCATGTCTACGGGGTTTGTGTGTTGGTCTGCGGGCGGGCTTGTGGGTGGGGTAAAGTGGGAGCCGACGCGGAGTATAAACAGAGCGACGTGAGCGCCGAGCTCCAGTGTAGGTAAGCCCATCGAACACAAAACGCGAATATGTCGCGAATGATTTTGATTTAGATATAAAAGTGGGGAGATAAATGAATGTTATTCATATATCTATTCTAATGTAATATAATCATTTCTCAGTGCTACGGCACTGGTCTTCCGGATGTAACTTTGACAGGTAATTACATAAAGTTGTTACATGTTTTAGAAAGTGTAATTAAAGTAGAATTCACGCAATAACTAAAGAATTTTAAGATTACATTTTTCTTACATTTTTTTCTTTTTTCTTCTTCTGAATTTCTGAATTACTTACCAACGAACATGTCTGAAATATCTATAGACACTGATTCCCGCAAGTTACAAACGTTGTATCCGGATATGACGTCTCAGTTCGCACACCTTCACATGTGTACGCCTTGGTGTGGTTCATTGGGGGTTGTACGTACTAGCAACAAGTTAGCTCATACCAGGATGGTTAGCAGGTTAATTGTGACAATTAATCAGACTTTATACTGATGTGCGTCTCGCTACGAGATGACTTGATATCCCATTGATATGTGGTCACGTGATTCTGATGCGGGGCAAGGTCCCAGCAACACATCTAAAGTCTGTAAGTTTTTTTATTTGACCCGGCCGTGGATTGAATATATTAAAGTTGCATAGTCGGATAAAAGCATCACATTTTAGAAATACAAAAACACACTTGTCCAGATTTAAACTTAAAAATCCAATTTAAATAATGGTACACTTATTAAGTATGTGTTTCTACATAGAAAGGCATACTATGTCAATTTAATAGATCCTATTACTCCTGAAGCTTATGGGGTTAGAATTTTGACAAACATGCCACGCAAAACTTTGTATGTTTACACTTCAGATATCTCCGAATTTACAAATTTTTAAATCACAGTTAGCTCAAGCTAAAGCACAGTAGATTATCAATCAATCAATAGTTCCATCCTCTAGTCGAGGGTTGGATGCAATGGTTCTCCACTTGTCCCGATGTTGTGCTGTTCTGATAGACTGTGAATAATTCAAGCCTGTCCACTGTGAAATATTTGTAAACCATGATGTTCTTGGTCTCCCTCTCCCTCTGCTGCCATTCACCTTCCCTTCCAACAATGTACGGTATATTGAACTCTGACGAATGATGTGGCCAAAATAAATAAGTTTCTTTGTCTGTATAGTGGCAAACAAGCTTTTCTTATTTTTAATTTTTCTGAGAACTTCTTTGTTGGTGATCTTCTTTGTCCATGATATTTTCATCATCCTTCGATAAGTCCACATCTCAAATGCTGCTAAACGTTTGTACATTTTCTTAGAGATTGTCCATGTCTCTGCCCCATACATTAGAGTAGACCACACATAACACTGAAGATTATAGCAACCAGCATTCTGTATTTATCTCGCACAATGACAGAAACTCAAAAACATCGGACTATGCAACTTTAATTAACTCACCCACACGCCCGACTCTATCAGCCATTTTTTGTGGACAGTGCCTCCACCCTCACAATACTATTTTAGAGCGGCCTTGCAACAATGTACATGTAATTGATTGTGTATCCTTGAGTATTATTGCGCGATGGCATGCCCACCATTGTGTGACGTGTGATGGGCGGATCTAGGTTAACAGACCAATAAAACTGCAGTAACATCTCTAATTGACTTTCGATTTTCACTTGCAGTTGCATCATCATCATCATCATGCTGTCGGTCGTGATGCAACAAAGACTGCTTTCATTACTTGACTGCCGCTCTCCATTTAGCTCTCTGACATTTCATGAAAGCTGCCTGCAAAAGTGTTGAAGTGCTGCTGGCTTTTGCAAGTTACCAGCGGCACTCTCTCGGGGAGCAAATAGAGGTTTCACACCGGCAAGAACGTGTAAAGACAGGCACAGTTGCAGTTGCACACGCTATTTAATGGACTCCATGCTGAAAGTTGCAGATTGAGGTGAAAGCATCAATTGTTCAAAACTAAACCATTCGTCTAGACTTGGTCCTACGTACGCAGCATACATACTGGTTCACGTAGTAAACGTGTTAGGTTGTATAGAATGGGGCACTAAGTCAATAAAAAGAAACCTGTTAGTATTATTGCTGAACTGTATGATGTCAGAACTTTGACATGCACACCAAAATTAATTTGGTATGTTTTCACTTCAAATATATATCCACAGTTAAGGCTACATTCCTGACACGCGTTATGCGGCATGCGAATGCGAATGCGAATGCGGCAAAACATAGAAAAGCATCTAAGTAAATGGGGGTGATTCCATGTGTCTGAATGCGAATGTGAATGCGAATGCGAATGCGAATGCGAATGTGGCAACTGAATTGGCGGTCCATGTAGCCATCGGTGCGGCATGTGAATGCGAATGCTGCTATGTTTGCCATAGAAAATAGTGTTAGAGAAACCTGATAATATGTGTGGGTGTGGGTGAAAGGACCCAACCCGTTTGCATGCCGCATGCCGCATACCGGATGCCACATGCCGCATGCCGCATTCGCATTCATATTCGCATGCCACAATCCACGTGTACGGAATCCTAGCTTTAACCATTTTTAATTTTGTCATTTAAGTCTTATGTTACTGTGCATTTTGTGATAAAATATGATATGAAAGCTTAATTGTCCGATGAAGTATCACATTTTAATTCAAATAATATTTGATTCTACAAATATAAGTTTGCATTTATTTATGCATTTGTTGCTAATGCTACATAGGAGGGCATACTGAGTCAATTTACTGAGTCAATTTACTGAGTCAATTTACTGAGTCAATGTAATCAAACCTGTTATTGTTGAAGTCTATGAAATCAGTGTTTTGGCTTGCTTGCTGAAAGTAATTTGACAGGTTAACACCTGAAATATCTCAAAAGTTATCCATTTAAAAATAAAAGTTACTTCCAACTAAAGTAAGGTAGATTATAGCAATCAATTTAATATATTTATCTCGGAAAAATGACAAGAACTCAAAACCATCAGACTATGGAAATTTAATATATGTTCCAAAACTGACAGCATAGTTATCAGGAATGCATGTCAGGGGAAGGATTAGATAAAAGATTCACCCCGTACTTCCAGTACAGGGGTGAACGACAACGTAGTCTAAATACGTGCGAAAATAGCTTTAGTATGGAACAAGAAGTAGAATGCCTGGCACCAGTGCCAAATGGTTACCTATATCAGCACAGAGTTGGCGAAATGGGAGAGAATGCAAAAAGACAAGATGGCGGCCAGAGAACACCATTGATTTCACTTTTAAATTGCATTAAAGTATATGTTTTATTATATTTTCCAACTCAAAACTAGCGGGTAAATATGAAGACATATACAAAGAATAAATGTTGCTTCTTAGATTGTGAAATTAGGCTCTCATAAAGACTCATTTCATTAGCCCGATTTTTCGACCGTTTTTACATAAGGCTGGTCTTCACCCATGTACTACAATCTAGGGAAGGATATGTTGTTATTAACATTTAGCGTGACCTCCATGTCACATTACCACATGTAGAGGTAATTCACACTCTATGTGGGTATATTTTTTAATAAACACTCTTGGCATCAGATCAAAGCTGGATTTTGTTGCAGAACAAGCCTGAAAGTTAGGTCCTAGCTTACTAGCAAATCAACAGAGAAATACATGGTAATATATATCAACCATTATTAAATACTTCAAATCGTAGGACCTGGGCTACTGGAAGAGATTTGCTCCAATTTTTGCCCGGTAATCCACGATTCATCGGCATAGCCAATTGCCTGTACAACAAATAGCAAGCACAAATGCTTTCTCAATAGATATTGCCATTCTAATTTTATCAAATTACACCCCATAACTGAAATAGCACCGGTTGGAAAGGGGTGGGTGGTTGAAGATCACCCGAACCCGGTTTTGTTAGGACTGTTCTATTTTACATGAACGAGCTGATACCACTTGCGTATGTTAGTGAGAGTATGCCTGGCATTAAATTGTGCGTGAGTTAAAGACAAATATTGCCACTGAACACTATGTAAGGGCCTGGGGTTCTTAACATGGCCTTAACCCCATCTTCAGTCAACACAGTGATTGAAATGTCACAAAGCCTCTTACTTTACATTCTCCTGGTGCAAAATTTATTCAATTTTTATCCATTCCACACATACATGCTGTGTACTCAATACATTTTCTCAAGTCCCATAAACCTCACCCCCACTCCACCCCGCCGCGTCCCCTTCCCACTCCGCCCCGCTCTCCACACTCCAATGCTCCCCCTCTCCCTCCCCACCCCCACACGCTATTTGTCAATGAAAATCGACACCAGTGTGCAAATCCATACTTCCAACCTAAAACCTTTTAAATCCCTGTAATATTAGCATCGACGGCGTTGGATGTGGTGGTTCAGTAACAATAGAGGCGGCACACAGGGTCGCTTGTTCTGTGTGCATCCAGGGCTCGTGTCTGTTTGTCCGCAAATGGCGGACAGCGTGTCTCTCTCTGTCTGTCTCTCTGTCTCTCTGTATGTCTCTCTGTCTCACACCAGACGCGGTGGTTGAATCCTCAGAGCGCAGGCCTCCCGCGCGAAAGTTTGGGAGTTCAATTCCCGTTTGAGTCAAGCCAATGACTTACACAATTGATACCGGTTGCATCCTAGCCTGGCGCTCAACATTATTAGTATAGGCCAAGGAATTGTTGGCTCGGTGTCAGGATAATGTGACTGAGTGGGATATCAGGTCACGGTGCTGGCCTCCCAGTGGGGCAATATTATAAAGTCGTCATGGGTGCGTACTGTCACAAGTCGGTACCAGTCCTGATATGACCTTAGATGTTGCCAGGACGCCAAACTCCAACAAGTAACCAACCACCCTCTGTCTCACTCTCTGTTCAAAATGCTGGACAAGCATATTCATAGTATCTCACTTCACACACACACTGTTGTGGGAGGGGGGGGGGGGGCTGATGAGAATAGTTACTATTGCGCTGTATCCGCGCCTACCTGTCCATGTGGCCCTTTGCCTGATAGGTCAGTGCAGACTATATTACACTTGTTCCCCTAGATTTGTAAGTATAGGCAATTCACCTACCTATAGATAAATACATACCCAGGGCAGCTTCAACAACCATAAGCATATAGCTTGTATGGGATCCAGCTCACAGCAATCAGTGTTGTACGGGTGATGAACTTGGAAAATATTGCGCCTGGAGCAGATTTTGAAACCAGACTTCTTGCTATTCCAGGACTATCGTGCTACCCATTACACTACCAAGGTTACCTGATACAGTCACCCTATCCACACCTACCTGTCCATGTGGCTCCTTGCCTGAGAGGTCAGTGCAGTCTATGACACTCATCCCCCTGGAATTGAAAATCTTTTAAATGGTTTACGCCCATAAGTCATTTAATGCTTACAATTATTACATAGAGGCAGATTTCTAACCGCAACTTTCCTGCTATGTCAGGGCTATCGTGGAGACCATTACAATACCAATGCTCACTGATGTAATCAACCTATCCCCGCCTATCTGTCTACATAGCTCCCTGCCTGGAAGGCACTCTCCAGTGTATTACATGCACTATGAAGTCGGTGGGGAAATGGGGCTGCGGGCGGTTTGCGTCTGGCCGAGTCTCCTTCAGTGTTGTTATAGTTACTGGATATAGCTTCTCCCTGTTTGTGAATAATATTGTGAGGTACACTCACCTCCCCAGGAGAAATGCCACCTACACATATCAGTGTAAGCAGATTGATTGCATCAGGGCTCCCAAATAGACTAATGGTTAGAACGCGTACCCTCGGCAATGGCTGAGGTGTGGGCTCGAGTCCTACTCTAGGTTTGAACTCATGGGTACGAACCCTGGTCGAGTCAAACCAATGACTTAAAAAATGAAACTTGTCGCTTCTTAGCCAGGCGCTCGGGAAAGGACTTGGTCACCATGAGTGCGCACTGTCACAAGTCGGTACCAATCCTAATATGATCTTGCCGGAACATAACATTCCAACAACCACCAAATCGTCTCTCTTTATTCGTGGGAATATGGGGCGATTTAGTAGGAAGACCAACAAATCATCTCTCTTTGTTGGTGGGAATATGGCACGATTTAGTAGGAAGACCAACAAATCATCTCTTTGTTGGTGGGAATAGGGGGTGATTTAGTAGGAAGACCAACAAATCATCTCTCTTTGTAGGTGGGAATATGGGGCGATTTATTAGGAAGACCAACAAATCATCGTCTTTGTTGGTGGGAATATAGGGGCGAATTACTAGGAAGACACGTGTTGAATTTCTGGCGGGAAAGTAACTGTTGCGGTGCAGTTGGCGTATTGATTTCAAACCAGGATTTAAATAAAAACACCAACTTCCCTTAACAATCACGAAACAATTTTTGTCGCTGACAACCTGTGATATCAAACAAATGCCTTGCCTTACGGCTGCGGCTGAAAGGGCCGATCAATATATCGCCTCTATCGGTCTATCTTTAGCGTCTATTCACACACCTTCTCTTACCCCCCCCCCCCTCACCCCCACCCCAGAACTATCCCAGTCCACAGTGTGACGTCATCCCCATATCGTTCCAACGTCAGCTTCTGTATAGAAGTGACACCCTGATACCGGAAGTCCCATATCGTCGTCCTGATGCGATTTTTAACCGTCGGAAATAGGGTGTATCAACGTCCAGACGATGTCGGATATTATTAAATATTATTTAGTCAAATGCATGAATAAGAATAGAATTAATCAAATGAAGTATGTATATATATTTAGTATTAATGTATTTCCGATGTGCATATACATTATTTTAAAAACATACTAACCAAATATCCCAATCTTAATCACATATAACCAGATCTAATTTGTTCGATTTCGCACTGGTAAGTAGTATGTAGGTGTGAGATTGTTTTGTTTGTATGTTTGTTGGGGTTTTGCATCCAGGTAACATCTAAGGTCATATCACGATGTGCACTGACAGTGTGCACTCATGCCGACTGCACAGTGCTATCTATACTTGGGCTACTCTTATACCAGCACCATGACCTGATTTCCAACTCTGTTACATTATCCTGATACTGAACCAACCAGTCCTTGCCCTATCCTTGTAATTCTGAGTGCCAGGCTAGGGAGTGACAAGCCTCAATTTCATAAGTCATCACTTTGACTCAGCTGGAATTGAAGCTCCTGATGTTCAGCACGTGAAGCCTGCGCTCGAACCGATTCGAGCTCCGCGTCCGGTGTCGCAGTTTCCGCCATCCACCAGTTTCCGTGTATGCATACACTCAAATGCATTGTCAATGGCCGTGAGCAATCTTCATACAGGAAAAGTGAAATATCTTTAAAACCACACCACCTATTAACAAATTTCTTAGTACACATATAGAAAACATCTTTACCAAAACGATTATATTAAATTTATAAGGTTAGGGTTCTTGATTTCTATTTATTTTGAATAAAACTAATGTTTTGCACTGTGCGTACCATCAAACTCAAGGCATTGTCAATGGTCGTGAGCAATCTTCATACAGAAAATACATCAAAAGTGAAATATCTCTAAAAGCAGACCACCTAGAAACAAATCGCTTAGTACACATATAGAAAACATCTTTACCAAAAACATTATATTAAATTCATAAGGTTAGTGATGATGCTGTTAGATTTTGACACATGCGCATGAAACTGACAGTCAGCTGAAACTGGCAGGGCGCTCAAACTGCGACACCAGTCCAGATCACGTGGGCGATATCTATTTAGCAAACCAATGGGCGCGTTCCGATTTACTGCCGGCTGGTCCTTAGGGAAAAAAGGAAGCTGTCACCCGACCTGTTTACACACCGTGGAAGTGGGTCGGGTGTCTATCTCCGGGTCGGGTGTCTATTCCATGGTTGGGTGTCTACCCCATGTTTGGGGTATCTATCTATCTATCTCAGGGTTGGCAAAATAAAAATATAAGTCACATTTAATTATTTGAAGCCTATAATATCAGCATTTTGACGCCATCACCAACATTATTTTAATATCTTTTTACTTCAATTGTCGCCAAAGTTAGCCATTCATATCAAGAGTTTCTGTCAAACTAAAATTCAGGTACAATAACACATTTAGCATAATATATTTATATAGTAGAAACTAAAAACTATGCAGCTTTACTGCGCCGGTAAACTTCAAAGAAACACTTTGGTCGTGACTATGCAATGTGTACTGCATGTGCCACCCTCTAGAGGGCAGTAGTATGTTTGGGGTGGGGGGTGGGGGTAGGGGTAGGGGTTGGGGGCATGGTATGTCCCTCTAATCAAGCGAGCACCTGGGGCCATATGCAGGAGTCGGTGATAGCGGCTTTTGGTGTTACAACCTATTACCGGGTAGCTATCACAGACGTCGGGAACTGTATGCAGGAGCGCATAACACTTTCATTATAGCTAAACATGAATTTATTTATAGATTTGGGAAATCCCTCTGCATCTGTACCCATATATTAGGCTTAAATATATTAAATGCTCTCATATTTAACAGAATTAGCTACCCAATAAGTGAAATTTAATCAATTTAACCCTAAATTCGAACCCTCCTTAAGGCTACCGCCGCATTGGCGGCGATATTAATAGTTATATTTTCGAATCGACGAACGTACAGTAAACAAATCGCCGCCGTCGCCGCATCGACGTCGCTTTCCATACTGGCGGCGGTGGCGGTTTGTTTACTGTATGTTCGTCGATTCGAAAATATAAGTATTACTATCGCCGCCAATGCGGCGGTAGCCTTAATAACGCTTCGAATTTAGGGTTAAATTGCTAAAATTTCACTTATTGCGTATGTAATTCTGTTAAATATGGTTGCATTGAATAGATTTGGGCCTAATGCACTCGCTATACCTCCTATCTACCAGGGGTAAGGTAACACCGGTTAAGGTGTTGGTGTTAGGCCTATCACCGCTTCGTGCATACCATTTTTTGCCGCTAACCGGGAAATTCCCGCTTACCACCGTTTTGGTTCGCTAACACCGAATACCACCGACTCCTGCATATGGCCCCCTGGTGTTTTCCTTCCACGTCTGATGCACTGGTTTCAAGTTTCGCACTCAGAATAACCCTCATTAGCTAGAATATCCAACACGGAGTCAATCCGTGCCAGATTCCATGTTGGTCTCAGTCGGGATTCTCTGTCAGGGGAGGTCAAATTGTCCACACATCCCCCCCCCCCCCCCCCCCCCGTACACAAAGTAGCCATATGTGGGGCCTATTAGTATTCAGAGTTCCACTGGTCCCCCAGTAAGGATAGAAGCTGCGACCCAGCACACTTGGGGGGTCACAGCTTCCGGATGTTCAGCTAAATATTGCGGGGTGGGCAGTGATGAATAGTACTACACACATATCACATGAAGTTGTATTTTATGTTATTTATAAAATCGGCTACGACAATTTCACTGCAATCCGGATATGACATCAGATGTTTCTAGGACTTAAATCTCCAATCAATCAGTCAGTCTAGTATTAAGTGTCATTTAGGTACCTCTTTTTGTAAATTGGATCTATCAGTATCATCTCGTAACGACACCCGCCCCCCCCCCCGCTCCGACCCCCGGAAATGCTTCCCCACCACATCCGTCCACCGCACGTACACACACCTACCGACACACGCAACACATGCACATATCTGCACGCCTACAGCTACGTGCCGGGAGGCGGGGGGTCGGGAGGCGGGGGGGGGGGGCGGGGAGGCAGTTGTGATGCCGGGAGGCGGGATGCCGTGAGGCGGGAGACCGGGAGGTGAGCGTGGGGGGGGGGGGGGCGGTAGGAGGTGAGCCGGGACGGTGGGAGGTGAGCGGGGGGGGGGGGGGCGAGGGTCGGTGAGCGGGAGGAGGTGAGCGGGGGCGGGGGGAGGTGAGCGGTGAGCGGGGGGAGGTGAGCGGGGGGTGGGGGAGGTGAGCGGGGGGGGGGGGGAGGGGCGGGGAGGGGAGGAGGGCGGCGCGGGGAGGGGAGGAGGGTGGGGGGCCTGGGGTCCCGGAGCTGGTGGCCGGGGACCGGGTCCCGGGAAGCGGAACAGGCGCCGGGAAGGGGAGGAGGCCGGGGCCTCCGGAGCTTTACGGCGGGCTTTACTCGCGTCCCGGGACCGGCTTGAGTAAGGCCCCGGGACGGCAACACACCACAAATTCATGTGAGCTGTGTTCGCACCGATAAATGTGGTGAGCTACGGGCAAGCCAGCAGGCAATAGAATTAGGATATATATATATATATATGTATAAATTTATATATGTATATATATATATATGCATAAGTGTGTATATATGTGCATATGTATGGTCACAACAAATGATGAGTTGCTGTCATCATCGCCACCGATATGTGTATATATGTGCATATATGTACATGTAGGCCCATTGTGTATATTTGTGTATATCTGTGTATATATGTGTATATGTGTATATGTGTGTGTATATGTGTATACATGTGTATATATGTGCATATATGGGTAGATATGCGTATATATGTGTACAGATGATTATATGTGCAAATATGTCTAAATATGTGTATATACCAGATGTATATACACATATTGTATGTATATTCCCCATGCCTCCACCTTTGCCAATTTTGATTTCCACCGCTGTGTATAACTTACAGCGTCATCAAAGGCCAGTTGCTCTCATGCCATGTCTATGTGGTATGGGAGGTTAAAAATCCCTTGGGTCGGTAAAAGTGTAGGATCGGGCTTTCTTTCGACAAACTGTCTAATGGTGAAAACAAGTCTATTCAGACTTATCCATAATAGGCAGTATAAATCTTCAAGAAGAAAACAAATATATATCTGTATATATATGCATAAACATACATGTGTTATATATGTAGGGTATCTGTTTGCATATGTGTGTATAAGTATGTTTGCATGTGTATGCATATTATATGTTTTTATATAAATGTACATGTGTGCACATATCTATATATGTGCATATATGTATGTACATGTTCATACCTGTGTAAATATGTGTGTATATATGTATCTACGTGCACATGTACTTCTGTTCATGTGTATACACATGTACATATGTGTATGCATGCATATAAAATCCTCCGGTGCAACTGACACTGGTCAACATCCAGATACTGTTTTGTTTATTGCTCCATAACCATGTGATCTTATGAAACATGTAATTAGTGAGTTTAAAACTTATTTTCAAGTAAAAATCCTTTATTTAAACTCAATTTTTGGATTGGAGTTTACGTGGTTTTGCGCCTGAACTCTTCCTATGTATTTATGTGTGTGAATACTCGTACAAGCATACTTTATACCAGGCAACGGCATATATATATATATATATATATATATATATATATATATATGCATCCTCTGATGCGACTGACACTTATCAACATCCGGTGGAGGTGAGGAGGTCTGTCGGTGGCACCACTGGTACAGTGTTGGATGTTATGGACTATAAGTATAACAATATGATAGTAAGTCTCTTAAGTATTTTTTTACTTGCATAATGCGTTATAGATCATGTATAAATCTTATAGCATGTATATTTGAAATGATAAAAGGTACCATATTGCTCTTGTTATTCTGCTTGTCTCCATTAACCCCCTGCCCCTGGCTGACCATGCGCTTCCACTGTGTTAAACTTTTGAAGGGGGGAACGATGGGGGGTGAGATAACTATCACCAGTGCGACGCACCTAGTAGCACATGAGGGAAATGTGGTTAACAAGGGATAATGTCCACTGTCACATTTAAAGTTGCATAGTCCGGTGGTTTTCAGTTTCTGTCATTTTCTGCGATAAATATATTACGCTGATCATTATAATCTTACTCTTGATTTTAAATGGCTACCTTTTGAAATATTTGAAATGCAAACATGGAAAATTAATTTTGGCAAGCACACCAAAACTCTGACACCATAGGCTTCTGCCGCAACATATTCTATTACAGTTGCTCAGTACCCCCTTCTATGTGACAACACATGATTAATAAGTGCACCAGAATCTAAGTTAGATATGTAGGATCAAATATAGATAATTGTTTCGGTTTTGACAATTTGATGTTTTCATCGGCCTATCCAGCTTTAAGAACGCCGGGGAAGTTGGTTCGATTAACAGTTTGATGTGTTCTACGGTTCCAAGCAATTGGTGGAGCAACCTGGGCAGCAGGTTGCTACCTAGCAAGTAGGGCTAGTAACCCTGGACTGCAGGAAACCAGCCAAGATAGGGTGAGCAGGGTAAAGTTGGCCTGCAAAGTTGTTACTGCATATTATGAGGGAGGCGCTATGCAATCATATAGAGTAAACGGCAGTTGCAGGACCAAATCAATTGCAATCAGAATTGATCAATGACAGCCACACCCAGCTCCATAATAAACAAATAACCGGCTCCGTTCATGGCCCTCCTTCTGAGGGAGTTTAACAATGAATACTAGATTACTCCCCGGATCCCAACCAAACCAATCGAATAGAAAGGGATACACACAATAACAAAAAAGGAAAAACATATATAAAGCAGTATCATCATGGGCATTGCTGTCTGATAGGGCTACGCGGTTTGCATTTTAAAATGACACCAATTCCGATGTGGCGATGGTGAACATTTGGTGTGTGGGGGGGAGGGTTATATCATATGGGAATTTACCTAGAGGGACGTGGTGTCCTTTTGAGGGCCTACGGGACTGGGAGGAGGGGAAGCCGGGAGGAGAGGCGGATGGGGACGGGGAAGGGGAGGAAGGGGCTGCCCTGTGCATGCCTTATCGGCGCCCTAATGCCGTTGTTTATTCAGAGGAGAGCCGATATTGTCTTATCGGGCTATCTCATCCATACGCAGCACAATGCAACGTCCCCCGACGACGGTTCCCAGGGAGACATATCTCGGCTCGCCCCGCACCAAGATGGCCCAACTGTCACCATGGTAACCATATAGTGTGAGCTGAGGGGCTCGGTGGCTTCCTGGGAGACCGATGAAGAAGTGACGCGAGAAGAAGTAGTATCGACCGGCAACTAGGGCGCCTATACACCGGCCTGTAGGAGGTCATAGTTGGCCTTCCTTTCTTTATGAGTCCGGCGGAGTGGGGCGGCCTTATCACCCGCACTGCCCTCCCCCGGGTCGCGAGCGGATTGGGAGCCGCCTGAGGGCGCGTCATTGGGTGTGTGTGTGGGGGGGGGGGGGGGGGAGTGAGGACGGCGATGGGGTGGGGGGGGGGGGAAGTGGGGGGTGTATGACCTCATACAGGACCGGAGCCAGGAATCCATAGGGTGACCGCGGAACCAGACGGGATGGCCGAATGAGTTAGAGCGTCCGTCTCCCGTGCTGGTAGATTGTGGGGTCGTGGGTTCGAGTCCCGGTCGAGTCAAACCAATGACTTTAAAATTGATACTTGTCGCTTCCTAGCCAGGCGCTCGGCATTATTAGGATAGGGCAAGGACTGGTGTGCTAAGTGTCAGGATAATGTGACTGAGTGGGATACCAGGTCATGGTGCCGGCGGCCTGGTTTCCCAGTGGGACAGCACTATAAAGTCGCCATGAGTGCGCACTGTCACAAGTCGGTACCTGTCCTGATATGACCTTAGATGTTGCTAGGACGTAAAGCAACAACAAACAACAATCCGCGGAGTCAGCAGTCTGTATGGTAATGGTTGTTGTATGATCTCATACAGGGCCGGAGTCAGGAATTCACAAGGTGTTCGCCCCTTCATTCATGGTCAGAGTCAGCAGTCCACATGGTAATAGTTTTTTTAATGATCTCATACAGGTCCTGAACCAGGAATCCACAAGGCGTGTGCGACTTTATTCAAGGCCAGACTTGGCAGTCCACATGGTAATGGTTGTTGTATCACCTGATACAGGGCCGGGTCCTGGCATCGAAGTGATGTGGACCCGGAACCTGTAATGCAAAGGTAATATCACCTGATAGAGGGCAGAAACCAGAAGTCCACACAGTATTAGTTGTTGTATGACCTCTTCTGGGGCCGGAGCCAGAATTACACATGGTAACGGTTATTGTATTACATCATCCAGGGCCAGAGCAGTGATAGACATAACATGGATGTTGTATTATCTGATAGAGGGCATGAGCTATGATAACATATTGTAACAATTATTGTATGACCGCATACAGGGCCGGAGCAGGGATACATATAAAATGGGTGTTGTATGACTTGATAATTGGCCAGAGCTAGAATTACATATGGTAACAGTCATTGTATGACCGCATACAGGGCCGGAGCAGGAATACACATAAAATGAGTGTTGCATGACTTGATACAGAGCAGGAGCTAGGATTACATATGGTAACGGTCATTGTATGATCACATACAGGGCCAGGGCAGGAACACACATATGATGGGTTATATGTTATCTGATGAAGGGCCGGAGCCAGATTTCTGTACTATTGGACGGACACATGGTGGTGCATTGGTGAATGGCATCAAACTAAGGCGGTATAATGACCGCATGCAGAGACGACGTTAGGAGACCATCTTCATGTTATATGATTCATCATACAGGGCTGTAGCCAGGACCGTACATGGTGACGTATTGTGCATAAGTTCTAACAAGGGTTCTATTTCAGAGGTAATTCCATGCAATTAATCATCTGATGTGATCCACGGTCAGATTCCAAGTTCTAGAAGGCATTTCAACTGGAAGTGGGATAAGATGGGCAGGTGTTGCCTGACCTCGTACAGGCCTGGATCCAGGATTCTACGTGAAGGACTTTTATATGTGGACCAGACGGGATGGCCGAATGAGTTAGAGCGTCTGTCTCCCGTGTTTGTAGGCAATGGGATCGTGGGTTCGAACCCTGGTCGAGTCAAACCAATTACCTAACAATTGATACTTGTCACTTCGTAGCCAGGCGCTTGGCATTATTATGATAGGGCAAGGACTGGTTGGCTCAGTGTCAGGATAATGTGACTGAGTGGGATATCAGGCCATGGTGCTGGCGGCCTGGTCTCCCAGTGGGGCAGCAGCATAAAGTCGCCATGACTGCGCACTGTCACAAGTCGGTACCCGTCCTGATATGACCTTAGATGTTGCTAGGATGTAAAACAACAACAAACAAAACGAACATTTATATGTTCTAATTGAGTTCACCCATTCATATTATATCCGAATACCCTGCCCCTCAACACCGCCTATTGCCACATACTTGTATGAATGCTTGTAATTATTCACGGCTGGAACAACAGTGTTTCGCCACCGAGCAAAGACTGTACTAATATCACCAATGCAATGATATCATATCTGAAGAAGACAGAAAGGAAATATTGAAAGAGAACACAATATAAGTTAAAAAAAACTACACACGCAAAAACATGCACCTGACAATATGTGATCTGAGTACTGTAGTGGAATATGACTTCAATGTGTTCTCTTATTTAGTGATCTACGTGCATTCAAATCACACTGCCGATATTAATATCAGTTGCCGACCCATTCATGAAGGGAGGTGGAATATTTGTGTGTGGCTGTGATTGAGGGGTGAGGAGTGCGAGATGTGAGGTGTTCTGTTTCAGAAAAGACAATATGGCGCGGATAACTGCGGGCCCTCTTGTACCCGACTCATGTTACTATTGAGGCACACGCCCAGGGCACCTGCCAGGCACCCGCCAGGTACCAGTCGGGCACCAGTCGGGCACCACTCGGGCACCAGTCGGGCACCAGTCGGGCACCAGTCGGGCACCAGTCGGGCACCAGTCGGGCACCAGTCGGGCACCAGTCGGGCACCAGTCGGGCACCCGTCGGGAATCAGTCGGGAAGTAGTTGGGCACCAGTTGGGGACCCGTTAAGAAAGCATTCGGCACCAGTCAGGCACCAGTCGGGCACCAGTCGGGCACCAGTCGGGCAACAGCCGGGCACCAGTCGGGAAGTAGTTGGGCATCAATCTGTCACCAATCGGAAAGCAGTTGGGCACCAGTCAGGCACCAGTTGGGAAAGCAGTCGGGCACCAGTTGGGCACCAGTTGGGCACCAGTTGGGCACAAGTTGGGAAAGCCGTCGGACACCAGTTGGGAAACCAGTCGGGCACTAGTTGAGAAAGCAGTCGGGCACCAGTTGAGAAAGCAGTCGGGCACCAGTTGAGAAAGCAGTTGGGCACCAGTTGAGAAAGCAGTCGGGCACCAGTTGGGCACCAGTTGGGCACAAGTTGGGAAAGCAGTCGGGCACCAGTTGGGCACCAGTTGGGCACTAGTTGAGAAAGCAGTCGGGCACCAGTTGAGAAAGCAGTTGGGCACCAGTTGGGAAAGCAGTCGGGCACCAGCTGGGCACCAGTTGGGCACAAGTTGGGAAAGCAGTCGGGCACCAGTTGGGCACCAGTTGGGCACTAGTTGAGAAAGCAGTCGGGCACCAGTTGAGAAAGCAGTCGGGCACCAGTTGGGAAAGCAGTCGGGCACCAGTTGAGAAAGCAGTTGGGCACCAGTTGAGAAAGCAGTCGGGCACCAGTTGAGAAAGCAGTCGGGCACCAGTTGGGAAAGCAGTCGGGCACCAGTTGAGAAAGCAGTCGGGCACCAGTTGGGAAAGCAGTCGGGCACCAGTTGAGAAAGCAGTTGGGCACCAGTTGAGAAAGCAGTTGGGCACCAGTTGGGAAAGCAGTCGGGCACCAGTTGAGAAAGCAGTTGGGCACCAGTTGGGAAAGCAGTCGGGCACCAGTTGGGCACCAGTTGGGCACAAGTTGGGAAAGCCGTCGGACACCAGTTGAGAAAGCAGTTGGGCACCAGTTGAGAAAGCAGTCGGGCACCAGTTGAGAAAGCAGTTGGGCACCAGTTGGGAAAGCAGTCGGGCACCTGTTGGGAAAGCAGTCGGGCACCAGTTGGGCACCAGTTGGGAAAGCAGTCGGGCACCAGTTGGGCACCAGTTGGGAAAGCAGTCGGGCACCCATTGAGAAAGCAGTCGGGTACCAGTTGAGAAAGCAGTCGGGCACCAGTTGAGAAAGCAGTCGGGCACCAGTTGAGAAAGCAGTTGGGCACCAGTTGGGAAAGCAGTCGGACACCAGTTGGGAAAGCAGTCGGGCACCAGTTGGGAAAGGAGTCGGGCACTAGTTGGGAAAGGAGTCGGGCACCAGTTGGGAAAGGAGTCGGGTACCAGTTGGGAAAGGAGTCGGGCACCAGTTGGGAAAGCAGTCGGGCACCAGTTGGGAAAGCAGTCAGGCACCAGTTGGGAAAGCAGTTGGGCACCAGTTGGGAAAGCAGTTGGGCACCATTTGGGAAAGCAGTCCGGCACCCATTGGGAAAGCAGTCGGGCACCAGTTGGGAAAGCAGTCGGGCACCAGTTGAGAAAGCAGTCCGGCACCAGTTGAGAAAGCAGTCGGGCACCAGTTGGGAAAGCAGTCGGGCAGCAGTTGGGAAAGCAGTCGGGCACCAGTCGGTACCAGTCGAGTACGCGTCGGGTACAATTCCGGAAACCAGTCAGCACCAGTCAGTCAGGTACCAGTAGGGCAGCAGTCGGGGAACCAGTTGGGCACAAAGCGGGGACCAGTCAGGGAAACAGTCAGGAAACCAATCAAGAAACCAATCAAGAAACCAATCAAGAAACCAGTCGGGTACCAGTTGGAACACAGGAAACGACGTTGCACTTGCACTGCGCTCAGCGCCCTAGTTGAAATGCCATGTCGCCCGGTTACCATGGCAACTCACGTGGCTGCGGCAGCGCACAGAGAGGGAAAGGACGCCAAGCCGCAAAGCACCCACGGACAATGTATCCCCTTCTCCCGTTCACTTTTCATTTGGCTACACTACTCACTAGCCACTTGTATGCGGACCACACTTCGTCCACACCTCTCTCTATCTCCTCTCCGCTGGTCATGCTCCTCCTTGATATTGTCTGAAAAGAGTTCCAGGAAGGGGAGCTCGCCAGCATTTCACGTTCTACTCTTACTCTATTTGCTCTATGGTGACCAGCCGTCAAGGCAAAGACACAGCCCTTTAACTCAACTCTCTCATTTCTCTTTCCTATACTCTACCCTTTTTTTTTTCTCCCAGGCTTACTTCTCCCCCTGATCAAGGGAGTTGTTTGCTCGGGTGGGGCCCTTTACCTTATCGTTTCTCTCACGTTGTTATTGTTGCTGGAACCACTGGACCCATCTTTGCCCATCCTTTCCTCCTAAACCCTTGCTGCTGTTGACTGGATACGAGTGCTCTGCTACCGCCGGACCGGACAGATTTGGGGCCACCCCAGTGCTTCGCCGTTCCCCAGCTTATACAACCATCCCTACTGAAGATTAATCTTCAACCAAAGATTGGACCGATTTATCGGGGCCTTTCTGTATTGCTGCAGTTCTGTAGCCGGTAACCATCATAAGGTTACGAACACCCCCAAAAGCAAGCAAGCAAGTACTCACTAGTGGCTCACCGGACGTGATGGCTGAATCCGTAGAGTGCAGGCCTCCCATGTGGAAGGTTGGGAGTTTGAATCCCAGCCGAGTCAAACCAATGAATTATAAAATTGATAGTCATACTTGTCACAGCCTAGCCCAGTGCTCGGCATTAATAGGACTGCTTATCACAGTGTCAGGATAAGGACATCCAGGATGGCTCTCCTCTAGACATTCACATTGAATGAGAGTCATGCAGCCATCTGACAATTTCGGGCACACATTTCCGCTACAAAGACACGTTTATAGCCTATAATGAATCTAGGTGAAGAATGTCTCTCTCTCTTATAAAAATTGAATTGAATTTAGTTATTATATTATATATTTATTTTATTATATTAGTATTTTAGGGGCCTTCAGGAGAGTGACTTACTTTTCACTTTATTTTCTTGTAGTTGTTGGGAGGGATATTGATGTTTGATGTAACTGGTTCAACTCCTAATTGCATTGTTTCTTAATTCTTTTGAATTGTATTCTTCAAAAGAATCCATGAGACTCTTTCTTGCCACATAACCTATCTCTCTCCACTCCCGTCCACTCTCCAGACAACCCACAGCGGTTTCAGTGTGATACCCTCGACATCACTCTCCATACAGTTATTTGGCCATATAAGCAGGAAAAACGTGCACAAATTGTGTTGGAGAGCATTTGTAGAAGGATTCTCTTCCGGGTAGCGTACACTTTAAGACTCACATTTCAAAGAACAGAGATAATGAATGATAGTTAGTCTCGCTGCTGAGAGCTTGCACCCAGCTAACTATTAAAGCTGTTAAAGCTATTAAAGCTGCATAGTCCGAAGAAGCAGACAATTGTCAAACCCAAAGCTATCATCTAGATTAGATTCTACATATGTAACTCAGATACTGATGCACTTATTAAAGTTGCATAGTCCAATGAAAACATCAAATTTTCAAAACCAAAACATTTATCTAGATTTGATTCTACATATTCAACTTAGACACTGGTGCACTTATTAAGCATTTGTTGCTGCATAGAAGGACATAATAAGTCAATTAATAGAACCTATTACTACTGAAGTCTATGGTGTCAAAGTTTTGGCACGTTTGCCAACATTATTTTGGCATGTTTTGACATCAAATATCTCCAAACTTAGCCATTTAAAAGTGAAGTAGATTATAACGATTAGTATAATATATTTATCTCAGAAAATAGCAGAAACTCAAAAGCATCGGACTATGCAACTTTAAGCATGTGTTGCCACATATAAGGGAATGCTGGCTGAGTCAATCTAAATAATAAAACTTGTTACTGCAGAAGCCGAGGGAGTCAAAGATGTGGCATGCTTGCCAAAAGTAATGTTCCATGTTTGGACTTCAAATATCTTCAAAGGTTAGCCATTTAAAATAAACCTTACTTCAAATTAAAGTAAGCTAGATTATAACAATCAATTCAATCAATTTATCTCAAAAATGAGAGAAACTCAAAACATCAGACTATGCAACTTTAATTGTCTGCTGCTGCTAGACAGTGAATTGCTCTATTCAAGGTGGTTAGACTGATCAGCTCTGAACACAGGCCCCCCCCCCCCCAAGTCACCCTCCCCTCCTCCCTTCACAATGTGTTTCCCTTCCCTCCCTCCCTCCCTCCCTCCCTCCCTCCCTGTGTCCTCCCTACCCATATCCCCCCTCTCCCCCTCCCCTTCCTCTTCCCCCTCCCAACGCACACTCATACAATCACACACTCACACACTCACACACTCACACACTCACACACTCACACACTCACACACTCACACACACTAGCTCCTACCTCCCTTCCCCATCAACCCACACGCACGGCACATTCGCATTCAGCGCCCCAGTGCCCCTCTAACTTTCGCATCCGACTTCCCCACCTCGCCACCTCTCCAACTCCCCACCTCCCCACCTCCCCACCTCCCCACCTCCCCACCTCCCGACCCCCACCTCCCCACCTCCCCACCTCCCCACCTCCCCCCACCTCCCCACCTCCCACCTCCTCACCTCCCCACCTCCCACACCTCCCCACCTCCCCACCTCCCCACCTCTCCAACTCCCACCTCCCGCCTCCAAACCCACCCTCACCCGGGGACTGGTGATTTGGTCCCCAGGGCGAGGTGGTTGGCGGCCCCTTCAATGAGGCCACCTAGTGTCGGGCTCAGTGCCCATTTGCACCTGATGAAACCGGAAGCGATGGCCGAATCGGTAGAGCGCAGGCCTCCCCGCGCGGAAAGACGGGACTTCGAATCCCAGGCGAATCAAACCAATGAATTACAAAATTGATACTTGTCACAACCTTGCCTGGCCATTGGCATTACTAGGATAGGACAAGGACTGGTTAGCTCAGCGTCAGGATAATGTCACAGAGTGAGATATCAGGTCATGGTTCCGGCGGCCTCGTATCCCAGTGGGACAGCATTCTAAAGTCACCATGAGTGCGCACTGTCCCAAGTCGATAATCGTCCTGATATGACTACTGATGTTTCCAGGGCGGAAAGCCCCAACAAACTAACCATCACCTGATGAAATGTCTCTAGCCTGATTGGCAGCCTGATTGGCAGCTGATGACAATCGGAGTGCCGGCTACTTTGTCATGCAATCCCCTTTATATAGTATATATAGAGAGAGTAGGATGCTACCTAGCAGGTATAGGGAGAATTAGTTCTTTCCAGGTGAGCTAAAGTATTTGCGTGCCTGAAGACCTACAAATCCCTGGCTCTGATGGGGCTGTCACACTACGACGTTTCTCCCGGCGACCCGACAGCATTGAAAATAAAATCTTGCGCGTCGAGAAACGTCAAACTTTTCGGCGTGGCGCGTTATGCGCGCGCGGCCAACGTGTGTTGACGCGCTGGGGAAAAAAAAAAAAGAAGTTTGGCGCGACGGCTTCATTTAACCTTAAATGTTGCTAGGGCGTAAAACAAAAACGGCCCAGTTTGCCGCAACGTGTGAGCAACGACCCTCCCGCGCGCGCGCCGTCTTCCTAGCGTTCCCATAATGTTATTCCAGCACGTCGAACGCAGCGCGACGCGCGCCTAACGTCCTTACCCATATATTTGCGCGCGCTGGCGGTCGTTGTTTTTTTTGTTGACATGTTTAAAACCATGGGCGATAGGGAACGCGTGCCGGCCTTTCGCGCCGACCATCAGCGTCAAGGATAGTGTACTGACGTGTATTGAAATGCACCGACGCGCGCATAACGCGCCATCAGCGCGTCCCGATGTTTCACTTTTTATCGTCCAAAATCAACACACGTTCACCGGTCGCCGGCGAGAAGCGTCGTAGTGTGACAGCCCCATCAGGCTTCATATGTAAATCTACGCCTAAATGTATATATGAACAAATACATAGTTATATATACATATATACATATACACATATATATACATATATATACATGTATACATATATACATATATACATATACACATATACACATATACACATATACACATATACACATATACACATATACAAATATATACATATATACATATATACATACATACATATATAAATATATACATATATACATATATACATGTGAAGTGGGCGTGTCTACTCGCCTTGAGCAATTTGCGCACTCGTCCAACGGGCGCGCAAATTGCTTCCGCTTGTGCATGCGAGGGTTCGCGGGGGTAAAGCGTTGCTTGGCGACTAGCTAAGCAATGGAAGGAAGTCGGGCGTTCGGGGCCTGACCCGGCAGACGTGTTTTTGCACGCTCTGTCATTTCAGCCGATATTTGGTCTTTTTATTATCTAAATTCTAAAACTAACGTAATCAAACCACACGGGAGGGAAAGGGAGTTAACTGCTCCTTTAATAGATATACATATTTCGCTGGTATCCTTGTTAGTTATGGTAAGAATAAAGTCGTGAGCTCTTGTGAAGGTGGATTGGGACGTTCCTTGCATTCTTTACTATCCTCCAGTATTACTGTAGATTAACCGCTATGGAAAACCTGATATTCGATTGCTTTATATGTAATTAAGGGCCTTAAGCCTACGCAAGCCTTATGCAGTTACTTAACCCATCTGCGGGAATATAATGACGAAACCCTAACAGAATTAACGTAGTGTTACTTTCGGGCGGAAATTAACGACATTAACGTATGACTGATTATCAGTGACAGCGGCGTCATCTCTAGCTGGACGCGTACTTCTGGAACAATTCAGTAACATAAATAACACCCCGAAACGCGAAGGGGACAGCTAGAAAGTTGAAATAACCTAATTTATAGAACTAGAGATACTTTAGGCCGATAAATGCGCTCGATGGCAAATTGCGTATGTAGACGAAACTCTGGCTGTCCGCCTTTAGCGCGGGGAGGACACCGACGGCGACGGACTAACTGCAGACAAGAGGAGGGGCCGCAGCAGCCCGCGACAGGCCCAGGAAACTCACATGGAAATTATTACATAATATTACATAAAATTAACACGTTAGGCTCGCCTTAAGCGGGGGCAGATTAGCCGAACGGTTAAACTACAGTAATACTGGAGGATAGTAAAGAATGCAAGGAACGTCCCAATCCACCTTCACAAGAGCTCACGACTTTATTCTTGCCATAACTAACAAGGATACCAGCGAAATATGTATATCTATTAAAGGAGCAGTTAACTCCCTTTCCCTCCCATGTGGTTTGATTACATTAGTTTTAGAATTTAGATAATAAAAAGACCAAATATCGGCTGAAATGACAGAGCGTGCAAAAACACGTCTGCCGGGTCAGGCCCCGAACGCCCGACCTCCTTCCGTTGCTTAGCTAGTCGCCAAGCAATGCTTTACCCCCGCGAACCCTCGCATGCACAAGCGGAAGCAATTTGTCCGCCCGTTGGACGAGTGCGCAAATTGCTCAAGGCGAGTAGACACGCCCACTTCACATATATACATATATACATATATACATCTATACATATACACATATATACATATATACATATATACATATATACATATATACATATATACATATATACATATATACGTACATATATACATATACACATATGCACATATATATACACATATACACATATATACATACATATATACATATATACATATATGCATATAATATATGCGTATATGTGTATATGCATATACACATATATGCATATATATAAATGCACACATTTATTTACATATAAACATGGACATGAAAACATAATTCGTCCAAAATGGTGATTGTACATGGTAATTATTGAATATTCGCAGGTGGCGGCATGTGAGAGAACATGGAACTGGAAGCCAATATATGTGTGGCGATCCCAGTAGTATTGGTACAAGTAATAGGAGATAACATTATTTATGTTTCTATAATTGGATTACCGATCAGATATTATACTAGTAGTAGTATCTCGAATTGACGTCCTCAAATGTGGACTTTTAGAATCTTCAGAATTTAGTGTATGTCTTATTTATCGCACACATAAATTCGCTGTTCCTGATTGAGCAATCTTTCCCACAGCAGTACTGACTGACGAATCGCTCATAAAGTCATAACATATAAGTCTGCACCTGGCATCCCGTCCCCCACGCAGCCACTCACAAACACTCAGAATCTTCAGATTTGTTTAGTTTCATTCTTATATATTAAGGTTATTGCCCACACATGCACAGAGCAATCTTCTCCCCAGAAGTAAAGAATAGCGAATTGTTCTTGTAGTCTTCACAGATACCGTATATGTTCCAATAGACGCGCACAGCACAAGTGCAAACACATGGATAAGTGTCTATTCAAAGTTAAACAATTTCATGGATTTGTTTTTGTCATGCCTCTGAAATAAAGTGGGATTGTTTTATTTTATGGGCATTCAGTCTGAATATGATCGCAACATTTTATTTGTTTTTGTCGTGCCTCTTAAATCAAGTTGGATGGTCCTATTTTATGTGCATTCAGTCTGAATATGATCCTAAATGTGTGCAGGCTTTCAATCTTAAAATGGGGAGTGTGCTTCTATTGGGTACCCTGCTTCTATTGGGACATTTATGGTAAGTCTGCACTTGCCACCCCATCCCCAACACATCCACCCAATAGCACCCAGAATCTTCAGATTTTAGTTTGAGTCTTATTTATCGCACACAAACATGCATAGTTCCTGGTAGAGCAACCTTCTGAGCAGCAGTAATGAATGGCGACTTGCTCATACAGTCATAACAGATAAGTCTGCACCTTCCATCCCACCCCCCAACGCACCCACCCACACACGCCCATCTCCGGCTGAGTGACCTCCCTACCCGAGCAGTTAACTATGTTATCACATGTGGCCGTAAACCAAAAGTGGTCCAGGGTCAGCACAGAGACGACTGACAGCTTTAATATGCGTCCAGGGACTGACCAGCCGCCACTAAGCACCGCCACCGACTGACCAGCACCGGCGACCGGAAGTGAATCACCGGCGACATGCAAAGCGACGACGGCCGCCGATTGGAACAGGTGAGAGCATCCCCATCCTATATGGACTATAGATTAACAGTTCAGCTCTTTACGAGAACAGCGTAACAGAATATGGGTCAATGATTCGGACAGGTGAGAGCATCCCCGGCCTACATGGACTATAGATTAACAATTCACCTCTTTAAGAGAACAGCATAACAGGATATGGGTCAATGATTCGGACAGGTGAGAGCATCCCCAGTCTACATGGACTATAGATTAACAGTTCAGCTCTTTAAGAGAACAACGTAACAGGATATGGGTCAATGATTCGAACAGGTGAGCGCATCCCTAGCCTACATGGATTATGATCACATTGCAGCTCTTTAAGAGAACGGGGTAGCAGGGTTGGAACAGGTGACAGCAGGCCCAGCCTACAAGAACTATAGGTTAAAGATACTGGCCAGCGATTGCAACAGGGGAGAGCAGCCCCATTCTACATTCTACAGATATTATGCTCACATTGCAGATCTTTAAAGTTGCATAGTCCGATGAAAACATCACATTTTCAAAAGCAAAACAGTTATCTAGATTTGATTCTACATATTCAACTTAGACACTGGTGCACTTATTAAGCATTTGTTGCTGCATAGAAGGGCATAATAAGTCAATTAATATAATCTGTTACTACTGAAGTCTATGGTGTCAGAGGTTTGGCGTGCTTGCCAAAATTATTTTGTCATATGTTGACATCAAATATCTTGTAACTTAGCCATTTAAAATTAAAGTTACTTCAAACTAAAGTAAAGTAGATTATAATGATTAGTATCATATATTTATCTCAGAAAATAGCACAAACTCAAAAGCATCGGACTATGCAACTTTGAGAGAACCAGGTGACAGGATACTGGCCACCGAGCGGCACAGCACATATGGATTAGGCTCACATTGCAGCTCTTTAAGAGAACAGGGTAATAGGATATTAGCCAATGATTGAGGCAGGTGAGAGAATCCCCAGTCTGCATGCTCTAGGATGAAATTGCAGTTCTTTAAGACAAGAGGGCAGCAGGATACTGACCAGCGATTTGTGCACGTGAGAGCAGCCAAGCATATATTAACTAGGCTCACATTGCAGCTCTTTAAGAGAAACGGGTAACAGGACACCGGCGCGAATATCTGTGATTTAAAATCTTATATCCATATCCATATCCATAGCTGTTGCAGCTAATATTCTGTGATGAATATTGAATCAGCAAAAAAAATAAGACATGAGTACTGGCAAATGCACACACACACAGAAAGATACAACATCAGGAAACGCTTTGCAAACTTTTAGAAATGACCGCTGCATAGAAGAAATACTGGCAGGCGGCGGGATCATTTCGGTGAGATGAATTGGTGCCGCACCTGACATTTCAACAGCCAGGGGCGTCGGGAGGTTGGGGTTGAGTGAGGGTGGGTGGGGGGAGTGGTTCATTGGATCAGAGCATGCGCAGTTAGTTGTTCCGGCGACTGATAGGGCTAATGCACGATGACTAACGGCTATGTCTGCCGCTGCTTTGATCTTGATGACGGAGACGGGTGGGTTCTTGTTGCGTCCGGGGGGAGGGGGGTCGGGAAGGGTATGCAGGGAGGGAGGGGGGGGGGTGTTTCACGGGGGGAGGCAGAGACGGTCACAAGACACAGCTCCACCAGAGAGAATAAACGTGGAAACTGGCACTCAATTTGCAAACCCACCCGAGGCTAGAAATGTGGGAAATTGGTTGGCATGGGGGAGTGTGCGCAGAAAGAGAGAGAGAGAGTGAGAGAATTGGAGGGGGTGGGGAGGGGTAGCGAGTTGGAGGTAAAGGAGAGGGGTCAGCTGGGGAGAAGCCCTATGCCTAGAAACCATTTCCATTCCATCAGTAACTCCATCCCACCGCCGTCAGCAGTGTATCATTATCCCTCACCGTGCCGGTTAGTCTTCATCCTGGACTGGCCATTTTGGATCAATCGTGACCCCCCCCCCCCATCACCCACCCACCCACCCACCCACCACCATCCAACCCACTCACCCACCCCCATCCCACCTGCCACCACACACACATACTACTGTGCACCGTGTCTATTCTATAATGCCTAGTACACACCTCCCGTTTACGATTCGCGCACTAAAACTCGCGACTCGACCCGACCCGCTTAAAACTGAAAACGGGCCGATTCATTTTTCGAATCGCGAATCGCAATCGTAATCGGCCCCTTTTAGCCCTAAAAACTGAGTTTTATACGCAAATCACAATCGCTAGGTGTGCATGGGGAGCACACACCAAGCGATTTCAGTGGGCGAAACGGGCAGTTTTCGATCGTATATGGGAGGTGTGTGCGCACAAATGGTAGGTGTGTACCAGGCATTAGCCCACCATTAGATTAATTCATTTAGACATGGTTCCCCCAATTCAATGCGGGCAAAAATAAAATTAACTTCCGGTTGCGTTCTTCTCGGTCAGAAGTATAACCTGTTTATGCTTCCCTTCCCACTAAAATCAATACCAGCTCTACCATCATGAGTAGCTAGCATTAGATTTCTGTATGACATTCAGCCGCGCCCTTTATAACATGTGCTAAGATAGTTTTGATTGGTTGTTGGAGTTTTACATCCTGGCAACATCTAAGGTCATATCAGGATGGTTACCGACTTCAGACAATACACACTCATGGCGACTTCATAGTGCTGTCCCACTGGGAAACCAGGCCGCCAGCACCATGACCTGATATCCCCCTCCATAAGATTATCCTGACACTGAACCAACCGGTCCTTGCCCTATCCTAATAATGCCAAGCGCCTGGCTAGGAAGTGACAAGTATAAAAGTTTAAGTCAGTGGTTTGACTCGATGATGGTTCGAATCCGTCGGTTTTGTAACAACACTACTTTAAAATGAGTCAGCTATGAACATGAACATGACGCATGCGCACTGGAAGTCCTCATTATCCATCCCAGGGTATGCTGCTGTATAGCCACCCCTCACACAACCACCTCTATCCCGACCCCGACTCTCCTCTCACATTCTCCTCCCACAGATGCTGAGATCAGTGGGCAAGATGGCCATTTAATTCTGAAAGGACTCAATGCAATTACATTGAGCGGCGGTCGGGTCACGTCGGGTTCTGCCTTCCGATTGAAGACTTGCATCAGCGCAGTCATTTGGTAATTGTCGGCTCTTTATGCCTTAAACATGCATTATTTAGTGGGTAACCAATTGAAAACGAATGGTCTTGATGAATACTTTCAAGGTGCTGACTGGTGTAGGCGGCGGTGGGTGGTGGTGGGTGGTGGTGGGGGGTTAATCTGTTATTTGAAAGATATCAGCACACATTATATTATAAACTACCCTTTCTCCAAACAGACTCCTTATATTTCAAGGTGAGGGTGGACGAGGGAAGAATGGACTATATAATTTATATATGGGTGGTGGTAACCCAGTTTACTGCAGGTATTAATTAGGGAAAATCAGTATCTCCACCCTCCACCCCGCCCCCCAATTTACACACGTAACACAGTCGGGTTTGGCTGAATCGCTCTTCCACCTAATCAGTCACCCCCCCCCCCCCCGCCTTTTCTACTAACTCAGATCGGGGGCGTCTGCGTGACCCACATTTGTAATTTTCCTGAGGATTCGGTGAGGTTCATCTTTACCAATTTCATAATATGAATCCATTCATGCGTACCTACTCATTTATTGATATATGGATATGTATCACGCTACATATATATAATATATGGCGTATCTTGATGTTATTTGTTAAACTGCTAAATTGTTAGTTTGTAGTCATCGAGTTGAATGCATAAGAAGGAAGACTACCCCCAGAGGGATGCTGACTAAATCTACGTGATGATATTGAATTGTTAAATATAGCTCAATCTAGTTGCCTCTCTGTCTGTCTATCTTTCTATATGCATATATATGGAGTAGCTGTGACCGTGGGAGATTTGGCATTTTCTGGGCGGACTTCTACAAATGGCAAACTAGCAGGACTGCAGGCTCACAACTGTCTTAATTTGACATAGAGACCATGACTGTAGTCACCTCTCTGCCCAGTAGGCGGTGCTCCCTACTATACAGACTGGCTTGCCTATGGGTTGGGAGGCAATCAAACCTTGTGTGGCCTCTGCCTTGGTTGTTTGTTCCCCCTTGTGATTGAACATTACAGGTAATCGAACCTTATTTGGCTTCCACCTTAATTTGTCCTTCTCCCTTGAGATTGAACCTAATCATGCAGGGGTTCATCACTGCGGTGGGCTTTCATTTCGTGTGTTATAATCGTAAGCTATCTGGGACACCTTGGCTTGCTTATTTTATTCATGACAATAGGGCCTATCTTATGTTAATATGCAAGTTGTATGCTTCCCTTAGCCGTCAAACCTCCACTATATTTAAAGAGTTCAGGCACAAAGCCCTGTACACGCCAATCCAACATTTTAATTAAAATCAAAGATTTTTACCTGAAGGTAATTTTAATTCTCACTAATTCCACTTTTGATGTGATGAAATGATTATGGAGCAATGAAGAAAAAAAACAGGAATTTAAAAATATACGTTTCTGAAGGCTTAATTCCAATGTTTATCTACATTTTTGAAGCGGTGTTTATGAGGTTTTGAGCCTGAATTCCTCATTTGTTTTAGTAGGCCGTCGGCGGAGAAGGCAATTTGTTTGATATCTATATACATGACTCATCTGCTACTCTTGTTGGTCCTCCATCTAAAATCTACTACACAATTACTTGTATGGGAGCTTGCTGGGCGATAATACGAGTGCTTGCCTAACGAAAGGTGGCTGCGCTCTGAATCAAGGTGTGATGGTGGTCATGGCGGGTGGGAGGTGAGGAGGTGCTGGTGGTGCTGGTAGTGCTGGTGCTGGTGGTGCTGGTGCTAGAGGCTCCACTGGTTCGGCGGCCTCTGGCAACCTCTACCGACCTGTAAGGGTCGCAGTGGGTGATAGTTTATCCAGGGCTTCTCGGGGGGGGGGGGGGGTGGAGGGAGGGAAGGAGGGAGGGAGGGGGTGCTGGTCTGACGGCCGACCGCCAGCGGCCGTCGGAGGGGAGACCAGAGCCGGTTGGTTGTTTGGTTGGGTGGTTGTTGGAGTTTTACATCCGGGCATCATCTAAGGTATTATCAGGAGGGGTACCGACTTGTGACAGTGCACACTCATGGCAGCTTTAGAGTGTTAACCCCATGGCAGAACAGGCCGCCTTCACCATGACCTGATACCTCACTCGGTCACATTATCCTGACACTGAGCCAACCAGTACCTGCCCTATCATAATAATGGTGAGTGCCTCGATAGGAAGCGACAAGTATAAATTGTTAGATCATTTGTTTGACTCGACAAGGGTTCAAACCTGAGGGTTCGAATCCCACGATCTAACAATACGGGAAATGGAGCCTCAACTCATTTGGCCATCCGGTCTGGGCACCAGTGCCGGTGTCGCAGTTTCAGCGCCCGGTCAGTTTCCACCGCCCGTATAGACTCAAACTCAAGGCATTGTCAATGGTCGTGAGCAATCTTCATACAGAAAATACAGCAAAAGTGAAATATCTCTAAAACTACACCACCTATTAACAAATCGCTTGGTACACATATAGAAAACATCTTTACCAAAAAGTCTATTAAATTTATAAGGTTAAGGTTCTTGATTTGTATTAATTTTGAATAAAACTAAGGTTTTGCACTGCACGTACCGTCAAACTCAAGGAATTGTCAATGGTCGCTAGCAATCTTCATACAGAAAATACAGGAAAAGTGATATATCTCTAAAACCACACCACCTAGAAACAAATTGCTTTGTACACATGTAGAAAACATCCTTACCAAAAACATTATATTAAATTTATAAGGTTAGTGACGATGATGTTAGATTTTGACGCATGCGCCTGAAACTGACAGGCAGCTGAAACTGACTGGGCGCTGAAACTGCGACACCGGAGGTGGGTGCGTGAGACCTGGGGGTGGGGGGGAGGAGGTGTATGTGATTGAAAGGGAGGGGGTTATAGCACAGTTTCTTGAGCGCTATATACGGGATCTAAAAATAGTGGACTGGACGCGGTGGCCGAATTGCGGGCTCGCTTCTTGTGCGGAAAGTCGGAGTCCCAACATTTGATACATGTTGCTCCCTTGCCTGGCACTTAGCATTACTATGACAGTTGCAAGGACTGGTTAGCCCAGTGTCAGGATAATGTGACTGAATGGGGTCTCGGGAAATGGTGCCCACAGCCGGGTCTTCCAAATGGGGCGACACTATAACAGTCGCGATGAGTGTGCATTGTCACAAGTCTGTACTCGTCCTGATTGAATGGTTGGTCGTAATGCGAAGCATTACGCTTGATGCGAGGAGAGGAAGAGACCCTCCCCCGCCCCGGGCTGTCGCGCTGCGCTCACACCTCATCAGACGCCGCCGCGCGCCACCTCCTCCCCCGCCCCCGTGTCGCGCAGCATTCGCGCCTCACCCGACGCCCACTGCTCACCCTTACTCGCCCTCCCCTGGGCCGGCAGCATTCACACCTCACCTGCTGTCGCCCGTCCCCCCCCTTCCCTTATAAGGCCGCCCGCCGGCCTCCCTCAGCCACTCGCCCTCCTGCCGCCTTCCACCGCTGACCTCCTTCTCCTCCACCCACCCACCCAACTCTCCTCTGCTTACTCTCCTCCAATCCAATTATCTCTCTCTCTCTCTTTCACTCTGTCTTTCTCTCTGTAGATACATATAAGAAATGTGACTTTGGGAGAGTTGGCATTTTCTGTGTCTTATGCCCTGGTCACACACACGTTAGTGAACGTAGTTGAACGTGGATGAACGTAGTGGAGGCTAATGTGGGTCAAACTTGGTGTAAGTATGTTAAACTACATTGAAATATGTTAAGGTATGGCAGGTTTTGGTAATGATAAATACATTACGGTATGGATAAATACTTTATGGTACTTTATGAACGAGACTGCGAATCTCAGTAGATTAGGCACTGTGGCGCCGACTATATTCTATTCTTGGAACTAATAACCTTGGCCGCTGATCGACGCGCCATCTACATGATACTTCTTGAACTCCTTATTGCGCATTTAACTTAATTACGCAGTTAGTTTAATATCAGATTGTGGCGACACCTATATTCGAGTTTAGAACTAGAAATGGTCGCCAATTGACCCGCCACCTGTAGGGATTTCCAGTCAAAGCCGATGACGTGGCACTGGATATCTTCACTTCGACCAGACTTTTCAAACCGAGAGGACGTACTTCTTCCGACAAGATTTGCCTCCCACCCACCCAACTAGTATGATGTACCGATAGGGTTAAGTGCCTGTAATCCTTGAAATATCTAAGGTCATTTTTCATCATCAAGAGTAATGTAACAAGCTAATTAGAAAGAATTAAAATTGCCACTTTATACTACTGTCTCGTTCTGTTTTTAATTATAGATATTCGATCAGTACTCATTGGGTCTTCTATATCATTTAATTACTTCAAACGTTTCTGACTTCCATATATTTTAAGTAGACCCATAATAAATCAATTATGCTAGCAATGTTCAATTATGTGCTATAGACGATGTACGAAAACAGATATTATTGTGGGGGGGGGGGGGGGTACTAACTCTCACGATCTTTCACTATAAAACGTTCTCATACTCGACATGTAAAATGAACTCAGAACTGGTGAATGTAGGTCAATGTGCCCGAAAGCTATTGTCGTGTGTATTTGACATAGTGTTGATGCACTTTGCATTGGTTTTGCTCCTCAGGCCTTATGTAACTCGAGACGAGGCTTAGTAAGCCATTTATGTTCTACATTGCTACTCTGCAAAGTAGGTCACCAGAATCACTTAATTTGCTAATGTCAGTGCCGTTGCTGCTGCTGCTTCTGCTGTGTTGCTTCACTCTCAACAATAACCCTATCCACCTTCCTACTGCATAGGATGGGCATGAGATGTTTCACAATGCATACATGAAAGGATCATTTATTTGTCTTGGGGCAACATTGCCAGTTGTTACTAAATTGGCTGGATAGGACGAGTATAGTAAAATTAGGAATGACATTTCCTCGGCTTAATCAGTCAAGGTCAGATATATATCCCACACAATAATAGTCCAAAAGAGAAGGGGGCTCGATGTGGTTTGGTTGGGCTTGGTGTGGTTTAATGGGGCTTGTTGTGGTTTGATGGGGCTTGTTGTGGTTTGGTTGGGCTTGGTGTGGTTTGGTTGGGCTTGGTGTGGTTTGGTTGGGCTTGGTGTGGATTGGTTGGGCTTGGTGTGGTTTGGTTGGGCTTGGTGTGGTTTGATTGGTATTGCTGTGGTTTGGTTGGGCTTGGTGTGGTTTGATTGGGCTTCGTCTGGTTTGATTGGTCTTGCTGTGGTTTGGTTGGGTTTGGTGTGGTTTGATTTGGCTTGGTGTGGCTTGGTTTGGCTTGCGGGGGTTTGCGGAGATTTGCTGTAGGTTGCTGTGGTTTGCTATTGTTTGTGGTGGTTTATTGTTGTTTGTGCTGGTTGGCTGTTGTTTGTGGTGGTTGGCTGTTGTTTGCTATGATTTGTTGTAGCTTGCTGTGGTTTGCTGTTGTTTGTAGTGGTTTACTATTGTTTGCAGTGGTTTACTGTTGTTTTTGCTGTGTTTTTCTGCTGCGCTTTCTGTTTTTTGCTGGGGTTTGATGTGCTTGTTTTTGTCTCTGGGGAATAACGAAGTTCAGAATAGAACCAACAGCACATGAGTCTGGAGTCTTTACTTAAATGTACCTATCCTCAGTTTTGGAATAAATAAGTTCAATCTAAATGGTAGCGTACTGCACGTAATAAGATGCCTCAGGACTCTTATCTTGATTTGCAAATATATCGAATCAACCTCGATTTAGCCTACCTTTTTATACAACAAACCGCCAAAAGTGGCACACAACCTTGAATGGTTGGTGCAGTGTAGGCGACCCGGTGACACTTAGCCTTGCTCTGGGCAGTGCTTGTCAGCGACTTACTCGAGACACACCTGAGCCAACCACCTGAGGGGTGGGCGTATGGGGACGGGGGGGGGGGGGGGGAGGGCGGTGGAGAGCAAGGGCACGAGAGGGCACGAGCATCTAGGGGGAGGTTAAGGGTTCCTGTAGGCTGCTCGGATTTGCTCAGCACTGCTCTAGGCCACCCACAACTGAATGGGGGTGGGTTGATGGGAGTTGGGTGAGGAGGAGGAGTGTTGACAGGGGACGTGGGTGGCATTAAAGGGGGCGGATAGGGCACTTTTGGAGAGTTGCTCGGGGTTGCTCAGGATTTCTCACAACCACAATTGAAGGGGGCGGGGGTGCTGGTGGTGAGAGTGGGTGATGTTGAGGGAGGGGGAGGGGTGGCATTGAAGGGGAACTGATAGGGGTTTTCTTGGCGAGATGCTCAGAACTGCTCATTACCTTAGGGGTTCTTTTTGGAGAGCTGCTCAGGGGTGCTCAGAACTGCTCATGGCCAGCGACACCTGCCGAGAAGGATCTGGCCGATCAAGGCCGCGAGCTGGCTATCTAAGCCTACACGCGAGGACATGGACGGAGGCCAACTGAAGGAAGGAGGGTCAGGGGGAAGGGAGTGTGTGTGTGGGTGTGTAGATGGTTGGTTGGTTGTTGGGGTTTTACCCTCCTGGCAACAGGACGGTTATCAGGACGGTTACTGACTTATGACAGTGGTTACTCATGGCGACTTTAAGGGAGTGTGTAGATGGTTGGTTTGATGGTTGTTGGGGTTTTACGTCCTGGCAACATATAGGATCATATCAGGATGGGTACCTATTTGTGACCGTGTACACTCATGGTGACTTTATAATGCTGCACCACTGGGAGACCAGACCACCAGCACCATGACCTGATATATCCCATTCAGTCACAATATGCTGACACTAAGCCAACCAGTCCTTGCCCTATCCTAATAATGCAGAGCACCTGGCTAGGAAGCGACAAGTATCAATTGTTATGTCATTGGTTTGACTCGACCGGGGTACAAACCCATGGTTTCCAATCCCACGATCTACCAAAAGGAAGACGGACGCTCAACTCACTCAGCCATCCTGTTTGTTGTGTGTGTGTAGATGTCGGGAGTGAGGGGTGGTGGGGTGAGGGGGTGAGGTGTGGGGGGCGGGCTGCCTGGCATCGGCTGCTGCCAGAAGACGCTGGGGACGGCCAAACGAAGCCACCTCCTTCTACCTGTTAATACTTCGGGCCCGAGGCTACAGAGGTCGGGCGGGGTCCTATCTGTCACCGTCTCAAGTCTCAGGGGGAGGCGGCGAGAAAGTGACGTCACTGGCTGAGGTAGTCAGTGGTAACCAGCCAGCTTTCACATATATCACAGTAGAAATATCGGTTATCAGCATGGTAGCACGGGGGCTGCGATAACCCGGGTTGAAGCTCATACATGAATATCTTCTGAAATCAATAACGCGTAAGCAAGGTGTGTCGTAGAAAAAAACCAACCCGAAATGATGAAACAAATACTAAAATGCACCAGCTCCACAAAAAAACAATGGGACAGGTGCATTTTAGTATCGAGCGATGATTGGCCTCTTGCTCTTCTGCCCTGTTTGGAGTTTCAGGGCGTGGTTCTGGGGGAAAAAAATGGCAGCCATCTAACTATGGGCAGCTCTTGTTTCCATATTCACGTTGCTAAGGCGGTTATAATCAATGGCATGCGTGTACAATGGACTGCAACTGGTTACAGATCTAACGCAGCGTTTCGTCGGGTGGTGGCGCCACCGGTATTGTTTTGGGAGTGTGATGTATTTTACTTAACGTTACAGAGAGGTGGTTAGGATAGGGTGATATGATTTATATGATCCTATGTGCTTTTTATTCTGGCGGAATTATTTGTATATCATACATCATGAATACACAAGTATATATATATATATATATATATATATATATATATATATATGTACATGCATATATATATATATGTGTGCATGTATTTGTGCACATATAATATATAGCGAATTATGCGAGAATAAATATATGGCAGACCGTACATCATATAGTCCTATCCTAATCACATAACAAACTATATATGTATATATATATATATATATATATCCGTATGTATATATATATATACAGAAAGGGTTTATGAGATAGTTCTAGTACTAGCATCCATGTGGTGTGTTTGGTTTCATTGGGCTGTGCCGGGTAGACGGCATTGACATATAAATGCAAGGTAATCCTAATAGTTGTGGTTAATGACTCGCTATTGAAATGCTATATACACAGGGATGGATATAAGACAGGTTTATTGGGATGGGATGCAGTAGGCCGCTCTGATATGTGAAGACAGTGGGCGTGCGGATGCGGGCAGCTGAATGGCTGAATGATACTGGGGCGGGGCTGTGGAGGCGATGGGCTGGGATTGGCGTGGGGAGAGGTTGTTTAGTCTGGGGTTAGTGGGTGGGTGGTGTTGTGTGGTGCGGGGTGGATAAGGTTGGTGCGTGGCGGATCAGGATGGTTGGTGGTGGGCGGGGTGAAGAGGGGGAGGGGGTGGGGTGAGAAAGGGGTGGGGAGGAGAAGGGGTGGGAAGGGGAAGGGGTGGGGAGGGGAAGGGGTGGGGAGGGAAGGGTGGGGAGGGGAAGGGGTGGGGAGGGGAAGGGGTGGGGAGGGGAAGGGGTGGGGAGGCGAAGGGGTGGGGAGGGGAAGGGTGGGGTGGGGAGGGGAAGGGTGGGGAGGGGAAGGGGTGGAGGATGGAGGGGAAGAGGGGGGAGTGGGAGGGAACGGGGAAGGGGAGAGGACGGAGGGGGAGAATGACTAGAGGGTGGAGGGTAGGTTATTTTAGGGGTGGGGAGGGTGTGTATTGGTGGGGGTGATGGGGTGGTGGACTGGGAGGGGGGATTGGTGAGGGGTGGGTGGGGTGGGGGTTGGTGGACTGGGAGGGTGGGGATGGGTGAGGGGCGGGTTGGGGTGGGTTGGTGGACTGGGAGGGTGGGGATGGGCTGGGGTGGGTTGGTGGGGGTGGGGGTTGATGGAGGCGGGGGTTATTGGCCGCGGTTGGCAGGCCGGAAGGACGGGCCGTGTTTGTTCTCCCGCCGGCCGGACAGAGACCAGGCACGGCGTGTGTTGTGTGTGGAATGTCAGCCAACAGGGCCAGCACTCTCTACGTGTGGAGATACGGGTGGTGGGGGAGGTGAAAGGTTGTGGTGGTGGTGGTGATGTGGAGGTGGGTGATGTGGAGGGTTGGTGGCGATAGGCTGATTGGGTGGATTGGTGCAGGTGGAAAGGGATTGCTAGGGATGGAGAGTGATTGGAGAGGATTGACAGGGACGCAGAGGGATGGAGAGGGATGGAGAGGGGTGGAGATGGATGGAGAGGGATGGAGAGGGGTGGAGAGGGGTGGAGCGGGGTGGAGAGGGATGGAGGGGGATGGAGAGGGGTGGAGATGGACGCAGAGGGATGGAGAGGGATGGAGCGGGATGGAGTGCGGTGGAGAGGGGTGGAGAGGGATGGAGTGGGACGGAGAGGGTGGAGAGGGATGGAGAGGGATGGAGATGGATGAAGAGGGATGGAGAGGGATGGAAAGGGGTGGAGATGGATGGAGAGAGATGGAGAGGGGTGGAGAGGGTTGGAGAGGGATGGAGAGGGATGGAGAGGGATGGGGAGGGGTGGAGAGGGATGGAGATGGGTGGAGAGGGTTGGAGAGGGATGGAGAGGGATGGATATGGATGGAGATGGATGGAGAGGGATGGAGTGCGGTGGAGAGGGATGGAGAGGGATGGAGAGGGGTGGAGATGGATGGAGAGGGATGGAGAGGGGTGGAGAGGGATGGAGAGGGATGGAGAGGGTTGGAGAGGGTGGAGAGGGGTGGAGGGTGGAGAGGGGTGGAGATGGATGGAGATGGATGGAGAGGGGATGGAGAGGGATGGAGAGGGATGGAGAGGGGTGGAGAGGGATGGAGAGGGATGGAGAGGGATGGAGAGGGGTGGAGAGGGATGGAGAGGGGTGGAGATGGATGGAGAGGGGTGGACAGGGATGGACAGGGGTGGAGATGGATGGAGAGCGGCGGAGAGGGATGGAGAGGGATGGAGAGGGGTGGGGAGGGATGGAGAGGATGGAGAGGGGTGGAGATGGATGGAGAGGGATGGAGAGGGGTGGAGATGGATGGAGAGGGGTGAAGAGAGGGTAGGATGGGAGAGTGACGGGTGGACATGAAAGGAGAGAGATGGATTGGGGATGGAGCGGGATAGAGAGGGGTGAAGAGGGATGACGAGGACTGGAGAAGGAAGGGGGAGAAGGAGAGGCGTAGAGAGTGGCGGAGCGGTTTGGTGAGGCGTGGAGGGTAGTGGAGGCGGGCGGAGAGGGATCGAGAGCAAGGGATGAAGAGGGAGGGTGAGGAAAGAAGAGGGATGGAGAGTGATGGAGAGGGGAAGCTTTTTAGTTTTGTTTTGTTTCAGAAGTGTAGAGGGGTGGAGAAGAATGGAGAGGAATGGAGAGGGATGGGTGGGGGGGAATGGCGAATTGAAAGGTAATGGACATGGTAATGGTTGTGGAGGGGGGAGGTGGTGGAGGTGGTGGAGCTGAGGAAGAGGTTGGATTGAAGTGATGGTCACGGTGGATGTAGCGGAAAAGGCTGAATGGAAAAGGTATGATGGAGGAGTGGGGGTGTTGGGCAGTGCGCTGAAGGTGGAGTGTTTGGGTGGTTGAGGGGTAGGAGTAGTGGAGGGGTGTTGATGGTGGAGGGGTGGGAGTGGTGGAGGGATGGGAGTGGTGAGCGATGGGGATGATAGGGATGGGGGAAGGGTGGGGATGGTGTTGGGATGGGGATGGTGGAGGGGTGGGGGTGCTGGAGATGTTGGGGTGAGGCGGGGCAAGGCGTCGAAAAGGGGGTTACGCAGTACACAGGGCACACTGATCAACCCGCTTGTGTAAACTCCTTCCCAGCGCCCAGCAGGCTTCAGGGGTACATGAATGGGGGCTGGGGGGGGGGGGGAGAGTGTTGTGCAGCAACAACCTGACGGAACTTGATTAGGCTGCAAGGGTCCGTTGTGTCAGCTTTCAAATTAGTTTGAAAAAATAGTTATCAAACAACACACACACACAAACGCCTCTGTATTCTCGCGCTGTATGCGAGTTGTAACGTTCCCAGAGCTAAAATGGTAGTACTAGTGACTGGTTAGCTCTGTACCAAAATAATATGACTGAGTGGGAAATTAGGTCATGGTGCTGTCGTCCTGGCTGGTCTCTCAGTTTGGCAGCACTATATCAGTCGCTATTAGTGCGCACTGTCACAGGTCGGTACCCTGTCCTAGTAGTGATATTATATGTTCCCAGGACACAAAACCCAAATAAACTATTGTAGGAGGTGCCTTCAACGTAGAATTCTGCAGCGAAATGAATATTGTCCTAACCTAGCACTAGTAGCAGGTGCCCATCCATCGGAGAGAGTGCCAAATGAAACAGGACCAGATGGGATGACCGAATGAATTGAGCATCTATGTGCCGGTTTGATAGATCTTGGTATTCGAAGCGACTGATTCGAACCCTGGTCGAGCCAAACCAATGACATACACATTTATCCTAGTAACTTCCTAGCCAGGCGCGCAGCACTATTATAATAGGGCAAGGACTAGTTGGCTCAATGTTACTATTGTTAGTATAATGTGACTGAGTGGGATTTGAGGTCATGATGCTGACGGCCTGGTCTCCCAGTTGAACAGCACTGCAAAGTCGCCAGGAGTGAGCACTGTCACAAGTCGGTACCCATCCTGGTATGACCTTAGATGTTCCCTGAACGCAAAACCCAAACAAAGAAATGAACTATAGTAGAACGTGCCTTCAACGGACAATTCTGCAGCGAAATCAATATTGTCCTAACCTAGCAGGTGGCCAATCATCGGACGGAGTGTCGTCCTGAGATGACCTTAGATGTTGCTAGGACGTAAAACAGCAACAAACAAACAAATCGGAAGGAGTGCCAAATGACACAGCGCCAGTTCGTACAAGGTTTGAGATCCGCTGGTGATTGGCGTGGTTGAACGCGGGTCCTACAACTACTGTACACACTGCAGTACACGCTGGGTACCACCCTCCCCCTGCCACCCGCCCCCACCCCCACCCCCAGCCCCACCTACACCTCCACCACCCCGAGAGCTGCGCCGGCCTAAAGCTAAGATTCCTTAAACGCGGTATGCGGAATGCGGCATGCGGCATGCGGCATGCGGTATGCGAATGGGAAGATTCCTTCTACGCGGTATGCGGCATGCGGCATGCGGCACACGGCTGGCTATATTTAAAAAATAAAAATAAACAAGTATACTCCATACTGCACTGTACATGGCCTAATATGGCATCTATATCTATGTAACTCTTGGTACATCACATGGAGGTTCTTACCTTTATAATTACCAAATTATAGATAAGTATTCCTATTTTTGTGGCTCTGGTAGCATTTTTACCAACCAGAACCCCCACCACCACCACTACCATATGTTTCCCCTCAGCACCCTTGTGTGAGACCATTCCGTAATGCTCAGTCGCCTCTCCTAGTGTTAAACTAATGGACACATCAGACTCAGGTTTCTATTCAAACCCTGCGTGCCGCATACCGCATGCCGCACCGATCGCTACAGGGACCGATCGAGTTGTCGCATTCGCATTCGCATTCGCATTCGCATACCGCGTGTAAGGGTTGTAGCCCATTGAGTTCAAGGCGTTTTGATTTTTTGCCGCATTCGCATTCGCATACCGCTTGCCGCATACCGCGTGTAAGGAATCTTAGCTTTAGCTAAGATTCCTTACACGCGGTATGCGGTATGCGGTATGAAAATGCGAATGCGGCAAAAAATCAAAACGCCTTGAAGTCAATGGGCTACATCCCTTACACACGGTATGCGAATGCGAATCCGAATCCGAATGCGACAACTCGATCGGTCCCTGTAGCGATCGATGCAGCATGGGGCATGCGGCACGCGGTATGTGAATAGAAACCTCAGTCGCACTTGTCCATTAGTTTTAGACTAGGAGAGGTGACTGATCATTACGGAACGGTCACACACATCGGTGCGGAGGGGAAACATATGGTAGTGGTGGTGGGGGTTCGGGTTGGTAAAAATGCTACCATAGCCACAAAAATATGAATACTTATCTATAATTTGGTAATTATAAAGGTAGGAACCCCCATGTGACGTACCAAGAGGTACATATATATAAATCCCATATTAGGTCATATACAGTGCAGTATGGAGTATACTTGTTTATTTTTACTTTTTAAATATAGCCAGTTGTGTGCTGCATGCCACATGCCGCATACCACGTAGAAGGAATCCTGCCATTCGCATACCGCATGCCGCATACCGCGTAGAAGGAATCTTAGCTTTAAGGCTGCATTCCATATACGCGTAATGCGTAATGCGAATGCGAATGCGACAAAAAATCGAAACGCCTTGAAACCTATGAGCTACATTCCATATACGTGTAATGCGTAATGCGAATGCGAATGCGAATAAAATCCATTATCCCGATCGCTCCATGTAGCGATCGGTGCGTAATGCGTAATGGGTAAAGGTGGTGCGAATAGAAAAGCATCAGTCGCATTTGTCCATTGATATAAGGCTGGAGGAGGCGACTGATAATTACGGACAGCCGGGACAAGGTGGTGCGAACAGAAAAGCATCAGTCTGTGTGTGTGTGTCTGTGTGTGTGTGTGTGTCTCTGTGTTGTGTCTCTGTGTCTCTGTGTGTGTCTCTGTGTGTGTATCTGTGTGTGTGTGTCTGTGTGTGTGTCTCTGTGTGTGTGTGTCTCTGTGTTGTGTCTCTGTGTCTGCGAACAGAAAAGCATCAGTTGCATTTGTCCATTGATATAAGGCTGGAGGAGGCGACTGATAATTACGGACAGCCATGTAGGTTTATGCGACGGACCTGTTAGGAAGAAGTCTTCATATTTGGGACGGTCCTAACATCCCTCAAAGCAAGCTAAACTGAGCCATGTTTGGACCGTCCCATTCTCTGTGTGTGTGTCTCTGTGTGTGTATCTGTGTCTCTGTGTGTGTGTCTCTGTGTCTGTGTGTGTGTCTCTGTGTGTGTGTCTGTGTGTGTGTCTCTGTGTGTGTCTCTGTGTTGTGTCTCTGTGTTGTGTCTCTGTGTGTGTCTCTGTGTGTGTATCTGTGTGTGTCTGTGTGGGTGTGTCTGGGTGTGTGTCTCTGTGTGTGTCTGTGTGTGTGTGTCTCACAGACAGAGACACACACAGAGACACGGAGACACAGAGACACACATAGAGACACACACAGAGACACAGAGTCACACACACTTTTTATATACTTTTATATACTTCACTGCATAACGCATAACGCATAACGCAATACGCATTACGCGTATATGGAATGCTGGCATTCGCATAACGCATAACGCGTAACGCATAACGCATTACGCATTACGCGTATATGGAATCCTAGCTTTAGACTGCGGACAGATTAATTAAGTGGACGGCGCGGACTAAACTGATCTTACGGAGACAATCGTAGCTGTTTTCGGCAGGTTGCGGCGCCGTACAACCCTTAACTGGATCAGAGGCGCCGGCGGATAAGAGCATTATCCAATTAGCATCCTCGTCTCTCCTATCCCCCCTACGGAAGTTGGCAAACTAGCGGTTGGCCAAACCCCAATGTGGCACCACGGATTTTACTATATATGAACATTATATATGTATAAATATATGTATATTATGTATACATATATTATATAGTATATATATTAAATACATATATATATATTAAATACATATATATTGGGATCCTCTCCCGCAGGACTGTATGTCATCTGCGTAGATGTACATAGTAGGCAAAGTTATCATATACAGTTTAGGAAAAAACTTTGAAAATTCCAAAAAACTAATAATATTAGTTTTTTTAGTAATATAGAAACTACTAACACCCAAAACCGCAAAGGTTGGCCTGAGAAAGATCAGGTAAACACTTCTGAGTGTGGGACCAGACTAATCCAGTATCACAGCTGTCCAGCGTTGAAAACAAGCACCCTCACAGGAGCTTATACATTATGGGCAGAATAAAAAACTTGTCACAAAAAAATATATATATATATATATATATTAAATACATATATATATATATATATTAAATACATATCCACATATTTGTACTGGTACATGTATGTCCATCCGCTATAACCAAGTAATGCCCGCCAGATACATTTTGAGTTAGACTAAGCTACATCCAGCCTAATGTTGTCCTGACAAAACAGGTGTCATGTCATTGAAAAACAAAAAATAATGAGTCAGTACATTGAATTCCCCCCCCCCCTCCCACACATGGCAGGGATTTAGCAATCATAGAGTCAATAACGTCAGGTACTACTGTATGTGTTTATATTTACATATATATATATATATATATGTGATGTATAACGCATTATACACGTATACATCCAAGGGGAACATATACAGTACTTCCAATCAATTTCTATATATATGTAGACAGTAATTGGCGTCGCAGCAACAGACGTGGTGCAGAAGGTGGATTCGTAGATGGTGCCAACGTGCACTACTCATTAGTATAGCTTCTATATATATATATATCTTGTTAATGTAATGGTTGATATATATAATTATATTGTGCTGAGATATAAATGTAGATACGTATATACATATATATATATATATATTTCCAGAACAACATTCCTCCAGGGTGTGACATGAGGGGGGAGCCCGCCGGGCAATTTACCCGACAGCTGGGAGTGGAGGGCACTCCACCAATGCGCAAGAGGAAATGTTCTTGTTACCCTTGTATATTTAACCGTTCGGCTAATCTGCCCCCGCCTAAGGCGAGCCTAACGTGTTAATGTTATGTAATAATTTCCATGTGAAATTCCTGAGCCTGCCGCGGGCTGCTGCGGCTCCTCCTCCCGTCTGCAGGTAGTCCATCGCCGTCGGTGTCCGCCCCGCGCGAAAGGCGGCCAGCCAGAGTTTCATCTACATACGCAATTCGCCGACGAGCGCGCCTATAGGCCTAAAGTTTCCCTACTTCTATAAGTTAGGTTATTTCAACTAGCTGGCTGTCCCCTTCGCATTTCGGTATATTAATTGTGTTACTGAATAATTCTAGAAGTACGCGTACGGCTAGGGATGCCGCCGCTGTCACTGATAATCAGTTCTAAGTTAATGTCGTTAATTTCCGCCTTGAAGTAACACTACGTTAAATTCTGTTATAGTCTGTCATTATATTCCCACAGATGGAGTAAGTAACTGCATAAGGCCTACTTAGGCTTAAGGCCCTTAATTACATATAAAGCAATCGAATATCAGGTTTTCTATAGCGGTTAATCCACAATAATACTGGAGGATAGTAAAGAATGCAAGGAACGTCTCAGTCCACCTTCACGAGAGCTCACGACTTTATTCTTACCATAACTAACAAGGATACCAACGAAATATGCATACCTATTTAAGGCGCTACTAACTCCCTTTTCCTCCCGTGTGATTTGATTACCTTGGTTTTAGAATTTAGATAAGAAAAAGACCGAATATCGGCTGAAATTGACAGAGCGCGAATAAACACGTCTGCCGGGTCAGGCCCCGAACGCCCGACCTTCTTCCGTTGCTTAGCTAGTCGCTAAGCAACGCTTTACCCCCGCGAACCGTCGCGTGCACATGCGGAAGCAATTTGCGCTCTCGTTGGACGAGTGCGCAAATTGCTCAAGGCGAGTAGACACGCCCACTTCACTGCTCCCCCAGACGAACAACAGGAACTGTCGTTCGTCTGAAAAATAGCAAAGTGGGCGAGACTACAAAGGCTCGCGGGTGTAGCACCTGAAAATAATAAAGCTATGACCGTTTCCCGGCGCGTTCAGCGAAAATTATCGCTGACCGCGCTGGGCACAAATTTTACTTCTCGTTGTGTTTTTCTTTTCAATAACTTAAACTAAGTGCATCAGAAGATATAAATACTCATCCATAAACGCGCTAGGGCGCAAAACTGACCTCTAAAAAGTCGACAATAGCGTACTTGTAGATGCGCCCGTGCGCAAATAGCTTTCAGGAATAATTGAGTGAATGTTGTCTATATTTTCTTTTAAGAAAATTTTACCGCATGGCAAGTAAAGACAATGCGCCGAGCGCAAATTTGTGCCTATCACAAATGTATATGATATTAATTCGCCCAAAAGGAGGAGGACATTACTGGCGACTGGCGGGCCCCGTATATATAAAATACTCCCGACCTGTTCTTACTATTTGGGCACCGTACAGTTAGATTGTACTCCCGACCGTAAAGTCACTTGAGGGCTCCGTAAGTTGTGGTACTCCCGATGAGAAAACCCATGTGGGCTCCGCATAATTAAATACTCCCGGCGCATTTTCCCAATTGGGGCACCGCACCACCCCTACTCCCGACCAGGTAATGGTAAATCCATAAGTGTCCCTTGGACAAATAATACTGTTGTCTGATTTACTTCCGCGCCAAAACGGTAGATGGCCAACCAAGGCTTGGTCTCAGGGGGATTGACTCCTTACAGGATCTCCCTTTCATCATGAACCGCCATAGCTGCCATATGGATATATATTCGTTATTTTAAAATTGAAATGCGTTGTGTGAGCAATGGTTTTTTTTTTTTATATATATTATTAATGTCAGATTTAATATACATGTACATGGGTGGGTTATGCCAGCTATCGATGTATCAGCTATGGCAAAACCCCAAATTAAAATAAAATGCAATAATCCTCCTAATAAAGGCATATAGGAGGTGAGCCGCGAGCCTGCTTAATACTAACAAATGTAGCGCTGTAGCCGGTCGCTCGGGACCGACGCTTCCGCGTATAACAATGAAATGTCGGAGGTGTCATGATCAAACTAATACACACACTGCTCTATTTTACACCCCCGACCTGTCTGGATCAAGCCCCACAAAAAGACTCCTGGGCGGACTTCTAGCGATGCGAACGTACTTGGGGGCCGTTGCTGCTGGCCGGAAAACTCTTCTTCTGTGTTATTTCGTAGCTTGAATACCAACTTTAACAAGAACTATAACATGGGATAACCATAGCCGAAAATCCAAAGTTGGAACGTCGCTTATGTATATCCCATTCGGGGTGGAAAATATCTTCCGCGCAAAAGGGCGGAAGATATTTTGCGTTGACCATGACTTCGGAAGAATTTTTTTCTTCATTGCAAACTTATTGGGCTTTCGTGTTTTTGTTTTTATCCTATCGGAAAAAATTTATATTAAAGTTTAATATATAAATGATACTATTATAACGCTTTTTGGCAACATTTGAATGAGGCGCGCATTTTACTTGCGCCATACAGAATTTTATATGAATAGCGTTATAATGTTTATATTGACAAACGCCCCTGCGCATTTTACTCGTGAATCCCTTGTGACTAGATCGTGGGCTAGAAAAATGGGGAGAATCTTAAAAATGGAAGCGCAAGGAAATATTGAGCTACCGACAAAATTTAAACACACCCCGCAACCATGTATTGAACTGGACGATTCATCATGAAGAGATTTATCGGTCCAGTTCTCGGCGAATTCTACAAGGCTGCGGGTTGTTTTAATATTAAAATTACAGTGGAGGAAGCCCAGATACGATTAGACGATGCTGCACCTGCAATATAATGGGTTATTACCTATACATAGACCTGGCTGTAAGATTACTCCTGAAGGGAACAAAACCCGCCGACAATGCTGAGTGCTTGGGGGTATTTCTTTCCTTATTTAGATTGTTCATTTTAGAATATATGCTGCGTTAAAATGTGCGTGCTCAATGCGTACTCAACTCTGGCCAAAATCATAGGTGGATTTACAGTTGATAGCGCTACAACAATAGTATGTGCCTATCACATAGCGTAGCATCTGGCAAGACGAAGATGGGAGGGCGCATTACTGGCGACCGGCGGGCCCCGTATATATAAAATACTCCCGACCGGATCTTACTATCTGGGCACCGTACATTTAGATTGTACTCCCGACCGTAAAGTCAAATGTGGGCACCGTAAGTCGTGGTACTCCCGATGGGAAAACCCATGTGGGCTCCGCAGAATTAAATACTCCCGGCGCATTTTCCCAATTGGGGCACCGCACCACGCTTACTCCCTACCAGGTAATGGGATTGCCACTCGCAACCAGTTTTAATCCAACAAATAACCAGCAAAACTGCGTGCCTTATGCAGAGAGCAGGCTGTAGGCCATAGTCCTCAGGACTCAAAGGGCGTTTCATGAGCCGCGCAAACAAATGCGGGCACTGTATCTTCGAGCGCGCGATTTGCGTCTGCTCGGTCAATACGTATCTAGGTTTACACAGTTATTTTTTTTTAGAGTGAGCGATGCCAGCTATCGATGTAACAGCTATGGCATATGCCCGAATGAAAAGGGGTTACCGAATGACAACGGTAATGTTGGACTACCACCAGATTTAATAAATGAACAGCAAAACTGCGTGCCTTATGCAGAGAGCAGGCTGTAGGCCGTAGTCCCTAGGACTTAAGGGGCGTTCCTGAGCCGCGCAATTAGCTGCGAGCACTACAGCTGCGAGTGCGCAATTCGCGTCTACTCGGTTGATTTCTACATAAGTATACCAGTTACTTTTAACAAGGTGAGCCATGCCAGCTATTGATGTTTCAGCTATGGCATAGGCCTAAATGACAATCCGACAGCCAGACTAAGTATGCAGGGCATTATGGGCAATCGCCCGACAAGGTTGACATCACGGCGGCGCAAGCGCGCGTTTAAGAAATCGCTCGTCGTGTGCGCGATATGCGTTGACGGTGTTTTTATATGCTATTCTAACTCAGTTTATTTCGACGTCTCCAGAAATGCGCATCGGCACATGACCGTACGCATTTTGTATTCGCCACAAGGCACTACCGTTATATGTATGAAAATACTGCGTTTTAAGAAATGTGAAACTCTGACTTGGAATTCAGGACCATTCTCCTAAATACGTACAAGTCTACCCGTATTTATGTTATCTCCTCTAATATTATTTTCAATTGCAGGAGTATGTTCCGCAGTACAGGTATTTGTTTATTCTGAAACTTTGAAACGTATTTAAACCCTTATCGAATATAGTGAGAACTTTTACGCCAATTTGGAAGAGATACTATAAAAAAAAGGCTAAATTATATTACACTATGGCAACTCACAAGCTGGTGCCCTCAGAGGGAATTTATTAAGGTTATATGCTAATTGTTAATATTTCCCCGTGATGGGGAACCATACTCCAGCATCACCGCCAGTACGGTACCCTCGTGCGCGAAATGCGTATTAATTTGGGCGCAATTCGCGTCCCATGGGGACGGTGTGTACTACCCGTTACTTCTTGGATAATATGCAAAGTCTACACATATGTACAATATATTACAATCGGTTATTTACATTTAGTGTGGACCTAAGTGTTTTCCGAAAGCAGGCCGCACAAGGATATATATATAATTTTATTATTATGGCATGTATTCTGCAGGTGTTACATGCTTTGTTTTAATCCAGATGAAATAGTTAAATTGGGTGCACGTGTGCAAATTTGGAAATAGTGGGGTATTATTCTTTCTCTTCCCGGCCTGGGGAACGTTTCCTGTGAGGAGGCAGGATGTTTTTTTTTTTTTCTTTAGTTAAATTTTTACTTGACTTTTTATTCAAGGAACCAAGGAATTAATTTCGCGAGTAATTTAGAACGTAGTTATTACAGCGATTTGCTCGACATAAGTAATTTGGAATATGGTATTTATAATAATGATCCCTCATTGCCGCCTGGCCTAGAGATATATATTTTTTTTAAGTTAATTTTTGTTTAATTATTTTATTTTACCTTTTGGTATGGATATATTATTAATTAAGTTATATTTTTAAAAGATCCCAATTTTAATGTTAATTTATAAACTGCCCGTTACGATTAAATTTTCTACTACCAGCTGCTGCCCTCAGAGAAAATTTATGACTAACGTGAACGGAAGGATAAAATTATTAATTAATTTAGGGACTATAAAATAGTTAAATCTGATCCTCTGTGCTGCCTAATTATAGGATATTTATAAGCGGGGTGTGAAAAGTTTAGTGTAATTGTGTTAACATGACATAATGGATAATACCCTTTGCGCCCCAACCGAAATCCCAGAATGTATATGTGCCCCAAACGATACCCATTGTGGTGCCCTGAAGCGTGAGATGAAGATGGCTGGGTTCGCGAGGGTGCGCCGTCCAGGTCCAACGCGTGCCGCGCCTTGGTGAATGGGGGCGTGGTCCTGGAATGCGCCTGGTTTCCCCCCCGCGAAACCCGCGCACGACGCCTGGTGGTTGTCGCGGCTCCCGGGGCAGTGTAGTATTGTGAAATTATGCGTATGGAAGTTAAAGGAAAAGAGAGAATATTAATACACAAATTATGGTTTAGCAGAGGATCAGAGCTATTAGAATGTAGAATATGGAATAATTATGTTAATATGTTTAAACTCGGCCCTAATTTTGAAAATTGATTATTTGATGTTAATTATGCGAAATTCTAGGCTGAGCCTTAGTACATTATGCATAACTGGTACGCATTTATATATTGTATTAGGAGTAGCAATATTTATCGTTAACGTACTTTATTTAAGTGGAGCACGTGCCGACTATAGGCTAAGCCTCTTTACTGTACACATATTTAATTACGCGTTTGAATATTGTAGGTGATCTCAATATTTTACTGTTATGTATTATAATAAAATACATTATTAATTATAGGCCTAGCCTATTCACGCTGGGGATTATTTTCCCCTAATCGACAGTGAGCTCTTCCTGGAGCTCGGGTGAGTGGGGCTCGCAGGCAGGCGGTGATCCGGCCCTCGGTTCCGGGATTTCGTCGGTATCCATATTTACCGAACATACTGTTATATCGGAGATCGCATCCGAATACTCTCCCTCCTCGTCGGAGGTAAAAATCAGCGGAGTTTCGCTGAGGGGGGTGGGCCCTCCAGGAGTTACCGGTAAGGTGAACGGTGATAACTGTTCGAGGTCGTCGTGCTCTGGTGCTAACAACGGCGTCGTGATACGGGAAGCCGGCGCCAAATGCGCGCAGTCACGTGCGGTCTGATCGTTAAAAACTTTGCAGGATTCTGCAAAACTACTCAGCGACGACTCGACATTAACGGGGGATACAATGGGATCCCTCGGAGGTGAACGTGGCGGTGGGGCCACGACTTCCGCCATGATAGGTGGAAGCGGCACGATTTCCGCCCTCGCGGGTGGAAGCGGTACGATTTCCTCACGTAAAGGTGGGGACGGTACAATATCCACACTCATAGATGGGTGTGGACTCAGGGTAGGCGGCAGCAAATTTGGGCTTGCCACGGCTGATTTCCCCTTAGGCTTGTCGGTTTTCCCTTTGAGGGAAACCATGGGGGGCGCAATTTGCGTACGCGCAACGTAGGGTCCCAAGGGTTTGACTGTGGCGCTCCCCGGGATCCAGTTAACTGGAGCAGCTGGCGCAGCAGAGGAAGTAGATTCCTCTGCCACATTCGCTGTATGGTCACCTGAAGCAGAGACCTGTGCGGCTTCCGTACTGCCAGTGAAGTACGGTCGGAGGACGGACTGTGGGACGCCGGAAAAATCCAACGTCTCAAAAGAGCCGTCCCACTGCAGGGCGGATACGCCGAACCTGAAGTTGAACTTCATGTTCATCTCCTCCCATTGGTGGAGCTGTCGATCATAATGATCCATCATAAAACGGTAACGATCGTCGGCCGCTTTGACTTGGGCTTTCGCCTCTGCTTTAGTATCCTCAATCTCCTTTTGAGAAGTTTCCCACATCGTCTGCGCGCAAGTCACTTTGACTGCGTCCAGACGATTTACCCAGAAAGTGGACATAGAACTTACCATATTCATGAAAAAGTCCATTGTCTCAATTGACTCCGGGCCGGAGTCCCGCGCGAGGACCTCATGGACGGAAGGCGGTAAGCAATTATAACGCTCTATAAGGCGCTTCTTTGCAGCCGGTGATAAATCCGGCTGGAATGGAGCGTCTGTACTAGTGGATGGCTGCGCGTCGGTTGAAGCCGCGGTGGCCATCTCAGAAGCTCGTCGTTTTAAGTCGCGACGGAGCGAGGCGGGAATGGATCCCACTGTGGGCAGTGAAGGATCCAGGGGTCTGGCGCCCTTGCGTTTCGTCGATTGGACGGGCGCCGATACCGTGGTAGGAGCCGCCGCAGGTTTGGGGCGAAGGGCAGCCAAGCGTGCGCTTTCCTTCTCTCCAAACTGTTGCAGTTCATCGCCGCGCGCGATTTGCGCCGCGGTCCGTTCGAGAGGCGGGTCCTCTGTGGGAGGATCCACCACCGCTGAGGCATACGAAATACCTGTCTCGACTTTATCCGCTCTAAAGGGGCGGGGTTGTGGGGGCTGGGGACGGCCTCGGCGGGACCTGTGGCCGCGGCCCCCGGACGTGGTAGGACCGGTAACGATACCGTCCTCTCTATCCAACTTTTCTTTAAGACGGCGTCTGCCTGCGGAAAAATAAGCTTTTTCGCCTAAGGTGACGCCTCCGTATATGCACACTGCTACAGTGTGCGCAGATATCGGTAACCGCAAAGTCTCGGCGAGAATTTGGCGGCCGCGCTCGGCATTAAACTCCGGAATGAAGGTATACCTACAGTTATCCGACAAGGACGGATCTTTAGCTACACGCGCCAATTTCCTTATGGTGGACTGCGGGCGCTTGTGACCCGACTTGGCGCAAATGCCGTACGACATTAAATGGCGTAACATGAGACCCCTTCGGTGAGTCGAGAAGGGTTTACCCGTCGATTTAGTGAACGGGCACGCTGCGGAACGGTGGTCGTCGCACGACCATCTAGGCACAGTATACAAATGCTCTTCACAAATGTGACGAGCCAATACATCCCAACGCCTATAGCGGCGGTTAGGGTGTTTCAAGTTTTCTGGGATAGCGCTGGGGCGTTCCAGGAAGTATTTACAAAATAGACACTTGTCTTTTGGGCGGAAAGTATGCCTAACAAATTTCAAGTGCGCAATATCTTGCGGCCGATAAGGCGACTTAGCTAGACCACGCACCTCAGTGATGACACTGTGGATACGCTGTACATAGGGCTGAAGGCCGGATTGATGATCATCTACCCAGTCCTCTACATCTGAATCCTCCCCATTTTCCCGTTGGACAGGGGGGAGGCGCAATTTGCATCGGCCAGTAGGTGTTGGGGGCAACATATACATGGCTAATGTACGGTTTGGGCGTGGGGGGTCGAAATATCTCTCCCGCAGTATAGATTCCTGCAACATACCCAATTCAGCTGCCTTCCTTATAGGGACAGAACCAAGAGTGCGGCTATTGTAACCGCAATTCACTAAGTGGGGATACCTCTCAGGAATAGTAGCAACTGGGATATCGCTATCCCATTGTAACTCACCCTTCTCCAGGCGGTCGAGACGAAGTGCCATCGTACCGTAAAGTGGGTCCAAAGTTGGGTCAGCAGGTGGTGTATCCTCCTCATCTGACACGTAATCCCTTGTCACAGCTTTTGATGTTGTGGCAGGAATTTTTCCTTCCGCCTCCCGTGCGGAAGGGTTTCGCGCAGCTACACGTTCCGACGACCGTTTTCGTGGTGAACGTCTCACTGCCTCTGCTTTAGAAAGTCGAACATTAGACGACTTACCTGAAGATGAGGGGGTAGGCTCATCTTCCTGATCAAGATCCTTCGGGCGCCTGTTGGTGACCAAAGTAAATTCCTCCTCAGTCACCATGGGGCTGACGTGAGGGGCGGTTGTCTTGCTGTCAGCCCACGAGGTGGGCCCAGACTGACTACAGGAAGCTTCCGCGGAAGCATTGCCTATCACCAATGATAGGCCTTGGGCCAGTCTCACCTCAGGTGTGAGGAGATTCCAGTCGCAAACTGTAAACACCGATATCCTACCGGTGTCCTTATGCAACACGTTGCACGTCAGAGGGTTTTGGTCGGGACCCTTACCCGAACCTCCCAAGGCGGAGGTGGCCGATTCCATGCCTGATCGCTTGCGCGACCAGGCCTGCTCCCCGACCGATGACCAGACCAGTGGCTATTTACGTACCTCCCTTTTTTTTTCTTACCGACAAGACAATAACCAAAACGCTTGCTCGTGATCCCCCTCACTAGGTAGCTACCTACCAGGAGAGTACCCGGCCTATTAGATAAATAGACCGGCAAAAAACCGACGAGTTCGCAAGAAGCTTTTGTGGAGTCTGCACCCAGTGTAAGCTGAGTGAAGACTGAAGTTCTGTACGGCCTTGCTAGCCGCAAGTGCGCGGCAGCGCGTTCCTGTTAGCCGTCAACCAATGGCAGGCTCGCGTTTAGGCGGGAAACCCGAGTTGACCCGGTTCCCGCGCAAATTAGGTCACGGAGGGCCTTGGTTTTCCATGGCAACGGGGCCGCCTGCACCAGGCTCACCCACCTTAGAACGAATGCATTCGATCTACCAAAGTCGTGTATTGTGCTGACATTTGCCCTAATACCTTGTTTACAATTTATAAAATGGGCGATTAGGGGATCTAATCGTTAGTCAGCGCATTTTACGAACTTTTTTTTTAAATTTTATTTTCTTTTTTCGACCAATGTAATACGATAAGGGTTTATTTATATAATTTTTACGTAGCCGAATGGGTGTCAACAACTCGACCCGTTCGTAATGTCACCAACACGGGGTCAGTTTTGTGTAGAATTAATCCGGTTGATCATAGTACGAATAAGGGTGTTGGGGAGCTGAAACCCAGATTACCTTGAGTACATATCAACCGTATATCTATTTTAATCTGTTAAGATATAATGTTGATACGTAGATAATATCTTTTTATTTACGGGTTGTTTTTATCACCCGCTGTTTACGCCGGGCTTGTTTACATTCCCGTATCACCTCTATCGCTAGTGGAGCGATTATTTTCGTACTAAGATAGTACACGTATAGTGTATGTAATGCAATACTCCGTTTATTTATTTATTTTATCACGCAAATGCCTGCTAGTTAAATTTATATTTTGGAATGTTCGTCATAGTAAACACCGTACCATGACGTCACACTCATATAGTCCCCTGAGACAGTTCTGGGGGATTTATACGCCACCCTGAACTTTGCGCAACACGGGTATGTCCCCATCACTATATACCAATGCGCCGTGCGCAAATAGCCTGCTGGATTTTACAATAAAATTTCCTGAACTGACAGAAATGGCTTCCAGTATTTATTTTCTCCCGTCTTCCTCAATCAGCTAAATGCTGGATACTCATTCCCCCATGGAAATAAATACAATATAATAAACGTAAGGGTTATAATGTACCGCGGCACTGGTACCAGCTGACTATTGCAGAGACTGGGTGCACGGGCGCGTTGGCTTGGGCACAGTTTAACTGCTGCCATTGCAACGACGACACGTAGTAAGCAATCTCTCTAACCTCCATACCCAGAAAGAAAAATGCGCGTCGCCGTAATCTGCGACTCCCGGGGGTCGGGCTGCAGCGTCACCTCGACCGGCTCGTGGAGGAGCACGAGTTTCGCGTTTTTACGCACCCTGGAAAGGGTTATATGGATGCCATGCGACTGTCGGTGGCGGGGATACGGTACGTGAAATTTTAAACAAGTCGCTGTTTACATTTTCATTCAGGGATGGGGGCGCAATGCTTATATTAGAGGTCTCCCCCGCACGCAATTTCCTCAACTGTATTTTTTTTATTATTACATTTGTAAGAAAAACTGTTGTAGCGCGCAAATCTAAGGGTCATATTTCCTTTCAGGGAATTTCGACCTGACTACGTGGTCCTGGCCGCCGGGATCTGCGACGTCACGTCCCGGGACCGGCGTACCCGAACGACAACGGCGCGGTCCCGCCGTTCTCGATGGAGATTCTCGGTGGACTGGGGGTCCGGAGGGAGGAATCGCTCGTCCTCCTCCGGACCGTCTACACGGGAAGGGTGAGCGTGGCGACCATCCCCTCGGTCAACCTGGCCGACGCCAACCACCCGGCACGGCGAAGGTGGACGGCGACCCAGTACGCGTCCTACCATCGGGCGCATCCCCGCCCTCACGCGGATCAGGTGAGGCTGTAGTTTATCGTGATGGAAAGGGAACCCTTTTTAAGTACGACTTTAACCAAGCTAATCATCTTAGATTGCCGTGTTGAATCCTGATGGGAAAGGAAACCCTGATACGCAATAGTTTATCTAGCACGATAATGCTGATGGTATTACTTATGTATTCTCTGCAATTTAGTTATATGATGATATTTTATTCTCCGCAGGAGACCATCGACGGTGCGTTGGCCTTGTACAATGACATTCTCCGGCGGCTAAATGCCGAGGCCGGCCAGCCAACCCCTGATCTCGCCGCCACCATCACCTCACGGGGGGCTACCCACTTTGACAGGCTGGTGGACGGCGTGCACGCGACGGGCGCCACCAAGAAGAGGTGGGCCCGCTGCATCGCCTCTTGCGTGCGGGCCGCCCACCAGGAAACCGTGTAATTTACTTTAATTAAAAAAAATTTGTTTTTAACTTTAAATAAATATATATATTTTTTTTTTTTTTTAATATTAAATAAATTTTATACATTACCATTCATTGTCGTTGTTATGTTGTGTATGTACAGTTCTTTTTAAGGTTGGATGTATATATTCGGTAATTCTAATAGATGTACTCATTTTACTGTTGGTGTTCTTATGGTGTATGTGTACGCATTTTTATGTTGGGCTATACCATAGTTGCACCGTCGATAGGTAGGCTAAATCCTTATCAATGTACGCATTTTACTGTTGGAGTTTCATGGGGGCTGATGATATGCAATATCTAATTTTGCTTCCCCCGTCCCCCAGTAGTACGGAATTGTCTCCCAAGTAAGTTAATGAGCCTTATAAAAGGGGTCGTATAACTTAAAGATGTATCGTAAGTAAAAGTCACGGGAGGGCGGCGATTTTCTTACCCTCCTTCATAATTATGGCATAGACCGGTATATAAAATATAACATAAACCGATGTCCTTTGTAATTTGATCGCCTCTCACCCCGACTTCTGACTAATAAATGTTAACGGTCGCTCGACCCGGCGCTTGTTTCACCGCGGGTGGTGGGAACCAACAGCTGCGTCTTCTCCTGAGATTGCGCCGTATCGGGTTTCCGCGCCGACTCGGCGTTAATTAATTTATCGCCGTCTTGGCTATCTGACGGAATCCGCCCGGTGTACAATTTCAAACGCCCTGTATTTGATTTCCGAGCGGCTGATAACGCCGTCTTAATTATAACCGTCGTATCAGATATGACCTCAGTAATCTTCCAAGGCCCGTCCCAGTTTGGTGCGAGTTTAATGTGTGCCGTGGGAGCATGGTATCTTAACACCAAGTCACCCACTGCAAACCGTGGGAAGTCAGCATTCCCATAAGAATTTTTATTTCTTTGAATACTTTTCTCTGTGCTATTACGCACCCTGCCATACGCATTGTGGAAACAACATTCCAACCATCGGACGAAAGCCGGTGTGCAAGCGTCGTCTGAATGTTTGTCTAACACTCCGAATTGCAAATCACATGGTAGGCGCAATTCTTCCCCAAACACCAACGTATTGGGAGTAACCCCGGTAGCGGCGTGTATTGTGCAATTATATGCGTGTGCAACGTACTTAGCATGTAAATCCCAATCGCTCTGATCTTCATTGACCATGCAGGCCAGAGCAGAAATTAACGTTCGATTAAATCGTTCAACTAAGCCATTGGATCTGGGACAGTAAGGGTTCGTGCGGGTTTTATAGCAGCCTATCAGTTTGAGCATAGTCTGGAATAATTCCGACTCGAACTCCCTGCCCTGATCTGAGTGTAATATAAGGGGAGCCCCGAAAATCAGTATCCAATTATCCACCAATGCTTGCGCGGCCACTGCCGCCGTTTGGTTACGTAATGGGTAGACTTGTACATATTTTGTAAAGTGGTCCTGTACTACCAACATCACCAAATTATCCCGGTTAGTGCGCTTAAATCCTGAGACGAAGTCACAGGACAGGCGCCCCCAACGTTGGCCTGTCATTTGTTGCTGTAACGGCATTTTAGCCATTCCCAGCCCTGGTTTAATGAGTGCGCATCTCGGGCAGGATTTAACCCAATCGCGCACACGCGAATTCATGCCTGGCCAGTAATATCGCGTGCGTATTTTGTCTAGGGTTCTCTCCCTTCCAAAATGCGCAGCGGTGGGATGGCTGTGGCAGAATATTAATATGTCCTCTCGTAAGAGGAAAGGTATAACGAGTTGTTGATGAGTTATGAGAGAATGGGGGTCGAGCGCATTCCTGCATAACACCCCATTCACTACAGTTAACTGTTTCCATTGGTTTAACAATTTAATAGTTTCTGTATTCTCCGCTCTTACGAGATCCTTAGGAGGTCTCACCGTGTGCGCATTTAACAAAGAAATAACGGTGGAGCATGTCACATCTGCTTCCTGAGCCTGACGCAATTCATTTTGCGTCCAGAAATGGAAGCTATTTTCCTCATCAGGAGTCAGGAGTAAGGACGCAACCACCGCTGTATGAGCCCCACAATCGTCACATTCCGGTATGCCACAACGACGTACAGGAATGCGACTAAGCGCGTCAGCGTTAATATGTTGAGAGCCGGGTCGATAAGTAATTTGCGTGTTGGTGAGGCCAAATTCAGACAACCACGCCAACCAACGTCCTATCATACCCTCCGCCTCTTTAAAATTTAGTAACCATTTTAATGAATGATGGTCAGTACGGATCTGGAATTCAGAATCCCAAAAATAATGACGCCATTTTTTAGTGTATACGACTATCGCCATTAACTCCCTTTTTGTCGTACAATAACGCCGTTGACAGGCACTGAGCCTATTGCTGGCAAAGGTAATGGGTACTTCAACCTCGTCTTGCACTTGACTTAATGCGCCTGCTATGGCAAATGCGCTAGCGTCAGTGTCCAAGATAAATTGTCCACTAGGCCGTGGGTACCCTAGTACTGGTGTATCGGCGAAAAGCCGTTTCAGGTTAATGAACGCATTTTCCTGTGATATACCCCACGCAAATATTTGCGTGCCGACATTAGCCACATCCTGTATGGAAGCGACTACATCGGCAAAATGGGGAATGAAATCTCGATAATAAGAAGCAAAACCGAGCAAACTTTTTGTCTCTTTAGGAGACTTAGGCGCTGGCCAATTGGTTATAGCCTCAATCTTTTTAGGATCGGCTTTTATACCCTCACTAGACACAATTCTACCCAAATATTCAGTTTCCTTACGGAATAGATGACATTTGGACGGTTTAAGTTTTAATTTAAATTTGCGAAGTCTTAGAAAAACTTCTCGTAAATGCGAACGACATGTGGAAACGGTGTCACCGAATATTATAATGTCGTCTAAGTATACCAAACAGTGAGTAAACAGTAGACCGTTTAACATTTCCGCCATCATTTTCTCAAAGGTGGCGGGAGCATTACATAGACCAAAGGGCATTACCTTCCACTCATATAGACCTATATGAGTTGTGAAAGCAGTTTTCTCCCGATCATCGTGTTGCATCGCGACTTGATGGTATCCAGATTGGAGATCCAAAGTGCAGAACCACTTATTTCCTCCCAGACTATCCAAGCTCTCGTCTATCCGCGGTAACGGGTACGCATTTTTCCGCGTCATAGCATTTAACTTGCGATAATCTATACAAAATCGCCACGTCCCATCCTTTTTGGTAACAAGGTGGACGGGCGAACTATAAGGACTTGTACTATCCGTAATGATCCCTGCCGCCAACATTTTGGCAACCTCGTCCTCCAGGGCTTGTTTCTTGGAGTCCATTAGCCTACGGTATGGTATCCTAAAGGGGGCGTTGTCACCGACATCGATATGGTGTTGTACGACATCTGTCCACCCCAGTTTAGCATCCGGTTTCGCGAATATATCGCAAAATTCGAAGAGGAATTCTGCGATTCTCTTTTTATCTTCCGCGTGCTCCAAATGCGTGGCCTCCGCCATGGATAGTATGAAGTCAGGAATTTGCGGCAGGCCCGCAAATTGCGTTCTGTCAACAGGAAAAACCGGTTCTGGGGATCCTCCAAATCCCTCCACGCCGCGTTCTCTTTTGAGTAAGTCGAACACCATGGCGGCCGTAGGACTATTGATGGAACCATGCGATCTGGCCTCAGAGGCGTTGCCAATGACCTGGCCTCGCCGCAAATGCACACAATCGTCTGTAGTGTTACACAGCGGTAACACAGCACCGTCTGCGCCACAAATTAACGAGGGAGCCGCTGTGACTCCCATACAACTGAGTACTTCAGGGTCGGGTTCAATTAAGCACTGACCCTTCCCTTCTATATGTCTGGTTGAAATTAATGCCGCCACCGTTTGGTGCGCATTTAATGTAACATCTTCTGCCAGGCACGCAAGACCGCAGTCTGTTCGTAGCTGACAGTGTGTGACCAAGTTATAAGGTTGCAGAATTTCCAGCAGCCCATTATGTGGCGAGAGACTGGCTTCGTAAAATGACATCCAATCGCTCCCCAGAATACCATCCTCTGGTATGTCCACTATCAATACAGATGAGTAAAATATCTGATTGGCGATACCCAGCGGGATATCTGTACAACCAAATTGTGGGATTACTAGTCCCGTTACACTTAAAGGCCTCACGTCGGAGACCAAGTTACGCGTATTCAGGTTGAGATTATCAAAGAATCCTTTTCCTATCACGGACATGGCCGCCCCGGTATCAATAAGGAAGAATCCATTGGATTCTCTAATGTTGATGGGGACATACCATCTTTTCCCATTCAGTGGGAAAATGTTCATGGCGAACTGGTCTCTTTCCTCCACGTTGTGTAGGTTTAGTCCAGTTCTCTCTAAAATATAGTCCATACACGGATCAGACTCAGGGCTGCGCGCATTTTGCGCGCACATTGATCGCATTCCAGCCAAGAAAACCTGGCGGACGCCGATTGTACATGTAGACGGTGTAGACACACTGTGCACATTGCACGAATCTGATGGGAGATTGTGCGCAAGGGGTTTAGCACAACTCTCAACAGATGCGCTGGGAAGATTTCCCCGTACAATAATAGCTGACAACACTTCCGGCGTTGCAGCTGGTACTAATTTAAAAAATCAGTATCGGCTAAGAACTCGGGAGATCCCGATTCATGGTGTACGGCAGCAACAGCGCTATGGTTAGGCGCGAATTGCTTGCCTGTGGGCGCAATTTGCTTGCTCCCATGCACGTTGTTCGTGACAGGGCGCGCGATTCGCGTATTATCGCGCGCACTATTTTTGCCGCTGGCTGCTTGTAGCCGGGCCAATAGTTCTGGTACATGGCGCGAATTATCGCACCCGTTACGGACTCCATCCACCATAGCCTGTTCTAAGGAACGAGGCTGTGACAAAGGACACTCATACGCCATGTGACCAAAGTCCCGGCATCTAAAACATTCAATCCTCCCGGAATTCCGAGAGCGATTCGGGCGGTTCGGTTGAAACGCCCTTTGCGATCTACCCTGCAAATCAGGGTTAAAGTGTGGACGCCTATTTGGCCATTCACGCTTGTTAGCGTTACCCTGTTGGGTATTCTGTGAAGGGTGCCCGTTATAGGCGCAAATTCCTGTATCCACTGTATCATATGGATTGTCGTACGGCAAGTCTGCCACGGCGGAAGCAATTTCCGCCACCGTGCAGTTACGTGGGGTCATACGCGCTTTTGCCGCGTGATCCCTTAACATTTGATAAATATCCTCCATGGTGTGTCTACCCGGGGACCATTGCTTCAAGATCATGTCGCGTTCCTCCCGGTCGCGCAACCCATGAATGAACACTGCCACTGTTTTGCGCGCGATTAAATCGCGCGACATTCCACATCCTTGTCCAGCTTTTCTGGCCTCAGACTCTAGCATCATCCCGTAGTAGACGGAATTGGCCGAGTCTGACGGACGTTGGAATCTCTTCTCAAAGAGTTCCCATTTCGATAAGGGATCCATTCCCTGGAATTGCCAAGCCAACGCTTCCACCAATTCATCTAAGGTGGCGCAATTATCTTGCTCCCACCTATCCACAGCCAACTGACCTGGACCATCTTGTAACAAGTGGATCAGGCGCGTAAGCGCAGTGGTCTCATTCCACCGGTTCACGGACATCGCCTTACTGAACTTTTCCCACCAAGTCTCCCAGTCTTGGTTTATTCCGTCAAACGGGGGAACTTCGACAGCCCTCACCCTTGCGGGCTGGTACTGCTCTTGCACGCTGATATTTCGGTCGCGCAAATACAGAGATCGGTATACCGCTGAGGCACCGATGCCAGGGGTGATAGTGGATGCCTCCATTACCGCCCGGCGAATGGCTGGGTTCGTCTTTATGAGTTCCCGTTCTGCACCGGTGTACCGGTATGCAGCAAAAGAGTCGGCGCTCGCGTTTTGCGCGCAGCCGTCGACGGGCGCATTTTGCCCAGCTGGAAGGGAGGGAGCTGTGGGCGCACAGCCTGCCGCGTTAGACGCATTTACATTGGCGCTGCTAGGAGGGCCAAGCTTTGCTTGCCGTTGGATTGCTTTTAACACTCCATCAGAAACCCCGGGGTTGTGGTGCGCATTTACATCGCCCCCAGCAAATTGTTGCCATTGGGCATTCAGCTCATTTTCGCGCGTGAGGATTTCCCTCTCGCGCTTTTGTAACGCATTTAGTTGTTCCCGTTGCACGGAATGTTGCGCGGCAGGTATCATGTACGACAAGTCCATGACTGGGGGCGGAAGAGACAGGGTCGGAGTAGCACCCGTCCTCTCTTTCGGAAGGAAAGAGAAGAGGCTGCCTTCCTCACGAGTGACCTGTAGGGACATTTGCGCGCTTTTGGCGGCTTCTGGATTTTGCGCGGGCGCAAATTGTGTATCAACCACAGCTTTTCCAGGAGTTCCTGGATTAGCCGTTACAGTTAGGGGCGAAACCCCGGCAGGTCGGACTGGGTCCGCCATTACAGTAAGGGGGGATACCCCGAGACTTCGAACACTGTCCGAATCCGTTATGGAGACGCCATCCAAAGATTGCGCCTCCCCGTCGCCCTTTTCTCCCCCCGCAGGTGCTGCAGAACGCAAGCAACCGCGGCGGGCGGAAATAGGGGCCTCACCAGGTTCCTTCCGCCTAGCCAGCTCGCCTAGGCGACTGGCTCGTGCAACCACCAAACTAAAAGAAATTCAAATTTCGCTGGTATATAAAAAAAACCCTAAACAATCTACTAAAATTTATGAAAAATGCTCCGAATTTTGTACGAATAAAAGGATAATGAATAAAAATGAGCAACTGAAATAAATTAATCGCTCTATGCCCAGATAGAACAATTCCTTGATTTCAGTTATTTTCTCGCTATCACCAACGGTTAATTATAGAAATACACGAAATTTAGAAGATCCTAATGAAAATTTGAACAAAAAGAAAGATGCCGAATAAGAAGGAGATTTAAGAAATAAAGGTTAATGAAAGAGTTTTTAGACGTAAATACAGGAAAAAGAGTGAAAAAGCTAGCACGTAACGAAAACCGACCAAACAGTCTGGCAGACGTTGAGACACTGCCCTAATGTTCCAATAACGCTTTCTGACGTCGTCTCCTGTGCCAGCGACGCGCGATGTCGCTAGGTAACGATGGAACTAAGAAAAACATGCGGCTAGCGCAAGCAAACTGCGAAGATTCACTAAAAATAGGCCGGCATTTAATGTCGGAGAACCGCAGCAGCAATTTTAATTTAAAACTCTAACCAAATATAATGCACGTATAGCCTAATATCGGGATAGCTAGTCCACGTCCTGTACGCCTCCTCCAGTCGGAGCGACACAAGGGTACGCCATTATTGTGCATCTAACGCTCCTCAGGCCACGATTTGCGCCGATGTTTTAACCGCGGATTCAAGGCTCGCCCCTCGCTGGTTATTTAAACTACTAATTAATTAAGGCTAGCCGCAAAATATAACAAGTATACCACATGGGTCAAGTCACCATTCGCAATGATGCTGCCCCGGTACGCCGTAAACTATCAATATCACGTCATGGAACATGAAGACAGTGACCGTGTGTCGCTGTCACAATGCGTACGCGCTGTCACTTCTGACAACACTCCGTTTTTTTTTTATTAGATTCGCGTATCGAAAGTGAACTAAAAGGTATTACACTCCTTACTAATCCTGGTCACGGCACCAGTTTAACCGTTCGGCTAATCTGCCCCCGCCTAAGGCGAGCCTAACGTGTTAATGTTATGTAATAATTTCCATGTGAAATTCCTGAGCCTGCCGCGGGCTGCTGCGGCTCCTCCTCCCGTCTGCAGGTAGTCCATCGCCGTCGGTGTCCGCCCCGCGCGAAAGGCGGCCAGCCAGAGTTTCATCTACATACGCAATTCGCCGACGAGCGCGCCTATAGGCCTAAAGTTTCCCTACTTCTATAAGTTAGGTTATTTCAACTAGCTGGCTGTCCCCTTCGCATTTCGGTATATTAATTGTGTTACTGAATAATTCTAGAAGTACGCGTACGGCTAGGGATGCCGCCGCTGTCACTGATAATCAGTTCTAAGTTAATGTCGTTAATTTCCGCCTTGAAGTAACACTACGTTAAATTCTGTTATAGTCTGTCATTATATTCCCACAGATGGAGTAAGTAACTGCATAAGGCCTACTTAGGCTTAAGGCCCTTAATTACATATAAAGCAATCGAATATCAGGTTTTCTATAGCGGTTAATCCACAATAATACTGGAGGATAGTAAAGAATGCAAGGAACGTCTCAGTCCACCTTCACGAGAGCTCACGACTTTATTCTTACCATAACTAACAAGGATACCAACGAAATATGCATACCTATTTAAGGCGCTACTAACTCCCTTTTCCTCCCGTGTGATTTGATTACCTTGGTTTTAGAATTTAGATAAGAAAAAGACCGAATATCGGCTGAAATTGACAGAGCGCGAATAAACACGTCTGCCGGGTCAGGCCCCGAACGCCCGACCTTCTTCCGTTGCTTAGCTAGTCGCTAAGCAACGCTTTACCCCCGCGAACCGTCGCGTGCACATGCGGAAGCAATTTGCGCTCTCGTTGGACGAGTGCGCAAATTGCTCAAGGCGAGTAGACACGCCCACTTCATATCTATACTCGTATAATGTGTTATACATCACACACACATATATATATATATATATACATATATATATATATATATATATATATATATATATATATATATAGATTAGTTAGACGAATCTTACCTGGGTATAGATGATGGATAACTATTGTTTTACCGAGGTAGGAGCCTCGGATAGACGTGGGCGAGGGAGAAGGAAGCACATCCAGGTCCAGCAATCTTTACCTACTAATTCAGGATAAAAAGATTCTAATAAACAAAAACTAAAGTCATCTGACCTAATCTTGGTACAAGTGATTGAATAGACGTGGAAGGGCGTGGTGGGTCGGCCCTCGCCCACGTCTATCCGAGGCTCCTACCTCGGTAAAATAATAGTTATCCATCATCTATACCCAGGTAAGATTCGTCTAACTAATCTATTTTACCTCGGTATACCGCCTCTGGCTAGCCGCAGGCTAGGGAGACCTTTACGTAATATCATTTTTATCCTGATATTCCTGTTTGTTATTTATTCTATTATTAAGTGTTATTCATGTATGTGGTGTACAATTGGTATGACAATAAAGCGAAAAGTTGACTTTGTCTCACCTTTGTCTTTTAATTGGTGAGTAGCCTCTGTGCGATAGGTTGAGGCTTCTCTAGTCGCTTGTGATAATGTTTTGCAAACGATCTAGCGGTTTTCCATCCTGCGTGAGCCAGGATACGTTTCACGGAGATGCCTAGTAATCTGGCCTTAGAGACCATCGCCCCATGTGTAGAGTGCGATGTATATCTGGTTGTGTTGACTCCTGATAGTTTCAACACAGTCATGGTCCATCTGGCGAGAGTGTCCCTCGAAATACCCTTGTGTGGCTTAATAAAGCTCACCAAAAGCTGCCTTGAGTTTCTTAATGTTCTTGTCTTGGATATATATGTCCGTATTGCGGAGACTACACATAATTTTCGATCCTCTGTGAAACTAGTGACACTGATTGTCGACAGGGGATCACCTAAACGATTTGACTTCAACAAAGTTGTTAAATCAAAGGTTGCTTCCTTGTTATCGATTTCAAGACCATTGAGCGACAGGGCGACTATAATTTGGCCCCTGTGTCCTGTAACCAGCAGAAGAAGCAATGCTACTTTGAACCCTAATAGTTTAACATCCAGGAACTTATTCTCTGGCCATTCTTTGAAGAGTTTAAAAACAAGAGATACATCCCAAAACCTATTATATCTGGGTTTGGGAGGGTTCCTCTGATAAATTGATCGTACGATCCAGCAAATAACATGGTGTTTACCCATTGTTTCTCCATTAATCCTAGGTAGGATTATTGATAGCGCACATCTGGCTGCATTGATAGCGCCATAACCTAAACTTTCATCTTCTAAGAAATGTAGGAATCGTCCTACCTGGGATATTGTCGGGTTCATTGGCTTAACTTTCTTAAGTAAGCAATATATGCCCCATTTCTTTAAATAGGTTGTATACATTTTCACTGTTCCTTTCCTCCACGCGTGAGATACCAACCGTTGTTGTGTTATCTTGTCCAAGCCGAATTGTTCCAAGTACTTATTTAAAAAAGGAATGCTACCAAAGGAGTCGTCAACACGTTTCCGTGGCGCGCTAATGGTCCCTGATGTTTCAGGTTTCCTCGGTATCTTGGGAAGCGTAGGCTGCTTTTGGCCGTCGAGACTAGTCTGGCTAGCCACGGTTGAGTGTCCCATTCGGGGACAATGAGGATGGCGTGTGTTTTGTCCATTTGTATCTTTCTGGTGACCTTGCTAATAATGGTAAAAGGGGGGAAAATGTAAAAGAAATGATCTTGCCAATTTAGCGAGAAGGCATCTATGTGCCAAGCATTTGGTTCGGGGTGCCACGAAACATATTTCTCCAGTTTAAAGTTATTACGTGAAGCAAATAAATCTATATCCGGCAAGCCCCATGTGTTACAGATTTCTTTGAAAATTGATCGGTTTAGTGACCACTCTAAGTGGTCATGGAAATTGCGACTCATCTTGTCTGCAAGAAAATTCTGCGTACCGGGTATGTGTGTTATTGTTAACCAAACCTCAAACTTTTGAGCCCAATTCCAAATGAGTAGTGCCATTTCGTTACACTGTATTGATTTTGTACCTCCCATATTTCTGACATAAGCCATCGCCGTGGTGTTATCCGTAAGGATACGTACATTATGTTTCGGTACTTTAACAAGGCTTGTTAAACCTAAGTAAATGGCTCTTAATTCTAAAACATTAATATGATCGGAAAATTTCAGATTCTAGCCATCTTCCTCCTGTTGCTACATCATTGCGATGTGCCCCCCAACCTTGCAGTGACGCGTCAGTTGTAACTGTAGTGTTGGGTTCACCCATTCTAATGGGATTGGGAGACTTATCAAAGTGACTTAGCCACCAAGAAATGTCGGCTAGTCCGTTCTCAGAAATAAACATTTTCTTTTCAAAATTACCCTTTGCTCGAGCCAAAGCTAGATTTTTATCAATTTCCAGGGACTTAACGTGTGTAACGTGTGCGCCGCCATATAAAATAGCAGGGCTGTACGAAATCATTATACCGATTAACACTGCGACCTCTCTTATCTTTGGCCTAGAAGTCTCTAACAGCTGTATCGCTGTGTCCCGAAACTTATCTTTCTTTTGTTGTGTAAGTGACACGGTCATAGCCGTTGTGTTTAAAATGAAACCTAGACACTTAAGCTCCTTAGTAGGAGAAAAAACGGATTTCTTATCATGTATGAAGAAACCCAAGTTTGAGAAAAGTTGACATAAATCTTGAACGGCCAGCTCGCATTGTGTGAAAGATTGTCCCATAATGAAAGAATCATCAATGTATGGAAACATACAATGACCAAGTTTTGCCATTTTTGAAAAAACTGGTTTCAGCAACTTAGTAAAAAGGCGCGGTGCACACGCCAAACCATTTGGTAGGCAGGTAAATTCAAAAAGCTGCCCATTCCAGGCAAATCTTAAATATTTGCCATCTACGTCCTGAATAAGTACGGTATAGTACGCATCTCTTAAATCTACACTCGCTAGCCAACACTCTGGGGTAATCAAATCGCGAGCTGTTTTTAAGGAAAACATTTTGAAATGTTGGTAATCAATGATTTCATTTAATTTAGTTAAATCTAAGATCATTCTTATGGTCTCATCAGGTTTAGGAGTGGAGAAAATATTTGAAATGAATTCACCTTTAGTATGTTTTACTCTTTTGATAATGCCTTTGGCTTCAAAAATCATTACCTGTTCATTTAGTTTAAATCTTTCTTCCGAATTGAATTTATATGGAAAAGGTGCTCTTTTCTGGACAGGTAATTCTGTGAAAGGAATTTTAATGCCTTTAATAATACTAAGAACCTCTGGGTTTGTGGTTAATTGTTGCCATTGATGTAAATAATTAGCAATGTTGCCAGCTTGAAACTTGCTTACGTCAGTTTGTGTTTCCTTTGTGACCATTTCAGGAAATGTTTGTGTGGCGTTTTCTACTTGTTCCCTGGTTTGGGGAACTGTGGTTTGGGAACAAAATCGCTTCTGTAACCGCGGTTGTCGTTCCAGTTTGAGGGTTGTCTGTCGCCTCGACCTCTTCCCCCCCGTCTGTATCCGAAGGATGGTCCGCCCCTGAACGGCCTTCCTCCTCGTCGGAAGCGAAAATCCGTCCGGCTTCGCCTGAAACCGAGGGGATTTTGGAATTTACGGCCCTTTTGTTCGGTGTTCTTGGCACTCTTATTGTCCACTTCTACTTGCTTGTAAAGGAGGGCGAGCTGACCCCCGAACATTTTGGACTTGTCCAGAGGTTTGCCTTTGATGGGGGTAGGTCCCGAATACACCGTGTATTCCTTGCCGTCATTATCCGTCATTTTCTTTGACCGGGCAACTTCTTTGCCAGCGTCGGTAGTGACGGATTTGAACACGTTTTCGAACCTGCGATGTGTCATGTAGTTATTCGCTGCAACGAGCAAGGCAATGCCCCTGTCCATTACACGAGCCAAGGACGAGAATTTATTCTCAGTTTGCATGCGGTTAGCGACCGGGATAATGGAAGTCAAGGACCCCAAAACTGCCTTATGGATTAAACATAGGGCAGTTTCATAGCGGCGACGTTCGTCTGACAGATGGATGCCAGCATCCATCTCCTTACAGACCGAAGCGGGGATACCTTTGATCCCGGAGATCTGTTCGGTCAATTTGTTAATGACCTCAGCTGGTTTGAAGGTGGTAAAGTGGCCATTTACCGTTTTCCTCATCATGGTTGTAGTACGAACCTTCTTTGCCTTCTTTTTTATAATTTTCTTACCGACCTTAGCGCCTATTTTGGCGTAAACCCCAGCGCGTACCGTATCGGAATCCGACTCTGTGGATGAGGAGTCCTCTGACGAGTCCGAGGACGAGTCTTTCTTTTTCTTTTTCTTTTTCTTCGATTTCTTAGATCGTTTAGCGTTAGCCTCCTTGGTGAACTCATCACCCGAGCTTCTCACTGTGCGGCGTTTCTTGGTGCGCGCTTTCGGTTTCTTAACCTCAGTGGCCGAACGCGTATCTTCCTCGTCGTCGGAAAAATCTTCCCAATCCTCATCAGCGATTTGGGAAGGGCCCGCAAAGGAAAGAGCCTGGAATTGGCGCATCTTTTCCTCCATCATTGTTGCCATCTTTGCCTCCCAATCTTTGGGTTGAGGTGACTGGTCACTGTCCCGGTCGGACGTCTGGGCCCTGGGCTGTGGGGACGGCGGAGCCGTAGCAGCTGGTGACGAATCATAATCCGGAGGGGCAATGCCCATGGCTGCCGCGGGCGGCTTATTCCGCCGAGTGGCCATCAGTTTCTGTAACGACAAAAAGGTGTTACTTAAACCGGAATCATCTCAACTACACAAAGTGTAAACCAGTAAACTGGGTTGAGGTAACAGGTACAGAGTTACGCGTATTGCAACGTTTCAGTACAGGCGTGAAGCTAAAGTTTGCCGTAGGTGCATGGTAACGAAACCAACCAAACGGGGGGAGTCGATCCTTAGATCGCCCACTCTCTCTGTTCCGTACACTTCTCCCACCCGCGGCTACGACGCCAGCAAGTTGGAGAAAATATTACGAAACTCGGAGGTTCGCCTAAAAAACCGGTCTGGGGTGTCTATAAAAAACACCCAGAAGCATCCCCAACAACATCCTCTATTAGGATCCGGGAGAATTTTCTTAGGAAATGAGCAACTCGGGTTACCATTTCTCCCTGTCTCAAAAACAGGTGTCGATAGAACAAAGGACTATCGGTTTCGTTCGTGCCCGCGGCACCCAGTGTTCTATCCTCAAGTAAAAAACACGTACAAAGTCCAAAAGGGACCTGAGAAAGTTCTGAACTTTCATAATGTGATGCTATAATGCATCATAAACCATATAAACTAAGTTTCCATTACTTACTTTGTGAATAAGTAGTCTTAGTAGATAAATCCTGTTGGAGCAACTCACAAACGTCCTCCCGTTGTGAGTCACTTATGCTAATTACTGGACCCGGATGTGCTTCCTTCTCCCTAGCCTGCGGCTAGCCAGAGGCGGTATACCGAGGTAAAATATATATATATATATGCAGATAGTCTATGCTGCAGCGTCGGCCTGTACAACTACAAGTTCAATAATTGGCGCGGTCCTGTCTCGCGCCAAGCTTTCCGCCATTAGTCTGCATTTAGGTCTTCACTCGTACGGCCGGTTGATGGATCACGTGACCACCACGTCGGGGAGCCTGCTGCGCCTGTGCACCCGTCCTGCGCCACAGGGCCATGCGCGGCGGTCACGCCATTAGGTCTAATGCTGATTAAGGCAGACCACTGCCGTCCTCGTTAAAAGCTCATCTTCAAAGCAACAATTTAATCTCCAAAATCTCAGCCTCGACACTTGATTTATGCGAACTGGGGATATACGAAGTACATTTTTATTTTATTTTATTATTGTTTCGGTGCTGTTTTTATTTGTTGGTTTGTTTGTTTGTTAAAGGATGAGCGGATGGGTTTATTTTGTGCCCATTTCTCAGCCGATCTAATTGGAACGAGCAGATGGGGGTGTGGGAATGCGTGTAGGGTGTGTGTGTGTAATGTGTGTGTGTGTGTGGGGGGGGGGGGTCTGGTTGGCTGAGGAGTAGCGGTAGAAAAGGTCTGGCCTGACTTTCCCACTAGGCGCATACCCTCGGCCCCGACACTACTCTTTGTCCAGACTTGAACACACATGAGTGGAATTGAACTGCAAGGGATGTCTAGAAAAGGTCTGGCCTGACTTGCCCACTAGGCGCATCCCCTCGGCCCCGACACCCTCTTTGTCCAGACTTGAACACACGTGAGTGGAATTGAACTGCAAGGGATGTCTAGAAAAGGTCTGGCCTGACTTGCCCACTCGGCGCATACCCCCGGCCCCGACACCCTCTTTGTCCAGACTTGAACACACGTGAGTGGAATTGAACTGCAAGGGATGTCTCAATCATTGATAATGCAATAGCGTGAACTCCAACAGGCGGTTGGGGTGCCATTGTTGGCACACAATGTGCTATATATGTACCCCTCACCCCCACGCCTCACCCCCCACGCCCCACCCTCACCCCCACACACACCTTCACTAATCAGTTGGCTAATCGGTAGAGCGCGGATCTCGTGTGCGAATGGTAGGAAGTTCGGTTCCCGGTCGAGTCAAACCGATGACTTTACAATCGATACTTGTCGCGTCCTATCCTGGGTCTCGTCATTAATAGAATAGGACAAGGACTGGTTAGCTCAGTGTGAAGATTATGTGACTGAGTGGGTTTATTGGGTCATGGTGCCGGCGGCCAGACTTCCCAGAAGGGGCAGCACTATAAGTATAACAGGTCGCCATGAGTGTGCACTGTCACAAGTCAATAGCCGTCGTGATATGACCTTAGGTGTTGCTAGGACGTAAAACTTCAACAACCAACCAAGTCACACCCACAGTCACATCGAAGCACCCTCACTCAGGCCTACACTGTATGCCTACACATACAGAGAAGCCCAACAATGGTGTAGTTGGGGGGGGGGGGGGGGCGTTTATAACGATGTGGCCTGCTAATAAAGATGCCCGGTGACGAGCTAGGTGGTTAATCCCTGAGAGAGGCTGGCGCGCAAAATGGGGTATGTAGATTCAGGAGCGCCGTAACGAGGAGAGGCAGCGTAGAACCCCCCCCCCCCCCCCCCCCCACACACACACAGAAGCCTGACAGATACAAAGACACACAAAAGGAGGATTTTAAAAAAAAGACACCACCTCATACACTGTGTGGAAGAGGAGGAAAGGGCGTGGGCGTGTGTGGGTGTGAATGTGGGTGTGGGTGTGGGTGTGGGTGTGGGTGTGGGTGTGGGTGTGGATGTGGATATGGATGTGGGTGTGTGTGGTTGTGAGTGTGGTTGTGAGTGTGGTTGTGAGTGGGTTTGGGTGTGGGTGTGAGTGTGAGTGTGGGTGTGGGTGTGGGTGTGAGTGTGGGTATGAGTGTGGGTGTAGGTGTCAGTGGATGTGAGTGTGAGTGGGTTTGAATGTGGGTGTGGGTGTGGGTATGGAGTGCGTATGGGTATGAGTGTGAGAGTGGGTTTGAGTGTGAGTCTGGTTGTGAGTGGGTTTGGGTGTGGATGTGAGTGTGAGTGTGGGTGTGGGTATGAGTGTACGTGTGAGAGGGTGTGGGCGTGAGTGTGGTTTTGAGTGTGGCTGTGAGTGTGGGAGTGTGTATGGGAGTTAGTGTGATAGTGGGTGTGAGTGTGGGTGTGAGTGTGGGTTTGGTTTTGGGCATGGGTGTGAGTGTGAGAGTGCGTGTGGGTGTGGGTGTGGGTTTGGGTGTGTGTGTGGGTTTGGGTGTGGGTGTGTGAGTGTGTATGGGTGTGAGTGTAGGTGTGAGTGGGTGTGAGTGTGAGAGTGGGTGTGGGTGTGAGTGTGAGTGTGTGAGTGTGGGAGTGTGTATGGGTGTGAGTGTGATAGTGGGTGTGGGTGTGAGTGTGAGTGTGGGTGTGAGTGTGGATGTGAGTGTGGGTGTGAGTGTGGGTTTGGCTTTGGGTGTGGGTGTGAGAGTGGGTGTGGGTGTGGGTGTGAGTGTGAGTGTGGGTTTGGGTGTGAGTGTGAGTGTGGGTTTGGGTGTGGGTGTGGGAGTGTGTGTGGGTGTGAGTGTGGGTGTGATTGTGGGTGTGAGTGGGTGTGAGAGTGGGTGTGGGTGTGAGTGCGAGTGTGAGTGTGGGTTTGGGTTTGGCTGTGGGTGTGAGAGTGGGTGTGGGTGTGAGTGAGGGTTTGGGTGTGAGTGTGAGCGTGGGTTTGGGTGTGGGTGTGGGAGTGCGTGTGGGTGTGGGTGTGGGTGTGAGTGGGTGTGAGTATGAGAGTGGGTGTGGGTGTGAGTGTGGGTGTGAATGTGGGTTTGGCTTTGGGTGTGGGTGTGAGAGTGCGTGTGGGTGTGGGTGTGAGTGTGGGTTTGGGTGTGAGTGTGGGTGTGGGAGTGTATATGGATGTGAGTGTGAGTGTGGGGGTGGGTGTGAATGTGAGAGTGGGTGAGAGTGGGTGTGAGTGTGAGAGTGGGTGTGGGTGTGAGTGTGGGTGTGAGAGTGGGTGTGGGTGTGAGTGTGGGGTGGGTGTGAATGGAGCGTGGGCATCATGGAGCTGTGCCTAGTGGTTAGTTCTTTCTAGGCTCGAGTTTGGCATGATTACATACGCCCATTTCCACCGACCCATATCCAAATGTCTAGTCTGCATAATAATATTAATATACTGTATTTTCCAGCAATCCCTCATTCTTACATGTTGCTCCGTCCTCATATAACCTTAAATATTGCCAGGACGTAAAACTCCAAGAACCATCCAACCTATCTGATGCATCACCACTCCCACCCACCCTCCCTCACAGTGTATCTTTCGCGTTGTCCTGTCCTAGCATTCCCTCACCAATATTGGCCCCAATTCGTAGACTCCCCCCCCCCCCCCCCCACATCCTCTAATTTGACATCTTCCTCACGCGCCCCATTTACATAGCGCTCACTCTTTTCCATCATACTCCCACCTCACGTTCAGTCTTCACACCTACACCACCCCCGCTCCCTCCCCACCCATCTTCACATTCTTCACACCTACACCCCCCACTCCCTCCCCACCCATCTCATTCACACGCATTACTCATCACTCACACTCCCCCGTCTTACAAGTTTACAAGCCACTCTCTTATTATGTAGAACCCTCCACGACAGCTACTCCCGCAGTATGACTCTCCCACGGGCCTTCTCACATCTAGATCCCAATCCCCCCCCCCCCCCCTCCCATCCATCCTGTATTCTCCAATGGACACTCTCCTGGGGCATTCCTGCAGATTCCCAATTACCCAACATGGTACCCCAACCATCCAATCAGCAAAGATCCCACAATCACCCAAACAGGTCCCCCAACTGCCCAATCAGCGTAGGTATCCTATCATCATCATCATCATGCTGTCGGTCGCGATGTGACAAAAACTGCTTTCATTTACTTGACTGCCGCTCTCCATTTAGCCTCACATCTACCCCCCCCCCCGCAACCCCCTCCCCCATACTCTCATCTTTAACTGCTCTACCCACTCTATTCAGCGATACACAGCCCCCCACCCGCACCCTAGAACTCCTAACCCCCACCACCTCCACCTCCACTCCCACCCCCACCTCCACACTCGATGGGCATAGTACTCATCAGCCAGCCCCCATAGATCTGACCATAAGACGGGAGGCCCTTTTCAGGCGTCTCTGCCCGGTCAATGGTCAATAAGGGCCCTTACACAGCCAACGGCCACCCCTCGCCACCCCCGCCACCCACCCACCCACAGACACACACACACACAGAGCTGAGACAAGGGTCAGCCCGCCCCGATGGTGTGAGAGGAAAGGGAACCTTTTGCAGGACCACGAATTGCATCAACATTGATCATGCCATTCCATTGACCGGACCCTAATGGCTGCCCCATATTGAGACCATGCAGTCCAACCGCTCACCTCGACGGCAATTTGTCCGCCTCGTTTGGAACTGACTAATACTTGTAATAGCCGCCCATGGTAGAACCTGCAGTTTTATTTGTTAAACATGAGGGTATGCATATATATGTAGATATATATATATATATATATACATATATGCACAAACATATCACAAACATATTGTAATATTCTGGTGCTCGCCCGTCTGAGCCCCAGATACGCCACTTACTCTTCCCAGATGCGTTCTGACAACTGTCTGTCAGTTCAAACCTGATGTCCCTCTCCAACAAACTCATATGAAAGAAAGGGAAGACAAGTCATGCAAGATTGGCAGTGAAGAAGTTGTGCTTTATTGGCATCAACTCCTGTTCACCTACTAGCGACCTATCACCCTCACTCCTTACCTCCTATCCACACAGATCCTCATTACTCTCTTAGTATGCATAGGAATCAGTGCCTACAGCCCATTGAACCGGAGTCCCATGGTTGTTGCACCCAGCTCAGTTGGTATATGAAAAGGTGGAGCCTCAGACAGAGTGTCTGGTTTCCTGGCCAAGAGAAGAGTGTGTTCACTTCAAGAGTCCATCCAGAAGTGTAGAGTTCCTTAGTAGTGCCTGTAGCATCATATAGATCAGAGTGTCTCGAATAATCTACCTCAGAATGAGGCTTGTGTGGTCAGGTGGGGCAAAGGAGTGCAGGTGACTGGGCCTCCCACAGCCAGCCATTCAGACACCCTCTACAGCATGGGGGTGAGGCCCTAATAGGGGCAGCTGTCACTCAACCCCAGCTACAGGTGGTGTCCATAATGTATGCAGAGTGGCTGGGTGTGCCTGCCCATCGGTACTGTGGTAACAGGTAGTTGCAGCCAGTTACAATAAATATATATATTACAAATGTCATTTTCCTCCACTTGCACTCTTACTGGTGCATATCGGGAACATTTCACCAAACATTAACTGTCTCTTATATAGGAACATCTCATCATAATCTCAGGCACCATGTGTTATCATACTTTCCACATAGTCTCATAAGTCACACAGTGAGTGGGGCACCCATTGCTTTTCTGTTACATAACATTGGTCCCCACTCAGTCGCCCGAGAATAATAATGCTCTCTGCCAATATATAATTCCGAACCGAAAATCCGTATATTTTTACAATATGTATATATATATATATATATACATATGTGCCCTATAATTATGGGAATATAAACATGTTCCCTACCTCTTACTTATCAGTGCTCTTTTATATATTAGTTATTACCTAGTACTATTATAGTACTGTTATAGGAGTTAGTTCCTGCTGCTGCCACTATGGCGCCACCTGTGAGTGGCTCCTGGCCACCCTGATACCAGCTGTGTCTGGTCACTACAACCTCCATACCTACTCGAACGGTTATATTATATATACATACTGGACGTAGCGGCCGAATCGGTAGAGTGCAGGCTTCCCATGCGGGAGATCGGGAGTTCGATTCCAGGTTGAGTCAAACCAATGACTTAAAAAATTGATACGTTTTGCTTCCTAGCCAGGTGCTCGGCATTATTAGGATAGGGCAAGGACTGGTTGGCTCAATGTCAGGATAATGGGACTGAGTAGAATATCATGTCATGCTGTCGGCAGTCTGGTTTCCCAGTGAGGCAACACTGTAAAGTCACCATGAGTGTGCACTGTCACAAGTCGGTACCCATCCTGATATGACCTTAGATGTTCTCAGCACGTAAAACTCCAACAACCAACCAACATATCCGCTGTGTATAACTTACAGCATCATCAAAGGCCAGTTGCTCTCATACCATGTCTATGTGGTGTGGGAGGTTAAAAATCCCTTGGGTTGGTAAAAGTGTAGGCTCGGGCTTTCTATAGACAAACTGTCTAATGGTGAAAACAAGTCTATTCAGACTTATCTATGATAGGCAGTATAGATCTTCAAGAAAAAAAAAATAAATCCATATACTTAGAAATATACTTATACGTTTACATATATAGTAAAAGGAATAAAACCTCTCTAAATCGACCGACCATGAGACCCACATTAAATAGTCCATTTAGGGAGGTGGTCAGTTTAGTGAGTTTTTTTTTATTGTTACAATGGTATTGTATGGGCGATCGTTTGGGACCCAAATCAAGTCATCGATATCGGGGAGTGGTCGATCTGTGGAGCTGGTTGGTTAGAGAGATTTGACTTATTATCCATATATATATATAATTATATATATATATATACATGTAGATACATATACGCACACATACGACGGCGCATAAGCTGCAGCCTGTTGCTTAGCAATGCACCGGAAGTGGGTTGGGTGCGCATGCATAACCAGTGGAATTCCTTGAGCGGACAGCTGCGGCAAATGACGTGTGGTTGTTAGGGGTGGGTGGTGGGTTCGTACTCTTCTATGTGCCTCTCCAATAAACAAGTCGTATGCCCATTGCACGTATACATATCGAGAGAAACCCCCAGACATAGACAATTCAGAACCGGCTCATTCATTGCGTTAGGCCTCCTGCCGAACTCCCTTCTGTATCTGTATACGTGCATAATATGCTAAACATCAGATATGCATATATATTTATATATATATATGTGAAGGGGGCAAGACTATAATCGACCTGTGGCTGGTGCTGGCTTGGGTCGAGCAACCCGCATATGGAAATGTGGGCTGCTCACCAAGACAAACTCGCATTGGCCATCAAATGCGGGGAAGGGTTCGCTGCTGTAACTCATTGCTGGGAGACATGCCACAGCATCCCGCGCTATTCTCCGAGCAATGTAGAAGGTTCGAGCCATCGGGCCCAAACCCATCAGACATGTTTCATTGGCGCTCTGATGTTTTAGATGATAATATGGCTTTAAATACTGTAAATATGCATATATATATATATATATATATTTACATATATATACACGTATTATGAAGATTTCTTTTCCAAAACGTGATAAGTGCCGGTCCAAAAAATGAGTTTGCAATGTCAGTGCAGGGTTTGTGGATCATGTTCTGGAGAGGAGCTGTTCATGTATATATATATATATACATGTGAAGTGGGCGAGACTATAATTAAGCTGTGGCCGGTGCGGGCTTGGGTCGAGCAACCCGCATTTGGAAATGTTGGCTGCTCGCCAGGACAGGCCCGCATTGGCCATCAAATGCGGGGAAGGGTTCACTTCTGTAACTCGTTTCTAGCAGATGCACTGCAGCATCTCGCACTACTCTCCTAGCAATGTAGAAGGGTCGAGCTGTCAGGCCCGGACCCATCGGACGTATTTCATGCATGCTCTGATGTTTTAGACAATATTTAGGCTTTAATTGTGGTAATTCGAAACAATGTCAACTCTAAAAGATGGGAGGGTAAGTATCTGTTCGTACCAGCGACGTTGGTGAAATTAGATTGTATTGGTAGGAACAGAAATAAAGTTGTGAGCTCTTAAAAAGTGATTGAAACGTTACTTGCATTCCTTACTCCTTATGAACAGGTCCCTTATTATATTAACCGCTATGGTCAACTCTATATCAATGATTCATTATTATCTCTAGTGTTTAGGGCCTTTTGCCCAGCTGGCCATACATACACTACCCCCCTCCATGGGACTCATAACCATCTTCTTCAGTTCTTAACTTAAACATGAATAACAAGTAGTAATATCTCGGGTGTTTATATATGAAAGCGGCGGCGGAGTACACAGGCTGCTGCATTTCGGAATAATATCAATTAATATACATCTAAATGCGGAAGGGGTGGAGCCCATAGACAACGAAAGTAATAAATACATAGTAAATGCGGGAGGGGTAGAGCCCATACACAGGTAGCACTCAGACTGTCCGCCCTCAGCCTGGAATTCATCCAACAAAGGCGGTCAACCGGCGGAGGGACGGAGAGGCGGCGGCGGCCCATGGCAGGTCCAGGAAACAAACATGGAATCATATGGAAATCATAGACACTCAAACGGTTGAATTTATATATATATATATATATATATATATATATATATATGAAGAGCTTTTTGTATATATGAAGAGCTCTTTTCCAAAGCACGATCTACAAGCTTGGCATTGGCATTGCAAGCTCATCTTTTGGATTTGCGCTTCTCACGCTTTGGAAAAGGGCTCCTCATATATACATGTATGAATGTATGCATCTATGCATGTATGCATGTATACATGTATGCATGCATGTGTGCATGTATGCATGTATACATGTATGCACTATGCACGTATGCACAAATGCACATATGCACATATTCATGTAGCGATGTATGCACGTATACACATACATACATATACGTGAATACATAATACATGTGCATATATAATATATACATATATGTACATATGCATGTATCCACGTATATTCACACATACACACATCAACGGACACACGCATTCATATATACTTATGATATATACACACATATACATATACATCTCTGTATATATATATATATATATATATATATATCTTAGTAAGCTTCCGAACGCTAATGTAGCCCCGTGGCTGGGTAATTTAAATTAAATAGCTTTTCAAATTACTCGCGCGTAGGGAAAATGACTGCCTCCGGCGTGCCCGTAATGAATTCAACAGCCACCTCTGGAACATCGTCTATTTTGTGGCGAGTACTTTAGAGCATTTTCTTAGCGCACCTCTAATGGTCAGACTGGTCAGAAAGTGGAGAGCAGCATGCTGACAGAACATTGCTCATAAACCTGTCTACTTAAATCCATACCCGATGGCAGTGCCTCCATGTTGATCATGGCAGGCTCCACAGAATCCACTCCAAATACACTTGCCTGTGGCTACTGCTCCTGTTATTTCTCACCAGTGTGTTATGGTAGTTTGCCATAAACCAAACCATGTGTATATATGTCCATGCTCAGCACCCAGCGACATTGCTAGAGAACTATCCAGCCAATTGGATAGTCAAGGCAAGGCTCGAATTCTACTAACATATTAACTTAATATTCAACATGTGCATTAACACAAAATTACCCCAACTTTGGCGCTGAAAGCATAACATATTGGTTGGTTGTTGGAGTGTTGCGACCTGGCAACATCTGAGGCCATATCAGGACTGACACCGATTGGGACAGTGCGCACTCATGACGACTTTATAGTGCTGCCCCACTGGGAGACCATGCTGCCAGTACCGTGATCTGATATCCCACTCAGTCATATTCTCCTGACACTGTACCAACCAGTCCTAGCCCTATCCTAATAATGCCGAGTGCCTGGCTAGGAAACAACAGATATACATTTTGTAGTCATTGCGTTGACTCGACAATCCCACGATCTACCCAAACGGGAGCCCTGTATAAATATATATATATGTCCACGCTCAATGCCCAGTGACATTGCTAGAGAACTATCGAGCCAATCGGATAGGCAAGCCAAGCCTCAAATTTGACTAACATCATCATCATCATGCTGTCGGTCACAATGCAACAAAGACTGCTTTCATTACTTGACTGCCGCTCTCCATTTAGCTCTCTGCGGTGAGAGTGATGTCCATGAGTCGGTCTTAATGTCTCTCAGCTTCAGGTTTCTCTTGATGGTATCCTTAAACCGGAGACGAGGGCACCCTCTCTTTCTGTAACCAGAAGACAGTTGAGAGTAGAGGATCTGCTTTGGTAGCCTGTCTGATGACATCCTCATGAGGTGTCCAGTCCACCGGAGATTCTTTTTGATCAAAAGAGGGCAGCCCCGTCCGTTCGAGTATTTCCTATAGCGCTCAAAGTGAAATATAGGTGTCGCCAGTGGTATGCAATAATCTCTCTGCTATCTGTTATCCTAGGGGATGGGGGTCAATGCTACTATATGACTAACATATTACCTTCATATTCACCATTTGTATTACTACAAAGTTACCCTAACCTTGGCACAGGAAATATAAAATGTACTTCCCCTTATCCCACAATTCTGTTCGGTAACACTACTAACAAAGTAACAGTACTGTCCTTTCTTTTCTTTGTGGCAAACGTTTGTTTCTTTTAGACTATATTATATTGTTGAATACAGCAGGGTATATGTAGAGTCTACATTGGCTGTCGCGTTTACTGTCAGGTCGAGTGGAGCAACTGATAACATCAGCCCATTTACTCCTATCAAGAACAACACGTTGGTTATCAGGGACGCGCATGTAGGGCCGCGAGGGGGCGCCACTTTCGTCCGGGCATCTACTACATGTGTGACCTCTGGGGACCCACTGACTGGTACCCGGGCCATCCGGGACATACAATGTTCAATATTCATCTGGATATGTATTTATATGTGATAGGCCCCATGTGAAGCGTCCGTCATGCATCTCATGTATATCAGATGTGTCATCCATGTCATGCATGTCGAGCATGCAATGTATGTTATGCATACCATGGGTGTCATGTATGTAATGAATGTCAGGTATGTCATGCCTGTGATGTATGTTATGCATGAGATGTATGTTATGTATGTTGTGTCTGTTATGTATGTCATCCATGTCATGTATGTCATGTATGTCATGTATGTCATGTGGGCATGTATGTCATGTATGTTATATTATATATGGTATATATGGCACATATGTAATGTATCCCATGTATGTCATGTATGTCATGAATTAATGTATGTCATGTAAATCATGTATGTCAGGCATGTCATGTATGTCACGTATACCATTATGTCATGTATGCCATGTATGTCATGTATGACATGTATGTCATGTGTGTCATGTCTGTCATGCATGCCACATCTGGCATGTATATCATGTCTGCCACTTGTGTCATGTATGTCATGTATGGCATACATGTCATGTATGTCATGCATATCATGCATGTTATGTATGGATTGCATGTCATGCATGTAATGCATGCCATGTCTGTCATGTTGTTCTTGCCTGCCATGGTTGTCATGGTTGTCATATATGTCATGTCTGTCATGTATGTAATGTATGCCAGGTATGTCATGCATACCATATATGACATGCATGTCATGTATGTCATGTATGCCCATGTATGTAATGCATGTCATGCATGTCATGTATGTCATGTATGTCATGTATGTCATGTGTGTTATATATGTCATATACAATTACACATGTCATATATGACATACATTGACACATATGGCATGTCATATATGACATGTGTGGCATGCATGCCATGCATGCCATGGATTACATAGGCATCATGGATACCATGAATTGCATGGATGCCATGGATATAATGGATTCTATGTTTGTCATGGATGTCATATTCGGCAAAGTGACATCAATATGGCCAAAGGACATTTAGCTCTGGACCGATAACATGGTGGATTTGGGACACTTTGGAAAATCCCATGCAGCCCACATCCTGCCACATAAACAACCTCTCTCCCACACGTGCACCCGTATTGCGCACATTGCGCTGCTTACATTTCTCATTTCAGCTTGAGGTGGTTTGGGGTGGCTTTGGGTGTCTTCCCGTTAGCTATATTAGTTACAGACATAAATTCCCCACAAGAGTAGCAGGGAATCGGGTTTGATGGCAGGGTCAGCAGAAAACATCTCACCCTCCCTGTGGCTATTGCCCGACCCACTCGCCGTTCTATGCAGCCCACGCGTGTGCTGGCTCTATCAGCTAACAACTCATCGATTATATTTAATTTATTTTGTGTGAAATTAGAATACCAAATATTGTTTTAATTGGTTAATTTGTATGCTTTCTTGTGGAGGTGCTCAAACATTGGCACTATCTCTAAATCGACTGACCATGGAACCTATTTTAAATAGTCTATTTAGGGAGGTGGTTGGTTTATGGACGTTTTTTTTATTGTTACAATAGTATGGAGACTTGCATTAATTATATATATTTAATGAAACCTTCTCACTATATATATATATGGATATATATATATATATTTAATAAATAAATCAAATAAGCAACAGAGCCAAGTGGGCCTTGTTCCTGTTTATTTGGCATACATGTCCCAAAAGCGATGGCCACCCCAACGTGAATACATATATATATATATATATATTTATATAATATACATGACACATAATTTATTATGTGAATAAAACAACACTACGTACGAAATAGCGAAATAGCGAATGGTAGACAGGAAGTGTGAACACATATTTGTCTCTCATTTTTGCTTGAGTGCAAGTAAATAAGCAAGACAAGGAATAATTAGTAGCATGTGGTGAATAAGGGGTCAAGTTTCCCTGGATCATCAGCCCATGCCTTTTCTAATCTGTTCTTGAATGAATTTATTGACTCGGCATCAATAACATTTTGTGGAAGATTGTTCCATATATTTATGATCCTGTTTGAGAAACTGTGTTGCCTTAACTTTGAAATGGCTCTGGGTTTTACTAGTTTGAGAGTATGGCCCCGACTGCCTTCTCTTTTATTCAAGGTGAAAAATTGGTTCATATCTATTTCATCAAAACCTTTCATAATTTTAAATACTTCAATTATGTCACTTCTTTTCCTTCTGTAGGAAAGGGTAGGAAGTTTCAATTCCCTAAGCCTTTGTTCATAGGGTAAGTCCTTTATAACTGCAACTAATTTCGTTGCACATCTCTGAACCTTTTCGACCTCCAGAATATCTTTCCGAAAGATTGGGCTCCAAATTTGTGGACAGTATTCCAAAATTGGCCCTAACAAGAGACTTAAATAGAATGAGAAAATTGTTCTTGTTGAGGTGATGGAAAGTTCTTTTAATTATTCCTACTCTCTGGTTAGCATTTGAGATGATAGTCCTCATGTGTTTCTGAAAGGAGAGTTGGGAGTCAAAGGTTACGCCCAAGTCCTTTTCATAGCTGTCTTGTTGCATACGACCCAGAGCTGTTCATTATTATGATCATTTACCATTGACCCCCATCCCCTAGGATAACAGATAGCAGAGAGATTATTACATACCGCAGGCGCCACCTATATGTCACTTTGAGCGCTACTAATACTACCTATAATAAAACATCTTTAAATCGAGACTGACCATGGGACCTACTTTAAATAGTCTATTTAGGGAGGTGGTCGGTTTATGGACGTTTTTTTTATCGTTACAATAGTATCATATGGGCGGTCGTTTGGGACCCAAATAAAGTGATCGATATAGGGAAGTGGTCGATCTGTGGAGGTGGTCAGTTTGACTTAGAGAGGTTTTACTGTAGTACTTAGCTGTTCTGTTCCACTGATGTCAGTCTGACCAGGGACATTTCCTTTTTGGAGTCAGGAAGTGGGTGTGCAGGGGGGGGGGGGGCGAGAAGTGAGTGAGATGTGGGTTAGGGTGGGGTGTGTGTGTGGTGGTGGGGGGGGGGGGGGGGGGGGGGGGGGGGGGGGGGGGGGGAGTAGCGGTGGATTTGGTGAGCTGAGAGGCGGAGGGCGGGGCGCTGCCCTGACTGACGCGTGCGCACTGAGTGGATGATGTATATTTACCATAGCAGGCCGCGCCGATCACTCAAGTGAAGCATCTCCTTCAAATAACTACTGAAGGCCCTGAGCCGCCATTATCTCAACATGTATGCGAGGGGCTTCTTTTCTCTTTTCGGGTGGCTTCATTCTGGCTGTAGGACCCCACCCCCCCAGCTTCTATCCCCCTTCCCCTCCACCTCCCCCTCCCCCCTCCCCTCCTCCTACCCTTCCCCACCCCCCCGCCTCCTCCTCGCTATTTACGCCACCCAGCGGCGGGTAATGTGTTTATGGCGGCGAGTTATAATACACCGATAGCCATCAAGGGAGCAAAGGGGTGATGAAGGGGGAGGGTTGGTTGTAGGAATGTTATATCCTGGCAACATCTAAGGTCATATTACCATGGGTACCGACTTGTGACAGTGCGCACCAATGGCGACTTTATAATGCTGCCCCACTGGGAGACCAGGCTGCCAGCACCATGATACAATATCCCACTCAGGCACATTATCCTGACACTGGACAGACCAGTTCTTACCGTCTCCTAATAATGCCGAGCACCTGGCTAGGAAGTGACAAATGTGAATTGTGTAAGTCATTGGTTTGATTCGAAAGGGAATTGAATTCCCGACCTTCCGCACTGGAAGCATGCGCTCTACCGATTCGGCCACCGCGTCCAGGCCCAGGGAGTGGGGTGGCAGGGAGGGATGGGTTTTACGGAAGGAAGGTTGGGAGTGGTTGCATTGCACGCAGCTAACAATCAGCTGCCATCCACCTCATCCTCTTCAACCTCCCATCCCATATCCTTTACCTCCTTCTGGGTTAAGAGTGTCATAGTCCGATGGATTGTGAGTTTCTGTCCTTTATCTTAGACTAAATACATTAGGTGGATCGCTATGCTATACTTCACTTCGATTTGTAGCAACTTGTATTTTTATTTAAATCGCTAAGCTTTCAGATAATTGAAGTGCAAATATGATAAATTAATTTTGGCATGCATATCAAAGGTCTGACAGCAAAGACTTCAGCAATGGCAGGTTCTATTACATTGACTTATTGTTCATGCCTTCTTAAACATGGGTAATTGAATACTCACGATTGACAATACTCTTTCTATAGACTCCTTACCTGCTGCCATCTAGCGAGAAAGGACTTGAACTATCACCATCTGCCAGCTGCTGACTGAAGTGCCACCTATGTAATGCTTTAAGTAACTGCTATGAGCGGTTTCGAATCACTTAGTCCTTAGCGCTCAAACCATCAAGACGTATATGATAGGCTCACCAAAATTTACCATCCCACTCACCCAAGCTTAGAGTAAGATTCATAGGGTTAAGCGTCTGCGAGCCTCATACATGAAACTGACTCTAATCTACAACCTGTCACTCTGACAACAAGAATAAATGCCACTATATATATATACATGTCGGTTTCGTGTTTTTCAATTATTGATACCACAAACATGCTCAGTTCAGTGAGTGCACCACTAAGCTGCACTAAATTGGATATGTAGAATCAAATCTAAATAATTGTTTTAGTTATGAGAATTTGATGGTTTCATTTGCCTATGTAATTTTAAAGCTGCATAGTTCAATGAAAACATCACATTGCTCTCGGGCACAGATGACGTGGAAGCTGAGGTTTGGGAAGACATGACTTTTATTTGGACGCCTCCACCCCATCATTCATTGAGTGTTATCAGAGGACAGTAACGGCCGACATAAAGTCATGGTAGATGATCAGTTCATGGTATGAGATGAAATATTGGAACATATGAAACATAACATAGCAGACTAAATTTTATACTTAATCATGGTTAAATATTTTACCACATTGCTATGTAAATTGCACGGTTGTCAATTCTGTGGTAATTATGAAAAGTCAATTGCGAATGTCTTTTTGTATTAATTTTATGAGTCTTTTGTATTTGTTGTTTGTTATGTTTTGATTGGCTGTGCCAATCATTGAGCAGGTGTATGTGGGTGGGTGAATAAGGTGTTTATAGATGTGGTCAGTCGGAGAGGCTGTTGCAGACTGACGATTCCAGGTGTTGGAGTCCTGGACTCCAGATTTTGTTGTGATCTGATTGGTCGATCAGGTTGGAGGTGTGTTGCTGATTGTGTGTCTTGGTGGGTTGATGTGTGAGGGAGGGGGCTGAATGTGTGTGTGTGCCACTTCCGTTGGTGGTTGGCTTCTCCCCCCCCCCCCACCCCACACCCCCCGTGCCCAGCAATGCACCCGAATGAGCGATCCCACTCATTCCAGACAATTATCAAAACCAAAACAATTATCTAAATTTGATTCTACATTTCTACCTTAGACACTAGTCTACTTATTAAATATTTGTCACCACATATATTAAATACTGAGGCAATTTAATAGAACCTGTTACTGCAGAAGCCTATGGTATCAGGCATGCTTCCCGAAATTAACTTACCACATTTTCACTTCAAATAGCTCAGAATTTTGCCATATAAAATAAATGTTACTTCAGACTAAAGTAAGGGGGATTAAAAGTAAGGGGGATCAACCTAATATATCTTTCTCTGAAAAATGACAGAAATTCAAAACCATCACACTTTGCAATTTTAATATCCACTGGTCCCTGGTGGACGCTGGGAACTGGTATCTGGCAAATAGGCACAACGATTTTCCCGTTATTGTACACTGAAGGTAAGATATGCTGGTACAGCAGATAGTTATACCTATACTATTAATAGTCAAGTACATCAGAACAGTGGACGCGGGTGTGTTGTTAGTGTGCGGGGGGGGGGGGGGGTATATTGCTAACCCAATGCGGATTGCAGATAAATAGTACTAGGAACCATGCTATGGTACTGACAGCACATCATAGTTGCTGCCGGTATCAAATAGGATTATATGCAACACTACTGCCTAATCATATATGGTGTGGCCCGTGCTTGTCGGGGGCAGCTAGGTGTGCATCAACTTCTGGATGCGACCAGACGGGATGGCCAAATGAGTTGAGTGTCCATCTCCCATTTTGGTAGATCATGTGATTCGAAACCATGTGTTCGATCCCTGGTCAAGTCAAACAAATGACTTTAAAATGTATGCTTGTCACTTTCTAATCAGGCGCTCAGCATTACGAGGATAGGGCAAGGACTGGTTGGCTCAGTGCCAGAATAATGTGACTGAGTGGGATATCAGCTCATGTTGTTGGTGGCCTGGTCTCCCAGTGGGGCACTGCTATAAAGTTGCCACGAGTGCACACTGTCAGAAGCCGCTATCCGTCCTGATATGACCTTAGATGTTGTTAGGACGTAAAACTCCAACAACCAACCCACAACTGCGGAAAAGCGGAAGTGACGTGTTGCTGCGTCTCGGTGAAGCGCCACGTTAAGCACGGCGGGGCTTTGTGTGTTGGGGGAAGGAGACTGGGGAAGGGGAGGGGGAATTGTGAGAAGCCTGTCACGTGACATAGATGGTCCGGCGAGCTCATAGCGTCAACACCGCCATGTCTGATGTCGACAGTGATGCTAAATTCATGAGCAGGGTGCAATATTGGATCCTTCACTGTGATGATAAACAATATATATATAGTATAAAATATTAATGAAATGACTTAGTGGTAGCGATCTATCTCACATGAGGTATGGGACATGTAGTAACTGATGAATGCCTTAGGCATAAGGCTAGCATTACAATATATGTCTTGTTAATAGTAATATGTTCATCACAAGGTATATATCGTATAAATTAATAATGAAATTATTTAGCCGTAGAGGTCTATCTTGCATGAGGTACATGCTATGTAATAAGTAACAAAAGTCTTAGGAGTAAGGCTAGCATTATAATATATGTGTTGTTAATAAGTTCATCGCAAGGTGTATATATATATATGTAGTTTAAAATAAAAATGAAATGACCTAGCGGTAGAGATTTATCTCACATGAAGTATGGACCATGTAATAACTGATGAACGCCTTAGATGTAAGGCTACCAGTATAATATATGTGTTGTTATTACGTTCATCGCAAGGTATATATATATATTATGAAATAAAAATGAAATCACTTAGCAGTCGAGATCTATCTCATATGAGGTATGGGCTATACAGTAACTGAAAAACGTATTTGAAGTAAGACTAGCATTATAATATATATGAAGGGAGTGGGACATAGCTCAGGCGGTCGAGTGTCCACCTGTTAAACAAGGTAGCGGTCATCCTATCGATCCTGCTCAGTGGACACATTTGCAGTTTGGGCAATTTTCCATTGCAACCAGTGGTCCACAACTGGTTCATCAAAGGATGTGGTATGTGGTGTCCTGTTTGGGGGAAAGTGTACTTGCTGATTATCAGAAAGAGTTGTCTATGTGGCGGGTTTCCTCCGCAGAAATATGTCAGAATGACCATATCTTTGACATCCAGTAGGCGATGATATGAAAATCAATGTGCTCTAAAGGCATCGTTAATTAAAGTTGCTAAAAAAAGCATTCTTGCATTTCTTGCAAGGAGATGCAACAGTCACGGAGTGGATATACATTATGAGGTATATGTGTAGGTATAGCTTATGGTAGGGCCTTATCGGTGTATACATTATATTGAGGCAGGCTGGCTGGCCTTTGGCATAGGGAGTGGAGTAACGAGGGGCACGTGGAAAATGTCCAGCAGGTAATCAGGTAATGTGAGTGCCCTGCAGGCCTCACTCCAAAACACCAAGCATCATCCAGGCCACCCACCCGCCCACGCCTACACCCAGACACACCACCACTCCGACACCCACCCACACCCACATCCGCCCACACACCACCACACCACATCCACATTCACACCCACACCCACACCCACACCCACACCCACACCCATACCCCCACCCAGAGAAGCACCATACCCACACCCAATCCCAGACCCAGACCCACACCCACAACCACACACACACACACACAGAGACGCACCACACACCACAACACCCACATCCCCCAGTCACACCCAGACACCCACACCCACACACACCCACACCCACACATCTACCAAGTTGCATTATGAGCCCACACCGAATTCACCCGTACACCCAGCCACATTTATACCATACTACAAACCGGGCGTGGTGGCCGAATCGGTAGAGCACAGGCCTCACGTACGGAAGATCGGGAGTTTCCGAATTTGGTTCCCGGTGGAGTCAAACCAATGACTTAAAAATTTATACTTGTCGCTTCCTAGCCTGGTGCTCGGCATTATTAGGATAGGGCAATGGCTGGTTAGCTTGGTGTCAGGATAATGTGACTGAGTGGGATATTGGGTCATGGTCCCAGCGGCCCGATATCCAGTGGGGCAGCACTATAAAATCGCCATGAGTGTGTACTGTCACAAGTCGGTACAACGCATCAACCATACTCCCACACACCTTCAGACACCCACACCCACACATTGCAGGTCCCCTCACCAGCACCGCCCACACACCCACACACGCACCCACCCACATACTTTCATAGCCGAGCGCCCACGCTCATGCACGCCCATGTACACATCCACCTTCACACCCACGCGCACACACGCGCGCGCACACATATACACACGTGCGCGCATGTACGCACACATGCACAGTTAGGCCTGTGGCAATCCAGTATATCACTAGTATTAACAATAAAATCACGACATCATCAAACATTCCGTGAGCAATTGAAATAGATGGGTAAAAAAACGCGAACAAAAGTTAACAATTAAAGAGAGACACTGTAAACACAAACATTGGAAGTACCACATAAATCCAACAGCCACAAACCATCAAGTGAAACGCACAGAATGCATTTATCTCATTCCTAATGGTGTTAAAGTTACATAGTTTAATAAAAGCATCAAAGCAAAACACATATTTAGTTTTAAACCTACATCTCCAACTTAGGTACTCGTTCACTTAAGCCCGAGTCACACCGACCCGGACGAGCCCCGGATTTTTAGCCGAAGCACCCCCGGACCACTCCGCCGGACTGTCCCGACCAACCCCGGATAAAATCGCTATTTTCGCCTCGCTCTCACACCTACCCGGATGAGCCACGGACTACAAGACCAGATCACCATGGATGACCCCCAGACAACCCCCGGACTACCCGGATGAGCTCAGGTCAACCCCCGGACAAGCCCCGTACAACCGCCAGATGATAGCCTGAAATGCAGGACTCATCCTGGGGTAGTCCGTGAGTAATACTTGGTCATCCATGACTATCTGTGGGTATCCGTGGCGATCTGTGGCGATCCGTGGTTAATCCGTGGTCATCTGGCCTGTCCGGGTCTTATCTGGGCAGTCCGGGAGTGGTCAGTAGCTCTGTCGGGGCTAGTCCAGGGGCCATATGCAGGAGTCAGTGTTAGCGGGGTTTGGTGTTAGAGCCTTTTACCGTTTAGCTTTCACCGACGTCGGGAACTGTGTCAAGTCGTATGCAGGAACGCGTAACACTTTCATTTTAGCTAAACCTGAATTTATTTATAGATTTGGGAAATCCCTCTGCATATGTACCCATATTTTAGGCTTATATCTATTAAATGCTATCATATTTAACAGAATTAAATACGCAATAAGTGAAATTTGAGGAAATTAACCCTAAATTCGAAGCAATATTAACGCTGCCTCCGTAACGGCGGCGATATTAATATTTATATTTTCGAATCGACGAGCGTAAAGTAAACAAATCGCTAATACATTGCTGCCAATGCGTAGAAGTCGGCCAGTATGGATGTCGACGTCGACGCGGTGGTCGCGACGGCGGCGATTTGTTTACTTTACGTTCGTCGATTCGAAAATATAAGTATTAATATCGCCGCCGTTACGGCGGCACCGTTATTATTGGTTCGAATTTAGGGTTAATTTCATGAAATTTCACTTATTACGTATTTAATTCTGTTAAATATGATAGCATTTAATAGATTTGGCTACACGGTTACGGTAACACCGCCCGTAAACGTCATATGAAACGGGGTTAGTGTCGCAGACCTTAAACGCCCGGTGTTAGGCCTATCACTGACTCGTGCATACCGACTTTTCGGCGTTAAACCAGAAATCCTCTCTAAACGCGTTTTGGCTCGATAACACTGACTCCTGCATATGGCCCCAGGCTAAAGCGTGGCTAAAACGTGGCTCTTCCAGTTTAAAAATGACCCAGACTGCCCGGATGGGACACGGACTCCCCCCGGACCACCCCCGGACTACCCGGACCACCCCCGGATTACACCCGGATGATGGCGGATCAAGCCCGGGTTGCAATATTCGCCATATCACCCAAGCTGTTTTAAACATTTTAAAACATCCAGGGCCGACCCCGGATGAGTCCGGACCAGCCAAGGATCACCAAGGATCACCAAGGACCACCAAGGACCAGCCACGGATGAGTCACGTATCACCATGGATCGCCACGGACCACGCCGGATCACGGGTCGGGGCTCGTCCGGCCCCTATTCCAGGTAGGTGTGACCTAGGCTTTATTAAGCATTTGTTGTTAATTGACTGTATGCTTATACTCCAAATATCTCCAAAGTTATCCATTTTAAATGAACGTCACTTCACGCTAAAATGAGGTAGATTATAATGATCAACCTAATATATGTATCTCAGAAAGTGATAGAAACTCAAAATGACTGGAATATGCAACTTTACCGTTTTGAATTGGTTACGTTGATCATTATAACCTGCCTTACATTAGTTTGAAGTAACTTTGATTTGGAATGGTTAATTTGGAAGACATTTAAAGCAAAATTAATTTGGCATGCTTGCCAAAACTATGTCCCCGTAGACTTCAACAGTAGCATGTTCAATTAAATTGACTTAGTATGCCCTTCTAAATAGCAGAACATACTTAATAAGTGCACTGGTATCAAAGTTGGATATGTAGCTCCAAACCTGTTTCTTTGCCTTTGAAAATATTATGCTTTTATCGGACCTTGCAACGTTGAAGGCGCATAGACCGATGAAGCATCAAACTGTTAACCAAAACAATTATCTAGATTTGATTCTACATATCAAACTTAGATACCAGTCTACTGGTGCACTCATTAACATTTGTAGCCACACATACCCGAATATTGAGGCAATTTAATAGAACCATTTATTGCAGCAGCCTACAGTGTCAGTATCATGGCATGCTTGCCAACATTAGTTGTGTACGTTTGCACTTTATGGCCCTGTCACACTACGACGTAATGACGGCAGCGTAGGGAGAACGTGAAGAATGTTGAACTTCTGGGCGTAGTATGCAATTTTGGGCAGAAGTTGAACGTGGATGCAGCGTAGTGGATGAGAGCGTAATGTCGGTAAAGCATAGTGATACCGTCATTCAACGAGAGAGGACAACGTCATTACGCTCACGGAACGTTATGAACGTTATTCCATCGCCAGAAGAACGTTACATGACGTCACCTACGTCATGATCCGTTGAACGTATGTTGAATGCACATTCTCCTGATGTTCTCCCGACGTTCTCCCGACGTTCTCCTGACATTCCCATTACACCACGTGGGCATTTGCACTCGGTTTAATGTGGGTCAACGTAGTGGAACGTAGTTGAACGTAGTGAGCAGCGTTGGAAAAACGTCCGTTTAACGTCATTGACGTTCACTGAACATGAACAGAACGTACGGCGAATGTAAACCCTTACGTTCGAGCTACGTCGAAATTGTTGAACATGTCCAAAACCTTGACGTAACTTGACGTAACTTGACGTAACACGACGTAATGTGATGTAGCTCGACGTCATTCTAACGTCATTCTGACGTCATCATGATGTAACCCAACGTAATGACGAAAACTGACCACGTTGGGCTCACGTTGGCTTGTTACGTCATAGTGTGAAAGGGGTATAAAATATCTCAAAAGTTAGGCTTGTAAAATAAAAGTTACTTCAACCTAAAATAAGGTGGACTACAATGATTAATCTCGTATATCTTTCTCAGAAAAATGAGAAAAACTCAAAACCATCAGACGATGCAACTTTAGGTGAAATTCGAGTTGGGGGTTTAGTACTACTAGTACCGGCTGCTAATCGGCTGGTGAACTGAATGGGCATCGTTAGGGACCAGCGACATGTACCATCCTGCCGGAGGCAATGCCACAGACACATGACACGGCCGACACGGCCGCAGTAGCACGCCCGCCACATGCCATAAATAATGGCCAGCTTATATTAGGACCGGTGTAGCAGGAAATGGTCAAACCCTGGAGATCGCAAACCCCGGGATTTGCGATTTCCTAGGAAATCACAAAGCCCCCCGGCCTGTAAATTGCAAGCCCCCCCCCCCCATGCTTTGTAGCATTTTGTAATATTCAACTAGTCATCATCATCATCATCATCATGCTGTCGGTCGCGATGCGACAAAGACTGCTTTCATTACTTGACTGCCGCTCTCCATTTAGTTCTCTGCTGTGAGAGTGATGTCCATGAGTCGGTCTTACTGTCTCTCAGCTTCAGGTTTCTCTTGATGGTATCCTTGAATCTTTCTGTAACCAGAAGACAGTTGAGAGTAGAGGATCTGCTTTGGTAGCCTGTCTGATGACATCCTCATGAGGTGTCCAGTCCACCGGAGATTCGTTTTGATCAGCAGATCTTCCATAGAGGGCAGCCCTGTCCGTTCGAGGAATTCCTTATTTGTCATTTTGTCCTTCAAGGTTAGCCTCATGATCGAATGCAAATGTCACATCATGAAGGCATGCAGCTTTTTCACCTGTCGTCTGTACACTGTCCAGGCCTCGGCTCCGAATAGTAGGGTGGATAGCATGATTGCATGGTAGATCTTCCCTTTGACCCACATGGACACATGGTGGTTGTTCCAGAGTCTCTGGCGTAGTCAGCCGAAAGATGCACTAGCCTTGGTCATTCTCCTCCATTCAACTAGTACACCAGTAAATAATGGTTTACATAAAGGATAAATAAGAATTTGTAATATTGAAATGGCTCTATTTACTGTATGCAGTGACTGAAGTTGGAAATAAAAAGGCCATTTTGGTAACGGCATTGTTTACATTGCCAATCCTGAAACTGAGTGATAATACCAAGATATTTCTGCACCTCGTTACCTGGTCTTTAGAATGGCCACAGTCGCGACATCTGTGAATAAGGGCCATTTTCAGCACATGTGTGGTCGGAATTACGAACTGGACAATAGTAAAGATGTTTTCATTAGGATAAAGATGGCCAAACATGGGGGTTTGCGATATCCAGGGGGGATATGTGATTTTCTAGGAAATTGCAAACATCCCATGCTCATATATGGCATGGGGGTTTGCGATTTCATCAGAAATCACAAGTGGGGCTTTGCGATTTACAGGGTTTGCGATTTCCTGCTACACCAGCCATCTGCAACTCCACCATACTCTATTTCTGTATATAGAACAGTAGTGAGCATTTAACTGACTGAGAACTCGCATGTCCTTTGCTTGTATCCTCATAATTCATTTTCCTTTGTTTATAGTTCCATCATTCATTATAGAGCATATATATATAAATTATGAATTATGGGAATATGTATATATGAATTATGGGAACATGTATATATGAATTATGGGTATATATATATGATGTATAACGAATTATACGAGTATAGATTCCAAGGGAAAATATATACTTTGCTACTTCCTCTATCGGCGCATTGCTGGAGTACCTCCCCCCCCCCTGCAGCTGTCGGGGCGTTGTATACGTGTGGGCCCTTCACGCCATAATGAATTATGAATGTCCACTGTTTATACTCTTATATTTCATTATATAACATATATATACTCTCAGCATTCATCACAGTGCATGTATGCAATGTTGTATAATGAATTATATATATATATATATGTAGATATAGACCAGTGAGGATTTTAATTATACAACATATGTATTACATATACATAGAACATATACAAATGCTCTATAATGAATTATGGGAGGATATATACGTTATAATGAATCATGGACGTACAAAACAGTGGACATGTCACCTCTCAGTTAAAATCCTTACTGGTCTGTCTATCTGCTTGGTTGGTCAATCAAACAATAGTTCCGTCCTCTAGTCGAGGGTTGGATGCAATGGTTCTCCACTTGTCCCGAGGGTGTGCTGTTCTGATAGACTGTGAATAATTCAAGCCTGTCCACTGTGAAATATTTGTAAACCATGATGTTCTTGGTCTCCCTCTCCCTCTGCTGCCATTCACCTTCCCTTCCAACAATGTACGGTATATTGAACTCTGACAAATGATGTGGCCAAAATAAATAAGTTTCTTTGTCTGTATAGTGGCAAACAAGCGTTTCTTAGTTTTAATTTTTCTGAGAACTCGGTCGGTAATGGTTCCTAATTTCGCCGTTAGCGCCACATACATAGTAAACGCCAGCTTCTCCCGCCACTGATGGATGAATGTTATGTTATATATATATCACAAGGACACACGGTTACAAGTAGTCACTTGTGTCAATCGAGATATGGGTACTCTATGGGTATTCTACCTACTATTTCCCGTTATTTAACAAACACATTTATTTTAAATAGTAGGTAAATAATGATTAAGTTTGTAGATGCCATTAAAAAATATAATGTGATGTTTGTCAGAAATGACAGCAGACCAGTTCTACCTCAGTTCTAGTGCACGTTATTCACAAACCATTTGATTTTAAATGATATCATTCATATTTGATTAATGATTAAATGAGTATTTTCTATTAAAAATATAATGCAATATTCGCCAGGAATTAAGTATATCATACACTCTCTACTGATGTTTCTAGGGTGCAACAAACTACAACTGCTTATTAAAAACATTGTGTATTTATTTAACGGAGGGAGTTATCATCTAGTTTGTGTTGATATTGTTGAGGCAGCAGCTGGAGGAATGGTAGGTCGTATCCCTAGTCACACATTGTGGGGGCGGGGTGAAGTCACTGAATTAGACCAGACAGGCCAGATGGTGTAATAATATTAACATTCTAGAAAATACAACACATGATCAAGCTGGCCAAATGTTCTGTGGGGCCAAAAGTCATGTCGATGGGCAAATTGTCTGGTGGGCCAAAATCCCAGTCATAGCTAAATAGCATCATGTGAACAGCCATGATGCATTGACTCGGGCCCGGTATGCTCTATAGTCTCTGGACCGTTTACTACTACTCGGTTTTGCCGGTTGCCCATTCTTGCCAAACGGTTCATTTTTGGAATTCCCAGAAGACACAGTCTTTGCTGCTGCAGTGGACGGCGGGGTGGGAGGGCGGTGATGGGAAGGAGGGAGGGGAGGGAGGGGAGGAGGGAGGAGGGGAGGGAGGGGAGGGAGGGGGAGGGAGGGAGGGGAGGGAGGGAGGGTGGGGAGAGGAGGGAGGGGAGGGATGGTAGAGGGGAGGGAGGGTGGGATGGGAGGGAGAGGAAGGAGAGAGGAAGGCGAGGGTGGGGATAGGAGGGAGGGGGGGAGGGGGGGGAGGCGAGGAAGGGGAGGGAGAGGAGGGAGGTGAGGGAGGGGTTGGATGGGAGGGGCGGGAGGGGAGTGAGGGGAGGGTGGGGATGGAGGGGAGGAAGGGCAGAGAGAGCAGGGAGGGGAGGTAGGGGAGGGTGGGGAGGGAGGGGAGGGATGAATGAGGGGAGGGAGGGGACAGAGGGGAGGAAGGGAAAGGAGGAGGGGAGGAAGATGAGGGAGGGAGGGGAGGCCCAACCTGGCGCTGGTTAATGCTGAGTTAGGGCCCTACTCAGACCATCGCTCCATGGGGCTGAGGGCGGGATAGTGGAAAGTGGGGTTGGTTGAGGGGGTGGGTGAGGAGGTGGGGCTGGAGTGGGAGGTTGTCAGAGCCCTGTTGAGTACGCAGTATATCAAAGTGCCATAGGAGATGTTCCGTCGGCACAGATATGGGACGGACGCTGACTGAACGTCCGTGAGAGGGCTCGGCAGCTGTCAGTGGGTGAAGGCCTGTCCTCCCGAGCCTATCACAGGGTCTTTGAATGTACTTAGATATAGCTTAAACCCGCCATGTTGTAGCAGTGTATGTATACACATTAGAGGGTGTATTCTATTGGGATTATGAAACACCATGTAAAAAACAAATCAGTTTATCCTGAGCAAATGCATAAGCAGATAATATGTGGATCGTTACTATGGACAAAGTTTTGTCCCATATTGCTTAGCACCTTTTGAGACAATCTCATATATAAAACATAACGGGTTAAAGCTAGTATATATACATACAGGAAACCCTCCCTAACCGACCACCTCTACAGATCGACCAATCCCTATATCGATCGCATTATTTGGGTCTCAACAATACCATTGTAACCATATTCCAACTCCCTATATTCTTGCACTGACCACCTCCCTAAATGGACCACTTAAAGTTGGTCCCAAGGTCAGTCCATTTAGAGAGGCGTTACTGTATATATACAGCCCTGTTGAAGCAGTGTATGTATACACATTAGAGGGTGCCAAGGCAGGGACAAATAGTTTTGGTCCTGTCTTGACATGTTCTTGCCGGTGTGAAACCTCTATTTGCTCCCCGAGAGACTGCCACTGGTAACTTGCTGAAGCCAGCAGCACTTCAACACTTTTGCAGGCAGCTTTCATAAGCCTTCAATGCATATATATATATTTCTAGAGAAAGTGGAAGATATTAAGACCTCGCAATAGGTCGCTATCAGAAATGATGTCAGTCACTCTATTTAAATTCCAGTCTGTAAAGATACCAAGTGAACCCTATCATCGTGTCAACCTGGATCCGCGAAGCATTCACAGAGCAAAGCTTCTGTCAGCGCATTCATCGGTGGTCCAGACAGCCCCTTTTAAAGCCTGATAAGACAGTCAGAAGGAGAGACTCAGATGTGCACTCGTGAGGCCAGTAAGTGCCGGCGGTTGTGTGTGGGCTGTATCAACGAGACTCTGTCACGCCGACATCACCATCGCCTCCGATGTCGGCTCCATGAGAAGCGTGTCAAGGCAGCCTATTGACGCCTGGGTCAGCCTCCCGCTGATGGCTTCCTCTGGCGGCAACGGGTTGAGGCGAGGTGGCGGGGGGGTTGAGTGGAGTGGGTGGTGGCTACCACTAGGTGCAACTCATATCAGCTCCTAGATTACCTTTTTCTCTCCACCAAGAAAAGTAAAGCTTCTTTTATTTCTCTGACCACTACCGACCTGAAGCCAACTTCCGGCCACATGGGACTGACCGTCTTTGGTGGTGCCCATACAGTGCTGCAGAGTTACAGCCTTCAGCGCATGAACGCGACTGAAAACTCCCCAAGAACAAAACAACTCACGCGGGTTATTAGGCATGGCTGGTGGCTGGCCGCATTGCAATGCCAGTCAATAGGGATGCTTTTGCTTTATCTTTAAATTTCTTTACATGTATTTGTTTATGGCAATTGCATTACTGGCACACCCCTGGCTGTGTCATGTGTGCGGGCCTTCCATTACTGGTGGCGAATCTATCAGCGGGATGGTGACAGGCGGTATGGCAGGGGTGGATGGTAGGGCAGGAGGGAGGTGGTGTGTGTGTGTGGAGGGAGTGGGTGCATGTGTACTGCGGGCAATAGTCTAGAAATGTGTATGACCCAGTAACCAGACTGATGTATTGGCGAGACCAGTATTCCACTGAGAGCTCTGCGGCTATTTTAACCCACCAGCCCACCCGCCCTACACAAACTCATCCAATTCACACCCACTGAGGGGCCCGACCCCCTCCCAAACCCACTGCAACTGAGGGTCAGAAAACAGCTAGAAGCGTGCCTTTATTCTCCAACACCCACACTATTACACATTCTATAGAGCGCTGACTTGAAAGCCCAGCAATCCGTTGCTTAAAGCTGCCTAGTCCGATGACAGCATCAAATTTACAAAACCAAAACATTAACCTGGAGTTACTTCTCCATATCCAACTTAATTATTAGTGTGTTAATCCTATGTTGCTGCATAGAAAGGAATGCTGACTCAATTTGATAGAGCATGTTACTGCAGAATCCTATGGTGTCAGCGTTTGGGCATCTTATGTTTGCACTTCAAATCTTTCAAAAGTTAGCACTTTAAAATAAAAGTTACTTCAATCTAAAGTTATATAGATTATAACAATCAACTTATTATATTTATCTAGGAAAATGACAAAGAAAACTCCACTGGAAGACCAGGCTGCCAGCACCATCACCAGATTTCCAACTCAGTCACATTTTCAGTGATGCTAAGGCATCGCGGATAATTGGACGCGCGAATACAGCGAAGCACCCAGTAAGTAAGGCCGCCCTGATATATCGCCGACTAGTGGCTGCTTACTGAGCTAACCTGAACTATATACCATTAACGCCAACTAGCAGGTTTTTTTGCACTTCCGCCACCCGATAGCCCAGTAAATAAGGCATCCGCGGCTCCACCTATATCGTATTATTGAACTAAAACTATGCCGCTTTTCGGCCAAAACCTTAATCTCTATAAAAGTGACTGCTCGTCTAAGTTATTTTACTTTCGACACAGGAGCCAGGCTTACAACATCTACCTTAATTAGCCATCCCACCCACCCCACAAATAAAAGGGGATATAGGGGTATAAGTGTGTCTAAGCCTCATCAACATCACATAACTACCATAGAGACTTCACTGATTAAAGAATTCAATTTGTAATAAAGAGCCATAACTATATTTGCTGTGTTCATGTTTTCTAATTATCCTGATACTGCGCTAACCAGTCCTTATGCTATCGTATTAATGCCGAGTGCCAGGCATTAATTACAAGTAACTGTTACAAGTAGCAATTGTGTAAGTCATCCATTTGACTCGATTAGATTTCAAACTCCTTTCACACGGGAAGCCACCGATTCGGCCACCACATTCGGTCCCCCTATGAGGAATGGAGTACACATATGCTAGGCCTGTAATTGAACAGAAACACCCACCCATCCAGACCTCTACCTTCCCACCCACTCACAACTACCCATACATAATGTCCTCACCATGCAACCGACCCCATCCCATGTGCCTGTGTTTGTAGAGCAGTCCGGCAGCACATCATGTAGGCGGGGGAAATATGCTCGGTGCTGGAGCCAGGAAGGCAGGTTACATAGTGTGTGGAATATACATTTACTAGTAAAACGGTTCCATCCTAATATTATTCGTATAAATGCTTTTTGCCACACATATATATAAAGTAAAACCTCTCTAACCGTGACACCCTGAACAGTTCGATCACTCCCCTATATCGATTTCTTTATTTGGGTGCCAATAATACCATTGTAACCTTATACTAACTGCCTATTTGAAACACCTCCCTAAATGAACCACTTAATTGGAGTCCCTAGGTCGGTCGAGTTAGAAAGGTTTGACTGTATATATATATATATGTTTATATATAGGGGTCGTTCTCTGAAACTGAGTAACCATATTTGGTGTCAATGTTACGATGGACATAAGTAATTCTTCCAATTTTTAATAGCAATTCAAATAATTAGTGTTCCATCTGTGTAGTAAGTATGGTAGAACTGTTATAAGTATTTAATCTAACCCACAATATGTATCAAAAGTATGCTTACCACATATGTCCCAATAGATGCGCACTGCGCGAGTGTGCACACATGGATGGGCATCTATTTAAAGTTAAAGAATTTCATGGATTTGTTTTTGTTGTGCCTCTGAAATAAAGTGGGATTTTCTTAATTTATGTGCATTCAGTCCGAATATGATCGTAAATTTGTGTGCGCTTTCAATCTTGAAATGGGGTGTGTGCTTCTATTGGGTAGTGTGCTTCTATTTGGGCCTATACTGTCTATAATTTTCTGCCAAAGTGAAAATGTAAAGATATACAGGTTTACATAACAATTTACACAAACCTTTTTTAAAAACTTTGTTCGTGTAATAGCTAATGTTGTTTGCTTAGCTGTATTCAATACAACTGTGTTTGAATGTATTGTGTATGCTAAGATGATGGTCTGGATGTGTTTAATTTTGATGTGACACAGACAATTTTAATGTATTGTTTAATTTGTATAAGATCAAAATCAAAAAGTGAAATAGCTTCTTTTTTTTTTTTTGTTCTTTCAACTCTGACATATATATCTCCAACATGTAAACCTTCATATGAATATGAATTCTGCTTTTATTTGGAATGTCTTCTGCTATTACCTACAATGTTTTCACTTTTAGCTTTCCATGTCATGAAAACGGTATCCAGTTTCAGAGAACATGTATTGTATAGTACTCGCCATTAGCTCAGGTTTTCAATTTGCTCCCTCCCTCTACTAGTGGTAGTAGTAATACAAGGCCATGTCGTGAGCTGCTCAGTTGGCTTGACGGAAGGAAGGGGGGAAGGAAGCCAATGCTACAACTACTAGAAATACCACTATACCGACGACGATGACGTGAGTCTCACTTCCGGGGGTGGGGTTGTGGGTACTGGAGGCGCGGCGGACGATGCTGGGGGGAGTCGCGGGGGGGGGGGGGGGCGGCCGGGAGGTGATGGTGGGGTGGAGAGGACGGCCAGGGATGTATGTGTACGGGGGTTGCCTAATTCCACGCACGGCACGGCGAGACCTGGCGCGGGAACCCAGATTTGCAACAAGAACCGTTCTGAGTGTGAGCGGCTCCGAGCTCCCAGAGGAGGGTCGGCGCGGCGCCCGGCTGGCATATATAGCCTCTACTCTGCTATATACTGCCGGGAAGAGTAGAGGCCATGTTGTAAATTATTCCGATTTTGCGATGTTGATGACCATTAGAGAGTAATATAAATATGAGGGAAAATGATGAATATTATGGAATGTAATGAATATTAGAGAATATGATGTGCAGTTGGGAATATAATTGTGCTCATAGTTGAAGCTATTTACTGTGAACATGTTGTAAAATATTCCGATAGTGCGATTTTGAGGAATGTTAGAGAATAATATAGATATTAGGGAATATTATGGATATTATGGAAAATAATGAATATTAGATGATATGATGTGTAGTTGGGAATATTATAAATTAAGCAATACTAATAAATGCACTGAACCTGGATCTGGTTGTTGTACAAAGATGTATTACTGATGAACATGATTCGAGTACAGGAAACATGGGTGTGATATATGAATGAGACACCAACCAGTTTATCAGGGGACGATGGGAAGGGCACAGGGAGATTCAGAGAAGCAGTGGTGCAATGCGGAGAGGGTATACATGTAACTTGATTGATAAAGACTATGGCCTTACACCAGCCTCTTTTCACTCTACGACTGATGTGTCCAGGTCTCATTGCTTTTGCGACATTCGTCAACATGTACACCAACAACAAGCGGTACTGATTTGGACTCACAGGAAGTGGAATAGCACACAGTTCAATAATATTATAGTAATATGCACTGACCTCTCAGGCAAATAACCACATAAACAGGTAGGCATGGGTAGTGTGTTGATATCAGGGAACCTAGGTGGTGTAATGGTTAAGTACACTGGCCCAGAATGCAAAGAGATCTGGGTTCGAGTCCCGCTCTAGGCACAATATTTTCCATTTTCGTCATCCCAATGACACTGGTGCCATGACCAGGATCCTGTACAAGCTACATGCTGTATGGTTGTTGAACCTAGCCTGTGTATGTATGTGTAAGTGCATTGCCTGTATGTATGTAATTGTAAGCATTAACTGACCATTTAAAAGACATACAATTCCAGGGGGACGAGTGTAGTAGTCTGCACTGACCTCTCAGGCAGGTAACCACATAGACAGGTAGGCATCAGTAGTGTGTTGATGTCAGGGAACCTAGGTGGTGTAACAGTTAGCACACTGGCCCGGAATGCAAAGAGATGTGGGTTCGAGTTCCGCTCTAGGCACAATATTTCCCATTTTCGTCAGCGACATGACAATATCTTATAGGCATCGTGAGCGCTATTTGATGTGGGCATAAAATAAGTGATTGGATATGGACATAAAAGAGACTACCTACTTTGGTCATACTAAAATCTATTTGTTGTTGGCATAAATGAGGCCATATATTATCGGAAAGCTCAAAGGTATATATCATGGGTGTAATAAAAAGTACTTATTGTGGGCATAACGTAGGCCATATGATATGCATATACAAAAGTCCATATGCTGTGAGCATAGTTCTACCTAGTTTTTAATTCAAAATAGGGGCCATTCCACCGGCGATGTTGCACTAAGCGGACGCCTGCTCTTATTGTGTGACACCACTGAACACAGTGGCTCTGGGCGTCCTGCGGTAATTCATTCCCTGATGCCCTTTAGTGAGCAGATTACACTTCAAAGTGCGGTTGCAGGTATGGCATTAGCAAAGGTTAATGGGCACTACTGCGCGCTGGTGTAGAGCCGGCCGTTTAATACTGTTGGAGCTCTCCAGAATTGTGTCTTATCCCTTTGTCATTGTTGTTGTTGTTGCAGTTGGTTGGTTGTTGTAGTTTTACGTCCTGGCAATATCTAAGGTCATATCACGACGGGTACCGACTTGTGACAATGCACACTCATGGACTCTTTATAGTGCTTCCCCACTGGGAGACTTGGCCATCAGCACCATGCCCTGATGCCTAACTCAGCCATATTATCCTGATATTGAGCAAACCAATCATTGCCTGATACTAATAATGCAGAGTGACTGGATAGGAAGGTACAAGTATCAATATTTAATTCATTGGTTTGACTTGACCAGGGTTCGAACCAGTGGGTTCGAATGCCACGATCTACCAACATGGTAGATGGACGTACAACTCATTCGGCGATCCCATCCGGTCTGCTGTTGGCCGAATGAGTTAGAGCGTCCGTCTCCCGTGCTGGTAGATCGTGGGGTCGTGGGTTCGAGTCCCGGTCGAGTCAAACCAATGACTTTAAAATTGATACTTGTCGCTTCCTAGCCAGGCGCTCAGCATTATTAGGATAGGGCAAGGACTGGTGTGCTAAGTGTCAGGATAATGTGACTGAGTGGGATACCAGATCATGGTGCCGGCGGCCTGGTTTCCCAGTGCGACAGCACTATAAAGTCGCCATGAGTGCGTACTGTCACAAGTCGGTACCCGTCCTGATATGACCATAGATGTTGCTAGGACGTAAAACAACAACAAACAACAACAAACAAGCTGTTGCTTCTGTGGTTGTTTGTTAATGCTTGGCTGTTGCCTTCAGAGACTTGCAGAGGAGGACGCCTTGATGTGATGGTTGATGTCCGCGTCGAGGTCAGTGGATATGAGAGGTATGATAGGCACACCCTCCCTCACCCCTCACCCTCAGACATATTCCCCATACTCACAACTAAACAGACGTGCTGCCATATTCACCCCCCCCCTCTCCCATTACCAACCACCCCTACATGACCAGCGCTAATGTCCACACATACATGCACTCCCCAATCCCTCACACCAAAATCGGTGCTTGTCGCCACTTGGCCTGGCGCTCGGCATTACTAGGATAATACAAAGATTGATTTGCACAGTATCGGAATAATGTGACTGTGTGGGTCATGGTGCCTTCGGCCCGACTTCCCACTGATGCAGCACTATAAAGTCACCACGAGAGCTCACTGTCGGTACCCGTCCAGGTGTGGCCTTAGATGTTGCTAGGACATAAACGAACAACAAACAACGAACCTCCCCAGACCCTCTTGGAGGACCAGGGTTAGACTCCTAGCTGCCTTTTTCTCCCCCCCCCCTCATGGCAACCCTCCCACCCACCTCCCTGATGTCTCCGAACACTACCCACTATAAGCCAACTCCCTCCCAAATGGGATCGGCCTTGGTGGTGTCCATGCAGTGCTGAAGATATGCAGCCTTCAATGCGCCAATGTGACTAAAAACTCCCCAAAACAACCTTCACACCCTCCCTTATATCCACCCTCCCACATATGGAATAAATATCTCAGTCCCTCCTCCTAAACCCACGGCATCTCCATTCCTGCTCCACATAGCCCCCCCCCCCCTACCGGCCACCCCACAACCGGACGCGGTGGCCGAATCGGTAAAGTGTAGGCCTCCCGTTCTGGAGATCGAAAGTTTGATTCCCAGTCGAGTCAACCATCATATCATAGGGCAAGGACTGGATAGCTCAGGGTCAGGATAATGTGACTGAGTGGGATATCAGGTCATGGTGCGGGTGGCTTGATTTCCCAGTGGTGCAGCACTATGAAGCTACCATGAGTGTCACTGTCCCAAGTTGGTGCCCGTCCAACAACCACCCCCCCACCCACTCACCCTGCAAGTAAATATCTCAAACCCAGCCTCTCGGGAACCCGTCCCCCTCCATCCCCAGCCTCCATCCCCACCCCCATCCCCACCCCCATCCCATTCCCTCCCCTACCCATTCTCTCATCTACCTTCTCCGCTTTCTCCTCCAGTCCACACCCACACTCCAGCCCACCCACCCACACCCCCACCACACCCACATTTGCTGGCGCCGATCTCAAATGGGCAGATCTCTTTGTCAACACGGGATGCCGACTTACCTGCGCCTTGTGTCTCGTGCGTCGCGTTACGTCTCGTGCGTCGCGTCGCGTCCGTCACAATCACGGCGCCCAGGTATCTCCAGTAGCAATCCACGCTATCCTCACACGTGACTGGCCTACCGCGCCTACTACTACTTACGCCTTAGTGCAACTGACAAGCACTATACCTATGCTACCAACGCAGACTTTGGTTTGAAGCGACATCCGTATTCCAATGCTGGTAATATGTTTTTTTCTTCTCACTGGAACAACCTGGTGTTGTATAATAAATAGTACATATGCAGCCAGAGAAATAGGGAAGTTAACGCCCGTATGTACACATTAACCTCCTCGCTCTCGACACAACAGGAAAAAATAAGTGAACTAAGAAAGCAAGCAGGCAACAGCCGCTGTCCTTCCCTAACTGCTCCGTTGAAACGGGTTCGCCCCGGTCTGGTTTCCCGGCGCCAAACACAACACAGCCGGCGGGTGTTACTGTTAGCCCAGTGCAGCCGCGGCACCTCTGGGGGATCCCCAGTACTACTGCTATGTAGGAATATATATATATAGATAGATAGATTCCATGGTGGTGCTTTAATAGCGCCAGTAATACCGGAACTGTAGCTTGCTTGCTAAACAGTAATATATAACTTATGTAGCGTGTGCGCTGCCTGATGTTGTGACCTTACTCTTGTTTGTTTATTATGTATGTATAGGGTATGCAACTAGCTGCTCCTAGCGTTGTCACACATGTATGGCGCTCCAGTGAGCCAGTGAGCTGGATTCAACAACACTACATGTGCTGTTTAAATAGACGATGGTGCGGTCGCTGGGGTTTGGCGGGGGGTGAGGGGGGAATGGGGGGGAGGTTGTCCTGGCTCCCGCTCTCCCTGAAGTCAGTGGCGGATCCTGGCCGGAGGGTGGTGGGAAGGGAGGTTCGGGAGAAGGCGGTAGTATTGACCGGAGTACCGAGCGTCTCACGGCCTGCCTGTCATCTGATCTGATTCCTATCGAGCCTGCCTGGCGGATGGGCGGACGGGTGGACGGGCGAACGGGTGGACGCCAGGCGGCGGGGCAGAGTCCTCCTAACGGCGCGAGACGGCTGCGGCTGCGGGCGGAAGTGGTGGTTGTGGTGACTGGTGGTGTAATATACTGTAAGGGTCCCTGAGAGTATGGCGGGGCGTAGTGTTGGTAGTGTTGGTGGGTGGGTGGCGATTGAGGGGGCGGGGGGGGGGGGTCCGTTGTCGTTGTTGATACTATAGTGGACAACACTCAACAGTAAGAGCGTGTGTGAGTTGAATATATGGGTATATATAGCTCGCGCACAGTGTTGAATAGTCCCTGTGTGAGCGACACAGGGATACCCCCGTGCAGGGATACCACTGACGGGTATAAGGTGGGTGTTTACATAAACAACTTATAAGATCACACAGACTGGAGGTTCCTCCAACTGCCAACCACCTGAATGCACTCCGGCATCACGATCTGTGTATATATATGTGAGTGTATCTGCCCTGTCTTCTTCCAATGTCTATGTATATGTATGCATGCCTCAGGGTAGGTTCGCTCAGGTCACGTGACGGCTACTCCAAGGTCTGTGCTTGTGGCGTATGAGACAGTGGGAAGCCTCCTGTATAACCTCTCTTCCTCCTCCTCCCGTGGGTTTTGGCTTACTGCAACGGTTTGTTCCCGCGAGCGGTGGGGGGTGGGGGGGGGGCGCGAGGGGAGGGATGTGGGGGAGGGAGACTCCAGCAGCTGGTACACACACAAAAAACTAAACAGAGAGCGGAAAGAAAATGAGAATCAGCCGTGGGGGATGGTGAAGGCTGGTGAGCTGAAGGCTGGTATGGCTGGCCTCCAGAACACAGCCAGGCTGGGACGCTGGTTTGTTGACGTCGGGCTTCCTGAATGTGGCGGATGTTGAGAGTGGTTGACGCGTCCGCAGTTTCCCCCCGCTGTGTGTCGTGGCCGACGCTGACGCCGGGCTGTCCGTGACCGCTGTGGGCGTCGGTGTCGGTGTCGTTGGAGGTGGCAGTGGCAGTGGCGGCGGCCGAGAGGAGGGCGTGCCGGGCCGCGGTGGCTGTTTAGTCCGGGGTCCGCTCGCGTCCGTCGGTGATGCCGCACTGGCTGGACGGAGGCGGGGTGGGGCGGCGCGGCGCGGGTTTGCCGGGCGGCGCGGGTTTGCGGGGCGGTGCGGCGGGTCTGCGTCGCGCCAACAGCGGACCGGCGCTACTGTGGCGGCGCGGTGTGACGCCTGTAGGAGGCGGCGGACGGGCGGGCATGCAGGCCGGCTGGCGGGAAGGCAGGCAAGCTGTGGGTTACTGGAGGCAGCCCCGGCTCGCAGTCCGCTCAACACACTGACACGGGCAGGCGGGGGCCCAACAGCTGCCTTTGCACCATTTCACTGCCGCAGCCAATGCCGCCAACGCTTCCACCAACCAGACCAGAGCGCCACCCCCCGGCGCCAGACAGAACCACGAGCCATGAATGAATGGCTTCTTAAAATTGCTTACTCCGATGGTTTTCAGTTTCTGTCAATTAATTATTTAAAAAAAACACAAATGTATTACATTGGTTGGTAGAAGCAACCCTATGTTAGTGTCGTTGGGGTGATGAAAATGGGAAATATTGCGCCTAGAGCGGGACTCGAACCCACATCTCTTTGCATGCTGGGCCAGTGTGCTAATCATTACACCACCTAGGCTCCCTCATATCAACACACTACCCACACCTACCTGCCTATGCAGCTCCTTGCCTGAGAAGTCAGTACAGACCACTACACTCGTCCTCCTGGAATTGTAAGTCATTTAATGCTTACAATTACATACATACAGGCAATGAACTTACACATACACAAGGTAGGTTCAACAACTATGCAGCACATAGCTTGTACAGGATCATGGTCACAGCAACCAGTGTCGTAGGGGGTGATGAAAATGGGAAATATTGTGCCTAGCGCGGGATTCGAACCCACATCTCTTTACATTCTGGACCAGTGTGCTAACCACTACACCATCTAGGCTCCCTAATATCACCACACTACCCACGCCTACCTGTCTATGCAGCTCCTTGCCTGAGAAGTCAGTGCATACCACTACAATAGTCTGGACTAACTGGTATTATCTTGTATCATACATCGCTAATTTTGGAGATATTCCAAGGGACAACAGGCAAAATTAGTTTTGGCTGCACATAGGAATGCTGACACCATATGCTTTTAGGAGAAACCAGTTCTATTTAATAGTGTTATGCAGCAAAACATCTTTACTATGTGCTCCAGTATATAAGTTGAATATGTAGAATGAACTCTTGATGATGGCTTGATTTCGAAAAGTTGATACTTTCACCGGACTATGGTACTGATGATATTGCATAGGTATATGTCAAGTTGTTAGTCAAGATTTGGCTAATGCCATAGCCGCACTATATGGGTTAAGTAAAGGTACTTAATTAATCACTTTAAGCTTACTCACATCAGCTATAAATCAAACCTGAGAATGGCCTGAAGATCTCTTCAACATGTAGGGCAACAAAATAATTCGTTTGTCAATGATAGGTGTAAAAACTGGCATTTTAAACGACATTGTTGTAGAATTTAAAAAAGTAATGATAATTTAAAGTTCCTAGGATCATAAAGCAATTATCATAATACTTGGAGGTAATACATATTTAGCAATGGAACTCAAGACACTTTGGAACTACAGGAACAATTGTACGCAGAGTAATCTATATAACCTGTCAAGTTATTACATAACACCTGTTATTGCATCAGGGAGTCTAGGTAGTGAATTGGTTCCTACGATAACCCCAGAATGGTGAAATATGTGGCTTCGAATCCGACTGTAGGTGCAATATTTCCCATTTTCATCACACCCAGGATAATATTTATCAAAGGCATGTGTCAGAAACTCTACACCATCAGACTATGCAACTAGCTTTAAGCAATCCGACAAAGTGGGATGATGGTTTCAACCTCTGACATCTTGTCTTCAGGATATTATTAGTCGTAAAACTGGAAATTCAGACAGCCTTTACCCTGGTTTTGTGGAACAATTTCACACAAACTTCAGTTGAGGGACTTCTTCATGAAAAACGGATCACTTTACGTCCCTGTTTGATTGCAATGTCAAACAACGCAACGCGCTGTTCTGACGAGTTGGGACAGGTCCAATTTTGGCGCGCTGAGCTCCGCTTGTGTGCTGTGTTTACAATTATGAAAACGCCCAGCTGACTGGGCACCACAACGTAATGGTGGATGAGTATACCTCATTGAGGCAACTTCCAATTGTCAGGCGATTTCAAATTATGAACAGATTTTCAAACTGGGAAAGAGCTTTCTTTGGCATCATTTCATGATAGGTATCCTGTTTTGTGGAAAGGATGCTTTAACCGACTCATCTGTTGGAGTGTCAGTAACATCTATGCAACCATTATGAACATATTTTTTTGCTTTAAGATTTATACTGACTGTCATGGATAAGTCTGAATAGACTTGTTTTCACCATTAGACACTATGGCGATAGAAAGCCCGAGCCTACACTTTTACCGACCCAAGGGATTTTTAACCTCCCACACCACATAGATATGGAATGAGAGCAACTGGCCTTTGATGATGCTGTAAGTTATACACAGCGGTGGAAATCCAAATTGGCAGAGGCGGGGGCATGGGGAATCGAACCACTGACCTTCAGATTAGGAGTCCAACCTAGAAAAAAGTCAGACACTCTAACCACTCCGCCACAGAGAACACCACAAACTATGAAAGAGCTTTCTTTGCTCTGTTTTGTGGGAAGGATGTCTCATCTGTTGGAGCATCAGTGATATATTTCCTACATTTATGCAACCATTATGAACAGATTTTAAAATGGTGAACGAGTTTTCATTTGCCATCATTTCATGATGGGTGTCCTGTTTTATGGATAGATTGTTTAACTGTGTCATCTATTGGAGTTTCAATGACATATTTCCTACATTTATGCAACCATTATCAACATATTTTCAAACGGTGAAAGAGCTTTCTTTGCCATCAGTTGATGATATGTTAGATCAGATTAGATTGTTTGAGCTGTATGCTCAGGCCAAGTCGGAGACTCCACCATCAGGGCCCACCACATGTGGTGAGGATGCTCTGTTCAGTTTTGTCATGCATGTGCCATAATGAGTTTGAATCTGCTGCCGTTAGCTGGGTGTATCCTGGAATCTGTGATTCATCTGGTATTGTTGCTAACACCTTGTCCAAGCTGCCTTTTGAATGATTGTACATTGCAGTTTGATTGATTTCTAATGTAAGCTCACATTGTATTGAAGAGCTGGACTCCTCGGACAAAAAGACTAGGTGTCCTGTTTTGTCGAAAGGATGCTTTACCCGTCTCATCGATTGGAGTGTCAATGACATATTTCCTATTTAGGTATGCGGGTATTGGAGTACCTCTGATACCTTAGGTCTTAAATACCTCCTGGAGTTTGATGCCCCTGCCTTGCAAAGTTGTAAACCACTGCCTTGTGGTATAGGTTCTTGATAGAACCAAAGGCTGAGGGAGTACACCCTAACAGAAAACCATGTTACCATGGCAGCATTAAGGGTGGTGATGAATGGAACTCCCAACATCTCCCGACCAGCCACTGCAGGGACAAATAATTTGTGCCTGTCTTGACGTGTTCTTGCCAGTGTGAGACCTCTATTTGCTCCCCAAGAGAGTGCCGCTAGTAACTTGCAAAATCCAGCAGCACTTCAACACTTTGCAAGCAGCTTTTATGAAATATCCAACCGCATGAAATAACATCACTCTCACAGCAGAGATCTAATTGGAGAGCGGCGGTTAACTAATGAAAGCAGTCTTTGTCGCATTGCGACTGACAGCATGATGTTGATGATGATGTATGATCAGGAAGGGGCCTCAGTAATTGTACATGGCAAGATAATTCATAGCCGTTTTTAAGGAATAATTTTGCCAGGTGCAGTTGACTGACTCTCCAAGTAATAAATACTCTATCGACCATGGAGCTTTCGCTGGGTGTGGTGGCCGAATCGGTAGAGCATGGCCCTCGGACTTCCTTTCACGGTTGAGTCAAACTAATGACTTAAACAATTATGTCTTACTTCCTAGCCTGGCACTTGGCATTATTACGATAGGGCAAGGACTGGTTGGTTCAGTTTCCGGATAATATGACTGAGTGGAATATCAGGTCATGGTGCTGGTGGTTGGTTCTCCCAGTGGGACAGCACTGTAAAATTACTCATGAGTATGCACTGTCACAAGTTGGTAGCCGTCCTAATATGACCCTAAGATGTTGTCAGGACGTAAAACTCCAACAACCAACCAGTCATATACTGGCATATTTCTTTTCCACCGGAGGAATCCTGAAGCCAGTAGATTATTGCGGGGGGAGTGCTTCAATCTGCTCTAGAATTACTGCTCGGGGGGGGGGGGGAATCAGAGGGGAATTTTATACCGCTACAGTGGTTCTTTGACAATACAATACACAGTTTATATGTAAGATATACAATGGGAAATATCACAGAAGTTGTCATTAGGTGTGACAAGGTAGACACTAATGCAGATAGGGGCACTGATCATCCATCATCTCACCTTATCAGGTTCAATATTAAAGCTGTCAGAATCCGATGAGAGCATCTCAGATTCGAGAACCAACACTGTTATCTAGATTCTATCCATTCTATCCACTATATCCAACTGAAATACCGGTGCACTTATTAAACCTGTCTTGCTCCATAGACAAGAATACAAATTTAGTCAATGTAATATACCCTGTTACTGCTGAAGTATATGATGTTAGAAATTATGTGAAAACTGAAAATAACTTTGCATGTTTTCAATTTGACTATCTCCAAAGTTGATCGTTTATATTAAAAGTCGTTTCAAACTAAAGTAAAGCAAGGATCAACCTAATATATGTATCTTGAATAATTATAGTAACTCCAAAACCATCTGACTATATTACGTTAATTGAATGCCCCAAATCTCCATTAATATTACTTATCTAATCCAGCCTTTTTAAGGTTATGGCATATGATTAATCTGTACAGTTTATGCTAGTATCCACGTGTAAATACAATATAACTGTACCAGCTATGGCTCGAAAACCAGCTCGTCGCCACTGAGAAAAAAACACTTTGTATGAAAACATATATTTACTCGAAACATCCATTGTTTGTGTGCGATTGTTGTGTTTATCAGTTAGTGAAGCAGGGCCTAGTTCGACTGAGTGCACCTCAGCAATTCCACATGTCGTGGCCTCACCAGACGCAGAGGCCTCCCTAACCGTCACATGTGTGACTGTTGTTTGACATAAGCGTGGGCGAGCTGCACATGTGAGCGTGTTCCTTCAGAGGGGGATGTCACTAACCCTCCAAGTGGGTGAGCTGCGCATATCAGCGTGTTCCTTCAGAGAGGGACATCACTAAGCCTCCAAGTGGGTGAGCTGCACATGTGAGCGTGTTCCTTCAGAGGGGGAATTCACTAACCCTCCAAGTGGGCAAGCTGTATATGTCAGCATGTTCCTTCAGAGAGGGACATCACTACCCCTCCAAGTGGGAAAGTTGTGCATGTCAGCGTGTCGCTTCAGAGGGGGGTGTCACTAACCCTCCAAGTGGGCAAGCTGTATATGTCAGTGTGTTCCTTCAGAGAGGGACATCGCTACCCCTCCAAGTGGCTGAGCTGCGCATGTCAGCATGTTCCTTCAGAGAGGGACATCACTAATCCTCCAAGTGGCTGAGCTGCACATGTTAACATGTTCCTTCAGAGGGGGAAGTCACTAACCCTCCAAGGGGGCAAGCTGTATATGTCAGCATGTTCCTTCAGAGAGGGACATCACTAACCCTCCAAGCAGGAAAGTTGTGCATGTCAGCGTGTCCCTTCAGAGGGGGACGTCACTAACCCTCCAAGTGGGCAAGCTGTATATGTCTGTGTGTTCCTTCAGAGAGGGACATCACTAACCCTCCAAGTGGGAAAGCTGCACATGTCAGCGTGTCCCTTCAGAGAGGGGATGTCACTACCCCTCCACACCGACACACTAATCTGACATAATAGCCAGAGGAGGTCGGAAGATGATATGCGAATTATACTCGGCTGCAAACACTCCAATGGCATTCACATTGAACGAGTTACACATTCATACATGCCTGTAATAAATTAGACATCATCGTCAAACTATTATTAACGGATGTATGCTTGGTGCTGTGGGGAGGGGTGATGAAAATGGGAAATATTGCACCTAGAGCGGGAATCGAACCCACATCTCTTGCATTCCGGGCCAGTGTGCTAACGATTACACCACCTAGGCTCCCTGATTTCACCACCCTATCCACCCCTACTTGTCTATGCGACTCCTTGCATGAGAGGTCAATGCAGACTTCAACAATCATCCCCCTGGAATTATAAGTCTTTTATATGGTAATTTAATGTTTACAAATACATACAGGCAATGTACTTACACATACACACATAGGGTAGGCTTAAAAACCATACAGTGCATAGCTTTACAGGATTCTGATGAGAGCCCCAGTGTAATTGGGGGTGGCTGATGAAAATGGGGCATATTGCACCTAGAGCGGGAATCGAACTCATATCTCTTGCATTCCAGACGAGTGTACTAACGATTACACCACCTAGGCTCACTGATTTTACCACCCTTCCCACGCCTACCTGTATATCTGGTTCCTTGCCTGAGAGGTCACTGCAGACTACTACACTAGGTATGGTTCTGTGTGATAATCGATACGCTGCCGTCTACAGGAATAATAAAGCAACCATCAAACATAGTCAGTATCCATTCCCAAATCGCCAGCGTTCCATCCATTAAGCGATGGCCTTTCTGATCTTTCAGCAGCATCTATCTCTCCATCTCGTCAAAGGCGCTGAATCGATATATAACCAGCTGAACTATTAATTTGCATGCATTGTAATTGGGAGAACATGGCTGTGATTACGGCAAGAATAGAAAGAACCGGAAATGGATAAAAAAAAGTAGTAGGAGGACGGTATTGCTGTAAATTAATGATCAAGACCGAAGTCAAGAGGCCACACCCAAATGGATGCATTAACAATCGGTGGCTTTTGTCTGTTGTAGGCGGTTCATTCAGTAATATATCTCACTGATGTAGACTGATATGTATGTTCTACTTTTATGTAGATCCTACTGTGCTTTGGACTAACATTTTCATATTTCATTATCACTAGCTTAGATCATAATATGAATGTACAATAATGCAAGCTGCAAAGTCCGATGAAAGCAGCACATTTACCAAATCAAAACCATTTACCTGGAATTTGATCCTCCATATCCACAGTTAGATAATGGTACAATTATTAAGCATTCATTTTCTGTCTATAAGGGAATGCTTTGTTAATTTAATAAGATATGTTACTACTTAGACCGCTTTGGGGTCCACCATTTCGGTGTGCACACGGAAAGTAGATTTGCATGGTTTCACTTCAGATATCTCCAAAGGTATCCATCTATAATATAAGCTACTTCAAACTTCAAAGTCGATTATAATGATCAACCTCAAATATTGATATATATATGTACTCATGAATAGCGGGAAAATGCAGATAATAAAAGTGTATTTCAAGTGGACAGAAACTCCCGGGAACATCCCTGAAGAAAAATCACAGGTTGGGTGGGTGGAAAAAAAGCAAAGTTGCATCAGCTTGTAATAAGTGAGGAGAGAGCAGGGGCACAGTTGACAGGTGTGGCAGCGTGTCATTCCTACTGAATCAAATGCAATAAGGTGGTTGGTTGTTGGAGTCTTATGTCCTGGCAACTTTATAGTGCTGCTCCACTGGGAAATCAGGCCACTAGTACCATGACCAGATATCCCACTCAATCAGATTATCCTGACACTGAGCTAACCGGTCCTTGCCCTATCCTATTGATGCCAAGCGTCAGGCTAGGAAGTGGTGAATATCAATTTGATTAGTCATTGGTTTGACTCGACCGAGAACCGAACTCCCGAAATTCCACATGGCAGCCGGGGCTCTACCGATTCTACCGATTCGGCCACAACGCCCGATAACATACATTTACGTGTATTAAGTATTCTTTGCTGCATAGAAGAAACAGTAAGTGAATTTTAATTTTCAAAATACATCACTGCCGCAAGCCTATTATGTCTATGAACACGTGGATTGTAGAGAATCTTTGATCTGGTCCGGACGCATTGTTCCCTTAATGCCATGTGGGCGCACATCACCAATAGAATTAGTTGCACTAATCCACTGCCTAGATAAACTCTACTACCAGTACTTAATCCACTTGACTTACTTGAAACCAATACTGTAGTGATCAACATTACTGATTATGTTGCTGTCGTGGTGTGTAGAACCTGAAACGAATGTTCTGGATTAAGACCTCGGAGTGGCCCATATTGCCATTTTCATGTCTTTACTTTCAGTGATTTAGCAGGGGAGATTTCAGTGGCGAATCATTGGTGTATTCCGAGTTCCACTGGTCCCTCAGGAAGGGCTGAAGCTGTGACTCAGTGTATTCCGAGTTCCACTGGTCCCTCAGGAAGGGCTGAAGCTGTGAATCAGCGTATTCCGAGTTCAACTGGTCCCTCAGGAAGGGCTGAAGCTGTGACTCAGCGTATTGCGAGTTCCACTGGTACCTCAGAAAGGGCTGAAGCTGTGAATCAGCGTATTCCGAGTTACACTGGTCCCTCAGGAAGGGTTGAAGCTGTGACTCAGCATATTCCGAGTTCCACTGGTCCCTCAGGAAGGACGAAAGCTGTGACTCAGCGTATTCCGAGTTCCACTGGTCCCTCAGGAAAGACTAAAGCTATGACTTAGTGTATTCCGAGTTCCACTGGTCCCTCAGGAAGGACTGAAGCTGTGACTCAGTGTATTCCGAGTTACACTAGTCCCTCAGGAAGGGCTGAAGCTGTGACTCAGCGTATTCCGAGTTAAAGTGGTCCCTCAGGAAGGGCTGAACCTGTGTCTCAGCGTATTCCGAGTTCCACTGGTCCCTCAGGAAGGACTGAAGCTGTGATCCAACATGGCGTGTTGCAGCTTACATGGTGGAAATAGGGGTTGGTGCCTCCATCTTATACCAATCCTTTATTATAGGCCCGCCATGTTTGACTCACTCTGCCGTCTGATGACTAAACTCGGTTAGCTTCTTGCCATACATTTTGTTTCTAATGTAGATTTCAATGAAATTGTCCTAGCAGATATTTTACATGAGATAAAATACCACTTTGTATATTGTACCTTCCACTGTGTAAGCTGAAGCTGTAACCCAACATGCCGAGTCGTCGCTTTGGTTCTTCCTGAGGGACCAGCGAAAAATGGAACTGTCGTGTTTCTCTCCCTCTTTTCAACTGTTCCTAGAACTAACCAACTATGCAAAGCAACGTGGTGACAATTAAGAATGTTTTTTAATGACACATTTCGACCACTAGATTTGCAGGAAGCACTTCTCATGGATTGAACTCAACGGGGACAAGGCTGTGTTGTGGAGTCTAGTTCGATATATATCCACCACAAGTACGTCCTGCACCGTCGATGGTGGAAAAATCTCCGTGGAAATCGCAAATTTCAGAGAACTTACTTTGAATTGATTAGTAAAGTGGTCTGAGCACCGAGACTAATTTTTCACCTATTTTGCTATTCTTCTTTCTTTTACTCTACCGTCTAACTATACATTGCAGAGTATAGCAATACTTGTTCAAATAGAACTTTAAAAAATTGGAATAAAATAACACTCACACGGTGCGAGTACTGCTAACCTTGTTTACCTCACGTAGCAGTGACAACGGCGGTATTTTGTAGTGGTTGTGCTAACATGATGTAGAGTAGCTCTTGTTGTCTTAGCCCCCACTTTAAACTGATTTCACTCAACCTTCATGAATGTCTTCTCGAGTGCAAATAGCGTAGGCGCACATGCAGAAGTAGACTTCCATCACAGAAGCAGGTAACAGCTGGATAACAGGTGTAACCAGGTGTGAATGGAATTAGTATTGATAATACTGTGGGGCACTGTCAGTAAAAGAGGGCACGCGTATAATGCATACACAACGTAATGAATAAAATTATACATTTTTAGTGATCACTCTATTGAGATACTGTTTTGGGAGATCAAGGGATCCGAACTCATGGGTTCGTGGGTTCGAACCCTGGTCGAGTCAAACCAACAACTTAAAAATTGATACTGGTCGCTTCATATCCAGGCGCTCAGCATTATTGGGATAGGGCAGGGACTGGTTGGCTCAGTGTCAGGATAATGTGACTGAGTGGGATAGCAGGTCATAGTGCTGGCGGCCTGGTCTCCTAGAGGGACAGCACTATCATTTATAATGCTGTGATGGTGCATGACGCCTTTATAGTATCACGGCGTCATGCACCGGCACAAGTCGGTACCCGTCCTGATATGAACTTAGATGTTGCTAGGACGTAAAACAACAACAAACAAACTACGATACCACCAGCGTCAAAATGATGGCGAGATTGTTGGTTGATTAACGTAGCATGGAGCCGCACCTACATCCATTGCATATACATGTATATATATGCATCTAAATATATACATATACACATGTATATAGATATATACATATCTACATATCTACATATACACATATAGATACGTCCATATCTGTGATGTATAACGTATTATGTGAGTATAAATATATATAAGGGAATTGTTATTATATTGTTATGCTGTGTAAGACTCAACACTTTACCGGTGGCGCCACTATCGGCCCGTCTCACTTCCAGCGGATGTTGACAAGTGTGTGACATATGTGTACACACACATATATCAGACTGTCTCAAAAGGTGCTAACCATTATGGGACAAAACTTTGTCCATTGTAACGATCAACATAGTATGTGCTTATGCATTTGTTCAGGATAAACTGATTTGTTTTTTACATGGTGTTTCATAATCCTGATAGAATACATATTGATTTGAAGCAAATGTCCTTGTGTTTTCAGTGTAACCGTTTCTGTGCTGTTTTGTGTCAATCATTACAATGGACAAATAAAAATAGATATCACCTTTTGAAAACAGGCTCATTATATATGTCCTATATATTAATAGATCTTATGTATATATGTATACATATATTTAGCTAGGGTTCCTCGAGAACCTTTAACTAAGTACATTTGGGGTTATATATATATAAGTTTCTTCACATCTTTACCCGCAACAGAAAGTATAAAAATCCCCGGTGCGAATCAACATAGGAGCGCATCTGTTAGTGACGAGGGGGCCCGATGGCGGTGCCATCAGTCGGAGTATGGTGGTCAGGATGGACAGAGTAGGAAATAAGTATATATGATAACAAGAATAATAATAATAGAATTCCCTTCGCACCTTTTATACTGACATAATACTTACAAATACATGACGTATGGGTTTTGCTTACCCCCAACCACCCACCTCCCTCTCCACACGGGCACCTTCCGTATGGTTCCGCTCTGCAAGCTTCCGGGAAATCTATTAAAACATTCTTTTATTTAAAGATTGATTATACTTGAAATCGGATGTTTTAATTCAACTCGGAGGAGTTGTTAAAAGAAAAAGCTGCGCATGCGCGTGGTGCGCACACACCTTTGTACCCCAGCTTCCGGCGCATGCGCCTCCTCAGCAGGACGCCGCTGAATCGACGGCTTCGACCCGTCGACTTCAAAGGGGGGATAATTCGATTGATTATCGACGTTCACCGTCAAGTGCACACCGCAACCGTCAGAATGGGAATATAAGAGAGAGAGAGAGAGGCGTGGCCGTGAAGAAGTTTCAGTCTTCAACTTGTGCAGGTGGGCTTCCCTGTAAACAGCAACTACAGTAAAACCTCCCTAAATCGACCGACTATGCGACCGACTTCAAGGGGCCCATTTAAGGAGGTGGTCGGTTTCGGGAATTAGAATATCGTTACAATGGGGTTGTTGAGATCCAAATAAAACGATCGATATAGGGGAGTGATCGATCTGTGGAGGTGGTCGGTTAGAGAGATGTTACTGTAGTTATTGAACACCGGTTGCCCAGGGTGCAGATCGTATGAGTAATAGTGGTAATAATAATAATAACATTGGAGCTCACTTTGTAGAGTGTCGTGTCATGGCGGCCTCACCGAGTTGAACTTCCAAATAGTCTCCTCGTGAAGCGAATGATTGGGTTATAATCAAATGATTTATTTGTTTGTTTAACGAGCCCCCAGGACAAAAATTAAACATCTACTATTGGGGGTCGCAGTATATATATCATCTAATGAATACATGTATTCATGTTATGATAAGCAACGATATAGCGATATAGCGAATGGTAGACAGGAAGTGTGAACACTTATTTGTCTCTCTTTTTTCTTTTTTTTTGTGGTACATTAGTTGTCCCAAGCAGGGGAAATCCCAGTCACAGACAACCGGTCTTCCCAACGAAGGAGGAAGAGAAAGCAGGGGTGGACATTAAGAGCACTTTATTCAGAGTGCGAGGACAAGGTAATACAGGCAATGCAATGAACAAAGTACAATCAAGTCAAAGGAACATCAAATATCAAGAACAGGATAAACAGTAGCCCCGGGAAGTCAGTGTTCATGAGGAAATTCAATGGGGAAGAGAAGGCCCCGAAGAGCCCTCCACCCTAGGAAGGGAAGAGAAAGTAAGTATGGGTGAGTGGGTGGAAGAAAAAGGCAAGGGAGCGCTACTGGAGACGGCTGGGGGCGGAGTGGCTGGAGGCTGCATGGCCGAGCCGCGACAGGCAGGAGGAGAGGGATGGAGGGCACTCCTCCTTCGCCGCGAATCAAACGCAATGCAAGCATTAGGACCAATCAAATGAAGGCATATCATCATTGTTGTGATGTATATATATTATATCGCATGCACATATATATATATATATATTACCTCGTACGCATATGTATGACATCATATCTATATATATATATATATATATATATATATATATATGTGATGAATAAGCATTACACAAGTATAATTAATCGGAAGCTTTTACTCCTTATTATTATCCTAAGTCATCTACTGTAGTGTTCTTATTATTATTTGTCATTGACTATGCACCTTTGAGGATTGTGGCTCCCCCTTTCTTCAAACGCCGTAACTTGCCTGGCCATGCTGAGTAACAGTGCCCGCGATTATATATATATATATATATATATATATCTACCTATATATCCTATATATATTATATACATATACATAATAGTAATATATATATATATATATAATATATGATATATATATAATCGTCGAAAATCTGAACGTCTGGCTGTAATATATGTAAGTGCTGGTCAGCAAGCAATAGTGATCACTCACAGGTGGCGTCGCTGTGGCCGCAGGAGGAACTAAGCCCTGGACCAGCGAATGATGTGTAGGTTAGAGATGGATACATAATAGCTGTGTATGATCAGGATCAGTGTTATAGGTGGGAAGCTGGTGGTGAGTGTCAGAGGTTGGTTAGGTGTTCATAGAGACCACAAATGTCCATTTGAGTCCTAGTAGGTATACTATTGGCTATTACTAGTATTATGGTAAGTTATATGTGCAGTTGGCTGCTTGCAATAAAATGCGTCAAGTATGAGTATTCATGCATATATTAATACTATGACTGTAGTTATCTCGTCTATTGTGATATTGCCATATCTAACCTCCTGTAGCCATTCTGTTGTGGACTTGTTTGGATTTGCCTACTGGAGGTTGGTGTTCGGCCTGGAGGGCTGGATATCTGCTTTCAAGTAGCTCCTTACACCTCTCCTTCCCTCCAGTTGGCATCTTACCATGTATCCACTCCTCCAGGTTGTTTGCTTTAATAAAGTGTGCAGCAGGTAGCGCATTAAAGTAGGCCAGTCATAGTGTAGGCTCGATCCAATATTTGAAATGCAAATATGACAAATTAATTTTGGCAAGCATGCCAAAGCTCTGACACCATAGGCTTCTACAATAACAGGTTCTATCAATTTGACGTAGTATTCCCTTATATGTGGTAACACATGCTCAATAAGTGCATCAATATGTAAGTTAGATATGTAGAATCAAATCTAGATAATTGTCTTGCTTTTGAAAATGTCATGTTTTCCTCGGACTAGGCAGCTTTAAGCTCATTTACAGATGCTGTTTATATGCAAATAATTACACTTTTCTTTGCATTCTATGACGCATATATCTTGTGATTCTCAACAGAGAGGGATGAAAAAATAGGCCCTTACTATTTTATGTAAATGTGAATTATTTAGCATTTATTATGTCTTGTTGCATTTCTTTCAAGATTATATCAGGCATTTAGAATGGTTCTTTGACCAGATAAAAGAATGCTTTAACAAAATTGAACCTTTTGACATTCTGTTATTAGAAGATAGAACACGGCGTGTTTCTGATATTGATATGTTCAGTATGCTTCTTTACAATTGTCAAGAATGGCAAGCCGAAGTGGTTAGTCCACGTCTGACTGACTATGGCTTTACCAAAACCATATTGCAAAGTACCATATCGACTAATATTCGTTGAAAGTTCATCCTCATCCTCATCACTATCATCATAAACATCACCTTAATGTTCTTAGGCCACCAGAGATGACTTTGTAACCGGGTTAGCTCCATTTATCCATATTTATCTCCACTGCACTTAGGGACTTGCATAACACGAGACATGCCCATTTCCTGGTGTTATCAATCCACTTCTTCCTTTGTCCGCTTACTCGTCTTCCCTCTTTTCACTGTGCCTTGCAAGATGTTTTCATCTGGACATGATGAACGGGGGAAATATGACCATACCGCTGCTGAAGGATGAGCTTGGCCACCATTGCCAGCCTATGTTTAGACGGAGAAAACAAGCGACGCACAAACCTTAAGGCCCAGTCAGACCTTACCAGACTGAGTACTGGACACCACCGGACAAAGAATTGTCTAGTTAGTTGGTGTCCGGTGCCAAAATGTACCGAAATGTACTGAAATGTACCAGATGAAACAAACACTAAATGGCAAGGAACATACATTAACAAATATCCAACAGACGATAACCAGACGACAACCGAATGTCTAATGGACGGACCAGACACCAACCGGACACCAACCGGACACTAACCGAACACCAACCGGACACCAACCGGACACCTACTGGACTGTTCATGGGCGAGCCAAAAACCGACGGACCGAATTCCCGCAGCACCGTCAACGGACGCTTCAGGAAGCAAACTGGAGGCATAACGGATGGGTACCAGACATGAAACAGACAAAATGGACTAAACGGACTAAACGGACTTAAAACAGACACCAACCGTACACGTCAGTCCGGCGGTGTCTGGTACAAGTTTTGTGCATGTTCAAAACTTGCTACAGTACACACCGGATACCACCGGACACAAAACGGACATGCCGGTTGCCAACCATATATAAACCGTACATTGCCGTATTTCACTGGACAGTGTCCGGTTTCTGTCCGGTTCCTCAATCCGGTGAGGTCTGACTGGGGCTTTACAGCTGCATGGGAAGGCAGAGTTGTCGCTATGAATAAAGAGTGAGAGTACACTGTTGGATTAATTCACCGCCAGGTCTCCAGAGGCAGCACATGTACACAGGACCGGGCTGCACGCTTTGGCAACCAACACACCTAGCACTGGGGTGTGGCGCGTTTAAAGCTGTGTTGTGGGGGGTCGGGTGAAAATGGGAAATATTGTGTCTAGAGCAGGACTCGAACCCACATGCTGGCATTCCGGGCCAGTGTGCTAAATATTACACCACCTAGGCTCCCTGATGTCACCACACTACCCACGCCAACCTGTCTATGGGCTCCTTGCGTGAGAGGTCAGGGCAGACTACTACACTCGTCCCCCTGGAATTTCTGTCCTGATATGACCTTAGATGTTTCTAGGACGTAAAACAACAATAAACAAACAAACCCCCTGGATTTGTAAGTATTTTAATGCTTACAATTACATACATACAGGCAATGCGCTTATATACACATACACCGGGTAGGTTCAACAACTATGCAGTGCGTAGCTTGTACATGATCCTGGTCAAGGCACCAGTGTTGTGGGGGGGTGAAAATGGGAAAGATTGTGCCTAGAGTAGGACTCGAACCGACATGGTGGCACTCCGGGCCAGTGCGCTAAACATTACACCACGTAGGGTCCCTGATGTCACCACACTACTCACACCTACCTGTCTATGTGGCTCCTTGCCTGAGAGGTCAGTGCAGACTACTACATCTGCATAGTCAACATGTTCAAAACCCAAACACTTACCAAGATTTGATCCTACATATACTACTTGGATCCTGCTGCACTTATTTTTTAGCATTTGCCACTGAATAGAAGGAGGGACACTAAGCCAATTTCATACAACCTGGTGCCGCTGAAACCTATGGTGTCAGAATTTAGCTCTGCTTGCCCAAATTAACTTGACATGTTTTCACTTAAAATATCTCCAAAGTAAGCCATTTAACATCAAAGTTACTTCAAGCTAAAGCAAATTAGATAATAGCAATCAATCTAATGTATTCATCCCAGAAAATTGCCGAAACTCACAACCGTCGGACTAGGCAACTTTAAGCCCCAGTCACACATCACCGGACTGAGTACCGGACACCACCAGACAAAGAATTTTCTAGTCCGGTAGTGTCCGGTGTCAAACTGTTGCAACGGCCGCCGGATGAAACGGACGCTAAATGGATGCTAAACGGATGCTAAACGGATGCTAAACGGACGTCAAACGGACGTCAAATGGACGGACCGGATACCAAATGGACACCAACCGGACACCAACCGGACACCAGCCAGACACCTACCGGACACCTACCGGACTGTTCACGGACACGCCAACAACTGAAGGACCGAATTCCCGCAGCACCGTCAACGGACTCTTCAGGATACAAAACGGACACCTAACGGATGATTAACGGACATGAACCGGACAAAACGGACTTAAAACGGACACCAACCATACACTTCAGTCCGGTGGTGTCCGGTTCAAGGTTAGTGCATGTTCAAAACTTGTACCGGACACCGCCGGACACCACCGGACACCGCCGGACACCACCGGATGGGTACCGGACATGTACCGGACATTGCCGTATTTCACCGGACAATGTCCGGTTCATGTCCGGTAAGGTGTGACTGGGCCTTAAAGCACTGTGCATAGGAGGGTGGGCAATTGCTCTGTTCAGGCCAATATATCACATATCGGATTGGATGGCTAAAATTGCATTAGAATAGAACTGCTGTGTATTGTGTTGTGTTTTTATACACTAACAAATATGACATGGGTAACTGTGTATGAATAGTGCATTTGCAACAACATATATCACTTACTCGTGAATTTATCAGCAGGAAAAATGTGGAAACAAAGCTATGATTATGGTGCCACACTCTGTATAAGTAACTGCAACATGAACCAGTTTGGTGTGTGCGAAAGACAGGCTAGTTGCAAAGTGTTGCCTATGTACTCTTGTACATGCGTTGAGATGTAATTTATACACACACGGAGTCTCATTACACCCTCCTTCATTAATGCCACACCATAATATGATCAACAGATTCTGATGCCATGGACTGTTGCAATCAGGTTAACACAACATGCTGAACTACTTTAGCACACTGTGGTTTGTTTGTTTGTTGTTGTTATAAGTCCTAGCAACATCTAAGGTAATATCAGGACGGGTACCGACTTGTGACAGTGCACACTCATGTCGACTTTATAGTGATGCCCCACTGGGAGACCAGGCCACCAGCACCATGACCTGATATCCCACTGAGTCACATTATCCTGACACTGAGCCAACCATTCCTTGCCCTATCCTAATAATGCCAAGCACCTGGCTAGGAAGCGACAGGTATCAATTTTTAAGTCATTGGTTTGACTCGACCAGGGTTCGAACCGATCCCATGGTCTACCAACACGGGAGACGGACGCTCTAACTCATTCGGCCATCCCATATGGTTGCACACTCTGGTAAGGAACTGGTCAACACACCCTAACATTCTGATCATCACGTCGTGATCATATTCTACCGTAATGCCCATTAGAACCTGGGTCCTTGCACAAGCACACTGTACGCCTTACTGTCGCCATCAACCTCCGGTGAATAGTTATAATTACAATCCGGTAGCATAACCTTTTGTCGTTGTTATACAATCAGTGAATAAAACTTAGTCATCCCCATAACACTGATGCTCCAGCTATAAAATATGTTGACTTATAAGAGCTGCTTGAGATAAGTGACACTCAGTCCGTTTTTGTGGGTATCACACGTAGGAAAAGCTGGACTAAAACTACATGTGGATGACATTTAACACTTATCACATCTTAACATTAACACAAGGTATATTATCCAATAATAATCACTATCACATCTTAACATTAACACAAGGGATATTATCCAATAATACTCACTATCACATCTTAACAGTAACACAAGGTATATTATCCAATAATAATCACTATCACATCTTAACATTAACACAAGGGATATTATCCAATAATAATCACTATCACATCTTAACATTAACGCAAGGTATATTATCCAATAATAATCACTATCACATCTTAACAATAACACAAAGTATATTATCCAATAATAATCACTATCACATCTTAACATTAACACAAGGTATATTATCCAATAATAATCACTATCACATCTTAACATTAACACAAGATATATTATTGAATAATAGACATTAACACAAGTTATATTATCCAATAATAATCACTATCACATCTTAACATTAAGACAAGTTATATTATCCAATAATAATCACTATCACATCTTAACATTAACACAAGGTATATTATCCAATAATAATCACTATCACATCTTAACATTAACACAAGGTATATTATCCAATAATAATCACTATCACATCTTAACAGTAACACAAGCTATATTATCCAATAATAATCACTATCACATCTTAACATTAACACAATGTATATTATCCAATAATTATCACTATCACATCTTAACATTAATACAAGGTATATTATCCAATAATAATCACTATCACATCTTAACAATAACACAAAGTATATTATCTAATAATAATCACTATCACATCTTAACATTAACACAAGGGATATTATCCAATAATAATCACTATCACATCTTAACAGTAACACAAGGTATATTATTCAATAATAATCACTATCACATCTTAGCATTAACACAAGTTATATTATCCAATAATAATCACTATCACATCTTAACATTAACACAAGATATATTATTGAATAATAAACATTAACACAAGTTATATTATCCAATAATAATCACTATCACATCTTAACATTAAGACAAGTTATATTATCCAATAATAATCACTATCACATCTTAACATTAACACAAGGTATATTATCCAATAATAATCACTATCACATCTTAACAGTAACACAAGGTATATTATCCAATAATTATCACTATCACACCTTAACATTAACACAAGGTATATTATCCAATAATAATCACTATCACATCTTAACATTAACACAAGGGATATTATCCAATAATAATCACTATCACATCTTAACATTAACGCAAGGTATATTATCCAATAATAATCACTATCACATCTTAACAATAACACAAAGTATATTATCCAATAATAATCACTATCACATCTTAACATTAACACAAGGGATATTATCCAATAATAATCACTATCACATCTTAACAGTAACACAAGGTATATTATTCAATAATAATCACTATCACATCTTAGCATTAACACAAGCTATATTATCCAATAATAATCACTATCACATCTTAACATTAACACAAGATATATTATTGAATAATAAACATTAACACAAGTTATATTATCCAATAATAATCACTATCACATCTTAACATTAATACAAGATATATTATCCAATAATAATCACTATCACATCTTAACATTAACACAAGGTATATTATCCAATAATTATCACTATCACACCTTAACATTAACACAAGGGATATTATCCAATAATAATCACTATCACATCTTAGCATTAACACAAGGTATATTATCCTGTAAGAATCACTCATGATCAGTGGACATATGGACCTTTTTTGTCTGCGTCTGGTCTTGGGTGGACCACGGTGTGGGACGTATAGTTCAGGCAGTAGGGTGTCCACCTGTGAAGGTGTGGGTCATCCGATCGATCCTGCTCAGTGGACCCATTTGTAGTTTGAGCTATTTTCCCTTCCAACCAGTGGTCCACAACTTGTTCAATGGACACTAGCCCTCCTAAGCACTAAGGACATCAGAGAAACCATCACCACATGGCGCAGTCCACCTGGGTATGTGTAATGGCACAAACCACCACAGAAATGGACAGGCCACGGTCATGCATCTGATCCACCCTGAAATGCAAAATGGCTAGGCAAACAACACAGCCATCCCACCTAGTTGCAGTCCTAAAGAGTCCGGGTGGGTTTTGGTGCACAGGTGCACTATCTAAGGACATGAGTTTGGTGAAAGGGGGTTGCAACAAACCACTATGGGATGGGATCCTCTCCCGGAAGCCTACATGACACCCAAGTAGATGTACATAGGAGTCTAAGGTATCATACTCAAACTAGACAAAAATTCTGGAAAAAAACCAAAAAAACTAACATAGATTATTGCTAACACCCTAAACCAGGAGAGACTGGCATGAGCTGAAACAGGTAAACATCCCAGGGCAAAGCATCAGAACAAAAACAACATCACAGCTGTCCAGCTTTGAAAACAAGGGCCCTCGTAGGGGCTTATACATTATGGGCAGGGTAAATACCTTGTCACAACAAAAACAAATATCCCTCTCGGCCATCGTATTCTGGCACTAAGCCAATCAGTTCAATTTCTATCCTAGTAACGCTGATCGTCAGTCAAGGTTGCGACATGTGTAGAGTTCTGTAAGTCTGTTGCTTCGACTAGACCGGGAATTGAACCCCCGAGAAGCGGGATATCTACCCATTTGGTCACGTGGTCGGGATAAGAGTGTCTGGTGATGAGTGATGAGTAGAAAACGACATGCTGGTGTACAATGATAGTACAGGTAGCGCCATTGCTCTATCATGAGTCTGTTATTAGGCAATACAAATGGTTAAATGATAATATACATACTGGGTCGGCTATATATATATACTCATAATATATGTTGACATTAAATCACAAGTATGGATATCTATATAAATATATGAACTATAATTAATATATATATATATATGTGATGTAAAACGCATTATTCAAGTATAAATGCTCGGGGAACATAATTATATACTTTGCTTCTTCCTCCATCGTTGCATTGGTGGAGTGCCCTCTCCGACACACTGGAGGTATCCTAGGGCAAGTATGCTATATATATTCTGCATAGGCCATTAAACGAGTATAATAAGCCGGAAGATTCACCTACTCCCCAGTCACTAAGTCATCGGCTGGTCAACTCTACCCATTAAGTCATCTACTGGTACTGTAATGTATAGGTACTGCTGGTCACTGGCGAGAGTGACCAGCCGCGCCAGAACCAGCGCAGGGTGGTCCAGAAATAAACACTTGATACTAAGACGTCTTCGTGTCCAGTCGAGTCTTTACATGGTGTCAGATCCGAACCCAAGCCGTATTGACATGCCGTTGTCTGGCCTGAAACCTCCAGGGCAACTGCAACTGGAAGGTGACCTAGGCACTAACTGGGAAACATGGTACCATGCCTACACCATATTCGCCGGAGCTACAGGTGTATCTTCAAAGGCAGAGAAAGCACAATGTTGTGTTTTTTTACACGTGGCTGGGCCCGAGGCCCAGAAAGTGCACAGGGCCATGCATTTCGACCAGAGCACCGAGGACAAAATTAATCCTCTGATAGACGCGTTCCGAGCATACTGCGAGGAAAAAACCAATGTGACCGTCATACGCTTTAGGTTTAATCACCACAACCAGACAACCACTACCATGGACACATACATACGGGAATTACGAAGTATGATAGCGCGCTGTGAGTATGGCGCAATAGAGGATTCACTGTTGCGTGACCGCCTGATAGGGGGTGTCAAGTGTGACAGACTCAGGAACCGGCTGCTTCAAACAAAGAAACTAACTCTACAAAGATGTGAAGAAATATGCAGAATGAGTGAGTTCACGGCAAAGCACTTGACCAGTACACTGGACTCAAGCGACAGCCCAGTGGACGCGATACGCACACAGCAGAAGTCAGGCGCCGGTGCACCGGCTCCCAGACAGCAGCCGCCATTCCAACGGCGTGGCCAGCAGAGCGTGGCCACAGCAACAACAACAAAGGCCACATGTGCTTGGTGTGGGTATGTGCACAGACGGGGCGTGTGCCCGGCGAAAGGGAAAGCATGTGCAGGATGCAGCAAAATAGGACACTTCGTCAAGGTGTGTCGCAGTACACAACAATCAGCCACACCAGTGGACGACATTGCTGTGGACACACATAACATCCTGGAGGAATGTAAGCAGGAAGGATTGGCCTCCAGCGATGACGAGCTGTTTGTTGGAGCGATGGACAAGGAACTCGCCAGGATAAAACCGGTGCTGTGGTACGTGGATTTAGCTGTGGAAAAAACACTGGTGCGTTTCAAGCTTGACACAGGATCGCAAGCGAACATTTTGCCTGTGCGCGTATTCAACAAACTGAAGAAGACAACCCTGGCGGCACCGACATGCAGGCTGATCACCTATTCAGGCCACAGGATACAACCGATCGGGGAGGCGACAATCACCGTACGAGATCAAGAGTTGCGGTTCCAAGTGATCGCAGAGGGAGGGCCGATCCTAGGCAAGGAGGCGTGCGTCAGCCTCAACCTGCTCAACCGCGTAGATGACATCGATGCTGATTCGGTGCAGCAGGTTCCACCAAGCATAACGTCCTCGGCGGCTGAAAAACTGGTAATGTCCTATTCAGATGTGTTTAAGGGGTTGGGCACCATAAAAACCGGTGCAAAAATACATGTAGACACAGACATTCAGCCAACGATTGACCCTCCACGACGCATACCTCACGCGATTGAAGAGAAAGTGCGAGATGAGCTTGATAGAATGTTGAAGTTAGGGGTGATTGTCGAGATAACTGAACCTACTCCCTGGGTGAATTCCATAACTATTGTGAAAAAGCCGAATAAGATTTGTATCTGTTTAGATCCTACCAAGCTGAATCGAGCAATAAAAAGAGGGCCGTACCCAACCCGTACGGTCGAGGAAGTAGTGTCCAAATTGGAAGAAGCAAAAGTGTTCTCAGTGTTAGATGCCAATAGCGGCTACTGGCAAATCGAGCTGGACAATGACAGTTCCAAATTATGCACCTTTAATACTCCTTGGGGTAGGTACAGGTACACAAGGCTGCCGTTCGGCATAAAAACTGCCGGCGACATATTCATTTATGAGATGAATCGCATATTAGGTGACCTCAAGGGTGTCAACGTAGTGACAGATGATATCCTAGTGTACGGGCGAACTGTAGAGGAGCACAACGCTAACCTTAAAGCAGTCCTAGAGCGAGCACGGCAGGTAAACCTCAAGCTCAATCCGAGCAAATCCAAGATTTGCCAGTCAGAAGTGTCTTACGTGGGGCATGTAATAAGTAAAGATGGTCTAAAACCCAGCAGAGAACGAGTTCAAGCAATAAATGACATGCCAACACCCACAAACGTAGCAGCAGTTCAGCGGTTCCTGGGTATGGTAGGTTATGTAAACAAATTCATACCGAACATGGCCAGCATCACTAAGCCACTCAGAATACTGTTGAACAAAGAAGTCGCATGGCATTGGGACAGTGAACAGCAGACAGCGTTTGACAAACTAAAAGCACTATTAACTAGAGCACCCGTACTAAGGTTCTATAATGTGTCCAAAGAAGTGGTACTGCAAGTAGATGCATCCAAATCAGGGTTGGGTGCAGCCTTAATACAGGAGGGGAGACCCATAGCATTAGCATCCAAAGCACTAGATGATACCCAAAGCAACTACGCCGTAATCGAGAAGGAATTGCTCGCGATTTGCTTTGGGTGCACTAAGTTTCACAACTACATATTTGGTAAAAAAGTGGTGATCCAAACTGACCATAAGCCGCTGGTGGCGATCTTGAATAAACCGTTGCACATGTTGTCTGCGCGCATGCAACGTATGCGCATGCGTCTCTTAAACTATGATCTCACCATAACACACATAAAAGGTTCATCAATGTATGTTGCAGATGCCCTGTCAAGAGAACACAGTTCATCCATAGAGCCGAACAACTTGTTCGACACGAAGTTGACCATAGCAGCAGTTGACATCCTAGGTGGCATCACACAACAGATTCGAGCCGAAACAACACACGATCAGACACTGCAAGACGTCAAACAGCTTGCAGAGACAGGTTGGCCAACACATACAAATCAGCTAACGCCCAGCACAAAACCGTACCATACGTACCGACATGATATAACAGCAGAAGACGGTCTGTTATTTAAGGGGGACAGAATTATAATTCCGCAAAAATCACAGTCAAAGGTGTTAGCATTGATACACGAAACGCATCAGGGCATTGCAAAGAGCAAACAGTTGGCGAGAGATTATATTTTTTGGCCTGGGTTACAGCGGCAAATAGAAGACATGATATCGCGCTGCCCGATATGTCAGAAATTCCAAAACAATCAACAAAAAGAACCGCTGCGTTCGCACAACATCCCAAACGCTCCCTATCAGAAAGTGGGAGTGGACTTGTTCTATGTGGAACAACGAACATTTCTCGTGGTAGTCGACTACTACAGTAAATACCCGGAAATAACAGAATTACCCATAACCACAAGTTTGGCAACGATAGACGCATTAAAGCAACAATTTTGCAGGCATGGCATTCCCGAGATAGTTGTATCCGACAACGGGCCTCAGTTCTCAAGCCAAGAATACAACAAATTTGCAGCCGACTACGGCTTCCAAGCAGTCTTTTCAAACCCTCAGTTTCCCCAAAGCAACGGACAGGCAGAGCGTTACGTGCAAACAATAAAAAAAATGATTAAAAAAGCCATCATGGAAGATAAAGATTATCACATATCACTATTAAACTACCGTAACACACCTATAGTAGGGATCGACGCATCACCAGCGCAGCTGCTGATGAGCAGGAGGCTGCGATCCAAGCTCCCTGTCACACGAGAGCAATTAAAACCTAGGACACAAAGTGCAAAACACAAAGAAATCACCAAGATTCAACAAGCTCAGAAACATTACTACGACAGTCGAGTCGGCAATCAACACCCGAGGTTAGAAATGAATGATGACATTCACTATCTCACGCATCAGGGTACCTGGGCCCCCGGGACTGTTATCGGAGTAAGCAAAACAAACGACAGAGACTATGACATACGTAATCTGCAGGGGAAAACTTTGAAGCGAAACCGCATGCACATACGCAAAACCAAGAAACAACCCTCAGTGCAAGTCGAACGACAAGACCGCACGATGGACCCCCAAACAAATTGCAAACAGCAGGCAACACAGATCGGCGAAAAAAAATCAACAAGATACGGTCGAGTAATTAACCCGGTCAATCGTTTTGGGTACAATTAGCACGCAGCTGTGGCCGTCCATGAGCTAATAAGGTACGAGCCTGGCTAAAGTAATAATGTCTTGTTTATAGTGGTAACTGTATATGTTAAATTGTGCAACTACTGTTAAGAATGGAGATAGACCGTATGACACGGCATACACTGAGATTCGTGAGATCCAATGGACAAAGTGAACAAACGTAATGTTAGAATTAAGGCATTTAATTCTTGATTTCATGACTGCTACCATGGACCAAACTGACACAAATACATGTTAAGCATAAGGGTCGATCAGACCATATTCATGAACTTGTTGGAAAGGGGAGGATGTAATGTATAGGTACTGCTGGTCACTGGCGAGAGTGACCAGCCGCGCCAGAACCAGCGCAGGGTGGTCCAGAAATAAACACTTGATACTAAGACGTCTTCGTGTCCAGTCCAGTCTTTACAGTACCACACCTGCCCTCCCCATGTGGCGCCACCTGCTTGGCCACGCCTCTGCGACCATTACGCTCCCTCACTGTAATGTTGAAAATGTATATATATGCTAGGACAACTCTGTTACGTGTATATAAGTGCATATATTGATGAGAACCCCCCCCCCCTTGTATTGCAGCAGTAGAACAATACTCTGTGGAAAGAGTGGTAGATGATATGTCTGAAGCCCCAGTCAGACCTCAGTGGATTGAGGAACCGGATAGAAAATGGACACTGTCCGGTGAAGCATGGCAATGTATGGTTTATAGACATTTGGCATCCGGTGTGTCCGTTATCTGTCCGGTGGTGTCCGCCGGTGTCCGGTACAAGTTTTGAACATGCATAAAACTTGTACCGGACACCGCCGGACTGAGGTGTACGGTTGGTGTCCGTTTTGAGTCCGTTTCATCTGTTTTGTCCGTTTCATGTCCGTTACTCACCCGTTAAGTGTCCGGTTTGTATCCTGAAGAGTCTGTTGATGGTGCTGCGATCCTTCGTTTTTTGGTCCATTAGTGAACAGTCCGGTAGGTAGGTCTGGTTGGTGTCCATTTGGTGTCTGGTTGGTGTCCGGTTGGTGACCGTTTGGTGTCCATTTGGTGTCCGGTCTGTCCGTTTGACATTCGGTTGCTGTCCAGTTCCCATCTGGTTCTCGTCCATTGGCTATTCGTTAATGTACGGTTAGCATCCATTTAGCGTCTGTTTCGTGTGGCGGCCATTGAAACAGTTTGACACCGAACACCACCGTACTAGACAATAGTTTGTCCGACGGTGTCCGGTACTCAGTCCGGTAAGGTCTGACTGGGCCTTTATGGGGCAATAAAGGTGCGGCGTACGATGATTGTGTGTGTGAATGATGCTGTTTTAAATATGTAGCCTTCTGTCTTACTGCCTGCCGCTCTCAGTCGTCTCATTGCATTCTTTGCAGAATTGCGGAATAGCAGTCCGCTGTGGTACACCAATAGTGTATCAGCTGAAGGTGCACAATAGAATGGTTTTTAGTCAATGCTATATAGCTTAGATGAATATATTAAAGTTAATAATTCTAATCTACGTTAGTTTAGCTTGAGGTTACTTTTAATTTTCAGGGTTATCTCTGGATATCTGGATATAATTGGATATCTTTGGATTTATTACAACTGAAAAAACTGGATGGATGTTGGTTGGAATCGGTACTAGATTCATGTAAGGAATAGGTGGTAAACAAAAAAATCACATGACCAGATCTTTAAACCATGAGCTGTATCCGAATTGACATGAACACACGCCTCAGAAGATTCCCATAGATAAAACAAATATTTTTCGATTACTGCCGACATCTCCGAATTTGAAAGTGCATCCTTCCCAGAATTAACTACCGGTTTTTATGTCTGGAGATTCTTTGCCAATATTGTTATCGAACTTGGAAAGAAGAAGAAGAAAAAATCCACGGAGGACAGAAATTACCGAAAGGATGGGAAAGCCGAATGAGCTGAGTGTTCATTTCCCTTGTGGCAGATCTCGGGTTCGATCCCTGGCCGAGTCATATCAATGATTTGAGCATTGTTACTTATTGATACCTAGCCTGGCGATTAGCATTAATAGCTTCAGTCCTTCATGAAGGACCAGCGGAACTCGGAATATCCTTATTATAGGATAACCGAAAGGAGGTAGCTTTTCCCATGGTTGGTCCCAATTGTCCACACTCGAAATCTCCTCCAGCTTGATGCGCGAGAAGGAAGAAAGGAAGGCGGGGGTGGAAAGAAGGCGCGTTTATTGCGCGCCTCAACGGAAACATGTTAGGTACATAAACAATGAGACAAATGCACAATGGTAATAGAGGTACATAGAAGTAGGACATGTTAGGTACATAACCAATGAGATAAATGCACAATGGTAATAAGGGTGCATAGAGGTACAGGTAAATGCAGTGGTAGCAACAGGGTCCATTTAACCGAGTAATGAGCGGGCTCCCAGGAGAGAGCAGAGAGGCTCATAGGGAGCAATAAGTCCGGTGAGGAGTGATGAGGGGCTCCCAGGAAGGAGGAGAGAGGCCCATAAGGAGCAGGAGAGAGTCAATAAATCCAGGTTGGGTTAATTGTCAGTGGAGTGAGGGGGTGCCGAGGAGCCCTCCACCCTCGGGAGTGAGAAAGTTAAGTGAGTGTAGGGTGGGTGGGCGGAGGAAAATGAAGAACAGCGGAAGACGGCAGGAAGGTGAGTGCCTGAGGAGAGCGGCGGGCGGCCTTATAAGGGAAAAGGGGGGGGCGACAGGCGGTGAGGTGCGAATGCTGACGGCCCGGGGGAGGGTGAGATGTGGCGAGCAGCGGGCGTCGGGTGAGGCGTGAGCGCCAGAACAAAGAAAGTGGCAGGAAGGAGGGGGGGGGGGCGGCGAGCCGGGGCTCGGCCGAGGTGAGGAGACAGCGCCACAGCGGCGGGGGAGGGTCTCTTCCTTCCCTCGCATCAAACGCAGTGCTTCGCACTACGACCGATGCGCGAGAAGGAAGAAAGGAAGGCGGGGGTGGAAAGAAGGCGCGTTTATTGCGCGCCTCAACGGAAACATGTTAGGTACATAAACAATGAGACAAATGCACAATAGAGGTACATAGAAGTAGGACATGTTAGGTACATAACCAATGAGATAAATGCACAATGGTAATAAGGGTGCATAGAGGTACAGGTAAATGCAGTGGTAGCAACAGGGTCCATTTAACCGAGTAATGAGCGGGCTCCCAGGAGAGAGCAGAGAGGCTCATAGGGAGCAATAAGTCCGGTGAGGAGTGATGAGGGGCTCCCAGGAAGGAGGAGAGAGGCCCATAAGGAGCAGGAGAGAGTCAATAAGTCCAGGTTGGGTTAATTGTCAGTGGAGTGAGGGGGTGCCGAGGAGCCCTCCACCAAATAATAGGAGAGGGCTCGAGGCGCGCCCGAGGCGGGGGCAGGGGCGCCCGAGGCGAGGGCCGGAGCTCTGGGTGAGAGGAGGGTCGTGAGGGCAGGCCGTGAGGTCGGCGGCTGGACTGTCTGGAGAGGGGCCCTCGTGAGGCTGGGCTGTGTGGTCTTGGGTGTGAGGTGCGGGGTAGGTCGACAAGGGGCGGGCGGCCAAAAATAGGGGAGGCCCGCTCCTTGGGGTGATCGGGCGAGGAGGTCGGTCGGCGACTCCTCAGGGCTGGGTGGGACGGGGGTCGGGGTCGGGTCGGGGGGGTTGATGACGGTGGTGTCGTGGTCGGCGGCTGTGCCAGAGGATGAGGGTTCTCCGAGAGGCTGGGCTGGGCTGTGGTCTGAGGGTTCCTTGTGAGGCTGGGCTGGGCAGCGGTCTGAGGGTTCCTCGTGAAACTGGGCAGGGCTGTGGTCCGTGGTGGGCGACTGGCGCTGGGTGGCGGTGAGAGCCTTGCTGAGGGGGCGCTGGGGCCCGACAGGGAGGTGGTTGCCGATGAGGTCGGCGGTGCCGAGGCGGCGGTCAGGCCGCGCCTCGGGCAAGCTGGGCTGGGCTGGGTTGTGTTTGGCGGCGATGAGAGCCTTGCTGAGGGGCCGCTGGGGCCCGAGTGGGCGGTGGTTGCCGGGGTGGTCGGTGGTGCCAGGGTGATGGCCAGGGCGGGGGTCGGGGGAGGAGGTGCGGCGGGGGCGGGCAAGGGGGGCGGCAAAGTCGCGGGCGGTGGGTGGGGGGTCGTGGGGCGGGTCGGTGGTGGGGTCGGTGGGGTCGGGTTGGCAGAGGAAGGCGGTATCGCCTGGGGCGAGGTGGAGCCGGGCGGCGATGGGAGCCTTACTGAGGGGGCGCTGGGGCCCGAGGCGGGGGTGGTTGCCGGAGGGAGCGGCGGCACCGAGGCGGCGGGCAGGCCGCGCCTCGGGCGGGTGGCCGGTGGTGTCCGGATGGCTGGTAGCAGTGTGGTGGGCGGCTTTGGTGGGTTTTGTGGGCCGGTCTGGGGCCTCCGTGCCGGGCTGGAGGTGCCGGCTCCCTAAAAATCCGGCGAGGCGGGAGCCCCTGCCCGGGCGCGCTTTGCTAGGCAGGCGTCCTCGCTATGCCTAGTGAGGACCTTTCGCACATTGGCGCAGTATGCGCATGCGTGGAGCAGCTTGGAGGCCCCCTGGCCGTGGACCTCCCCCGGGCCTGCGTGGGTGCAGGAGTTGGGGTCCCGGTTCCATGCGTAGCACAGTGTGCCGTGGGTCTCCTTATTGTAGGCCACGCGTGTGTCGGTGTGGGCGCGGGACTGGGCGAGGGGCATTGCAGGGTCGGCGGAGCGGGGTTGGGCTGAGGTGGACTGGGGGGGGGGCATGGTGAGGGACTCCAGTCTCAGTAGGTTTATTGCCACAGGGTCGTGCCAACCGTGGGGGAGGGTACCGTCCGCGATCGCGGTAAAGACCGCCTCCGAGTAGTGGCGGACGGTCGTCCAGGGATACACCAGGTTGTCACGACGGATAGCAAGGATGTGGTGGTGGAGGCCTTGGGCGGAGTGGGCGGGGAAGTCCGGGTGGTCGATGAGGGTTAGGAGGGCGAGGGAGTACTCATCCTTGGTCGCCTCCCCCCTCTTGACCGGTTTCTTTCTCGGCACCCCGCCTCACCAGATCGGATGGAAAAATGTAATTTGTAGGAATGCCTTGGCGTTTGGTTGACTGTCGCGCCTCGGCGGATGCCAGGATTTCCCTGACGGCGTCGGCCGTGGACGCGGGATTGTGCCGGGTCTCCTCCTCGGGGTAGGCCGGCGACGTGACGGGCTGTACTTGGGGCAGGAGGTGGCGGTACCTCCCGTACTCCGGGTGTGTTGCTCCGGGGAGGGCCGCCTGCGGCGGCGGCGGCGGACGGGCCGCGGCGGTGGCGGGTGCCCGAGGCGCTGGGACGGCCGACGGGGGCGCCTCGGGCCGGGCCCCGTTGGCGCTGATGTTGTCGATCCGGGCGTGCAGGCCGGCCGTGGCCTGCCGGTGCTCGGCGTTGGCCTGCCGATGCTCCTCGTTGGCCTGACGGTGCTCCAGCTGCATCCGCTGGATAGCCTCCAAGACTGAGGATATCTCGGTGCCCGAGGAACGGTCCGAGGGCGCCGGCGGGGAGACCGAGGCGGTGGCGGGCGACTCGTCCCTCCCGGGCGTGGTAGATGGCCCCGGGGTCCGTGGGGCGGCCCGGGATCCTTTTCGTCCTCGTCCCTTCCCTTGCGGCATTGTCGATGCTGGGTAGGTCAGCGGCCCGAGGTGTAAGTCCAAATAGGAAAATGAAGAACAGCGGAAGACGGCAGGAAGGTGAGTGCCTGAGGAGAGCGGCGGGCGGCCTTATAAGGGAAAAGGGGGGGGCGACAGGCGGTGAGGTGCGAATGCTGACGGCCCGGGGGAGGGTGAGATGTGGCGAGCAGCGGGCGTCGGGTGAGGCGTGAGCGCCAGAACAAAGAAAGTGGCAGGAAGGAGGGGGGGGGCGGCGAGCCGGGGCTCGGCCGAGGTGAGGAGACAGCGCCACAGCGGCGGGGGAGGGTCTCTTCCTTCCCTCGCATCAAACGCAGTGCTTCGCACTACGACCAAAGCTGCATAGTCCGATGAAAACATAAAATATTCAAAACCAAAACAATTATCTAGATTTGATTCTACATATCTAACTTAGATAATGGTGTATTTATTAAACATTTGTCGCGACATAGAAGTGAAGATCGGGTCAATTTAATAGAACTTCTTACTGAAGAAGCCTATGGTGTCAGAGTTTTGACATGCTTGTCAAAATTAATTTGCAAGCTTACACTTAAAATATCTCAAAAGTTAGACATTTAAAATAAACGTTACTTCAGATTAAAGTAAGGTAGATAATAGCGATCAACCTACTATATTTAACTCACAAAATATCAGAAACTCAAAACCATTGGACTATGCAACTTTAATGTTGGATGTGTAGATAAAAGTGCAGGTTTCCCGCTTGGAAGGTCAGGAGTTCGAGACCGCGTCTGAGTTAAATCAATAACTGATGCAATTGAAAGACAGGGTGCGGTGGCCGAATCGGTAGAGCACGGGCCTCGCGTGCGGAAGATCGGGAGTTCGCGAGTTCAGTTCCCGGTCGAGTCAAACCAATGACTTAAAAATTGATACTTGTCGCTTGCTAGCCTGGTGCTTGGCATTATTAGGATAGGGCAAGGACTGGTTAGCTCAGTGTCAGGATAATGTGACTGAGTGGGATATCGGGTCATGGTGCCGGCGGCCTGATTTCCCAGTGGGGCAGCACTATAAAATCGCCATGAGTGCATACTGTCACAAGTCGGTAGCCGTCCTTATATGACCTTAGATGTTGGACGTAAAACAACAACAAAGAAACAAGACGCAATTGAATTTTATTCCCACCTGTGCAGGCGCTCGGCATTACTAGGATAGGACAAGGACTGGTTAGCACAGTGTCAAGTTAATGTGAGTGAGGGGGGGATATCGGATCATGGTGCCCGTGACCAGATCTCCTAGTCGGGCATCACTATAGACCTGCCATAAGTGTGCATTGTCACATGTCAGTACCTGTCATGATATGACTTTCGATGTTGCCAGGAAGTAAAACCCTAAAAAACAAATAACTACATTGACACTTGCGACATTGGCATTAGGTAGTCAGTTAGTGGTGATTGCTTAACAACATGTCGGCAGTAAATGCTATAATCACTGCAAGACATTTTCAAAACTTATTCTATCATATTATTCACCAGCCATTACTTTTACACAAAAATACAAAAGTACACAATCAACTATTTGTCAGGAGTCACTTTTGAAGTTAAAAGCTCACAATTATTTAAAAAAAAAAAAAAAAATTTTTAGGACCAAATACGCACACATGTCTCGAATATCGGCAGGTGTGCGCCTCGCATTGATTTGAGTGTGCTGCTTTGTAGGTGAGGAATCTGTGGATGTGGATGTTTTCCTCGCCAGCAGGACGGCAGCCACTAATTAATAGACGCGCTGGTGACCTCTGGTGTTCCCGGCCGCTGATTAGTAACAGAGCCTGGTGAACGGAGCAGCACCGGTGACCAGCGTGCACAAATGGCTACCTCTCACTGATGGCCTCCTAATGAAGGCGCCAGCAACCATGCACGTCATATTTACATGTATGCAGCCCCCCCTCCCCCCATCCCGCCCGCCATCATTTCCACCCACACCACCCTCCCACTCCCACGCATCTTTCCCCGTCCACCCTCCCCCCCCTTCCCTCCCACCCTCCCATCTCCCCTCTCCCTCCTTCCCACCCCTAGTTCCCACCCCTCTCCCGTCCAGCTCAACCCGCATTTTCTCCCTCTCCTTCCTATCACTCTTTGCCCCCCTTCTCCACTTCCCTCCCCCTCCTTCCCCCTCGTCCTAGGTCCCCCATCTCCCCTCCACCACCTCTTCCTTTCCCATCCCCTCCTCCCGTCCCCTATCCCCTCTCCCTCCCCTGTTTCCCCTTCCTCTCCTTCCTTCCATACCTCCCCTCCTTCCCTCCCCACCCCATGCAATCCTTCCCTCCCCTCCACCTCCACCCATTCCCTTCCCTCCTGCCCCCATCCCCCATCACCCAATTCCTCCCTCCCTTTCCCTCACCCCTCCTTCCCCATCCCCTCCTTCCCCCTTCCACCTCTCCACTCCCACTCCCCCTTCCCCCTTCCCTTCATTCCCTTTCCCCTCTACTCCATCTCCCATTGCTTTCCCCACCCCGTACTTCCCTCCACCCCTCCCCTCATTCCCCCTCTTTCCCCCGCTCTTCCCCTCTCCTCTCCTCCACCCTCCCCTCCTTCCATCCCCTGCCTCACGCGCATGCGCACAAACCAGACAAACACCTGTGTCGGCAGCCCAGCCCAAGTCAATGCTTTAATCAGGGCCTGCCGTTTCACAGCCACCCCTCACCCCCCTACTCCCCACCCCACACACCCCACCTCCACCTCCGCCATGAACCACCCCCCGTAGAGTCATTGATAGTTCCTACATGACGACGAGAGAACCCTCTGGACGGGAGCGTGGTGATTGGAGTGGCTAAGATGGGTGCGATGGTCGCTCACACCCTGCATCGTTAACTGATTAAAAAGGAGAACGAGAGAGACAGAGTGAACCCGGTGGCCGATGTTGATATCTGTGACTGCACTGATTAGGTACAGTGGTAGGGTGACCATTTTCAAATCTGCAAAAAAAGAAAAATTCCGCTATATAATGTACGATATAATTTATTATGTTGGTATAAATCATGGCAGCCCCCTTAATGTTTCTCGGTAACTACCTTCACATCCAGGATATTCACTGCGGACCGGACATTCTCTTGTCCCCCAATGTTCATTCGGCTAACTTTCCAAACTATATATAGATACATAATATGAATATATATTCTAACTTCATAATAACCCAAATATACTAATTACAAATTATAGTACTTAACAAATTAATTACTAGTCTTAAGCCTGAAGATTTAAACCTAAATCAAACATGTTTTATGGTGAGTTGAACTGTAGCAAAGGCGATGGAAAAGCAGCAGGTTCCGTCCTAAAGCAAGTCGTCTGGACAACCCTTTTCCTACATATTGAAACGTATTTTACATTCGATAGGATACTACTTTGTATATGTGTATTGATCACACCCCCTCCCTCCGACATTCCAATGGGTAAGATGTAGCGCTGACTGGGCATGCTGGGTTGCAGCCTTCCTTCATCCTTCTTGAGGTAACAGCGGAACTCACAACAAACATATTGAGTACACAGGTGTGTTTAGTAAATATTTGTTACTGCACAGAAGAGCTAGTAAGACAATCTAATTTAACCTGTTAACTCTGAAGCATATGAGCCTGTCTCAAAAGGTGCTAACTCTTCGGTTTTTTGTCCATAGTAACGATTGACACAAAACAGCACAGAAACGGTTACACTGAAAACGCAAGAACATTTGCTTCAAATCAATATGTATTCTAGTGGGATTATGGAACACCAAGTAAAAAACAAATCAGTTTATCCTGAGCAAATGCATAAGTAGATAGTGTGTTGATTGTTACTATGGACAAAGTTTTGTCCCATATTGCTTAGCACCTTTTGAGACAGTCTCTTATGTGGATCAGCGTTTTGATGTGGATGCGACAATTATTTCATGCATGTTTTCGCTTCAAAGATCTCCAAAGTTAGTTCTTAATAATAAAAGTTACTTCAAAGTAAAGTAACGTAGTAATGTATTTATCTAAAGAATTATTACGGAAACTCAAAAGCATAAGACTATGCAATTTTAATTTGGGTGAGTTGCTCGTTGAATTGCTATCTGCTCTCATGCAAAACTAGAATATGTTTATTAAATACACAAATCACTGCAATATTGAAATTAATTCAATTATTTATTTCAGTATATATCCTTTATACATTAACAAGGACAGTGCCATACCATTACCAAAAATATAATATAATACTATATTAGTAATATACCAATGAAATACCGATGAGGTTTGCAAGTCGAATTTCCAAATGGCGCCCAACACTATTATGCACTACACGTGCGTAGTGTTAAAGAACCATGTGGTGTCAGAAATACTCTCTGAATCAAAATGGCAGATCTTGTCATTGAACAGGTGGAGACATTAAATCAATTCCTCTCTATGCAAATATTGTTATTTTCCTTGGTAGCCCATTGCTTGTGGCAACAGGCATATCCAATTCTACAGCTTAGTGGATATCCACGAATCTTTGGTACTGCGCATATACGATTTAATATATGGATACAAAGCAATCTTACCGATGTCAGTGAATGACTTGGGTGGAGAGGGGTGGAGGAATACAGTATTAAACCAAAAACACAGACATTGTATTTTCATCCCAATCGCGCCTATACAAACATCCTTTCGGTAATTACAAAATAAAGTCAAAGTCACTGTCCATGTAGGAATCATAATGGTTTATATCCGTACATTTGTTTAAGTTACGATTATGCATGAAGGCAGGGTAAATTCAGCAAATATACAGTGCATTTTTTAATTTTTTTTTTTTTTTTTTTTTTTCTTGAAGATGTATACTGCCTATCATGGATAAGTCTGAATAGACTTGTTTTCACCATTAGACAGTTTATCGGTAGAAAGCCCGATCCTACACTTTTAGCGACCCAAGGGATTTTTAACCTCCCATACCACATAGACATGGTATGAGAGCAACTGGCCTTTGATGACGCTGTAAGTTATACACAGCAGTGACAATCCAAATTGGCAGAGGTGGGGCATGGGGAATCGAACCACTGACCTTCAGATTAGGAGTCCGACCTAGAAAAAAGTCAGACACTCTAATGACTCCGCCACAGAGAACACCACATAGCTTGTAGGGGGTGCTGGTTATGACAACCAATGTGCAGGATTTAAGCTCATAATTCTTGCTATTCTGAGACTCACATCCTAACCACCTGTCTTGGCTCCCTTTGTGCAATCACCAAATCCATGCCTGCCTGTGAAAATGGTTCCTTATCTGAGAGGTCAGTGGATGTGTTGGGTGTGTGTGGGTGTACTACTATGTGTGTAATGGTGAACTGCTCTCCCTATTTAAGGACACATATCTCGATGCGAATACGGACGGATACGGAAGCGGAAAGAACATTTCTGGAGAGTGTAGTATGGGTTTTAGTCGGAGTGTAGCTACTGTGGTTGGAGAATGACACGCGGGCTGCGATTGGAGAGTGGAAGAACCCAAAATACGGCTTCCTGATCACCATTAAGGGGTGGACGTGAATTAACCTAAATGCATTAAAAACTTAATTTGAAGAAAAAAAACTAAGCCCATCTGAATGTTGTGCTGGTTACCTTTGTTGAAGGAACTGGAAGTTGAGACGCCATAACGCAACAATACGGCGAGTATGAATAGAAATTAGTGCGCCTTGCGGGTTCTCAGAAACTCATTCTGACAGTCATCAGGTCACGACGAACACCCTCCCTGATTCCCAGACTCCCTGACTCATTGACTCCCTGACTATCCGATTCCCTGACTCCCTGACTCCCTGATTCCCCGCATCCCTGACTCCCTGATTCCCTGACTCCCTGACTCCCTGACTCCCTAATTCCCTGATTCCCTGACTGCCTAATTCCTTGATTCCTAGAGTCCCTGATTCACCGACTCACCAACTCACCAACTCACCAACTCACCAACTCACCAACTCACCAACTCACCAACTCACCAACTCACTGACTGACCGACTCACCAACCCACCGACTCACCGACTCACCGACTCACCGACTTACCAACTCACCGACTCACCGACTCACCGACTCACCGACTCACCAACTCACCAACTCACCAACTCACCAACTCACCAACTCACCAACTCACCAACTCACCAACTCACCAACTCACCAACTCACCGACTCACCAACTCACTGACTGACCGACTCACCAACCCACCGACTCACCGACTCACCGACTCACCGACTTACCAACTCACCGACTCACCGACTCACCGACTCACCGACTCACCAACTCACCAACTCACCAACTCACCGACTCACCAACTCACCAACTCACCAACTCACCAACTCACCAACTCACCAACTCACCGACTCACCAACTCACCGACTGACCGACTCACCAACTCACCGACTCACCGACTCACCGACTCACCGACTTACCAACTCACCAACTCACCGACTCACCAACTCACCAACTCACCGACTCACCGACTCACCGACTCACCGACTCACCAACTCACCAACTCACCAACTCACCTGATTCCCTGACTCCCTGACTGCCTCCCTACCCGACTCTCTGACACCCTAAGTGCCTGGCTCCCTGATTCCTTGATTCCCTGATTCCCTGACTGCCTGACTCCCTGAACTCGTGACTCCCTGACTCCCTGCTCCCTGCAGCCTATTCCCACCACAGACAGACACAAACACAAAGAAGCGACCCTTCACCACAACCTCCTCACCTGCACCCCCACTCCACCCCCACCAGCTACTGCATCACAATCTGGACGTGTGAAGCTTCCACCAAAACCAAGTCTCAGACCTGGGCCGCGTTCAGGGTCCGTCTCGGAGGCGTCTCGGTGACGTCTCAGCGATGCTTTTTGGCTTAAATCCATTCAGGGTGCGTCTCGGCGACGTCTCGGCGACGCCTCCCTTTTCAGACTGGAGATGAAAAGCGCCTCGAAAATGGCCACCGCATTCTGTGCTTTCAGCCAATGACAGCACAGCTTTACCACAGCTTTGCAAATGGCTGCCGCCTATGGAGGCCGCCATTTTCGAGGCGGCCAACAGCTAAATCCGTTCAGACTAGCCTGACATCACGGGCGCCTCTGAGGCGCCTCCGAGACAGACCCTGAACGCGGCCCAGGCCCTTTATTGAACATCCCCCCTGCACAGGCATCTCCCCTCCCACACACACAGGCATGTACTCACGTACACAATCTAACATACATCTACACAGACACTCATCACACAAACATCGCACGCACAGTGATATACATCCCCACACATTCACCCCCTCTGCCCTCACACATATGTCACCCCTCCCCCACACAAACATCCCCCTCCTACCCCTACACATACATCCCCCACACAACCATCTCCTGCCACACACAGACACACATGTACATCCCTTACAGACACACCTCCCCCACAGAAACATCCCCCTCCCACCCCCCACACACCCATTCATCCCCCATCCCACACACCCACATATACCCCCTTCTCCCACACACATACATTCCCTAAATGGTATGTGTTTATCGGACTATGCAGCTTTAAAGCAGAGGGTCCATAGTGAAGGATAGGACTGAGAGAGGAGGGACGTCAACACCTTTCACCATGTACAGTTGAAGCAGTGACCTCTTGCATACTGAAGCCCTGGTCACATAGCCGTTAGTGGACGTAGTTGAATGTAGAGGAGGCTAACATAGTTGAACGTAGTTGGACATAGTTGAACGTAGTTGAATGTACCGGCACCCATACTTGTCCATGATGTTAACTTGGTAATAACGTGGGTGAGCCATGATCTCTGATTAAATTCTTGGACATGTTCAAAAGAGCGGTACGTTAGAGGCTGAATTTGCATCCGTGATGCTAACATACTCTAGCATACTCTAGCATACTCTAGCATACTCTAGTGTCCTCTAGCATACTCTAGCATACTTGGACGAAGCCCTGGTTACATAGCCGTTAGTAGACGTAGGTGAACATAGAGGCGGCTAACATAGTTGAACGGAGTTGAACGGAGTTGAACATAGTTGAACGGACCAGCATCTGTACCATAACGTATTTATCCATACCAAAGCTTATTTATCCATACCAACACCTGCCATGCCTTAACATATTTCAACATAGTTTAACCTACTTACACCACGTTTGACCCATGTTAATCTATCCTACGGATCACTACTTACACTAACGGCTATGTGACCAGGCCTTTACAGAGGGACCAGTGGAACTCAGAATACCCTATTCTGCCAGCACCACCACCACCCTAAAGACACATGTAACATAAGACACACACACAGACACACACAGACACACACATACAAAACACCCCACACACATAAAAACAGGCTCCCAAAGTCCCAATGGCCTCTGTTAGAAAAGCCAGCTGAGATGATTCATCTGAAGACGGGAAAAGAAGGCGTAAAATACGCCGAGTCGCGAGGTTTGTCCACTGAGCCTTAATGGGAGCCATTAGTTAACAAGTCCCCGGTGACGCGCGCGCACGCATGCGCGCGCGTCCGTGCGCAGTGTGCGGCGAATAGGCGGGTGGGAGGAGGGGGAGGCGGGGCAAAGGGGTTAGGGGTGTGGCTGATAATCAGGCGCTTTCCTTTAAAGCCCCACCCCCCTACAGTCCCACCCACGCCCTGTCACATATGCTATTGGAAGTTGTGTGTGGGTGTGGGAGTAGGTGTGGGTGTGAATGTGGGGATGTATGGGTGTGTGTGTATGGGTGTGTGTTATAGGTATGCAGGTATTGCAGGTATAGCAATACCTCAGGGAGTTTGAGGCCCCTGCCTTGCAGAGTTGTAAACCACTGCCTTGTGGTACAGGTTCTTGACAGAAACGAAGGCTAAGGGAGCAAACCCTAAACAGAAAATCATGTCACTGTGTCACTGGTAACTTGCAAAAGCCCGCAGCACTTCAACACTTTTGCAGGCAGCTTTCATGAAATGGACCGACCCATGGACGCAACTCTCACAGCAGAGAGCTAAATGGAGAGCGGCAGTCAAGTAATGAAAGCAGTCATTGTTGCATCGCGACCGACAGCATGATGATGATGATGGGTGTGTGGGTGAATGTGTGTGGGTGTGTGTGGATATGGGTGTGTGGGTGTGTGTGGGTGTGGGTGTGGGTGAATGTGTGTGTGGGTGAATGTATGTGTGTGGACATGGGTGTGGGGTCTGGGTGTGGATGTGGGTGTGTGTGAGTGTGGATGTGTGGGTGATGTCTCGGGTGTGGGTGTGGATGTGCAGGTGGATGTGTGGGGTGTGGGTGAATATGTGTGTGTGAATATGTGTGGGTGGATATGGCTGTGTGGGGGTCTGGGTGTGAATGTGGGGGTGTGTGAGTGTGGATGTGTGGGTGGATGTGTTGGGTGTGTATGGGTGTGCGGGTGGATGTGTGGGGTGTGGCTGGGTGTGTGGGTGAGCATGTGTGGGTGAGGGTGTATGGGTATGGGGTGTGTGGGTGTGAATGTGTGTGGGTTTGGATGTGTATGTGGGTTTGTGGGTGGCTTTGCGTATGCTGGGTGTGAGTGGGTGTGAGGGTACTTGTGTGGGTGTGGGCGTGGGTGTGGATATGTGGGTGTGTGTGGGTGCGGATGTGTTGGTGTGGGTGAGGGTATGGGTGGACGTGCGGGATGCATGTTGGTGTGTGTGGCGGAGTGTGTGGGGGGAAGGGTGTATGCGTGAGGTGGTGTATTGATGTGGGTGTGAGTCGATGTGTGGGTGTGAATATGTGTAGATGTGAATGTGTGTGTTTCTGTGTGGTTGTGGATGTATGGGTGTGTGGGCGTAGGTGTGTGGGATGGGTATGAGCGTGGCTGTGTGTGTGGATGTGTGTTGGTGCTGGTGTCGGTGTGGGTCTGTGTGGGTGCGCGTGTCTTGGTGTCACGCATGTATCACTAGACACCAAGGGGACACCCTAATCTCCACAACGTCCCCCTCCCCATCATCCTCCCCACACACACTCGCATCGAATTCAACACTTTCTGCCTGACACCCCAGCCCCGGGCATTGTTACAGTCTGAGCATTGTCCATGTGAACGAATGATCCCAGCCCATATTTGCTTTGGATCTTTATTCTTATTCGTGATGATGATGTGTCCACCATCCACAGCTATCCGTGATGACTTGTCTCCCATCGACTCTGTTCCATGATCACTTCTCCACCATTCACCCCTGATCCACGATCACTTGTCTGCCATTCATTGTGAACCATGATGACTTGTCTGCCATCTATTGCAATTCATTATGACTTGTCTGCCATGCAATGTGATACATGATAAATTATTTGTCATACACTGTGAACCATGATGACTTGTCTGCCATCCACTGTGATCCATGATAACTTGTCTGCCATCCACTGTGATCCACGATGACTTATTTGCCATACACTGTGATCCATGATGACTTGTCTGCCATCTACTGTGACCCATGATGTATTCTCCACCATTCACTATGATCCATTATGACTTGTCTGCCATCTGTTGTGATCCCTGACCGTTTCTCCACCATCTACTGCGCTCTGTGATCACTTCTCCACCATATACTCCGTCTATTTTTTATCCAAGAGAAATTTCCTTGCCCTCCACACCGACCTATGTGTTAAGGACCTTTTATCCCACTGAGGCTGAGGGTGATTTTGACGTTGTTGTTGTTATTGTTATTATTGTTGCTGTTAGCGGCCTCCGTCTGCTGGCCCCGCCTGGGCCCCCTAAAGATGCGGCTAATAACAACAACCGTACCGTCCGGCAGGGCGGGTAACGACCCCGGCGCCACGGCAGCCTACAGACGCTCCCGAGTAATTGTCGGCCGCGGGCAAAACGACGGTCGCGGTCGTTCATTAAAACTCGTATTTAAACCACTTGGAAATAGTCTCACGGCCAAGTCGTTAGGCGGTAAAATAGCGTAGGTGCGCGCGCCTCTCTGTGGCTTAATGAGGCGGGGATGGCTAGCTAGTCATGACGGCGGCCATGACGTACCGACGCTCGGAGGTGTGCGCTCTGGAACCAGCGTGTTTTGTCGCCGCACCGCAAACCGCCGGCCGCTGCCCCCCGCCCGCTCCCTCCCACCGGGGGTTCCACCGCGGGGCGCCACCGCGCCAGCGGTCCACGCTCCGCTCCGCCCCGCCAGAGGTCCCCGCCCCGCCCCGCCCCGCCCCGCCCCGCCCCGCCCCGCCCCGCCCCGCCCCCGCCCCGCCCCGCCCCGCCCCGCCCCGCCCCGCCCCGCCCCGCCCCGCCCCGCCCCGCCCCGCCCCGCCCCGCCCCGCCCCGCCCCGCCCCGCCCGCCCCGCCCCGCCCCCGCCCCGCCCCGCCCCCTCTATGTGGTGTGGGAGGTTAAAAATCCCTTGGGTCGGTAAAAGTGTAGGCTCGGGCTTTCTCACGACAAACTGTCTAATGGTGAAAACAAGTCTATTCTGACTTATCCATGATAGTCAGTATCAAACTTCAAGAGAAAAAAAAATATCAAAGTATACTGTTGACAGGTATGTTGAAATGTCACCTTCAGCAGTGAGGAGGTGAGAGAGTAGTGACAGGTCCTATTAATTTGACTTACTTATAACTATTGTGTCTACACTGCCACAAATGTTTATGAAGGGCATCAGTATCTAAGCTGGATATATAGGGTCAAATCGAGGCGAGTGCATTGGTTCTGGAAATGAAATCCTTTCATTGCACTAGGCAGTTTTAAAGCTGCATATATAGTCTAATGAAGTATCAAATTGTCGAAACTGAAACAATTATCTAGATTTGATTCTACATATGTAACTTAGATACTGATGCACTTATTAAACATTTGTTTCTGCATAGAAGTGGACACATGAATGCCAAAACTAATTTCACATGTTTGAACTTCAAATACCTCAAAACTTAGCCATTTAAAATCAAAGTTACTTCAAACTAAAGTTATGTAGATAATAATGATCGATCCAATATATTTATCTCATAAAATGACTGAAACTCAAAACCATCGGACTATGCAACTTTAAGCTAAGGTTCCGTAAGCGTGGATACGATGGCATGCGTAAAGCTATGGATAGACAGGACGCGTGCATCGCGCGGGCGGCAAGTACAAGCGGGAGGAATGCGGTACTCACACAAAAATAGTGAACACACTGGACGCGGACGGCACGCGGCAAAAAAGCTTTACATATATTACCCGACTTGACTCTACCCGACCTCACTTTACCCGACCTCACAGTACCCGACCTCACGCTACCCGACCTCACTTTACCCGAATTGACTTTACACGACTTGACTTTACACAACTTGATGGAAAAAATTCAAGTCAAGTTGTGCAAAGTCAAGTCATGTAAAGTCAAGTTGTGTAAAGTCAAGTTGTGTAAAGTCAAGTGGGGTAAAGTCAAGTCGGGTAAAGTCAAGTCGGGTAAAATCAAGTCCAGTAAAGTCATGTTGGGTATAGTCGGGAAAAATTCGGGAAAATTCGGGCAAAGTCGGGAAAAGTCGGATAATGCTGGGAAAAGTTGGGCAAAGACGGGCAAAGTCGGGAAAAGTTGGGCAAAGTCGGGAAAAGCCAGGCAAAGTCAGTGAAATGCCAAGATGCACCACCCCTCAAGTGGAAAAAATCGCTGCAAAAGCGATTCTTGACACTCGCGTGACATGCGCATGAGAACCGCCCACGCCAGTGTGTTTGGCTTCTCTTTATTACATACATTTTGATTTTTGCCGCCCGCGCAACGCTTGCCACCCACGCACGAACCGCGTGACTTACGTGTCCAGTGTTTACAGCTTTAGGCGATATATTTGGAGAGCTGGATCAAAGGAATTGCCATAAACGGCCAAGCATGTTTCCCTATGTAGGGAAGCAGGTGCTATTTGCAAATGCAGATCATTGAGCCACCCTATGTAGTAATTGATGTGGCGTCTGCATATATCTGTCCTCATAGAGAATGATGCCTGCAGCTGCACATGTATGCGAATAATACAACATCAGTACATACATCTCTGCAGAAACTTAGCCATAAGCCGGCATTTCAATGTAGTTCTCTGTATCGCAATGTAATGGTGTGCCTCGCCTACCTAGCTCGCCAACTGTGTGGATGCCCTGAACCGGTAAGACTAAGACTAAGAGTGTTGGCTGATCAGTATGGGCTTCTAAACCCGGCCGAGTCAAACCAATGACTCACAAAATTGATACTTGTCTGATACCTAGCCTGACGATTGGGATTAATAGGAATGGAAAAAGGACTGGTTAGCACAATATCAGGTTAATGTAGGTGAGTGGGATATCAAGTCATGGTGCTGGGCGACTAGGTCGCCCAGTGGGGCAGCACCATAAAGTCACCATGAGTGCACACTGTGACGAGTCAATAGCCGTCCTAAAATATATGATATTGGATTTTGCTAAGAAAGTAAAGCCCCAATAAGTAGACAAATAAACGATACACATACTTTCGTGTGAACAGAATCCTGCATAAGTCGGCATTTCCCCATAGTGGTATGTACCGCAATCGCCATCATTTGCATTTATTTATTTTTTTGTTGGTAAAGTATTTATTCATCTGAATATGACATTTGTCAGCACTGGAGCACTGGTCCTCCAGCCATCTTACTATTGGAATTTACATTCTAAATAATCTAAGTTTGGTCAGTGCTGTATTAGTCACAGCACCGATCCTGCAGAATTAAGGGAGTGGCTCCTACTGTATAATGTACAGCACCAGTCACTGTGGTTCATGCAAAAATGGGGAGCAGCACTGAGTAGAAGATGTATACTCGGGGCAACTCAAACAATCGTTGTGGGTACATTTTTTCTCTTATAAAACAAGCTAACTTTATAGTTGACAAGACATTTTGTCTGTCTTATATAATGTTCAATGTGTTTAAACAGATTGATAGTTGTGTAGGATGTTCGGTGTGTTGATGGTTTGTTCATGATGGTTAACAAACAGGTTGCTAGACAAACAGGTTGTTGACAATTTATACTGCCTATCATGGATAAGTCTGAATAGACTTGTTTTCACCATTAGACAGTTTCTCAATAGAAAGCCCGAGCCTACACTTTTACCGACCCAAGGGATTTTTAACCTCCCACACCACATAGACATGGTATGAGAGCAACTGGCCTTTGATGATGCTGTAAGTTCTACACAGCAGTGGAAATCCAAATTGGCAGAGGTGGGGGCATGGGGAATTGAACCACTGACCTTCAGATTAGGAGTCTGACCTAGAAAAAGTCAGACACTCTAACCACTCCACCACAGAGAATACCACGGTGCAATTCCAACACGACATCTACGCACTTCCGATGCCAATCAATATTGCCATGGAATGCAGTTCTCCTTAACGATTAGCACCTCGTTATATGGAAGTCATAATTCAAGAAATTACTGACAGGACACTCGTATTCCCAGCTACCAGATGTAAGGTAAAATTAGCGATTTGACTTTTTATTCACATTTTAATGTCTTTGTTAAAGTTGCGTAGTCCAATGAAAGCAGCAAATTCTCAAAAACCTAAACAGTTATCTAGATTTGATCCTACATAATCCACTTAAATATTGGTGTACTTGTTAAGCAATTGTAGCTGCGTAGATTGGGATACTAAGTCAGTTTAATAGAGCCTGTTACCGCTGAAGCGCATAGCATCAAAATGATGCTGCACTTGCCAAAATTAATTTGAAAAGTTTACATATGTCAATTATATCTAGCGGTAGCCATTTAAAAGAATAGGTTACTTCAGACTGAAGTAAAGTAGATGATACCAATCAACCCACTGTATTTAGCAGTAACAGAAATTGGCAGAAATTCAGAACCATCTGACTGTTTTTTTTGTTTTTTTTCAAATTTGTATTCCAGTTGAATAGCATCTTTTTTTCAGCGCTGAGGCGCTGGTCTTCCGGCCTTAACAATTATAGTGCATATGAACTATTTATGGATGAGATGATGAGATGGTATGAACAATATAGACAGTAGTAGGTTAAAATGGGGCATTACAAATTTAGTGGGGATCTTATTTTGCACATGTAGACTGGAGAATAGCCATTTACCTTTAGACTATATCTGTGATTTGATGATCATACCTGTGAGGAGACATTAATATAATGGGCGTGACTTGCTGATACAGGTAGGCATGGATTTTGGATTATGCAAATAATGGTTGCACGACTCATTTAAATTGTCTTGACTCAACTATAGCTTTGTCAGTAGCATATGTTTTATTGGTTTAGTCAGGTGTTAGAGGCTGGTGGGTATACTTTGGTAGTTGTTATTTCTTTTACTCTTTTTGCCAGGGGGGGATTTCAGAGAGGGAGAGGGAAGGGAGTGGTTTGGGACTATGTATTCATTTCGGTTCTCAACGTTTGTAGTCTATCCAGGTAGGTTTATTAATGTATGTCTATGTTGGGTACTCAACCGTTAATTTAGATTTAAATTGCAGGTAGGTTGTTGCATGTGTCCATTCCGGTCAAAGGCAAAATCTACTGTGCAATCGTGCTATCCACCCTACTATACGGAGCCGAGGTCTGGACAGTGTAATAAGGTGAAAAAGCTGCATGCCTTCATGATGCAACACCTGCGTTCAATCATGAGGCTAACCTGGAAGGACAAAGTGACAAATAAGGAAATACTTGAACGGACGGGGCTGCCCTCTATGGAAGATCTTCTGTTCAAAAAGAATCTCCGGTGGACTGGACACCTCATGAGGATGTCATCAGATAGGCTACCAAAGCAGATCCTCTATTCTCAACTGTCTTCTGGTTACAGAAAGAGAGGGTGTCCTCGTCTCCGGTTCAAGGATACCATCAAGAGAAACCTGAAGCTGAGAGACATTAAGACCGACTCATGGACGCAACTCTCACAGCAGAGAACTAAATGGAGAGCGGCAGTCAAGTAATGAAAGCAGTCTTTGTCACATTGCGACTGACAGCATGATGATGATGTTGTTGCATTCCTGGTTTTGGCAGAGAGTTTGTTCCAGATTTGGCTTCTCTGATAAATAGGTGCTCTTTTGAGTTTGTTAGTCCTTGGACTGTGCAACTTTAATCTGGTATAACGCTATATTTTGCAAGTTCTTCTTCTTTTTGGGTAGAAATGTCTAAGCCATTTCTGATATATAAGTGATAGGCTTTGTTTATGACCTAGAAACACAATTAGATTTACTCGGCATGGGGAGCCTTCCACTAGAGGCTGACTGCAGGTAGTGGGACATTGTCTGTGACATCCAGAGACTGTTCACTTAACAAAACACCTATCGATAATGAACATGCTTAATGACTGAGAGTTATAAACTTGTTAATTTGAGTACACAGTAATTGGTCGTCATCATAGTTTGAAATTGTCCAATACAAATCATCATATAATATGAATAAAAGTGACTTAGATATATACAGCAATCCTGATATCTATGTATCAATTGTTTCGTCCTCGGTTCTATGTGACAACAAACTGAACTACCATACCTGCTGGGCTCTGACTCGCATGCCACCTAGCAATAATCCAGTTGTGTAGCTTAACTGATTCAAAGCGGCTTTCGAATCCCTTCGACCTTAGTACCCGAACCATCAAGATATTTTCGACAAGCAGGCAAAATGTACCATCCCAAGCACCCAGATTTATGTTAAATAATGGGGTTGTCGCTAAGCATCTGTGAGTCTCACACATTCAACCATTTAACATATACTTTGTAACATACAAGAATAACAATGAATGCCAATAGATGTATAACCCTGTTAAACCAAGCTCGGTTAAACCAAATGATCAATTAATCAAAAAAAATGTTGGCGGCCTCACAAAATACTACCATTTATCATATAAAAAATGTGGTTAAACCAAAGTTGGTTAATCCAAATTATCGGTTAATCCAAACATAATTGTCGGAACCAGGCCACTTCCGGTACAGTTATACCAAACTTTCATGTGGTTATAAGGTCATCTAAGACCCCACCAACTTTTTTATGTGATAAATGGTAGTATTTTGCTGGGCCGCCGAAACAAAGTTTGGATTAACCGATCATTTGGTTTGACTGATCTTGGTTTAACGGGGTTATAGTGTATACACATAAAAAAACAATAATCAAAGTGTCCACATACATTGCATATTACATGTGCAATACACACTTACTCAAAGTCAAAGTCGAAGCCAAAGCTTGGTTAAACCAATGATCGGTTAATCCAACCAAATTTCTAGGGACCCTTCAAGTTTGGTTTAACGGGATTTTACTGTATATAGTTTGCCTGTCTCGTGCCACTTCAATTATGGGCTACAATGACTGTACTATTATCGTGGGTGAGGTGTATCACATCGTTTGAGGTGGTCAATATCACCCAAATGTGGATTAAATGGATGTTGTGGTGTAATTATAAATAAATGTGTGCTAGTTTACTTAAGATCCATCCCAACATGTGTGTAAATAAGCTTTGGAGTTAAAGCTGCATAGTCCGATGAAGCATCAAATTTTCAAAGCCAAAACAATTATCTGGAATTGATTCTACATATCTAACTTAGATACTGATGCATGTCTTGACGTGTTCTTGCTGGTGTGAGACCTCTATTTGCTCTATTTGCTCCCTGAGAGAGTGCTGCTAGTAACTTGCAAAAGCCAGCAGTACTTCAACACTTTGCAAGCAGCTTTTATGAAATGCACAACCGCACGAAATAGCGGCGGTTAAGAAATAATAGCAGTCTTTGTCGCATTGCGACTGACAGCATGATGATGATGATGATGCCACATATCAGGAATACTGAGGCAATTTAATAGAACATGTTACTGCTAAAGCCTATGGTGTCAGAGTTTTGGCAAGCATGCCAAAACTAATTTGACATGTTTGCACTTCAAATATCTCAAAATATAACTGTTTAAATTAAACAGGACTTGAAGCTAAAGTAAGGTCAATTATAATGGTCAGGTTAATCTATTTATCTCAGAAAAATTACAGAAACTCAACACCATCGGACTATTCAACTTTAAGCGGATTTGCAAAATCAAAGGGTAACATGATTTTTAATGCCCTCGTTCAATAAGCCTACCGGTTTGCTTTCAAAGCGCTTTTTCTTCGCCAAATATTTTAATGATGCTAGCATTACCACAATCTTTGTGGTAGAATATTTGCTGAGTCATCAGTACAACCGGAAATTCCTCAAAATATCAGCAATTTTTCAAGAGTTTCTTCTTAACCTGAATTTCGCTCTGAATTGTCCCCATATGTCTGTATATTTTTGGATAGAATCTATTATCTGATTACGCATATATATAATAACAGTTATTATTATTATTATTATCCTTAGCTTATCTCAGGTCCTCCATTTATGTTTATTTGCCATATGGTGTCAGTTGCTCTCACTCCCTCAGACTATGCAACTTTTAGAAAATTAGCAACCTGAAATTGTAGATATTCCTACAGTTACAAATAATCCCTCCATACGATGGGCTAACCCCCCGACACCCCCACCCCGCTCCATCTCAATCCCCTTTTCGGCACGCACTTCCTGTCAATTCCTTAAAATATTCACAGCGCTGTTCGCCTGGTCTACACCAGGTGGCATACATAGGGCCAGGCACTTGTGTGAATCGCGCGTCTACCTGAGTCACTGAGACCCCTCACTGTAACCAAGGTAACCGATGTCACCTCACCCGCTGTCTGGGCCGCAGTGAAGCATCGGCTTGTCAGTGACAGTGATGAAGTGACTGCCTGCCTGCAACGCCCGCCCCCACCAAGCCACCGGCCCACCGCCCCACCGCCCCACTGCCCCACCGCCCCACCACCCCACCGCCCCATTGCCCTACCGCCCCCCCACCGCCCCACCGCCCCACCATCCCTCCGCCCCACCATCCCTCCATCCCACCATCCCTCTGCCCCACCATCCCACCGCCCCACCGTCCCACCACCCCACCGCCCCACTGCCCGACTGTCCCACCGCCCCACTGCCCCAACGCTCTACTACCCACGTCCCCGCCCCTGCGGCCCTACCGCCCCACCGTCCCACCGCCTCACTGCCCCACCACGCCCCCGCCCTTGCGGCCTTACCACCTCACTTCACTGCCCCACCGCCTCACTGCCCCAACTCCCCACTGCCCCACCGGCCCACTGCCCTGTAACCTGGGGTGGGCGGAGTGACAGACTGTTGTCATCCGCCTCAGGCTTGACAGAGAGACGTGACAGAGTGACTGCCTTGACGGCAATGGGCAGGCACTGACAACGAGGGCGCTAAGGCTTGCCGTGCGCAGACAACTCAACTAATGCACAAACAGCGTCGCACTGCGCATGCTCCGCTGCGCCGCGCATCCGGGACACGGGTCACGTGACAGCCCTGTGAGTGGGCGAGGTTCCGGGGCGGCCTTTGTCAGCACTCAGCCCGGATCCCGGCATTGTTCGCAGAGTTGTGTGAAGTTTCTATAAAAAAAAAAATGGCCGACACACATTGTGCGACAATCGATCTTGATTCGGTAATCTGGATTTGTTGTTCGTCTTCTTTTTCTTCTTCTTGTTATCTTTTTTCTTCTTCTTCTTTTGCTTCGTTTTATTCCGGTTTTCAAATTAACTAGCCGATTTAGTGATACATGACGGGACAGGTTCTCCGCGGGGAAACACTATAGCGCCACTACTAGTGCCATACTGACACAACTGAGAATCCGTCCACTTATCAACCTAGATGGTGCAAGGATGTGAAAGTCCAATGAACCAGACAAAGTAATCAATTATCGAATAATAACTTGACGTGGACTTTATAGGCTATATGGCAATATTGGACATTTTTCAATCAGTAGTTCCCAAAACCCATACCAGGATTTCCTCATTCACAAAATGCAAATAAAATAAGGCAATAAAAGAGTCGTCTACAGTGTGAGCCAGACTGTCGGTTCTCTCGCTGCATCGCAGTAAATATGAAATGATCGATACATTCCAATTTACAGCGATTTGCGCATGCGCATCCAATGACATGTGATGCCGGATATGGTAGTAAAGCGGGCATTCCTTACACGCGGTATGCGGTATGCGGCATGCGGCATGCGGTATGCGAATGGCATGATTCCTTACACGTGGTATGTGGTATGCGGTATGCGGCACACGACTGGCTATATTTTAAAAATAAACAGTTATTCTCCATACTGCTCTGTATATGACCAAATATTGCATTTATATCTATGTACATTTTTGTACGTGACATGGGGGTTCCTACCTTTATTATAACCAAATTATAGATAAGTATTCATATTTCTGTGCATATGGTAGCATTTTTAGCTTTCCCCTAAACGTATGTCTCCCGGGTGCCCAGCTCACCATGTGTTTCCCCTCCTCACCCCTGTGTGAGACCGTTCCGTAATGCTCAGTCGCCTCTCCTGGTGTTAAACTAATGGACACATCAGACTCAGGTTTCTATTCGCACCCTGCGTGCCGCATACCGCATCGATCGCTACATGGACTGATCAGAAAATGCATTCGCATTCTCATTCGCATTCGCATGCTGCATGCCGCATACCGCGTGTAAGGAATGTAGCCCATAGGCTTCAAGGCATTTCGTTTTTTTGTCGCATTCGCATTCGCATACCGCATAACGCGTGTAAGGAATGCGCCCTTTAGCTAAGACCTTCACACACTCTACACGGTATCTCCAAGGTCAATAGACTTATACATCGGAGCATGCGCAGTAAGTTTCTACCCACTATATTAGTAGATCGTGCCACTTCAATCAGAGGGTGGGTGGGTTGGTTGTGGAAATCGTCTATTGCCCTCCCACTGGTAGATCTTGAGTTAATTTCCCATTTCAATGGAGTAAGTCGTAATCAGCACATACTCCAAGTGGCCAACCAGACGGTTGGTTGGTTGTTGAAATTTTGCGTCCTGGCAACATCTAAGGTCATATCAGGACAAGTACCGACTTATGATATTGCACACATATGGCGACTTTATAGTGCTACCTCACTGGAAAATCAGGCTGCCAGCACCATGACCCGATATCCCAATCCATCACATTATCCTGACACTGAACTAACCAGTCCTTGCCCTATCCTGTTAATGTCAAGCACCAGGCTAGGAAGCGACAAGTATCAATTTTATAAGTCATTGGTTTGACAGTGGTTTTTGCTACACCATGACTTAACCCCCCGAACCCCAACCCCCACCTCCCCAGGGTATATCCTTGCTTCGCCAGTGGAAATGTTGAAAACGTTGGATAGCCCCACTTAAGCTAAGATGCCATATATGCGATATGCGGTATGCGGTATGCGGTATGCGGTATGCGGTATGCGGTATGTGGTATGCGGTATGCGAATACGACAACAAAATGGAAAAAGCATATGAGCGCACAGTGGTGCTTCCATATGTCCGGTTGCGAATGCAAATGTATGAATGGCAAAGTGGATGCTTATATGGACCGATCGGTGCGAATGCGTTTTTGTCGCATTCGCATTCGCATTCGCATGCAGCATACCGTGTATACCGTGTTTTGAGGGGGCTCTATACGCAGCTCCGTAGGACAGAGTCAATTCCCGAACCTGCTTCCTCTCGGTGTCAAGTTCTGGAGCTGAGAGACTGTATGTAAATATGCGCATGGTGAGAGGGGAGCAAAAAAGGAGCGACTCGCTTAATGTTGTCCTTGGTGTGGCATAACAAAGTCAACACGCACTGTGCCCTGTAGCGCCGGGAATTCCAGGGTGCGGATAAGTATAACAAGGACATGTTTATTTAATAATCACTACCAGATGGCGCCACTACAGCAGGCATGTAGGTATGCATGTCTGTGTGCGCATGTATAGCCGTGTTTACACGGGAGAGTTAAATCGCTTCATATAAATCGCCTTGCCTAGTTCGCCTCACATTCGCCATGTAAACGCTCCGCTGATGCGGATTTGGGCTGATTCGCCTCATATAGTTCGCTTCATATAAACCACGTCGCGAGCTGGTTTATATGAATCGATTCAGCTGGTTCCCGGGCAGCGATAGTGTAAAATAGCGGTGCTCACCAGCTACAGGCTCAGCTGTAACTAATCGCTGGTGCCCGGCAGTGTTAGGGATCGATTAGGCCGAAATCTATTAAATGCGATCATATTTAACAGAATTACATACTCAAATAATGAAATTTAATTAAATTAACCTTAAATTCCAAGCGATATTAACGTAGCAGCTTCATCGGCGTCGAATCGACGAGTGTAAACTAAACCAATAGCAGTGCTCGCCAGCTACATGCGCACCACTAAGGCTGCTGGTTCCCGGTCGCCGACACACTTTCAAACTCGCTCGTGTAAACGCGCCACTACTTCGCTTCATATAAATCGCTTTGTCTAATTCGCTTCACAATTCCCCATGTAAACACGGCTTATGTGTAGGGTATCTGTATGTCAGTACAGGGGCCAAATGTATGAACAACTTTTTATCGGCGCCGGTGTTAAGGACGGGCGGTGGGTTAGCTAACGTCGGTGTTAGAATATGTGTCACGAGAAATGTATGTGACCAAAGCATGGTGGAGTTAGCTAACCAATGCGTTATTTAAATCCCTCTGCGGCTGTTCCCAGCGAGCACCGCTACTTCACAATATCGCAGCCGATTCGGCATCCGGGAACCAGCAGCCTTGTTACTGGTGAGCCTGTTCCCAGCGAGCACCGCTACTTCACAATATCGCAGCTGATTCGGCGGCCGGGAACCATCAGCCTTGTTACTGGTGAGCCTGTTCCCGGTGAGCACCGTTATTTGTTTTGTGTACATTCGTCGATTCGACAATATTAATATCGCCACCGGCAGCATTAATATCACCTTTATCGGTTCAAATTTGCAGTTAATTTGATCAAATATCACTGTTAGAGTATGTAATTCTGTTAAATATGATAGCATTGAATAGATTTGGGCCTAATCGGTACCTAACACCACCGGACACCAGCCAGTTGCTATTGCTGAGCATGTTCCCGCGGAGCACTGCAGCCGGCGGTGGTGGTGATTTGTTTAGTTTGCATTCGTCGATTCGACAATATTAATATCACCGCTGATATAGCTGCGGCGTTAACATTGGTTTGATTTTGCAGTTAATTTGATCAAATTTCACTTATTGCGTATGTAATTCTGTTAAATATGATCGCATTGAATAGATTTGGGCCTAATCGGTCCCTAACACTGATGTTAAATTTGATATTTCTTGGTGTTAGTGTAGGCGACGTTAACTCTCGAGGTGTTTGCCTAACCTGGGTACATACATTGCGACTTTTCGCTGCTAACCCCGGAAATCTGCACTAACCACAGGTTTGGACCGCTAACCCAGCTTCATAATTTGGCCCCAGGGGGTTATATTGTGGTATTAGATGTTATTTGTTCATAAGGAGCCGTCGGAAGACAGCCGTAAATGACTGCCCTGCTTCTATGATTTCGATTATTGTCAACAGCTTAAAGTTGTTGCATAATCCGATGGTTTTGTGGTTCTGTCATTTTCTGAGATAAATATATTAGGTTGATCCTTATGACCTACCTTATATTAGTTTAGTTTGAAGTAATTTTTATGTTAAATGGCTAACTTTTGAGATTTTCTTGTTTTTGTGTGATACATTTATTTACCCTGCCCATAACCGATAAGTGTGTTAACACTTCTTTTCACCGCTGGGCAGCACTAGTCCAATTTGATTCAAATCTCGTGAATTTAGTTTTAGTAACAATTTTGGTTTTCTTGTTTCTTGTTTATGGTTTGTAACTGTTTGTAGCCACGCCTACCTGTCTATCCGGCTCCTTGCCGAGAGGTCAGTGCACACTACCACAGTCCTAAATCAACTTCGCCTGGCAGATGGGAACATAAACCTTACTTGGGGGGTCACATTGTGGTATTAGATGTTATTTGTTCATAAGGAGCAGTCGGAAGACAGCCGTAAATGACTGCCCTGCTTGTATGATTTCGATTATTGTCAACAGCTTAAAGTTGTTGCATAATCCGATGGTTTTGTGGTTCTGTCATTTTCTGAGATAAATATATTAGGTTGATCCTTATGACCTACCTTATATTAGTTTAGTTTGAAGTAATTTTTATGTTAAATGGCTAACTTTTGAGATTTTCTTGTTTTTGTGTGATACATTTATTTACCCTGCCCATAACCGATAAGTGTGTTAACACTTCTTTTCACCGCTGGGCAGCACTAGTCCAATTTGATTCAAATCTCGTGAATTTAGTTTTAGTAACAATTTTGGTTTTCTTGTTTCTTGTTTATGGTTTGTAACTGTTTGTAGCCACGCCTACCTGTCTATCCGGCTCCTTGCCCGAGAGGTCAGTGCACACTACCACAGTCCTAAATCAACTTCGCCTGGCAGATGGGAACATAACCTTACTTGATTCATCTATGACATGTACGTCTGCGTACGTGCCTTCCACGTACATATGCCACGCGGCCTGCATTTACCATGCCTATCAACGCAGATCTCGTCAGCGTATGTGAGCTATTTCAGAATTGCTGTTTTTATCACCCATCTTCCCATTATACCAGTGGGCATTTTGATTGCTTTCACTCATAGCTCGTCTGACAGAAGTGTTTGAGGGGAGATGAGTTATGAATGTCAGCTAACTATAAGAAAGCCCGCCTCGTACCCATGTAAATTGACGTAATAATCCCGCTGACCACCCATTGGCTTGCTACCAGAAAATTAGATAAAGGATTCACCGGGTACTCGCAGTACACGGGTGAATACCAACCCTATATAAAAACGGTCGAAAAAGCGGGTTAAAGAATTGAGAGCCTAATTTCACAATCTAAGAGGCAACAATTATTCTTTACATATGTCTTATTGATAGCCCGCTACCTTTGAGTTGAAAATTATAATATAATATCTAGTTTAATAAGATTTAAAAGTGAAATCGACAGCGTTCTGTGGCCGCCATCTTGTCTTTTTGCATTCTCTCCCATTTCACCAACTCTGTGCCGATATAAGTAACCATTTGACACTGGAGGCAGGCATTCTACTTCTTGTTCCATACTAAAGCTATTTTCGCCCGTATTTAGACTATGTTGTCTTTCACCTGTGTACTACAAGTACCGGGTGAATCTTTTATCTACCAGAAAATGCGTTGACACTGAATGCATACACTGACTAGTAGGGTTATTCTCCAAAACTGGCCACCACATATTTGGCCGGCACGGTACGATGCTGATAATTAAGTATTTCTTTTATTGATAGCAAGTCAAATAATTAATACAGGCCATAACTATTAGGTGTGTTAGCAGTGCTACATGTATTGAATCTATCCCATGAATGAAATCTAAATTGTACTTGTATGATTTTTGTGTGCTAGAGTAAAAATTGTGAAAATTTACACATTGATACTGTGCATTTAGTCACACGTTTCTTCAACTTTTTTCTTGTAAGACATAACATTGTTTGCTTAACTGGAATCAATAACATCTTGTTTCACTTTGTTGTGTATGTTAAAATGGTGTTCTGGATGTGTTTTTGATTTTCATGTTACACAAGTGATATTAACCTATTCCTCAATTTGTATCAGATCTAAATCAAAAAGTGAAATTTCTTTTTTTCAACTCTGACATATGCATAACGTACCAACCTTTGTAGAAACATGGATTCTGCTATTATTTGGAATGTCTTTTGCTATTATTTGGAGGGTTTCACTTTTAGTTTCCATGTCACACTTTAGTGCCCAGTTTGAGTGAATTACCCTAGTTTAATATACCACCAACTTTTACTTCGCTGAATGTAATAATATTTTATTATCTTAAAATCATTCTTGTAATTAAATAGTTTAAAGCATGGCTCGAAGACCAGTGCCTCGGCGCGGAAAAAATACTTCATTCAGATAAATAAAAAGGTTTACAAAAAGTTTATATATATTTTAAGGAATGGGCCTTTGGCATCTGTTGGGTGACTTATTAACTTTTCGGGAAAGACACCGGATTCACGTTACTGGGGAATCGATATTGGTGGTCAATAATTCCATAAATGTTGCTGAACACTGGTTATTTCCTAGCGTTGAATCCGGTTGTTGATATAATTCCGGTTTGCGCCGCTAGGTGGATGACTCACTCAGTTCATCTATGGAGGGTGTGTTTGGAAATTGCTCTCCGGTTCTTATTATTTCTCTCAAATCGGTTTTATTAAGAGTGTAACTAGCAACATGTTCACTTTGCAAATTAGAACTAAGCATCGCTGTGGTGAGGGCATCTAAAATGATTATTTAAAGTTGCATGGTCCGATGGCGTTTGAATTTTTGTTTTATTTTATAAATAAATATATAAAATTGATAGTTATAACCTACTAATTATTAGTCCTGAGTAATTTTGATGAAGAATGTCTAATTTTGAAGCAATTTGAGCTGAAAGAATGCAAAATACTTTTGACAAGCTTTCCAAAGGTGCTCTAGCTATGATGTGTATTGACGTCTCGCAATGACCACATGATGTAGGATGATCTAATTCAAATGTAGCCTGGTATCCTGGTATTTTCGACTCATGGCTAATGAGGCCACGAGATTGACCTAATTGGTTAACGGTGTTCTTCCTTTTATGGCTGTGGCAAAGTAAGTATCCAAGGGGATGGGGTAATAAATTCACTGATTATACTGTATGTGCTCTCACAAATCCTTAGCTAATGCACCAGTATCTAAGTTGGATATATATAATACAATCTTGATAAGTGTCTTGGTTTTGAAAAAAATATATTTCATCGGACCATGCAACTTTAAGGAGAGTCATTGGGAATATCAACCTGACATATATGACCAGACGGGTTCGCAGAATGGGTTGAGCGTCCGTCTGCCGTTTTCGTAGATCGTTGGATTCGAACCCACGGGTTCAAACCCTGGTCGAGTCAAACCAATGACTTAAAAATGGATACTTGTCGCTTCCTAGCCAGGCGGGCGGCATTATTAGGATAGGGTAAGGACTGGTTGGCTAGGGTCAGGATAATGTGACATATAATGTCATTTAAGGACGAGTCCCGAATTCTGACAGTGCACACTCATGCCAACTTTATAGTGCTGCCCCCCCCCCTGAGAGACCAGTCCACCGGCACCATGACCCAATATCCCACATAGTCACATTATCCTGGCACTGTGCAAACCATCCCTTGTCCTATCCTATTAATGCGAGTGCCAGGCTAGGTAGTGATAAGTCTCAATTATAAGTAATTGAGTTGACTCGGATGGGATTCTAACTCTCAACCTTCCGCCTGGGAAGCCTGCGCTCTACCGATTCGGTCATCGCGTCCGGTACCCCAGCACGTATCCAGTCTTGGAAAGATTATCCCGAATAAGGAAATGCTTTGGTGATATTGACAGATTGAGTCACCTTAGAAACTGTGACATGCGCATGCACACATAAATACACACACAACAAATACAACAACAATCCACAGTCACTAACAATATAAGGCTCTTCATTAAAATAGCAATAATCAGTCCCGGGGCATGGTGAGCCAAAGCCAAACTCCTTCCCGCCCTCCTTCGGGAAATAAGCTATCGACGTGATCCATTCGATATTCCTTGATCTCTCCGGCTCCCCAATCCCCGACTCGGGCACGCGCCGCCCGTCATACAATACACGCCGCCTAATTCCCCCGGCTCCCCCCCCCCCCGCCCCCCGGGGGAACCGCCGACATCCTACCGCACCGGCCCGCAGCCACCCTCGGGCGCGACTTAAACACAGCTGAAATTAATCCTTCAATTTGAGGCTAGGAATTCATTAAGTCCGCCTCGCCAGACCCTGAAGATGCGGCAAGAAAATGAGTCTTAGCTCAGGTTCGTTAAACAGTCGCGCAGTGGCGCTGCAGTCGTCAGCGAGAAAAAGCCAATTATGTCCCTGCAGGCCCTGCATGCTCGGAGTGCCGTGATATACACTCATCACCTCTGACCCAGAGTCCATGATAGTCATCAGAACCGGATGTTAGGTTGGTTGGTTTTTGGAGTTTTACGTCGTGGCAACATCTAAGGTCATATCAGGGTGCCTACCGATTTGTGACAATGCACACTTATGGTGACTTTATAGTGTTGCCCCACTTGGAGACCAGGTTGCCAGCACCATGACCTGATATCCGACTCAGTCACATTATCCTGACACTGAGCTAACCAGTCCTTGCCCTATCCTAATAATGCCGAGTGCATGTCTAGGAAGGGTCAAGTATAAATTTTCATGCCGTGGGTTCAAATCCCATGATCTACCAAAACGAGAGACGGACGCTCAACTCATTTGGCCATCCCGTCTTGTCTGGGTTGTTATTTGTGGCCGACATCCAGTCACATGATCGATGCGGCTTGACCTGTGGTGTGGTCTGAAATAACGCTGGCTGATGTTGCTGGTTGCTGGCAATGTCTGTTACGTCACCATTAAAGTTGTATACTCCGATGAAAGCATCAAATTTCCGAAACCAAACCAATTATCTAGATTAGTTCCTACACATCTAACTTAGATACCGGTGCACTAATGAAGGATCTATGCTACCACAGAGCAGATACTGTTAATAGAACCTGTTGCTGCCGAAGCCTATGATGTCTGAGTTTTGGCATCTCGCCAAAATTAATTGTCCATGTTTTCATTTCAAATATCTCAAAAGTTAGCCAAGTAAAATAAAAGTTATTTCCTCAAGGTAAAGGAAGGTGGTTTATAACAATCAACCTAATATATTTATCTCAAAAAGATTAACAAAGAGAGTCTAAAAACCATCGGAATATGCAACTTTAAGTGTAAATCCACCTCCCCCCTCTCTCTCACTCTCTCGCTCTCTCGCTCTCGCTCCCTCTGTCCCTCTCTCCCTCTCTCCCCCTCTCCCTCTCTCCCTCTCTCCCTCTCTCCCTCTCCCTCTCTCTCCCTCTCTCCCTCTCTCCCTCTCTCCCCCTCTCCCGCTCTCCCTCTCCCCCTTTCTCCCTCTCTCCCTGTCTCCCTGTCTCCCCCTCTCCCTGTCTCCCTCCCTCCCTCTCTCACTCTCTCGCTCTCTCGCTCCTCGCTCCCTTCTGTCCCTCTCTCTCCCTCTCTCGCCCCCTCCCCCATCCCCTCTCTCCCTCTCCTCCATCTCGCCCTCTCTCCCCTCTCCTCCCTCTCTCCCCCTGTCCCTCTCTCCCTCTCTCCCCTCTCCCTGTCCCTCTCCCTTTCTCCCTCTCCTCTCCCTCTCTCCCTCTCCTCTCCCTCTCTCCCTCTCTCCTCTCTCCCCCTCTCCCGCTCTCCCTCATCCCCCTTTCTCCCTCTCTTCCCTGTCTCCCTGTCTCCCTGTCTCCCCCTCTCCCTCTCTCCCCTCCCTCCCTCTCTCCCTCTCTCGCTCTCTCCCCCTCTCTCCCCCTCTCGCTCTCGTCTCCCTCTCTCCCCTCTCTCTCCCCTCTCCCCCCCTCTCCTCCCGCTCTCCCTGTCTCCCTGTCTCCCCCCCCCCTCTCTCTCTTCGGCACCTAGATGCATGTAGGTTATGTATGTGCCTACCCACCAACTGACACCCACCCTCACCTCCTCTGTCACCATAGCACCCCACTCTCCCCACACAACCCTCCATCCCTTGATCACCCTCAGTCTATTAGTCCGCACTGTTGTATAGGTATTAAGGTGTCCTCTCTCCTCTCTGATTTCTGCCACGCCATCTCGCCAATATTTGTGTCCATACAATGGAACTGCAAGGGAATGGACACTTACATACTTGCATAAAAACTACTATAACATGCATTTTGTCAAATATTCTGATAAAACGCATTGGTGGGGGAATGCAAATGGTCTATTCTACTAAAAAAAAGGTCAATAGAGCCAGGTGCGTAATTGTATTTGTGCAGTTGCTGGTGATACTTTACTCATGGTCAATAGTCATTGTGTGTTAGTCAGATAGTGTGAAAGAGGCACTAGGAGATAGTGTGTAAGGGGCACTTGGAACTCTACTGTCACGTATAATAACTAATGCCTAATCTTCCCCCTTGCACTAGCTAATATAGAGAGGAGAAAAGAGAATTTGGAACATCTTCTATTCTTAGTAAAGAAGACAAGTAACAATACACAAATATGTACTTATAACATATATTCTCAATTACAAAGTGTACAGTTATGATATTACACTCACAACTGTCTGTGTAGTCCAGATGGATGATAGATACACTCAGTCCTCTTGGTGCTTCGTGTATGTCTCAGTTGCCTTGAGGAGTTGATAGATATAGATGATCCATTGTCTGTGAGCCGTCGCCAACCATACAGGTATAGAGTCTCAGTTGATGATGGATGTACATGTCAGGCTAAGCAGCAGTGATGTGGGAAAAGGCAGACACCACAGTCACCAATCCTCCTCACAGCCATTGGTCAATACTATAGAAGCTCAGCAAGTTGAATCCATCCCATAAGCTGTAACTAGCCAGATCAGGTTTCATGCCTAACTGACTTTGAGATGTTGACGCCTCGATGTCTGGGAGTAGAGTGCCGAGAGTGTGTGACTACGCTCCTTATATAGTAGCTGGGTAGGCCAGTCCTAATGAAGAGATGAGATGAGTAGGACGGTCCAAACATGTGCTGTAACCACTATAAAAGGTAAACTACCTGTTAGGAAGCAGTCTCCATATATTCACTGCTATGTTAAACTACTCACTACCCCCTCCCCCCTCTGTTAGTCACGGATCGCCACACATTCAGCTCAGGGCAGGTGGTGGCCAGGCAGCCATGCCGCATGGTGGTGGTGGGCAGAGCACTGTAGTCATGGGAACCAAAGAATGCTTGATGTTCATTGGTGGAGCTTGAGATGTTTGATTCTCATTGGAGAATAAGGTCAGGTGGTGTGCCATACCAGATCCATGTACCACTATAAATAATAAACCTGAGGGCTTGGCTCTCTACTTTCACTCTTTATACTCTTCATTTCTCTTCTTGCCTGTATTGATTTCATTATAACCTGCCTACACAACCACAGATTCCAGCGATGGCTAAAGCAGCTAGTCCCATCCTTGCCCCCCCCCCTCTCCCCATCCCCACACACACCTTTATTGAACAGTATATGAGGATTGGCGACTCAGGTGTGAGAATTCTCACACGTGACGTGGCTCTTTTATGCCATTGAAATGTATCCCGAACCACCCACATAGGCGTTAGCGCCGTTTAAAACTGCCAACGGGGGTGGTGGTGGGTGGATGGGCGCAGGGGGTGGGGGGAGGTACCAGAGAACACCTTTATGGCTATATGTGTCATATAAGTAGTCACGTATGTCTGGTGACGAGAACCACCCAGACGAAATTATTCTGATTCAGTATCTCCACCACTCCCGCCGGAAACCAGCCATGCTACACTACTGTAATACGTCACTTCCGAAACACCAAAGTTGGTGTGTAACTCTAGCTAGTGATCATAGCCGTGGCTAAAAGTAGCGGGCTATGATAAATAAGCATTTGAACCAGTATATTTAGCACATTAGAGTGCAAATTTATATGTGTATATGTGCTGTCTAAGCATTATACGAGTATAATTATCCGTAAGCTGGTTATCCTTGAACTGTGTCTCTGCTTTGGACCTTAAATGACACTTCACAACTATTGACACTCAACAACTCAAGTGAATGGGCAGGCCCTCTGCCTTGCCTGGTGCTGCCACCTGGCCTATTCAGCTGTAACTCCAGACATTATTATAGGGTTGTTTAGCAGCCCTATCCTGGAGACAGTCCTGGAGACAGTGCGATGGGAGTAGCTGGAATAAATAGTGCTTCCATTATTGGCTGGCACCCGGGAACCTTCCTCCAGAGGGTGAATAGCTGGCTCTTCCCATAATCTCCTATCACATCCAGGCATATCACTACCCCTCCCTACCCTACCCCTACCATCCCCAATATAATCTGCACACCATCACAGCAAAATTATACACCCATATATCTCTGAAAAAGCAGAAGTTTGTTTTTTTGTAAATTAATTGTATTCATATATTTGTTGTCAATGCTGTAGCACTGGTCTTCCGGCCATAAGTGTTACATGTATACACATAACTGTCACTGTTGTACAGTTACACCAACATGGCATCGGCTCCAGATAGATAGATTTGCCAGTGGACTTTTAATCCATTTCAAGAGGCTCTCTTCAGTGCTGAAGGACACGCCCAGCTTCTCGGGAAATGTGGTATCAATCAGGGCTGCGAAGAAGCAGCACCTGAATGCAACTCGGTGAACTAATTCGAATTATATTTAAATTCTTTCCAAGGGGTCAGCTCCAGAACTGGATTCTTTTGTGGAACATACAAGTACTGAAACACGTGGATACATTGCATGTAGATTAACACCAGGGGAAACACTTTATGGTTATAGTTAAGGTAACCTCTTGTATCACCGCAGTAAGCATAGTTAACATTTGTTTGTTGTTGTTTTACGTCCTAGTAACATCTAAGGTCATATCAGGACGGATACGGACTTGTGACAGTGCGCACTCATGGCGACTGTATAGCGATGATCCACTGGGACACCAGGCCCATTATCCTGACACTGAGCCAACCAGTCCTTGCCCTATCCTAATAATTCCGAGCCCCAGGCTAGGAAGGGACAAGTATCAATTTTTAAGTCATCGGTTTGACTCGACCAGGGTTCGAACCCACGAACTCATGGGTTCGGATCTCCCGATCTCCCAAAACAGGACACAGACACTCTACTCATTCGGCCACCCCGTCTCATCATAGTTAATATATCATCATCATCATGCTGTCGGTCGCGATGCAACAAAGACTGCTTTCATTACTTGACTGCCGCTCTCCATTTTACATTTCATGAAAGCTGCCTGCAAAAGTGTTGAAGTGCTGCTTGCTTTTGCAAGTTACCAGTGGTACTCTCTCGGGGAGCAAATAGAGGTTTCACACCGGCAAGAACATGTCCAGACAGGCGCAAAACTATTTATCCCTGCAGTGGCTGGTCGGGAGATGTTGGGAGTTCCATACATCAAACGCCCTTGATGCTATATATACATATAAGATATATGTGTGTTTGTGTAGTTCAATATTTTACTGACTGCATAACAAGTTATCAATCATAAAGTATTATGATATCTCTAAGATATTCTGTCCCTCATACAATCATCCTAAATTCTAAGATCATCCAGTTAGATATTATTAATCAGTCCCTTTGTCAAGATTCAAATTAATATCTTATGACCACTGTGTGGCAAGTCCCAGTTTAGAGAATACGTGTACAGAGGAGGTAAGACAATTAGTGTATCTTTAAAAGAATTAGCGTTGTCCTCAAAGCTCACCTGTTTATGCAACATCTTTCTACTAAATGCAATTTCTCTATTCTGAAACTATTTTGTTATCAAGTTTGAAATATGCCATATTACAGTTTTATTGTACATCACCTTAAAATGGGTCCTGCTCTTGAAAATGTTCTATTCAATTTCCATCCATATTTGCAGGACCTGTACTATACCGAATTACAGAAGTATGACAGTTGCATAATAAACATATATAAATATATATATATTATATATATTATATATATTATATATATATATAATATGAAGTTGAATATAGAATAACATCTCACGGTAAATATATATTTACAGGTGAAAATAGAGTGAAGAAAATATAATATCTTGTAGCCATAGAAGGAGCTCCTTTCCAAAGTAGTGACGTGGGTAAGGCAAAGGCTTTCCCACCTTCAGTGATAATTAATGCAATATTCACAAATGGAGAAAAAGAACGAAGGCGTAGAAGTCTCTAATTTCTCTCTGGTCTAGACATGTGGGAGCGGAGCAGCACAGTCTGAACTATCAGCCTCTGATTACATCAAGTAGAAACTGTAAGAGTAGGCAAACACATTTGTCAAGTCATCCACCCACGAAGCCTGAGTCAAGGGCTAGATTAAGGCTCCAAGATATTTGCATAATTAGAAGTGATGAGATTAAACTATCCGACTTTGCAATCACAATATTCAATATTCACCATGTGCGTTATGAAGACCTTCAAAGCAGATATCACTGTAAGCTACGGATGCATTTGTGAATTAAATAAACCCTAGAGGTTCTGTATTTTCCAAACAAGAAATTGCTTTGTAATGTAAGCCTCTGTGATTTGTTGTTTTCTGTCGCTCTTTTGGAGTCGGTGCATCGACAGTCAATTCTTTTATGTCAGTACATTTGGATATCTGAGAAGAGCCAGTCCTTTTGTCATGGATTGGTTATAAATAACATGCTGTTTTATTGAATTCGTGTTTTGCCTTAAACCTACTAATAAGAAGAATGTATTACTGCGTTGTAAGTATAAAATATAAAATAAATAAAACATTTATATAGCGCCCGATCCAGCAAGCCGTTCTCAGGCGCTTTACATAACAACAAAATATACAGGAAAATAAATTTCACCTAGTTACAAGCCGTAATGATTTGTTCGTTGATTCTATCTGTATTGAGAAACTAAGTTAAAATACATTCATATATATTTAATTAAAACTTTCAGGCAAGTGGATTTTAGAGCTACTGGGCGTTAACACTTAAATACTTCTAAAGAACAAGATAAATACAAGTAACTACGCGCAATTACATTCAGCATGTTGTTCACTGGGAGCTTTTCTATTGAATAGATACAAAGCGTCTTGAAAATAAGCGAACATGAAATTGATGTCGTCCGGATTTTTTAATTTTATATTTGAATCTGACTTACATAAAGTGAAGCCCTTTCACTATTTATGAAAAACGGATCCCGTTGCAACGCTCAACAACACACACCCTTAGTCTTTGGCTAATACAGTTCCTGTAAGTGCGGATTCCTATGGAACATGCACTACTACTTACTAGCAGTCTATACCAGTATATATATCACATTATTGCAATATAGTTATAGCACGCAACCTATTACATGTAGTAGGAATACAATGACCTATTTCAAAATGGTATCCATTCGAATCATGTAACCTTTGTGAATTGATAATACTTACTAAATTGATACATTATGTAGTGTATGCCCCCCGCTCTTGTATTGGTGATTAGAAACATCCAGGTGAGGTCTACACACACACACACACACACATATATATATATATATATATATCATATCGTCTATCTGACGGAGTGTGACCATTGAGACAATTAACTGATATGCTTCACAGCATCATAGGAGCATCAGATGTTCACCAGAGAAGTGTATTCAATTTGCATGTCCAACGATTAGAAACTCCTGATCCAGAGAATTTCAATTATTCAGGAATCTTCTCAAATGAGCATCATAATATGTCAATGCGAACACACCATGTAGCCTGGATGTAAACTCTGAGACAATGCTAAAATCACTCACAATAAAACAACGTGCACGAGAAACCCAACCAGAATACAGGACAGTAATCATTTGGAGGATGAGTGCTACTTCATGTATGCAATCCAATCAATATTCTATATTAATCAATCAATAGTTCCATCCTCTAGTCGAGGGTTGGATGCAATGGTTCTCCACTTGTCCCGATAGTGTTCTGTTCTGATAGACTGTCAATAATTCAAGCCTGTCCACTGTGCAATATTTGTAAACCATGATGTTCTTGGTCTCCTCCCTCTCCCTCTGCTGCCATTCACCTTCCCTTCCAACAATGTATGGTATATTGAACTCTGACGAATGATGTGGCCAAAATAAATAAGTTTCTTTGTCTGTATAGTGGCAAACAGGATTTCCAATTCAATATTCAATAGTACTATGTTTAATACCATACATTACATACTGCATGTCCAGTGAATGGACATGTCGAAATGACAGTCCGAATTGTGTCCCCATTCATTGAAGGTTTTTGGGGTTTTTTTTGGGGTGGGGGGTAAACATTTTTATTCATCTGAATACAGTCCCTTTTAGGCGCCAAGGCACTGGTGTTCCGGCCATGATTAATTTTGGTCTGTTTCCTTTTTTTCCCAGATGAATTTTATTCATATGTATCTTTTGTCAGTGCCGTAGTACTGTTCTTGTGACCATAAGTGAAGCAGGTATATAGGTATTTACACAACAAACTTTAAATGATTTATATAGTAAATTGAAGTGTTAAGTACATTCTGAAAATAAAGTCTATGTGATGCATTAAGTAATGAGTGAGAGGTACATCTTACAATTACATGCAAGGTTTTAATTTTGTACTCAGGATTTCCAATTCAATATTCAATAGGACTATGTTTAATACCGTACATTACATAGTGCATGTCCAGTGAATGGACATGTCGAAATGACAATCCGAATTGTGTCTCCATTCATTGAGGTTTTTTTTGTTTTTTTTGGGGGGGGGGTCAACATTTTTATTCATCTGAATACAGTCCCTTTTAGGCGCCAAGGCACTGGTGTTCCGGCCATGATTAATTTCGGTCTGTTTCCTTTTTTTCCCAGATGAATTTGATTCATCTGTATCTTTTGTCAGTGCCGTAGCACTGTTCTTGTGACCATAAGTGAAGCAGGTATATAGGTATTTACACAACAAACTTTAAATGATTTATATAGTAAATTGAAGTGTTAAGTACATTCTGAAAATAAAGACTACGCGATGCATTAAGTAATGAGTGAGAGGTACATCTTACAATTACATGCAAGGTTTTAATTTTGTACTCAGGATTTCCAATTCAATAAATACTAATACCTTTAATTACTCTGAAATATGGAAATGGTGATTCATAAGTTCATCATCACTCAAGTGTGAAGGGGTCGTTCTGAAGAACACTGTTAATAAGACTCCATAACACCTGCAACATCTAACTGCCTTTAATCATCCTCACCCTTACACTGTTCACTGCTGCTGCAGCAATGCCATGGATACCCTATCACCGGTGTAACAATTTCAATTTCCCCCCTTTCCAAGTTCCCCCGAGAATATGAAAACGTTTTTAATTTCCCTCTGGTGAAATTGAAAACGTTTTCAGATTCCCAGGAGGGAAATGAAAAACATTTGTCAGATTCCTCCCCCTATTTTCAAATTCCCCCCTCCGGGAATTTAAAATTGTTTAACGTTTTAAAATTCAGACCTATAATATTTTTTTCTTAGCCATCTTGGAGACTTTTTGTGTCATTTGGGTGAAATATTTTTTTTTGTACTAGTAATAATTTCCATTATGCTATTCTCTGTGTATTATATTATATTTGTCATGAAAAATAATAAAAAATAACAAAAATAAAGAAAATTCCCCCAAAATGGGGGTAGGGAAAGTTAAAACGAGGGAGGGAAACAAAAACGTTTTCAAATTCCTGTGGGATGAATTTGAAAAGGTTTTCAAGTTCCCATGCGGGAACTTCAATCAGGGGAGAATTTTAAATCTTTACACCGGCATAAGTAGGCCTATAGTGAAACTCACCAAAGGAAAATAAACCATCTGTCTGTCCACTTTCTACCACCATTACAATTAAACCATGTGTCACATGATTCTTTATAAATACATCATCATTATACATCGTGACTCTATGACCATTACAACTAGGTCATGTGCCATGTATCTACCAACATTACAACTCCATTATAAATTATCTCTTTACCACCATTACAACTGTAGGCCTACTATCTACCAACATTATAACTACATCATGCATCATCTCTTTAACTAAATTAAAACTAAATCATGCATCATACACAACACTTGTGATGGGATCCGACAATGGGCAGGTTTCTCGCATCTGGTATTGGTGACTGGATCCACTGATTTGCATATTTACAATATAATATATATATGTGTATTGGAGATATGTTATACGTTTTTGAAAAAAGAAAAGAGAAAGACAAAGGAAGAAAGAAGTGCTTAAAGACAATTCTAGAATCATGCAATACCATGTGATGCATACTCATTAAGTGCATAATACATATGTTGAACTGGAATTGTATGCAGTTACTATTAGTATTACAACTAATAGTTCATTTATATTATGCTTCTATTATCGAACAGGATTTTCAGGTGGTTATTATGGCAGCTGATACTGTCATTTATGTACCAACAAATTGTACTGAACGTCCGGAAGACCAGTGCTCTGGTGCTGACGAAAAGACATTATTTGCTGAATAAAATACATTTAGTAAAAACAAAAAATCTCTTAATCTACATTACAACTTCATCATACATCATCTCTCTAGCTAAATTACAACTACATCATGTGTCATCTGCACATAAGTGGCATCATGCATTGTTCATTCACCAACAGTATAACTAAGCCATGTATCGCCTCATTACAACTATATCATGCAGCACCCCTTCACCACCACTACAACTACACTATGTATCATTCAATTTCCAACTAAACCAGGTATCAGTCCATTACAGCTGCATCATCCAGTGTCCCTTTAACAACATTATAACAAAGCAATGTATCACTTCATGCAACTATATCATGCAGTGTCCCACCATGCAACTATATCATGCAATGTCCCATCATGCAACTATATCATGCAGTGTCCCATCATGCAACTATTTCATGCAGTTTCCCATCATGCAACTATAGCATGCAATGTCTCATCGTGCAACTATATCATGCAGTCTCTCATCATGCAACTATATCATGCAGTGTCCCATCATGCAACTATGTCATGCAGTCTCTCATCATGCAACTATATCATGCAGCATCCCATCATGCAACTATATCATGCAGCATCCCATCATGCAACTATATCATGCAGTGTCCCATCATGCAACTATTTCATGCAGTGTCCCATCATGCAACTATATCATGTTGTGTCCCATCATGCAACTATATCATGCCATGGCCCATCATGCAACTATATCATGCAGTCGCTCATCATGCAACTCTCTTCATGCAGTGTCCCATCATGCAACTGTATCATGCAGTGTCCCATCATGCAACTTTATCATGCACTGTCCCATCATGCAACTTCATCATGCAGTGTCCCATCATGCAACTAGTTCATGCACCAAACCTATGATGCATACCTTCCCGTGCATCCCTGACCCCCGCAGTACCATTACACCACCACCTCCCTTTGCAGCCGCCACAACCACCAGTAAACCAGTAAGCCATACCTCACACCCCCCTCATACAAACACTCACCCAATCCCCACCTCTAAGCCCAAGCGCAGGCATTGCTACACCCACATCCCCCCACCCTGCTACCAGGACCAGCCCGCTCCCACCACCACAGAGCCATGTCTCATCGACAATAGGGGGCGCAGGAGCACACCGCAAATATTGATGAAGGCGCCCTTAAAAGGACCATCAGTCACCGCTGCCGATCCCACCTTACAGGTGTAAATGAGCCACAGTGTGCTCAGTCAGGGTCAAGCAACCTCAGCAGCCCTCCCCCCCCCCACCTTTACCCTACACCCACCCCACACCCCAACCCACATATTTACATCATTCAACCACCCACACACCAGGAGTCTTCAATATGGACAAGCGTTGTGGTAATATGGATCCTAACTTGGTTACATATATTTCAGAATTTACTTCACACTTCAATTTACTATATTAACCATGTACACAAAGTTGTGTAAATACCTATATACATGTAACACTTACGGTTGGAAGACTAGAGCAATGGTATTGACAAACGATATATATGAATAAAATTAATTTCCCCAAAAACAACTAATAAAAGCTTCTGCTGTTTCAGAAATATATTGGGGTATAATTTTGCTGTGAGAGTGGTGTGCAGATTATATTGGGGATGGGGGGGTAGGGTTGGGAGGGGGGTAGTGATACGCCAGGATGTGATAGGGGATTGTGTGAAGAGCCGGCTACTCACCCTCTGGAGGAGGGTTCCTGGGTGCCAGCCAATGATGGAAGGGTTACGAGCATCCAATAGAGACACATCCAGTGTCTCTGCCAATTGCGCCGATGGTTGGGTTGGGTGTACATAGGTGATGGAGGACCCACCTGAGCCTGCTTACCTGCCCAATAGAGACGGATTCATGTTTGCTCCCCCCCCCCCCGCCCACTCCACATCCCACCCACTTCTTCTCCCTCACACCCCCCCTTCCTAGCACCCCAGGCTACACCTTCAATTTCACTCCCGGTACCCTCAGCGCAGGTGAGTCATCAATACGGCGCATAGCGAAATGATATCACATATCTTTTATAATTATATACCGGAATGGCATTGATAGCCATTGCAATTCCACATAATCTGTCCAGACGAAGGATATAAAGTGATATTATCAGATAGTCCTTCTCAGTTTTATACTACTTCCTTTTTGGGTGTTGTTGCCATAGCTAATCCTAGATTTAAATGCCAGAAATAGTCTATTACTTTTGTTTGAAGAAGTTAAAGTGGATAATATTAGAAAAGCTAAAGTGATTGGATACATTCTTTATTGCACTCATGTCACGTTTGCGTCTCCGGGGAATCTAATAATCTTCAGCAGTCTCAATTTTGTTTCAACCAGATATCATAACACAAGGGGTCGATCCTCAAACCCCCTATGTCAAGCAATAAGTGCTTTGAAACCCTGAATGGACTGACGGCACTAGATTGTTGACCTCATATTAGTCGTATGGTGGTTGCTTATAATGGCAACCTGATGGTTTTGTACCTTTCGTATTTGTTATTATTTATTTGTGTTATGCAATTTCAGAGGGTTGTGGGTGGGTAAAAAGTAGATTGATGTTGTGCGCATGGTGGACATTAATAGTGGAGAGAACAAGTATGTGCTGTTGAGTGTCATTAAGTGAGGTGAGAAGAAAGTGGGGAAGGGGAGGGGTATCTATGCTCCTTCCACTGAGAACAGGATGGAATGGCCGAAAGGCATGGCGTCCACTTCTCACGGTGAAGGACATGGGATCAATCCCTGATTGAGTCAAACTGATGATTTGTAGAATTAGGATTCAACATCACTAGAGGGTTCCTTTCCTCTTCTAATAATAGCGAGTGCCAGGCTAGGTAGAGACAAGTCTCAATTTTGCAACTCATTGCTTTGGCTTGACTGGGATTCGAACTCGCGAATATCCACACGGGAAACGTGCGCTCTACCGATTCAGCAACTGCATCTCGTACCTCTGATATCAGTGGAAGAGCCAAGTCCATGCTGTGAAACCAGCATGCTCCGGGGGTAAGGTCTTATAGAGATTTCTAACATCAACCCAAACTCTGACAGAAGCTGAAGAACCGATGATGTGGATAGCAGCTTACTGGTCAGAATGTTCTGTGGGCCAGGCCTTATGGAGTGTGTGTTTTTGTTGTTTTACATCCTAGCAGCATATATGGTCACATCAGCACGGGTAGCTACTTGTGACAGTGCACACTCATGGCGACTTTATAGTGCTACCGCACTAGGAAGACCAGGCCACTGGCACCATGACCCAATATCTCAAACGGTCACATTCTCCTGATACTGTGCTACCCCAGTCCTTGTCCTGTCCCATTAATGCCGAGCGCCAGGCAAGTGTCAATTTTAAAAGTCATTGGTTTGATTCGGCGGGATTCGAACTCCCGACGTACTGATTCGGTCACTGCGTCCGGTCAGGCCTTATCTGCTTATGGAAAATGTATACCACCGGCCATGGTAAGAAGTCCGGTGGTGGGGAACAAACAAAGCTACATGGACTGAGGCTGCACGTTGGGCCGCGCCCGGTGGGTGGCATTATATGAGGAGTGTGCGCATGTGCAGTATTGTATCGGTGGGGCCAGAATTACAGGCGTTGTGCTATAGATACAGGTGGCACCCAGTACACTGGTTCCCGGCCGACCCGGTAGGGGCGCCAGTCTAGCCTGAGCTAAGTGCTATGCGCGTCCTTTTAGTAGGCGCGTCCATTTGGTGTTAATTACAGCCGCGTCCCACCAGCTGGCGCTAGTTCAGTAATTGGTCGGGTGTTTTTTGGAGTTTCTTTTTGTGTGACAAGTTATTTATTCTGCCCATAACGTATAAGCTCCCGTGAGGGTGCTTGTTTTCAATGCTGGACAGCTGTGATAGTGGATTGGTCTGGTCCCACACTCAGGAGTGTTTACCTGATCTTTCTTGGGCCAACCTTTTGCGGTTGTGGGTGTTAGTAATTTCTATATTAGGTTTTTTATATTTGTCAAAATACCCCGACAGGCTTAATGCTGCGGGTGTCAGTGACGTCCCCCAGCACCCAGCTCCCTGCATCCAGCACCCAACATCTACAACCACCACCCACCACCACCCACCACCCATCATCTACCACCCAACACCCAACATCCACCAGCACACACCATCCAACACCCATCACCCACCACCCACCAACCATTACCCACCACCCACCACACAACCAAACCCAACACCCACCACCCACCACCCAGCATCATCTACCACCCACCACCCATCTCCCACCACCCACCACTCAACAGCCAACACCAACAAACATCACCCAACACCACCCACAATCCAACACCTAATACCAACACCCAACACCCAACACCCAACCCCCAACCACCAACACCCAACCACCTATCACTCAAAGCCCACCAACCAAAGCCCACCAACCAACACCCAACACCCACCATCCACCACCTACCACTCAAAACCTACCACCCAACACCCAAAACCCACCAGGTTACTACCAATCCACTACCCCACCACCCACTAACCCCACCATGCATCACCACCCATCACCCACTACCACCACCCAACATCCACTACCCCCACCCAACACCTAGTACCCACCGCTACACTGGCTACAAGCGCCAATATCCACAAGTATAGGCAGGCATCTAACTCTGCCAGCAGTGAGTAAGGCAGATGTAGCAATTTACTTGGTTACCAAAGCGAGGCTGGTCACCAACCAATGGCTTTCAGTGGCTTTTACTGCACCTCGGTGTCGACTTCCGATTGGTTAGTTCATCGACTCTCCCCGCACCCTAATGGACTGTTCACACGGTACTGGTAGGTACCTTTAAATGAGGCAAATTACCAGACAATTTCTGCTGAAATGTCTTACCCTACTTAACACTACACAGTGTAGTCTGTCTATCCCTACGAGCTATAGTTGGTTCCATATTTCAATACGTCTCTTCTAGTAAGATAGTCTCCGCTTGTACCCATGGAGCAACTGGAGCTGGAATCTGGCTTGTAGGCCAGACCGGAAGTCAGGGATTTGGCCGCCTTCAACATATTCCCAATATTTTATCCATTTTGAGCCCATACACATGTGGTTCCTGATCTTTATATTTAGTGGGGGTCTACTGGGCGTAGATGAACTGCGCCCAGTTCATAAAGGTTCACCACCTTTATGAACTGGGCGCAGTGAGGCAATCGGTCAGAGAACAGGCTTCCCCTGTGGAAGGTTGGACGTTTGAATCCAAGCTGAGTCAAACCAATAACTTACTAAATTGATATTTGTCGCTACCTAGTCTAGCGATCGGCCTTATGAGGATATTGCAAGGACTGGTTAGCTCAGTGTCAGGTTATTGTTACTGAGTTGGAGAGCAGGTCATGGTGTCAGTGACCTAGTCTTCCAGTGGGGCAACACTATGAAGTCACCGTAAGTGCACACTGTCACAAGTCAGTATCCATCCTGATATGACCTTAGGTGTTTCTAGGATGTAAAGCCCAAACAAACAAACCAAAACTGCCCTGAATGATTTTTTTATTTGGTTGCATTAATGTTGTGTTAACTGTTTTGTATCAAAGCTGCATAGTCAGATGAAGCATCACATTTCCAAAACCAAAACAATTATTTAAATTGATTCTACATAATCTACCTTAGCTATTGATGTATTTATTATAGATGTCTTGCCACAGAGAAGGGAATACTGAGTAAATTTAATAGAACCTGTTACTGCTGAAGTCTATGGTGTCAGAGTTTTGGCAAGCTTGCCAAAACTAATTTGACATATTTGCACTTCAAATATATCAAAAATCTAGCTGTTTAAGATAAAAGCTACTTAAACCTAAAGTAAGATCCGGCATAAAAATCAATTACATATATTTATCCCAGAAGAATAGTAGAAACTCAAGACCATCGGACTATGCAACTTGAAATAAAATACAACTGTCTGTTTGTATGTGTAACAGCATCCAGTGCTACAGTCCTCCTTACCCACACCCTGACATGTTCAGAGGTGTGACTAGTGGCTGTGTGGACACCAACGTTAGTATCTCGGAAGGGACATATTGTTTACGCCTTTGTGGTGTTTTGGCTCACGGCGTTCGCATGTTCCCCCTGGTGGAAGGTCTATGAACTAATGAATCACTACGTCAGAACAACAATGCCCCGCCTCTGTGCCCTCATACAGCGGCACAGTTTCCACACACCACGCCCAATGCGCGTCCATTTAACCAGACAGCTGAGACCATTAATGATTAAAGGGATACCAACAGACCTCACTATTAGGGATCCATATTCAGCTATAGCTAGAGCCATACAGCAAACAAGTAATATTCTAGGATTTATGAATTATATTGATTGATTTGTGGTAGTTTAATGCCAGGTCAGCAGTAAAATCCATATTCACAACAGTTTACAATTGGTTATTTAACCATCACATTTGCACTGAATGTAAAAGCTCACAATACACTTATAGATTTAGTGTAAAAGGACAGTTACAAAAGATGTACAAAGCGCTGTTTAAAAATTCATAACAAAAGAGAGTAAAATCCAAGTTCAAATTTAATGGTACTTTGTTTTAATTACAATAGGTCTGTGGATATATATGTGGCCTCGCGAAATGGCCGCCGAAAGCCTGTACAACACAAAGATTGCTTACTTTGTTTTTAATTGTCTTAATTAATTATTTTACTTGGTCAAAATTAATTAATTACTTTGTCAAAATTGTCCAGTCCACCCTCATGAAGATGTACAAAGTAGCAAATATACTCAAACATTTACACATAATATACATCAGTAGGTTTAGAATCTTAAACGGCAAACCTTCTCTATACTAAGGGTAAGGTCACCACAGACAGTTGTGGCAAGAGTAAAATTGCTTTTTTATTTGTTAATGTTTTATGTCCTAGCAACATCTGAGGTCATATAAGTACGGGTACAGATTTGTGACAGTGTTCACTGATGGCGATTTTATAGTGCTGCCCCTCTAGGAAACCAGTGCACCAGCACAATGACTCGATATCCCACACATAAACATTATCCTGATATCGTGGTACTAGCCAGTCCTTGTCGTATCCTTTTTATACTGAGTGGCAGACTAGGTAGCGACAAGTGTCAATTTGATAAGTCATTAGTTTGACTTTGGGCTCAAGTCATTAGTTTGACTTGCTGGGATTCGAAATCCCAACCTTCCGCATGGAAAGCCTGCGTCCTACCGATTCGACCACCGCGTCCCGTGTGTAAAATTGTAATATGTACATACATATATGTTCTAGCTGGTGCGCTCTATAAGCAATGGAAATTAACTTCCTGTATTTCGCTAGTTAGATAGTGTTGCTTGCACTCTCCAATGCATATACATATATATATATGTGTGTACACAAAGGTTCCATCCTGGGTTGTTCCTTGTAAGTTATAGTCACCGGACATGATGACCGAATCGGTAAGAGTGACTGCTGGCTGCCCATATTGGAGGACATGTGATCGAACCCAGACCAAGTCAAAGAAATTACTTACAAAATCGATACATGTTGCTACCTAACTCGGAACTCGGTATTAATAGGATGGGGAATGAATGTGTTTTCAGTCTCAGTCAGGATAATATGTGACTCAGTGGGATATCGCGTCATAGTCCCATTTGCTGTTCTAGTGAGGCAGGAATATGAACTCGCCATGAATGGCAGTATAAATACAGCCTGAATGAAAAAATGTAAAAAATGTAAAAAAAATGGATGCCCATCCTGAAATGACCTCGGATGTTACTAAGACGTAAAGCCCCAACGAAGAAACAAACATCTTTTCCATTCTATCCAAATACTCATTTATATACACAATAACACATAACTAGTGGAATGAGTTACCTTTCCAGTCGGCCGCCCTTACTTCCCGAAACACTGTCAGCATCATACCGACAAAGTTCCAGAATGAGACACTAGATGGCAGGGTGGTTGGTGCATTTTTTTCTCCGCCCACCCCTACTTGTGCAACCTGACTGGTACTATGTGTAGCAAATTTCAACACTTCCGGTTCCGGCTGATGAATATATTACCACCAAAATCAGCTTCCACTGAACAGTGGGTTGTCACAATACATAATGTAGTCATTGAAAAGTGAACGAGGTAAGTGAATTAGAAAATGACCATTATTTCAGAAATGCAATATGGGAAATAGGCATAAGCCGGAAGGGGCGAGTAGGGAGATAGAGGGAATGGGTAGGAGGGATGTGGTAGGGAGGGGTGGAGGGGAAGGGAGGTACAGGGAGGGAAGGGGGAGGGAGGGTGGGAGCGGCAGGGGGGCGGAGGGAGGGGTGGTTGGAGGGGGAGGAGGGGGAAGGATGGAAGGGAGGGGAGTATGAGGCAGGGGGAAGGAGGGGTGAGAGGGAAGGAGAGGGTGGGAAGGAAAGACAGGGGGAGGGGGGAGGCAGGGATAGGGAGGCAGGGGGATAGATGAAGTTGGATGGAGTGAGGGGGAAGGAGGAGGGAATGTCGGAGGGAGTGAAGGGGAAGGGAGGAGAGGGAGGGAGGGGGTAACAGGGGCTGGAAGGGGTGGGCCAGAGGAAGGGATGGAAGAGGAGGTGGGAGAGAGAGGCATGGAGGGGGGGGGGAGGAAGGGGGAAAGGGGGAGGGGAAGGGGAGGGAGAGGGGGGGAGAGTGTGGGGATGAAGGATGATTGTGGTGGTGGGGTGGGGCGCTGGGCTTGCACAGTTTTATTGCCGGTGTCCTACTGAATGGACACGTGCGTTTTTCATGGCGTTATTAAAGTTGCCACCTACTAGGACATCACTGCCTTGGAGCGCGTCTGTCTGACGCCGCTCAGGGCGCTCAACTCCAGCAGCGGAGGAGAGCGGAGTGGCTCCCACTAATCAAGATAATTCCCGGGGGGTTTTAAAACAACAACAAACTTGTTATTTTAATTTATTAAAGATGTACAATTTGTATGAAGCAAAGGGCACCATAACAATTAAGACGCGCATAATTAGCAATTTTGTGTCCCAATAATTGTGGTCTTATTGTGAGTTTAGCTCCTAGAGCGCATTCGTACCTTACACATATTGGTGGGAAAATGGCTGCGATTTTTTAGGTGATGGGGTTGACGGCCACCCGGCGAGGAAATCTTGTCTGTGAGATATTGGTCCCCACTCACCGTGTGGGGTCACGCCCCACGGCTCTGTCGCATCAGTCATCTGGTAATGTCACACAACTATAAATTATACCCAACCACCTTCCCCTTCCCTTCTATTTAAAAAAAAACGAAGTTATTATTCTACTGAGTGCTCGCGGAGATAATTCCTGCAGCATCGCAAACGACTTTAACAATTTGAATCGAATCAGGGCGCGTGGGTTTTTGTTGGTGTTTTTTTTTTACTTCCATTTTGCATGAGCTCAAACTGACACTTTTGGAATTGGCTGCGGTGGACTTCAATGGCGGGTTTGGGATTACTTGCTTGTTATCTTTGAATGACCACCCTCGATTTGTAAAGATAATGAATCCATAATTTTGGGTGGGTGGGCGGGTGAGGATCTTCTTTGGGATGGGAATGGGAGCTTCTCCAGGAAATCGGGGAGTCATCTTTCACAGGCGCCACTGTAACAGATGTTTTATTTGTGGACGCTTTCATTGTTTGTTTATTTGATTTAGCTTTTTTTTTTTTTCTCACTTTGTTCGGTGATCGGAATTCAGGCGCTTGAACAGGTCGGAAGCCACAGAATGGGCACGGAGTCTACGGCGCGGATGGGCGGGTGATGTGTCCATATACTACTACCGCGGTGGGGGGAGGGGGGGAGGGGAGGAGGGGGGAGGATAGGAGGGGGGTAGCGGGAGGGGCGCGGATAGGAAGGAGGAGGGCGGGAGGCGAGGAGAAAGGACGGGACAGGGGAGAAGGGAGGAGGGGAGGAGGGGAGGAAGGAAAGACTGGATGACAGAGGAGTGGAGGAGCGGGGAAGGAGAGGAGAGGAGGAGGGGAGGAGAGAAGGAGGGCATGGGGGGAGGAGGGGACTAAGGCGGGACGGGAGGAGCGGAGGCGGGCCGGAAGGGCAAAGCGAAGGAGGAAAGGGGCGTCAGAACTATATCCAAGGATATATTGTGTCAGGCAGGGAAGTGATTGGTGGAATTAAATAGGTTATAAAGCATTGTTAAAGTGCTTCAAATTCACTATTATTGTTAGTCAAAGTAGGCACTGTCATGCCTTCAATGTGGAACTCTATTGTAGTCATCTGCTCCTGAAAACATTCCCATTAATTAGCTGTCTATGAGTCAAAGTGATCTTTCAGTTATATGAATGATTTATGCCACACATTTCATTAAAGATATATCCAATTGTGTAACTATGTTCTGACCTACATTACTGTACCAGGTGTGCAGGGGTCATTCGCGCTAAAGTGCTAGGACTAGGAGATAGAACTTTACTCCAGAGAACTTGTCCTATGTGAGAGTTGTCCAAGGTGAGAGTTATCCTAAATGAGGGGTGTACTACAGGTGAGTTGACCTACGTGAGAGTTGTCCTACATGAGAATTATCCCATGTGGAAGTTGTGCTATGTGAGAGCTATCTGACGTGACAGTTGTTATAGGTGAGATTGTCCTATGCTGGAGTTATCTTATGAGGCTGATCTGTTTTCATTTACAGCGTGCTGGGAAGGCCAGAAGGTGGTAGGAAAGATGCAGTGATTGCCAGTGAATCACCGCCGATGCCATCACTTGGACCTCCTTATGGGGCTGTCACACTACGGCATATGGCATAAGCGTATGCCGGCTTATGCGGTTTTCGACCCATACGCTGTCATATGCCGTCATATGCTATGCATACGCTATGCGTAGGTTGGGCATACGTTGTATACGCTCATCATACGCCATCATACGCCATCTTATGCGTGTCCGTCCAAAAAAATGTTGTGCATGCTCAAAATTGACAGCGTATGGCAGCGTATGGCTCATATGCTGCTCATACGCTAGACGTACGCTATGCATACGCCGGCATACATTATGCATAGGTTAGGGGTACCGTCAGCATAGGTTAGGCATACACTGAACTTGTCAATCACAACCGTCAAACCACATCACAGTACGCTGCGCATAGGTTGGGTTATGCTTTGAATATGCCGCCATAGGCTAGGGGTAGGTTATGTATAGGTTATGTATAGGTTACGTCTCGGTTACACATATGCTGCAAAAGACACCGCAGTGCACAAAGGTCACCATACGTTGTCCCACAACATTTTTCACACTTTTGCGGTAGGTTTTACAAATGCCGCCGCCATACGCCGTATTGTGACAGGGCATTAACTAGCTATAAGGTATGGGGAATGTTAGCGTTTTGTGTGTCGTGTATAATGGGCATGTTGCTTCAGAACTCAATATTTTGCAGTTTGCCATAAAGTTGCATAGTCCGATGGTTTTGAGTTTCGGCCATTTTTCTCTGTGATAACTATATGAAATTGATTGTTATAATCTACCTTAATCTAGTTTGAAGTAACTTTAATTTTAAATAGCTAACTTTTGAGATATTTGAAGTATAACCAAGTCAAATTAATTTGAGCAAACACGCCAAAACTGCGATGGGACCCCTCCCGCCGTCCTTCTGTCCTACGACCCGCCCTCCTTCTGTCCTCCCCTCCCACGCCCCTTCTGTCCTCCCCTCCCACCCTCCTTATGTCCTCCCCTCCCTCCCTCCGTATGTCCTCCCCTCCCACCCTCCGTATGTCCTCCCCTCCCGCCCTCCGTATGTCCTCCCCTCCCACCCTCCTTCTGTCCTCCCCTCCCGCCCTCCTTCTGTCTCCCCTCCCTCCCTCCGTATGTCCTCCCCTCCCACCCTCCTTATGTCCTCCCCTTCCGCCCTCCTCTGGCCTCCCCTCCCACCCTCCTTCTGTCCTCCCCTCCTGCCCTCCGTCTATCCTCCCCTTCCGCCCTCCTTATGTCCTCCCTCTCGCCCTCCTTCTGTCCTCCCTTCCGCCCTCCTTCTATCCTCCCCTCCCACCCTCCTTATGTCCTCCACTCCGCCCTCCTTCTGCCCTCCCCTCCCATCCTCCTTCTGTCCTCCCTCCTCTCCTCCTTCTCTCCTCCCCTCTCGTCCTCCTTATGTCCTCCCCTCCCGCCCTCCTTCTGTCCTCCCCTCCTCCCCTCCTTCTATCCTCCCCTCCCGTCCTCCTTATGTCCTCCCCTCCCGCCCTCCTTCTGTCCTCCCCTCCCACCCTCCTTCTGTCCTCCCCTCCCACCCTCCTTCTGTCCTCCCCTCCTCCCCTCCTTCTGTCCTCCCCATCTCGTCCTCCTTCTGTCCTCCCCTCCCGCCCTCCTTCTGTCCTCCCTCCTCCCCTCCTTCTATCCTCCCCTCTCGTCCTCCTTCTGTCCTCCCCTCCCGCCCTCCTTCTGTCCTCCCTCGCGCCCTCCTTTCTGTCCTCCCCTCACACCCTCCTTCTGTCCTCCCTCCTCCCTCTGTCCTCCCCTCCCGCCCTCCTTCTGTCCTCCCCTCCCACCCTCCTTCTCTCCTCCCCTCCCGCCCTCCTTCTGTCCTCCCCTCCCGCCCTCCTTATGTCCTCCCCTCCCGCTCTCCTTCTGTCCTCCCCTCCCGCCCTCCTTCTGTCCTCCCCACCCGCCTTTCTCCCCATAGGATTCAGCAGTAACAGGTTCTATTAAATTTACCCAGTATTCCCTTCTCTGTGGCAACAAATGCTTAATAACTGCATCAGTATCTAAGTAAGACATCTACAATCAAATCTAGATAATTGTTTTGGTTTAGAAAATGTGATGCTTCATCAGACTATGCAGCTTTAAATATGAGCAGTTCTATCTGATGAAATTCGATTGATTCGAAAATGAGAATCCAATTCCCATGCTCCACTGATCTAATCGGACTTCAACATGACTCATATCCGGTTAGAGATTTCGGCTACCTCTGATTTAATCAATATATGTGAAGTATTTATTGCCTGATATGGGACTTGCGGCTCAATTGCCTCTAGATGAGAATTGACCCGTGATTAGGCGTGGTGGGTGCGCAACGATAGGTCCAACATTTGAAAGCAAATACCAGGGCGAAAAGTGTATATCAATATTTGTGTGTACATTGGTTGATTAAGCAGGGGAAATTTCAATCATGGATGATTAGTCTTCCTCATTCCACTGCTCCTTGCCCTATCCTAATAATGCTGAGCGCCAGGCTAAGATTCAACAAGATTCAATTTTTAAGTCATGGGTTTGACTCGACCAAAGTTCGAACCCACGATCTACCAACACAGGAGACGGACGCTTTAACTCGTTTAGCCATCCCGTCTGGTTGGTCTTGTCTGGTCTATTAAAGCTGCATAGTCGAATGAATTAAATAGTATGCATTCAATACATGTGATATATAAGGATTATGCGAGTATAATTAATTGGAAGCTTTCCACTCCAGTTATTTGATTCTCCAGCTTCAGTACTGCAGTGTTCTTATCAATGCACAGGGCATGCGCAGTGTGATGCAATCCGCATCTTCCTCATTCCACTGCTCCTTGCCCTATCCTAGTAATGCTGAGCGCCAGGCTAAGAAGCAATAAGTGTAAATTTTTAAGTCATTGGTTTGCCTTGACCAGGTTTCGAATCCATGATCCAACGATCTACCAACACGGGAGACGGACGCTCTAACTCCTTCGGCCATCCTGTCTGGTTGGTCTGGTCTGGTGTATTAAAGCTGCATAGTTCAATGAATTAAATAGCATGCATTTAATATATGTGATATATAAGCATAATGTGAGTATAATTAATTGGAAGCTTTCCAATCCGGTTATGTGATTCTCCAGCTTCAGTACTGAAGTGTTCTTATCAATGCACAGGACATGCGCAGTGTGATGCAACCGGCATTACTACTTCTTGTCAGTGCTATCAGAGGCCCGGTTTGTGGTGGAAATCCTCCAGAAGCCCTTGTCTACGGAACATAATGCACAGTGAGCAACTAACTATCTTCAACATTACCCAGCCCACATTGTGACGACATTCCGATATCATTCCAACGTCTGGTCAACATCAGATCCTCCAGAACTCCCCCAAAATGATATTTGCCTGTCGAAAGTAGGTAACATTAACATCGGGACCATGTCAAATACTTATAATATCACTGCAATGTATATATCATACTGTTTTTTATCAGATTTTATTTACCTGATATAAAGTGATAATCTTCTTACAGAATAGAACAAAAATAAACATACATAAATATGTTGGTGGAGTGTTGAAAATGGGAAATATTGGGCCAAGAAAAGGAATCTGCAACACACATCTCTTGCATTCATGGCTAGTCTGCTAACCATTACACCACCTAGGCTCCCTAATGTCATCACTCTATCCACGCCGACCTGTCTATATGGCGGCTCCTTACCTGACATACCATCATATATATATATATTTCACCTTGTTCTCGTACTCCTGGTTAATTATTGCACAGTGAGAAGTAGGTGTACCTCGAATGCAGCACAAAGAGTTAACCGGCTTCCTGAGACAGATGTCCTACAAAGTTCTCGTGGAGTTTCTGGTGCCCGGCACTATAACCTTAACAGGAGTGGAGAAGATAGCATTAGGAAATGGATACTCCATTTGATATTAGATATTGTGAACTTCATTTCGTTGGATTGTTAGGATTTGCAGGATAATGTATTTGACTTGGATACACATGGGTGGTCAACCGGAATGGAGCTTTCTAGATCGTGCATCGGCCTCGGACCAGGGCGGAGCCACCCACGCACGTGTGGCGGATTTGGAGAGTTTTAGCAGTGACATGAGACAGATAAGGGGTGTCAACCAACGCCGGTGTGACAAGACTACTTATTCATAGCATTGCATTATTGTTTCTGTGAAAGTCCAAATTATTGGATGTATGTATGACTCGGCAGTTCATTACTACACTGGCCCGCATTATGAGGTGAGTTACCAGACAAGAAAGGGTGTCAACCGATCCCGGTGTCACAAGACTACTAATTCCTAGCATTGCATCATTGTTTCTGTGAAAGTCCAAATTATTGGATGTATGTATGACTCGGCAGTTCATTACTACACTGGCCCGCATTATGAGGTGAGTTACCAGACAAGAAAGGGTGTCAACCGATCCCGGTGTCACAAGACTACTAATTCCTAGCATTGCATCATTGTTTCTGTGAAAGTCCTAATTATTGGACATATGTATGACTCGGCCCGGTATCAACTTTAATTCTGCTTCAGGGGAATACTATACGGGTTCAGTGCATATTACACTGGCCTGCATTATAGGGTGAGTCACAAGACAGAAAGGGGCGTCAACCGATGGTGGTGTCACAAGACTACTAATTCATAGAATTGCATTATTGTTTCTGTGAAAGTCCAAATTATTGGATGAATGTATGACCCGGCAGTTCATTACTACACTGGCCTGCATTACGAGGTGAGTTACAAGACAAGAAAGGGTGTCAACCGACGCCGGTGTCACAAGACTACTAATTCATCAGTCGGTAGTTTTTCCAAATTGCTGGCCACCCCTGCCACCATACACACATTCTTTGTGGTGGAGGTTGATGGTGTGTGTGGTTGAGGTGTAGGTGGGTATGGTGGGGGTGCAGGTGGGGGTGTACAGTGTGTATCGAGGAGGTGTAGGTGGTTTATGGTAGAGTTGTAGGGGTCTTGCAGAGCGGCACCTTACAATCATTAGCATCCCTAAACCCCCACCACACACCTAAACTCTCACCACATCCCTAAACCCCCTCCACACCCCACACCACACACGTACAATCCCACAACACACGCACCACACCTACACCACCGCTACACACCTACACCCTCACCACACACACCTATACCTCAACCATACACATTTACACCCCCACCACACACACCACAGACCTACACCACCAACACACATACCTACAACCCCACCACATCCCTAAGACCCCACCACACCCCCACCATCTCCCTAGACCCCCACCACACACCTCCCAAGTGACAGCAGGGTTTCTTCTGACACTCCAATGCTATCAAAATGATCAACCCCACCACCTTGTAATATGTCGGGACTCGGCCGTCTGAACCCCAAACATTACTAGTCTCCACAGGTGTGTTCTGGCAACTGTCTGTCAGTTCCAACCTGTCATTACTCTCAACAACTCATAAGGAATAAAGGAAGACAAGTCACGCAAGATTGACAGTGAATAGGTTGTAGTTAATTAGCATCAACTTCTGTTCACCTACTGGCAACCTATCACCCTCACTCCTTACCAACTGACCACACAGATCCGCATGAATCTTGCTGGTGTATATAAGAATCAGTGCCTACAGGCCATTGAACCTGGGTCCAATGGTTGTTCCCCACAGCTCAGTGTCTTTGGAATAGATGTTGCATGTTTGAGTGTAGAAAGTGGAGTGTCTTCCTTGTGTGTCCTCCTTGTACAGTTCAGACGGTCGAAGGAATGCAGGTGACTGGGCTCACACAGCCAGCCAATCAGACACCCTCTACTGCTTGGGTGGGTGATGCCCTAATAGGGGGCAGGTGTCACTCAACCCCAGCTGCAGGTGTTGTCCATAATGTATGCAGGATGGCTGGGTGTGCTGGTCCATCGGTCCCATGGTAACATTTGCAGACAGTTAGAACAAACATATATCAATGCTTCTCTCCCTCAATGCACTCTTTCTAGTCCATGATGGAAACATTTCAATAATTATTAACGGTCTCTTAAGTATGAACATCAGATCATAACCTCGGTCGATATGTGTTATCACATTTCCACATAGTCGATTATGTCACAAAGCAAGTGGGGCACCCATTGCTTCTCTGTTACATAATCCTGGTCCCCACTCCGTTGCCCGAGAATAATATGTTCTTTGCCAATATATAAATCCGAACCGAAAATCCGTATATTTTTACAACCTGGTGCGCTGGCTGTTCTCTTGATTACAATGAACCAAAAACCGTATTTACGGCGATTGGCAGTTCATACCGGTGAACAAGGCTCATATCATTATATCGGACTGTAAGACAGCTAAGACACCATGGCTGGCGGGTAAAGCTCCAGTGCAAGGAAGCCAAAATGTGACACAGTTGGTATCCGTGCACAGTAGGTCAGGTCAAAGCGATACATTACAATCAGGACAAGGGGAACAAGGCAAACAAATCACGAACACAGTTACGGTTCAGGATAAATAGCAAGAGGAAGGTAACAAACAATTTAGGAGTCAAAATCAATATTTGATTCGATAACGCAAAAGGTACCCCGCAGCACTTGACCAGTGGGTGGGTGGGAGGGGAATGTAAAGTTTATTTGTTTGTTGTGGTTTTAAATCAGAGCAAAATCTATGGACATATCAAGATGGGTACTGACTTGTGACTGTGCACACTCATGGTGGCTGCCACACCATGAGGGCAGGCCGCCAGCACCATGATCCAATATCCCACACAGTCACATTATTCTGATACCAAACTAACCAGTCTTTTCTATATCCTAGTCATGCCATGCAATAATGTAGGTAGCGACAAATATCAAGTTTGTAAGCCATTCATTCAACTCACCTGGGATTCCAACACCTACCCTTCCACAGAAGAAGTATGTATGCACTATGTCGATTAGGCCACAGCATCCAGTGGGTGGGTAAAAACTTGCATGTGTGGCTGTCAGGTCAGGCTAAAAGTTAGGAGCCGTAGTTCATAGCTGACTAAGGTCAACTAAGTAGGTCGCGGTGACGTCATTCACAAATTACACATGTTGGTGCCCTAACATGTTCCATGCTTCCAATGGAAAATGTCAGTTCGCCCCCCGCAATACCTAGCTGATGTCATGCTTCCGGACTCCGGACCAGACAGGATGGCCTAATAACTTGAGCGTCCGTCTCCCATGTTGGTATTTTGTGGGATTCGAACCCATGGGTTAATCGCCTAGTCAAGTCAAACCAATGACTTCAAAATTGATACCTGTCGCTTCCTAGCTAGGCACTCGGCATTATTAGGATAGTGGAAGGACCGGTTGGCTCGATATCAGGATAATGTGATTGAGTGGGATATCAGGTTATCAGGTTATGGTGCGGGCACCCTGGTTTCCTAGTGGGGAAGCACTAGAAAGTCGCCATGAGTGTGCACTGTTACAAGTCGGTATCAGTCCTGATATGACCTTAGATATTTCCAGGACGTAAAACTCTAACGACAACAACTAGAATATAAATGGATATTGCGGCCTGATCCCCGATCAACAGGTTTCCGCTACACCGATATCGACTGGTGTCCGCCCGGTATTAGGTCGACGTGTAATATGAAGTGAATGCTGACGACTACTGCCGGCGGGTGAATTGGGGGAGGGGGTGGGGAGGGAGGATGTGGAGGGTCGGGTTAGGTGGATCGGGGGGAGGGAGAGGTCAGGGCGGGGTGCCAGTCCGTGGTTTTAATGACACCCGAAGCTGTCGCAGGTGCAGGCCGGTGGTGGTGGTCACCGGAAGTGACCGGGACGGAAATCTGCGGGCTCATCGGCGACATTATCCCGACGGCCTAAATCCCAGCTTGCGGCAGCATTAGTGACCCACCGCAACCCCGTACCTTCACCCTCACCTCACCCCTAGATAAAAGGTTCACCCCCTAAGCAGTGTTGGGGTGAAGAAGCACCCATTTAATTAGAAAGAAAATGGTGAAAGGCTGGGTAAATGAAATCAGCATGTAGATTCTTAATTTAAGAAGCAAAATATATTCTTCATATTTACTTTCATATTTACCAGTTCGATATAAAAGCAGTTTTCGCCCATATTTAGACGACGTTGTCATTCACCCCTACTCTGCGTAGGGGTGAATCTTTTATCTAAGCTTGCAGCTGCATTAGTGACCCACCAAACCCGGTAGGCCTACCTTCACCCTCCCTACCCCGCCTCCCCCGCCCCTGCCTCCCTTCGCCGCCGCCATGACCTGATGAAATCCTGCTGGCCCCGACCGAATGATAAGTGAGTGTGTGAGTGGAGTGGCCCTGCTGCCCTTGCTTGCTGTTACCTCCCCCTCCTACCCTTTGCGCCCCCACCCCACCCCAACCAGCCCCGGCTCTCCCCCCTCTGGTTCGGCCATCCCTCACACACCGCCCGCCCCCAGAGCCCACCGCACCCGGGGCTTGATGAGCCGGGCGCCGGGCGCGAGGCGCGAGGCGCGAGGGGCGAGGGGCCAGGGCTCGGCGCTGTTATGACGCCCTCAGCCGCCCGCTGCGCAAGCCTGGCTGTGATCTGCGGTTCAAAGTTCAGGGTTCAAGGTTTAAGGGTCAGGGTTCAGGCGGCCCTACACGGTGACCCCCGCGGTGACCACAGTCCCAGTTATGACCAGCCCCAATCTCACCCCACTTTAATAAGCCGGATTCAGGCGGATGCAATCAATTCTGCCATCGCGGTGAATGCCATGCCATCCCCTCCACCCCACCCCCCCCCCCATCCATCTCCACTCCTGAAACATGGACGTCGACATGTTAATTAAACTAATGGCGTTTTTCGTCTGAGTAGAATCTCAAGAGGCGCTGCATGAGTAAACTCTTCTGATTACGCACGTGCTTTACGTATTTCCCACGGGTGAATCGCGCTTTGTGAGAATTTCTACCCATCATGTGTTTTCAGCACTCGCTGCTACTAAAAGTTGCATAGTCCGATGGTTTTGAATTTCTGTATTTTTTCTGAGATAAATATATTAGATCGATCACTAGTATCTACTTTACACTAGTTGAAAGTTACTTTTATTTTAAATGGTAAACTTTTGAGATATTTTGAGTGCAAACATGGAAAATTAGTTTTGGCATGCTTGCCAAAACTCTGACACAATAGACTTCTGCAGTAACAGGTTCTGTTAAATTGACTCAGTATTGCCTTCTACACAGAAACAAATGCTTAATGAGTGCATCAGTATCTAAGTTAGATATGTAAAATCAAATCTAGATGATTGGTTTGGTTTTGAAAATTTGATATTTGATCGGACTATCCAGCTTTAACGCACCCGACTCAAGTGCACAGTTGCTAAGATGTTTGATTACATTGGCATAGTGTGCCAGCACTGGATGTTCAGTAAGTACACCACTATCTAAGTCAGATATGTAGGATCAAATCTAGATAGGTTTCGGAGATTATATGTTTTCGTAAGAGGGTTGATTAAATTGGCATGGTGTGCCAGCACTGAATGTTTAGAATAGTAAGGAGGCCTGAACCACTATCTAAGTTAGATATGTAGGATCAACTCTAGATTTAATGTTTTCATCTGACTATGGGGCGCTAAGAGCACTATATATTTAGGTTGTCTCATATATATATATGTGAACTGCACCGCAATAACATTGCACGCATGCAAATGTGTTCGTCTGTATGTGCGTGCGTAGTGGCGCCCTCTACGGCATAATCTGGTAACTAACTGCGGCTCCGGTGGCTCTGGACTCGCCTGTTGGAAGCTGAATAATGTGCACCAGACTGCACTCACATCGCAGGAAGCAAGCCACATCCATAGGTACCCGTCGGTAGGTTGTGTGGTCTAGAAGGTTAGGAGGCTTGTGCTCGGAATTGCAGACTTGATGAAGAAGTTCAAGTCACCCTTTAGACAAGGTTTTACATCTACGTTTTTTTGTTTCTTTTATCAATTATAAAACGCACTTCATCATCATCATGCTGTCGGTCGCGATGCGACAAAGACTGCTTTCATTACTTGACTGCTGCTCTCCATTTAGCTCTCTGCTGTGAGAGTTGCGTCCATGAGTCAGTCTTATTGTCTCTCAGCTTCATGTTTCTCTTGATGATATCCTTGAACTAGAGACGAGTGTGCCCTCTCTTTCTGTAACCAGAAGACAGTTGAGAATAGAGGATCTGCTTTGGTAGCCTGTCTGATGACATTCTCATGAGGTGTCCAGTCCACCGGAGATTCTTTTTGATCAGAAGATCTTCCATAGAGGGCAGCCCCATCCATTTGAGTATTCACGCACTTCACATACTACAAATATTAGAGTTCTAGGATGTTGTATTGAATTCAGAAACTTTGGACATATAACCGACATAAAAATTCCCCAATGCGACTAACACTTGTCAACTTCTGGTGGAGCCGAGGTGGGCCGAAGTTTGCGTCACCGGTACAGTGTTGAGTCTTACAGAATATAGTGATATAATAACAATTCCCTTATGTATGCTGTTTATATCCTCGCATTATACGTTGTACATCTCACACACGCATCACATATATATAATACATATATATATACGCGAGTGAGGTTTTCCCACGCCTAATAGGTGCGGGGAAGCACCGGAGGTGGCGCCACCAGTCATGGGCACGATAATGAGGCAGTACAGAGTATTTGCTGTTATAAAATACGTGACCAACATAATTCTCTTCCGCGCCTTTATTAATTCCATAGTGATTTATATATCACCTAATGTGCCCTTGCCTTTATGCATAACCAATGCCCACCGTCTGTCTTGAGGTTAGTCAGCTGTTAAGCGCTCGGGTCCCGGCCCGGGTCCCCCCGGCCCGGGTCCCCCCGGCGGCACCGACCCACCAAACAGGTGTTATTAAAGAAGGACGAGGTGTATTAGATATTCACTGACCCAGATATTACCGGCGTGCCGAGCTACTCCCCGAGTTGCTCGCCGAGCAGTCGGCCGCCTATGACGGCCCGCATGCTGTGCAGATTCAGTGCTATACAACGGAGTTGGCAAAGAAGCAACAGCTCACTAATGCACCAGATTCCCACTAGGTGTCTTTTACTTGAACAATTCTGTCCAATGACTGCCTCGGATATAGGAGCAGTGGTGCGTGACTCGATGGGTGGTGCCCCCCCTACCCCCCAACAGATCTGAGTGTGAGTAGAATGGAAGTGTAGGTGAATAGATAGGCTCCTCCAGTAGATGAGTGAGGGTGGAGTTGGGACTGAGGAGCAGATGGAAGCTTCCGGCATTATTATACTCGTATAATGGATTATACAGCATACATATATATATATATCGATGTTCTTCAAGTCAGATGGTCATACTGACTTGTGACAGTGTGCACTCATGTCAACATTGTCGTGCCGTCACCCTGGAAAATCAGCCCTAAGGCAAAATGACCCGATTTCCCACTCTGTCATATTGAGCTGATACTGAGGTAACCAATCCTTACCTATCCTAGTAATACTGAGCGCTCAGCTAAGCAGCGAGAACGACTAAATTTGTAAGCCATTGGTTTAAGTCGGTGGGGTTTCGAACTCCCGAACTTCCGCACGGGAAGCCAGTGCTCAAGGGATTCCGCCACAGCATCCGGTTTATAGCTACAATCCGATGAAAACATCAAATTTTCAAAACCAAAACAAGCATATATATTTGATTCTACATACCTAACTTACACCTCTATCACACCAAAGTAGTTCTCAAAACGTTCGACCACATTCTAAGATGGGTGCTGGTTGGGGTAGAACGTGGCTGCGAGAACATTTTGGGCATGCTCAAAGTTCTGGAGCACCATTCCATTCTAGCCCATCCATTCTGTTCATAAAAATACCATAACAAGTTGCTACTATGTCCATTCCGTTCGGACACAATGTCAGCCAGTTCAGAAACATTTTGTAGAACGTAATGAGAACTAGTTTGGTGTGATGGGGATATTAGATACTGGTACACTTATTAAGTAAGCATTGTGTTGCCACCTCGAATGGCATACTGAGTCAGTTTAATAAAACCTGATACTTGAAATGCCTATGGTGTCAGAGATTTGGCATGGTTGCCCAAACTAATTTCACATATTTGCACTTCAAATATTTCAAAAGTTAGCCATCTTAAATCACAGTTACTTCAAGCTAATGTAAGGTAGACTATAACGATCAACCTAATATGTTTATCTCAGAAAATGACAGAAGCTCAAAACCATCGGACTATGCAACTTTAAACAGACAGAAGCATATATCTGATGTATGTCTACACAGTAGGCTATAGATAGCGGTTTTTGTATGGAGTGCTGGCTTATCTTACATTCTCCGCGAACCTTGCTTACTGTCTGCTTGATAGGAGAAGGTCGGGTGTGAGTTGGTAACTGGGACCCCGATCCTTCCATTCACTTATTGCCTGATTGATCACCTCCCGGTCGTAACGTCCTAATGGTCGTAACAGTCGCAGCAGTCGTAACAGTCGTAGCAGTAGAACCGGTCGTAAATACGAGGTGGGCGTGGATCGGTGCCAGTCGGGAGAACAGACATAATTTTTACCCGGCTTTTAAAATGTAAAATCAAATTGTGACATATGCAGAATGGTTACAGTTGCATAGTTCGATGAGGGCATCAAATTGTCCGTGATGCTCAGCAACATGGGTAATTTGTCACGCGGACACAGCCATAGCCGTCCTAGTAACTAAGGAGGCCTGCATGCTGCCACCTATCGAGAAATGATTGTATTAGTATATGTCTTGTGCGCCAACGCTGCCTATCTTCACTTTTAAGATACAAAACCTGATTAGCCTAAGTAAACACTATCGGACTGCCATCTGCACATGCCTTTTTGAACTAATTAACCTGTATGAGCCTATATAAGGCCAGGTGCTGCGGCAGGGAGCTCACTTTGACATGGGCACAAGGAGGACACTGACTAGCCTTAAAACTGCCACCCACCCGACCCCACGTGACATTTATTAAGGGCAATGGTTAAAGCTTCTATGACCTCACTGTATTATTGAACTTGTTGTTGAATTGAACTCTTATTGAACAAAAAGACTTACGCTGCTGGAACTAAAATAAATCCAACTTTAAACTAATCTGATGTGTCGTTTGTCAAATTATCGATACAAAAGCAGTGACCTAGATTTGATCCTATATGTCCAACTGAGCTATAGCAGAGCCCCCACTAAACATTTATTGCAGCTTGGAAAGGAATACTAAGTCAATTTACAATATAAACCTGTGCCTTTTGAACTGCAATCTGCATAAAACAAATAATCTTGCATCTTTTCACTTCAAATATATCAAAAGTTAGTCAGTTTTAATGTAAGTTAGTTTTTCTTTCTTGAAGATTTATACTGGGTATCATGGTTAAGTCTGAATATACTTGTTTTCACCATTATACAGTTTGACGATAGAAAGCCCAAGCCTACACTTCTACCTCACCCCAGTGATTTTTACGCTTCCACACCACATAGACATGGTATGAGAGCAACTGGATTTTTCTGACGCTGTAAGTTATACAAGCGGGGTAAATCCAAATTGGTAGAGGTGGGGGCATAGGGAATCGAACCAGCAACCTTCAGATTAGGAGTCCGACCTAGAAAAAAAGTCAGACACTCTAACCACTCCTTCAGAGAGAACACCACCATTCTTTAATCTAGTGAAATAATGCACCTAATATATGTATATTTAAGAAAATCTTAGAATCTCACAACCATCGGATTATGCAACTTTAATCAGTGTCCCTTGGTTTCCCCCCCCCCCTCCATCTCCACACACAAATATACACCACATATATATTATACCCACGCATACACACGTACCCGCAGGTGTGGCTGGGAACGAAGACAAAGGTGACAGACGTGTTGGGGTAATGTCATCAGATGTTTCCCTACCGACAGTAGAGGTGAATGACAACCTAAGCAAAAACAGCCTTGGTTTGAATAACCTGAAACAAGCTTTAGATTCGTTGGATCCACTGGGCAATGTTTATCTATATTGTCATCGTGTTGAGGGGAATGCAAATAAACCAAAATGGTAGTTACAGAAAGATCTTTTTTAAACGTTTAAAGGGTATTAATCTACATGATGTAATCTATTTAACAGTTAAAAAGTAGCGAGTATTTACAAATATATAGGTGAAGAATATGTTTTGGTTTTTAGATTAAGGTTGGTCATTTCCTTTAATCAGCCTTCCGAGATTTTTTCTAAATGGGTAGTTCAGCACCCCCTGTCTTAGGGCAAAGACCCTATTATACTAAGACGGTTCACTCCCTATCTCTCCCACGGTGATGTAAATTTTGCAGTGCCACCTTGTGGTGGGTTTGATCAGCCCGGCTGCTGGTTGGTGTTTCACATGTAAACACATACAATTATATTATACATGAGATAGGTAAGTATGAATACACATCAATATGAAATTGCTATGAACAAATACCCATCATCATCAGCATCATTATCAGCAATCACACATCTTTCACATTCATATATACATTTATACATATAATATAGCACCTGTTTAACCAAGAGGTGGGTTTGATCATTTTGATTACACAGTACAGGCTGAGTGAGCCGTCTTAGTATTATAGGGTCTTTACTCAGGATCAGGAATAACTATTCCCTTGACTGATAAGTGCCAAGTAAAACCATAGTCACACTACGGCTTGTGACTGATTGCAACAATTTTGTGCTACAGTCTACAGTCACCATTGGCCTGCTTGCGACTGAATCAATTGTTGCCAAACTCCGCATGACCAATTTGGTAGCAAGGAAGTTTTCAATGCAGTAGCTGCAACCTGCTTGAGATCAAACTTGCTGCAAGGAGGTCGCCGGCCACTGAGGATCATTTTGCGACCACTTGCTACCATTTTGCGACCACTTGCAACCGCTTTGCGACCAACCTTTTCTTGTGGTCGCAATGTGGTCATAAGCGGTTGCAACTGATCACAAGCAGTAGTGTGACTGGTGTATAAGGAATGATGCAACGCATGATTCCACCATGGAACTCTTGCATTTAGCAGTGCCCGGACCCTGAACCCGTCCATTGTTGCTCCTGATTAGCAGCCCTACAAGGGGCGGGAGGTGGGGAGGGGGGGAGCTGTAGCAAGCAGCCCCAGAAGGATCTGACTGACCCAGTCCTCATGGCCAACAACACCTCACACCCACTTTGAAACCGCCATGACCCAGGAACCATTGGCCACACCTCCTCGCTTTGGAACCAGGCGGGATTGCTGAATTAAGTGAGCGTCCGTCTCCCGTTTTGGTTGATCTTGGGGTTCGAACCCTGGTCGAGTCAACCCAATGATTTCAAAATTGATATTTTTTACTTCCTAGCCATGCCCTCGGATTTATTAGGATAAGCCAAGCACTGGTTGGTTCAGTGTCAGGATAACATGACTGAGTGGGATATCAGATCATGGTGCTGGCAGCTTGGTCTCCCAGTGGGGCAGTACTATAAAGTTGCCATGAGTGTGTACTGTCACAAGTGTGTACCCATCCTGATATGGCCTTAGATGTTGTTAGGACGTAAATCTCCAACAACCAATTCCTCGATATGGACCTGCTCGCCCGCCTACTCTCCTCCTTCCCGGGGGCCGGTGTGGCGTTTTCAGCGCCCGGTCAGTGTCAGCGGCCTGTCGTGGCTTCTGCGCATGCGCGGATTTTAAGACATATGCAAAACACCCATGCCCTCGCCAGCTACAAGCTCAGCCACGGTACCCGGCAGTGTTAGGGACCGATTAGGCCGAAATCTATTGAATGCGATCATATTTAACAGAATTACATACTCAAATAATGAAATTTAATTAAATTAACCTTAAATTCCAAGCGATATTAACGTAGCAGCTAGATCAGCGTCGAATCGCCGAGTGTAAACAAAACAAATAGCAGTGATCGCCGCAACGTGTGAAAATCCGCGCATGCGCAGAAGCCACGACAGGCCGCTGACACTGACCGGGCGCTGAAAACGCCACACCGGGATACACCCACCCACACACGGCCCAAGGAGTGCCTCCGGGCGGTCAAGCCTAACAATTGCGGGATTACCGCGGTAGGTGACGGGGTAGGTAGCAGGGTTGGTGGGTGGGCGGAGTTTACCAGTGTGTTGGCCGGTGTCACAGTTTAAATTCTCAGTGGACTTAGAGTCTACGCTTGGGGTTCTGCGCATGCTTCAAAATCGAACAGCATTTCAGCTTATTCGTGACCCGAGCGATTATTTGACGCACAAATGTGACGTCATCGCTCCTAGCCAACTCTAGCAAAGAGGTGGGTTAAACTTTGTGCACACGGCACCTGTTTTAGTGAACTCCACTCACGGTGTTCTATTTGAATTTTTAGGAACTCGGGAGACCCGAGTCGCCCGGGTCTTGATAATCGAATACGCGCATGCACAGAACCCCGAGCATGACTCTAAACTCCCTGAGAATCTAAACCGCGACACCGGCCGCCTGGTGGGCTTAATGTCCCCGGGGAACCACGGAACCTACCCAGCCTACCCCCCGGGGGCATTAAGCCGGCGGAGGGCTCACCTTACACCGCCGCGGCTACTGCCATTGCCTCCGCAACCGCGCCCCCACAACGCTGCCCCCTCGCAGGCCTGATTGGTGTAAGGTGGGAATCCGCTCCTAGTGTGTCAGTGTGTGTGTGCGCTGGGGGGTGGTGGAGGGGGGTTGTTAACCTGGGTCAGGTTGGAACCCCAATTATCGAGGTGGTGTTGAGACGACAATAGTCGGTTTGGAAACAAGGCAGGGTGGGTGGGTAATGCCTAGTACACACCTACCATATACGATTCAGGCACTAAAACTGGCTAGCCAACGCAAGGCGTCACGACCCGATCCATCCCGTTTGCGACTTAAAACTGACGACAGGGGGTGCGCACATATATCGACTGGGGGTGCGCACATATACCGTCCGTTTCGCGACTGCGTTCCACGCACCTGGTGTATTTAGTGCGAACTACACTCACATCAGCGCCTCCTAGCAGTTGTTGATTGCCCGTCGGCCAGCAACGCTAGATGGCGCCACGTTTTTTTTCGCTGCGACTGGCGTCGGGGCCGCGAACAACTCTGAGCCGTTAGCGAGCAGGAAAGCAAAATGGCGCCGCGTTCAACTGCTCAAAAGAGGGCCGTCGCTATTGGGCTTGCTCTGTTTGCCATACGCCGCCGCCGATGACGTCGGAAGATTGCTCTACATGTGTGGGTTCGGCCACACATCGCTCAAAGATCGGAACTAGGAGCATTCAATGCCCTGATGGTTGGTCTACGCAGGGACGAGCCACAGGCCTTCACCAACTTCAGCCGCATGCCGTCGGATCAGTTCGACGAGTTGTTGCACCTGGTAGAGGGTGGTATCGTGCACCAAAACACCCGATATCGAGCGTCGATATCGGCTGCGGAGAGGTTGGCCATCACCCTGCGATTCATGGCAAGTGGTAAAGACTTAACTTTATTTTCTAAATTGTTTTCTGCTTGTCTGATTCACGATATAGTTGGTCTGAGCTCACATTACCAATCTGTTCTGTATCTGTTTAAATATATTCAAATTTAAATAAACCGACATATGTAACCGAATATTTTATTTTAGCAAACAAATTTTGTCCTTGTCCTTGTTTTTAGGTGAATCCTTCCGGAGTCTGAGCGACCAGTTCCGTGTGGGGGTGACCACCATCGGCCAAATTGTCCCCGACACCTGCAACGCCATCTACCAGTCGCTGAAGAATGATTATTTCAAGGTAAGATTGTTTTATATCGTTTCTTTTATTGATGTTCACACAACTTTTCACAGAGCTTGTTCAAAAGTCTAGAATACCGTAACAACAACTCTGCCACAGCAGAATCAATCTTTAGCAGTGTGAGTACACACAGTGTGAGTAAAATATAATGGAACCGACTAAAAATAAACCCTAAAACTGACTAATAACTAACCTTCTTGATACAACACCTCTGCAACAGCAGAAACAATCTTTAGCAGTGTCAGTACACACAGTGTGAGTAAAAAAAAATGGATCCGACTAAAACTTAAGCTACATCTTTAACTTGAATAATGGAACCGACTAAAAAACGTTAACCAACTAATTTAATTGTCATACTCGGAATATTGATCAGATCCCAACATGTTTACGAACGAAACCTAATGACTAAAACTCAGTTTTATGCGCGAAACGGGCAGTTTTAGATCGTATACGGGAGGTGTGTACTAGGCATTAGGCATGCCCAGCAGTTAGAGAATCATTGCGGGTGACTATAGCCGTGTTTACACGGGAAATTGTGAAGCGAATTAGACAAAGCGATTCATATGAAGCGAAGTAGCGGCGCGTTTACACGAAGCGAGTTTGAAAGTGTTTTGGCGCCGGCAACAAGCAGCCTTAGTTCTGCCTGTAGCCGGCGAGCACTGCTATTTGTTTACTTTACACTCGGCGATTCGACGCCTATGCAGCTGCTACGTTAATATCGCTTTTAATTTAGGGTTAATTTAATTAAATTTCATTATTTGAGTATGTAATTCTGTTAAATATGATCACATTCAATAGATTTCGGCCTAATCGGGCCCTAACACTGCCAGGTACCAGCGATTAGTTACTGCTCCCCCTGTTTCCGGCACGCACTACTATTTTATAGTACCGCCGCCCAGGAACCAGCTGAAATCGCTTCATATAAACCACCTAGCCAGGCGGATTACAATAAGCGAATTATATGAAGCGAATCAGCCCTAATACGCTTCAGTGGCGCGTTTACACGGCGAATCTGAGGCGAACTAGGCAAGGCGATTTATATGAAGCGAATTAACTTCTCCGTGTAAACACGGCTTAAGTATATAGGTAAGTTGGTTGGTTGGTTGCTTGTTGGAGTTTTACGTCCTTGCAACATATAAGGTCATATCATGACAGGTATCGACTTGTGACAGAATGCACTCATGGCGACATTCCCCACTGGGAAATCAGGCCACCAGGACCATGACCTGATATCCCACTCAGTCACACGAGCCAGTTCTTGCCCTATCCTTTTAATGCCTAGCACTAGGCTAGGATGCGACAAGTATCAATTTGTAAGTCATTGGTTTGACTGGACCGGGAACCGAACTCCCCATCTCCCGGACATGAGGTGCCCGCTCTACCGATCCGCGCACCGCGCCCGGTATGTAGGTAAGTAGGTAAGTAGGTAGGTAGGTAGGTAGGTGAGTAGGCGCGATGGCCGAATCGGATGCACTCTGGCTTCCCCTGTGGAGTTTACCAATGTGTTGGCCGGTGTCACAGTTTAAATTCTCAGTGGGTTTAGAGTCTATGCTCGGGGTTCTGCGCATGCGTAAAAATCGAATGGCATTTCAGCGTATTCGATTAATCAACTCGGGTGACCCTAGTGACTTTCGACGCACAAATGTGACGTCATCGCTCCTAGCCAACCCCAGGTAAGAGTTGGGTTAAACTTTTTGCACAAGGCATATGTTTTTGTCAAATCCACTCACCGTGTTCTATTTTAATTTCTAGCAACTCGGGTGACCCAAGTCACCTGGGTTATGTTAATCGGATATGCGCATGCGCATAACCCCGAGTGTAGACTATAAACCCACTGAGAATCTAAACCGCCACACCGGACGGGAAGCCTACACTCTATCGATTCGGTCACCGCGTCCGATGGTAGCCAATGCGAGTGTGTGAGTAGCTAGGCAGGGAATACCAAGCAACCGACGGGGACGGAAGTCAGTGAGGTGAGGTTTGGCAACTCCCGGCTGAGGAAGGGATTTCTACCACTAGGTATAGTGACAACGAGGGAACTGTCTTCTACTTGTGTCGCCCGGGAGTTACAGGGTGGCAAGTGGGGGTTGGGGGAGCTGGTGGGAGTTGGGGGATTGGCGCAAGGGTTGCAGGGTCGGGGCGGCGTGAGTCGGGGATTGAAAGTGCACATTATGGACTCGCATGAATCATCGGCGTCTCTGCGGAGGGAGGCCGACTTAAATTCTGTTAGCCCGGCCGTCCGAGTATTTGCCGAGGCCAACGGTAATTAACTTAGAAGACTAAAAGGGCGCGGCGCGTCGGGGAACACACGATGCCCACATGTCTTTGTACAAAGAAAGCTGTTTAAGCACGTTACTATGTGGGGGGCAAGGTGCTGGAGGAGCCGCCCCCCAACGTCCACCCGGCAACAGTCGTCCCACCATCCCCCGTCCGCCCGCTCCCTCCCCCACCTCCCCCCCACCATCCCCCATCGTCCCACACCATCCCCCTACCCCCTCCGCCCTCCCCCAACATCCCCCACCCTCCGCCACCACCCCTTCTGCCCCCATTTCCCACCAATCCCCCACCACGCCCCGACCATCCCCAACATCACCTACCCTCCCCCACCCCCACTCTCGCCCACACACGCATCCTGACATTCTGTGTCACCACCACATAGCCGACCGGATGTTCATGGCCGACATGGTTACAGCGTTCACGTGACCAGTATCCAACCGGTCGAACCGAATACTTGTAATATACTACACTGACCTCTCAGGCCAGGATCCAAATAGACAAGTGGGTGTGAATAGGGTGATTGCATCACACGGGAGCCTAGGTAGTGAAATGGCTAGCACGCTAGTCCCGGAATGGCAGGAACTGTGGGTTCGAATCCTGCTCTATGGGTAATATTTCCAAATACTTATCAGTTACTTATCCGACGCTCTGCGTCACCAGAATAGGGTGCTGACTGTTTCGGTTCAGCGTCAGGATAATGTCCCTGACTGACTGACTGAATGAGCGATATGTTGGACCCTGGCTTCAATGTCACGGTATCCAAGAGAGGCAGCACTATAATAAGGCCACCAGGATTGTGTACTGTGTGACAAAGTAGTGTCCTTCTGCTGGTATTCCCTTAGTTGCTGCTAGGACGTAAATCCCCAAGAGGGAAACAAAACATACGCCCCGAACCCAGACTAAACCATATATGTTATCGCAGCTACTTTTTGTTTAAATATAGACATTTTGCGCTGAAATCCAAGATAGGTTTCTATGAATATAAACTGAAGTGTGGTAGACACACTTAGTATAAGAAATTATATTTATATGTACTATATAATTTACTATGTGGTTATAAATAACGGCAGCCCATTAAATGTTTCCCAGTAACCCCATCTTCTTCCATGTTATTTGCTGCGGGGCGGGGCATCCTCTACTCCCCACCCTGAGCCAACTGTCACTCTGCTCACTTTCAAACTCCATATGTACATATTCACACTTGGTATGTGAATATATATTCATATATTTTTTGTTTTAATATTATATTTGTATAATTATATATTTATTTATGCATATATATATATAGAGAGATGGATGACACCCAATTCCTACTCTCTCTATATATATATATTCCCGAATATGTCCGCTTGAATTCATGAGTGAACGAGGCAACACGGCCCTTACTGCATTTGGCCGTGAAGTCCGGCAGACTAGGGGGGCGTGGCGTTGGGCGGGGGATTGAGCTGGCGACGGGCGGGGAGTGGGGGGGGGGGCGGGGGGGGACTGTGGCGGTGGTTGCGCGAAGGGCACCGGGCCCTTGCACACAACTGAATTTACCGACCTCACCTGTCCAACTGATAGGATTACTTGTCCTTAAAAAGGGTTTAGGTCCGTGTTGGACAAGGGCGGTGGTGTCCTGATTCGAGCCGGCGCAGTAACGCAATATGGCCGAGCAGCCTACAAAGTGCAACATCTGACATTTGACCGCCAAGGTATAAAATGTCTGTGCGGCCATGAGAAAAGAAAGAAAATAGAACAATACAAAATAAATAAAGGAAAGGGAAAATGGTGTAGTTGAACAGATGGTTGCAGCGACAATCTGCCATCGTTAGTGTGGATGTAGTCGAATGAAGTTGCTGTGGTTTTTCCAGCCATGAGGTTGATTAGTTGATTGTTGGAGTTTTATGCCATGGCAATATCAAAGGCCATATCAGAACGGGTACCGACTTGTGACAATGAACAAGCAAGGTGACTTTATAGTGCTGACCCACTGGGAGATTAGGCTGCCAGCACCATGACCTAATATTCTACTCAGTCACATTATCCTGACACTGGGCCAAATCAGTCCTTTCCCTATCCTATTAATGCTGAGAGCCTGGCTAGGAAGCGACAAGTATACATTTTTAAGTCATTGGTTTGACTCAAACAGGATTCCAACCCAACCAAAATGGAAGACGGGCGCTCAACTCATTCGGCCATCCCGTCTGGTGTTATGTCTAAATGGCGTCATGCGGGATTAACTACGAGGTTCATGAAACACGAAGCACAGTATGGGTACCGCATCACACTGCAGAACAGATGGACAGAGAGAGAAGTAGTAAATACTATACCTGCACTTGCAGCCGTCAACAGTCTGTGAGAGAATCCACTGGAAATGTAACATTAGAAGCCACCGGGGAAACCATGGAGGTGGAAGCCTTGAAAGGACTTTTACCAAGTCAGTGATATATTGTACTGATAGAGCAGCTTGAAGGGGGGAGGGGGGATTGAAACTCCACAAGGACACGGATACTTGAAGATCCATTTCATGATGTCCGCTATATAAGGAAATTCAGCACTCGACCAAATGAGATTCGATAGCAGCGGAAACATTTTTCTGATCGTCGTTCTGCATATTGAGTGATGTGTTGGTAGTTTGCGATGATCTCACTGAGAGTATTGATTCCCCAAATGCTTTCTAATTGAAATACAGCTTTTAAAAAAAACGATATGCGCTGGAATATTTGATGGAAGCAGAGTGATTTCTACTGGGCCGACGCCAAAGGCTGAGTACCAAAAAGGGCAGAGGAGGGTGGGCTATCATGATGTTTGTAAGTATATCAAATGTTTGTCCTTCCGCTTTTCATAGCACATTTACTAACCATCTTACTACCAGGTATTGAAGTGATTTCAGATTTGCTATTTCTTTGTTGTGACTGGTAATATCAGGATGTGTACCGACTTGTGAGAGTGTGCCCTCATGGTGACTTTATAGTGCTGCCCTACTGGCAGACCAGCCCACCATCACCATGACCCAATATTATCCTGATACTGTGATAACCAGTCATTACCCTGTCCTAGTAATGCCGAGTGCCAGGCTAGGTAGCGACAAGTATAAGTTGTGTAAGTCATTGGTTTGTATCAACCAGCAAGTAAACTCCTGACTTTCCGCTTAGGTGGCATGTGCTCACTCCACCGATTCGGCCATCGTGTCTGGACACTCGTCTCATTAAACCGAGTAGATGACATATATATATATATATATATATGTAACAATGAAGGACCAAACAGAAACCAAATCCATGTATTTTCACTTACAATATTTATGAGCCGCATGAATACAGCTTGAACCACACTACCTATGCATCAGATCAGGATTTGAGTATTTTTAACGGGGTGGGGCGGGGGCCGGGGGCCGGGGGTCGGGGGGGGGGCTGAGGGCGGGGAGCGTGGAGGGGGGGGGGGGGCTTTGCGTCCTAATACACATCTAAGATCATATCAGCACGGGTCAGCGGTTGGGAATAGATAACCACGATACATTGTGTCACACTAGATATAATTATCGTGACAGACTGTGAAGGAACGCCCATGTAAGCATCCATACAGCGGCCCATCTGCTCCACTCGGCATGCCGTCTTTCCAGCGGAATAATGAGATAACAGTTGCGTCGCACATAACAATCAGAGCAGCACCGCTGATTGCGCGCCGATTTTCTCCTGCTGAATAATGACTATTTATCACCACCCATCCACCCATACCCCCTCGTCACACACACACACACTTGACACTCTCTATTGATATGTAGGTGAAGAGACAACTGATGCACCTCTCCTTTCCTCCCCCCTCCACATCCCACCCACACACCCCTCCTCACACACACACACTCGATACTTTCTATTGATCCGAAGCAGAACAGACAACTGAATCTCCTCTCATTTCTCCCTCCCCTACTTCCCCTCCCCCCCCCCCTCCTCACACAGACACTCGATACTTTCTATTGATCAGTAAGCGAACAGACAACTGATGCACCTCTCCTTTTCTCCCCCCCCCGACACTCACCATCCCAACCTCACACACTCCCACCTTCCCACCCCCCTCACCCTCCCACCCTCCCACCCTCCCACCTTCCTACCCTCCCACACTCCCACCTTACCCAGGAAGCCGCGCGCTGCGCATGCGCCTGCACCTGCGCATATACCTCGCCATGAAATATCCACCATCTAGCTAGCGCAAGGCCTTTTAGACTGCGGCTGTAATTGCTGCGACAAGAACCTCTTCCCGCTTCCGGGCCGCCATGACGACGACCAATCAACAGTCATCCCGCTAGATGGCGTCACGAGCCAGCTGCCAATAATTGATCAGGCCCGAGTACATGAAAGCATCTGCATTCACAGCTCTCCTTCCGCCTCCATCTCTCTGTCCTCACCCCTCCACCGGGCGCGGTGGGCGAATCGGTAGAGCGCAGGTTTCCCGTGCGGAAGGTCGAGAGTTCGGTTTTTGGTTGAGTCAAATCAATGACTTATAAAGTTGATACTTATTGCTTCCTAACCTGGCGCTCGGCATTAATAGGATAGGGCAAGGACTGGTTGGCTAAGTGTCAGGTTAATGTGACTGAATGGGATATCAGGTCAGGGGACCAGTGGCCTAATTTCCCAGTGGGGCAGTGTGCGCTGTCACAAGTCGGTACCCATCCTGATATGACCTTAGATGTAGCTATACGTAAAACTCCAACAACCAACCAACCAACCTCACCCATATACCCTTCCCCGCATCTCAGCATGGTCAAGGCTCACACCACGCGGTGTAAGCACGTCAGTGACCCACACAGAGTGCTTCATTCAACATCTGGCCATAGAGCGAGGGAGGGGGCGTTGGAGTGTGTGGGGAAGGGGGGAGGGGGTTGTGGGGAGTCGGATGGGATGAGAGGGTGGGGGGGAGGGGGACATGGACGGAAAGGGGAAGGAGCAGGGAGCGGGGAAGGAGGTGAGGGAGGGGGAGAAGGAGGGGAAGTGAGGAGGTGAGGGAGGAGGGGCAGAGTTGCGTAGGCGTAGGAGTTGCGTAGGAGTTTCCGAGGGCGGCGCCAGAAATGACCCGTTAACATGGCAGATGCGCACGGACCACTGGAGGGAACACATCGGAGCTCCAACACCGAGACGAACACCGACCAGCTCCCCCCCCCCCCCCCCCCCCTGCTGCCACCCTGACTCAGGGGTGACCCCTCAGCCAGTGGCACTGGTCTTGGCCACAAACCACCACCACAAAAACCACCACTGAACACCACCACTTAACACCATCATCACAACCACTGAACACAACCATTGAACACCACCACTGAACACCACCACTTAACATCATCAACACCACCACCACTGCCAAACACCATCACCATCATCACCACCACTAAACAACATCATCACCTCCACTGAACACCCTCACAACCGAACATCATCACACCACTGAACACCACCACCACCACTGCTGAACATCACCATCACTGAACACCATCATCACCACCACTAACATCATCATCATCACCACTAACACCACCATCACCACTGAACACCACCACCACCACTGCTGAACAGCATCATCACCACCACTGAACATCATCACCACCACTGAACACCATTGCCACCACCACCATTGAACACCACTATACACCATCACCACCACCACTTAACACCAATACCACCAGCCACACACACCTACTACCTCCACTTCTACTCCAACATCCCCCCCCCCCCACACTAAACCTTACCATCTCACCCACTCTCCGCTGTAAATATCTCCCCATTACTCTCCCTCCCCACTCCCCCCTCTCACCTCCCTCCTCTCACCTCACTTCTCCAATTACTTATCTCCGCTACTCTAACAGTGCCCTTCCCTCCAGTAACTCCCTTGGCCAACAAGAGGAATCGTGTCTACCATGTCTGGGATGAAGCCTCTTCCTTGTCGAGACACCACAGGAGTCACCACCCGTTCCTCGACCAGAGCTCTCCCCACCCCTTCCAATTCCACAACTCCTGCTACTACTAACCTTAATGCTAACCTCGCTGACGCTTCTTATTCAACACCTGCGACTCGGATTCTGCCACACAACAAGGACTTCACCTCCTCCACCAACCCAAACTCCCCTTATGATGCAGATACCACTCTCCCCACCACTCCTACAAAGGACCAATATGTTCCCAGGTACCATTGGACCCCCAAGTCTAACCTCAGTGACCCCAGCTGTGTGACTCCACCAACCAGTGGACCCAGTGGCCTAGAGGCACCACCTCGCAGCCCCTCTTCTGCCAGGCCCATTCCACGAAGCCCTCCCACACCACATTGGAAGATTGTCAACCCCACTCCACACGCAGTCGCCATTACCTCTTCGTCCAGCCTCTCCACCTCCACAATCACCTCCTTTTCCATGCACAAGAACAAAGATACCCTTGCCAACAGGTCAGTCTCCCCACCCCATGAGCCCATGCTCACCGAAACTGACAAAGACCCCAAGTCCAGCGACGACGAGTCCGATGACACATGCCCACCAGCCACAAACCAACCAGCCCCCATCCCAAAGACCCCACCAAGGTGGACTCTTGGTCCAAGGTAGTTTGAAAGAACAAACACAAGAGGCCCTCCACTGCTACACCTCCACACACCGAGTACCAAGGTGATAGCCGCCACCCCAAGAGGTTCCTCACCCTCTTCCTCTTCAATGCAAGGTAGAGGACACACTGAAGGAACTCGACAAGTTCGATCGCACACATGGCACTACCCCTCCCTCCCTGGATAAATACCCTGACTACCTCGTCATTGGTGCCAAGCCATGATTTTCTCTGGACAGGCTCTGAGCCTCATCAACTTTAATGGCGATGCGTCGATTGGCCAAGTCATCTCTGGCCTCCACCCACACATAAAGCCCGCCAACCTGATCGAACGACATTCCATTGTCAGCGCCCTCGGATAAAGAAGGGAGACATTGCCACTTACTGTCCCAATGTCTTCACTGACCATCCAATAGACACCACTTCCCAACTCAACTGTGGAGCCTACGGACTCCTACGAATCGCCCCTCCCCACCTCAGACCAACCTTCTGCACCACCTGCCAACAATACGGCCATTACAAGCAAGAATGCAAAGCCACTGCTGCCGTCTGTGTGCACTGTGCCGCACTGAGAGACATTGCCGCTAAGTGTGAGGCACCTGTCAGGTGCTGTTCCTGCAAAGGAAATCACAACGCCAAGAGTACAGACTGCCCCATGTGCATCCAGCTGTGTAAGCGACTAAACCCATCCCTATTTTGACCTCCTCTCTGCCCCACTCCCCCACCCAACCCGAGGCCCCACCGACTGCTGCCCTGCCTGCCCAACCTGATGCCCTCCCTTCCACTGCCCCTCCTTCCCCCTCTGCCTCCTCCTACCCACCCCTCACTACCTCCGCTGCATTGTCCCTCCATCCCAACCCTGCCTTCCTGCCCCCCTCACTCCTCTCCCTCATCCTCAAAGCCCCCAAACCCAAGACCTTCCACCCTCGTCCCACCCACAGACCAGATCCATCTTCACTCAAACTGTAACCACTGCTGACTCCTCCACCCAAACCACCTTCTCCTCCACCCTATGCATCTGACCCAAATCCCACCCCGATATTCCTCCACATTAAGAATGCATCACTTTCCACCATACCACCCAGAATCTCTGTTGAGGCCCTAGCTTCGGCTTAATTAGTTGACTCCAAGTAAATTCCAACAGCGAGCACCTCCTTCTGCATGTCCCAAAAGACCTGCCAGGTTCCTTTTGTGCTGCCATCCCCGTCCCACTAAAAACTCCTTAACCATTCTCTCCTGGAACTGTGCCAGACTGAAATCCAAGAAAGCTCTTCTTGGCAACACCTTAAAGAGAGACAAAATTGACGTTGCACTTCTCTAAGAAACCTTCCTCATCGATCCACCCCATATCAAAGGCTACACCACATACCACAACCCCACAGTAAGATGCGCAGCAGCAGGCAGACCCTCATGAGGAACCAACACCTTCATAAGCAACCCCATCCACTCCACCAAGATCCAACAAAACAGATTCAACCCTCATGCTGACACCCTTTGCATATGCCTCCACCTAGCACCCTCCATCATGGATGTATACAACATTTACAACCCTGTCAACACTACTCATACTCTAAACAATATCTTCCGGGTGTTTGGTAACAGATCACCAAGTTGTCATGGGAGACTTTAACACCTACCACTCCTCCTGGGGAAGAAACAACATTGATTCCCCTCAAGGCTGTGCCCTCCTAGCTGAGATCCTCAACTCAACATCCCATTCTATCCTCAACGATGGCTTGCCTACCATCAGAGCAAACACATTGATCGATCTCTGCATCACTGACTTCTGCCTTGCACAACTCTCCTCCACAACAATGCACCCAAAGTCACCCACCGCCAAACCATCACCCATATTCAACCTAAACCACACAGACTGGGTGATCTTCAACCTTCATCTAGAAAACTTAATAGATCTGAACCCACCGACCACATGTGGTGAGTTCACCACACTCACTAACCAAGCAATGACAGACACCATAAAGCAAGCCATCTCCTGTAACCACACTGGCCGCCTCACCTCTAATGCAATGTGAAGAGCAAAAGATTCTGCAACAAGCTCCTCTACAAGCTCCAAACAAACCCCAACCGAGGCACTGAGAATCTCATTAAAATAGCCACCAGTTGGGCCAAAGATGTCGAGCTTGCCCAATCGGACAGGAAGTGGAAACTCTGGTGCACCAACACATACTCTCACACCACTTCCAGACAACTCTTTTGCAAACTGAACAGCATCCAGCATGCCATCAAAGAGATCGCCCGCCAAAATGCCCGACACTCCCTTGCCAACGTGATCCAGATTATAATCTTGACCAGACATCAGGCACACCTCAACACAGTCCTGCTATGGGTCCTCTCCCATATATGACTCTATAGTAATGACCAGGTCGACTGTGCCAGTCTAGCTGGTGCCAACTGAGCAGACATGGAGACAGCCATCTCTCCCTCCATCACCAAACTGACCGCCACTGCTTCTCGAGCCACCACCAAACTCTGGGAATGCACCACACAGAAGGAACAAGTATGGAACCCTTATTCAATAAGCTGGCTCTGGTACACCCTGGTCAGAACTAAAACCCCCCATCCAGTCAGCCTTCCTGCTTCTACCCAAGTCACCGTCAACCACTTCAGGACTGGCTACCGCCATTTGATTGATGTCCCCAACCTCCAGCGCTGTCCCTGCAGCATTAAAATCTTCAATGTGGCCCACATACTTGCCTCATATGCCGCGGTCGACAAATCTGCCATCCGTGACTTCATGGAGGACTTTGATGGCCAACTCAGTGACAATAGGGCCGTTCTGGCCATCCTCTCCAGGATTTCCAAGTCATTCTGGAATGCCCTTGCTCGCTTCTACCGCCAGAACGCAGACATCATGAATGCTGTCAGTCGCCCAGACCCTGACACAGAGGACTAGCAGGCACCACCTTGTCTCCATACCTGACTTGACACCACCACCAACTAACCACTAAAGTTTCCATGAGTGCACATAAAGTTTCCATGAGTGCACACTGTCACAAGTCAGTGCACATCCTGGTATGGCCTAGGGTCTTACTGGGGTGTAAAACTACACCAACCACCCAGCCTCCCCCGGCCCTCTCAGAGACTGTGGTTGAGCTCTGAGGCTGAGTTTTTCCTTCCACCCCCCCCCCAACCCAACCCTCCCAATTTCTCTGACCACTACCCATTGGAAGCCAACTCCCGACCACATGGGACCACTTTCAGCGGTGCCCGTACAGTGCTGCAGATTTTCAGCCTACAGCACACCAATGCGACTGAAATCTCCCCAAAAACAAAAACAACGTTAACATGACTGTTTTAGGCAGGGCCAGCCCCCCCTCCTCCGATAATCCCACAGTGGCACCCGTACACAGGGCAATGCACGTGGCTGCTTCCCGAGTCACTGTTTGGTTGGTTGTTGGAGTCCTGGCAACATCTAATACCATATCAGGACAGCCCCCCCTGACTCACTGTCCCCTAGTCTCCGAGGATTTGGTTTGCTGTATTTTCACGTCCGGGAGTTATCGAAGGTCATATCAGGATGGGCTTAGCGCTTTCAGATTTCCTGCATGTTTGTTGTTTAATGTGCTAGCAACATCTAAGGTGAAATCAGGATGGTCAGTAACTTGTGATAGTGTGCACTCATTGTGAATTTATAGTGCTGCCCCACTGAGAGACAAGGCCACCGGCGACATTCCCCAATTTCCGACTCAGTTACATTATTCTGACACTGAGCTAACCAGTCCTTGCCCTATCCTAGTAATGCCGACTGCCAGGCTATGTAGTGATAAGTATGATTTTGGTAAACTATTGGTTTGACTCGGTGAGGATTCAATCCTCCCAAGATATCCCACACGGGAAGCCAGCCATCGCTTTTCCACCCCTTCCGGTCCCTAGGACGCAAACTTCCCCAAGGAAACAAATCTTGCTGATCCCTTTTCACTCATTCTTATTTCCTATGACCGGACGCGGGGGCCGAATTGGTAGAGCGCAGGCCTCCCGTGCGGAAGGACGGGAGTTTGATTCCCGGTCGAGTCGAACCGATGACTTATAACATTGATAATTGTCACTTCCTAGACTGGCAAGCAGCATTATTAGGATTGGGCAATGACTGGTTAGCTCAGTGTCAAGATAATGCGACTGAGTGGGATATCAGGTCCTGGTGCCGGTGGCTTGATCTCCTAGTGGGGCAGCACCATACAGTCGCCATGAGTGTGCAATGTCACAAGTCGCTCCACATCCTGATATGACCTTATAGTTATATGTTGCAAGAATGTAAAACTCAAACAACCAACCAACACATAAACCTGCGACACTCCAGTAAGGTGGACAACCGCCAATTTTAGCTCTTTTGATCGGTTAGTACTAGGGTTAACCCTGGAAAGGAAACGGAGAGGAGTGGGGGGTTGAGGGTCGAGCGGTCAGCCACCCGCTGACCTGACCGTCGTTAGTCAGCCGTGAAGACGCGCAAACTCAATTTTCAAATGACATGTCGTCATATGTGGTGGGCCATCTGGGTGACGGTAGCCTGCCCCCTATCCGCCGATTAGTGGCGTGGGCGGGGAGTGCACACGGGGGCAGGGAAGGGAGTGTAGGGTGCGGGGACCGGGGCGGGAGTGGATTAGGAGGCCGACCATAGCTTAGTCGGGGACAAAGGTGTTAGGTTTGTTGTTTGTTGGAGTTTTACATCCTGGCAACATCAAAGGCCATATAACCAGACGGGATGTCCGAATGAGTTAGAGCGTCCGGCTCCCGTGCTGGTAGATCGTGGGGTCGTGGGTTCGAACCCCAGTCGAGTCAAACCAATCACTTAACAATTTATACTTGTTGCTTCCTAGCCAGGCACTCACCATTATTCTGTTATTACGACAGGGCAAGGACTGGTTTGCTCAGTGTCAGGATAATGTGACTGAGTGGGATACCAGGTCATCGTGCCGGCGGCCTGGTTTCCCAGTGGGACAGCACTATAAAGTCGCCATGAGTGCGCACTGTTACAAGTCCGTACCCATCCTGATATGACCTTAGATGTTGCTAGGACGTAAAACAACAACAAACAAACAAATCAACGGCCATATCAGGACGGCGGCCGTTAGCTGAAGGGTATATAGGGGTTAGGTAAGCGGTAAAACTCAACTCAACTCAACAACTCCCCTGAATGCCAGGATAGGTAGCGACACGTATACACTTTTAAAGTCATTTGTTTGATTTGGCCCTGGTTCAAACACAGGGGCTTAACTACCAAAGCAGAAGGCACAGGCCTAAAGCTAAGATTCCTTACACGCGGTATGTGGTATGCGGTATGCGGTATGTGAATGCGAATGCGGCAAAAAATCGAAACGCCTCGAAGTCAATGGGCTACAGTCCTTATATGCAGTATGCGACTGCGAATGCGAATGTGAATGCGAATGCGAATGCGAATGTGAATGTGAATGCGGCAACTCGATTGGTCCCTGTAGCCATCGGTGTGGCATGTGGCATGCGGCATGCAGTATGCGAATAGAAACCTCAGTCGCACATGTCCATTGGTTTTAGACGAGGAGAGGTGACTGATCATTACGGAACGGTCACACACAGGGGTGCAGAGGGGAAACATATGGTAGTGGTGGTGGTGGGGAGACGGACGGTAATGGGTTGGTAAGAATGCTACCATATCCACAGAAATATGAATACTTATCTATAATTTGGTAATTATAAAGGTAGGAACCCCCATGTGACGTACCAAGAGGTACATAGATATAAATGCCATATTAGGTCATATATAGTGCAGTATGGAGTATACTTGTTTATTTTATTTGTTAATACCGCATGCCGCATACCGCATAGAAGGAATCCTCCTATTCGCATACCGCATGCCGCATGCCGCATACCGGATACCGCATACCGCGTATAAGGAATCTTAGCTTTACTCATTCAGCCACACGTTTAATGTAAAGCCACAGTAAACAAACCAGCAAACCTGATCACTTCACTCTCCTACCTGTGTGCGTATATGCCCAACTATAACACCACACAGAGGCAGTACCTGGTTAATTGTATTCTTGAATCGGTTCTGACTGGGCAGCATATACTCCTTGTCATGAATGACGTCATGTACTCGTATGAATAATTCAAACAACATTGGTAGGACAATCCAGCAGACTCTAGATTCTATTTTTATCATAATGATGTGATTACGACAGCAACAGCAATAAGCTGTCACAATTATGCGCCCAAGAAACCTTTCACCATATCACACCCTGTTCCAGTGAGTTAGTCAGCGGCTATTTCAAGATGTTGTGGGTTGCAGCTCAGTATTGAGTATCCTTACAGTGCATTTACACCCACAACCTGACATCAGTGGAAGAAGTGTTCTGGGCACTAATTCAATCTGCAGCATGCTCTGTTGAAAATACCTTATAAATGATTTCCATTTTCAACCAGAACTATAACCACCAAAAAAACGGGCCGTTTTAACGTCGCCCTTTATCAATGCTGCAGCCCTGCACAAACCCCCCAATAACAACTACCAGAACTATGTTGTCAGTTCAATAATTAATGTGGGTTATAATAATATCTCAGTGCACAACATGTTCTGTGTAAATGGTCTTTTACTGGATTTTCACCACCAGCCCACATTCTGATGCTAGTGGAAGATCTCCTGCCTGGATGAGCAACTCAGTGTACAACACAATACTTAGAAAGTATTTCCGCCACCATCCCACCCTCCGACAACAGTAGAACATCAGGGGCATAATCGATTAATCGACTCTGGTCACCCGAGCCACTTTTTGGCGCATGCGCACATCCTGCAGACCCAGGTCGAATAATCGAATACGCTTCTCCATGCTCGGGGTGACAAAAATGGTGGCCCTTTTATTTGTTTTTTAATAGCTGATATAATTACAGCAAAATATGATTTAAATATTTTTATGACGGCATAGTTTAGTGATATGTCCATTTCATTAATCTATTTTATTATAAAAAAAAAAAAATGTATGACTGGTACCGGTGGCTGTTATCCTGCAGGATGGTACCAGCGCAAATGTGAAGTCATCGCTCCTTGCAAACCCCAGCCAAGAGGTGGGTTACTGAGGTCAGGTTGTTTTGCACACGGCACGTGTATTTGTCGACTCCACTCGCAGTGTTCTATTTGAAATTCTGACTACTCGGGTGACCCGAGTCGCCCGGGTCGTGTTAATCGATTACGGCCCTAATGTTCTAGCCAAGAGCTCAGTGTGCAGCATGCGCTGTTGAAACATTCTCCAACCACTCACCCTGCCCTCTGATGGCAATCGTAAGAACTACTGCTGTAAATAGCAGTTCACTCTGCATGTTTCACAGGAACGGTATGTCAACATGCTAGAAAAAACTAAATAAAACTGATGAGGTTGCCTACTGGACTGACTGCCAATGCCTGATGTCATTCACAACATGTTGCTGTCATAATCAGATTGTGGTGCTAAAAATAGAATCTAGAGTCCACTGACTTGTCCTACCAATATCCTTTGAATTATTCATCCCAGTCCATGACGTCATTCATGACAAACGGTATATGCTGCCCAGTCAGAACCGATTCAAGAATACCGTTATAACCAGGTACTGCCTCTCTGTAGTGTTATAGTCAGCATGTAAAGCTTGTTTTATTTAACGACGTCTCGAGAGCACATTGACTCATTGGCTATTGGATGTCAAACATATGGTCATTCTGACATATTTCTTTGGAGGAAACCTGCTTCTGCCATATGGGCTACTCTTTCTGATAAACAGCAAGGGGTTTTTATATGCACTTTCCTACCCATGTGCATGCCTACCTAGGTGTATTATGCACGGGGATGGTGAGTGATGGTGAGGGTCAAACCCCCGCACATTGTACTGATTATTTAGTTAATTTAGCTCAAGTACATGTCAGAGATGATGCATTATGGATGACATTATGGATGACATTATTTTAAAATTGATTACCTACCCACCCTCACCACCACTACGAGCACACCAGTATCAGTATTACATGGACCGCACTCTTTTGACTGAATCGGTAATCAGTGGTAATAGCGCCTACTTGCTTCCCGTGCACGAGGTAGCGGGTTCAAACCCCAACCGAGTCAAACCAATGCCGTACACAATTGAAGCTTGTCTCTAATGCGCTGGCACTGGGCATTGCTGGGACTGGTTTATATATGTACCAGGATAAGGTGACTGAGTGGGATATCAGGTTATGGTCAGGCAAACTTATCTCCCAATGGGGCAGCACTATAAAGTCACCGTGTATGCGCACTGCAACAAGTCACTATACACCCTGATATGACTTGTGATATTGCCTGGATTAAAAACCCCAATAAACAAACCAACATATATTGTCATGTCACTGTCCTCCCTGTGTGCTTACATCGGAGCGGGACGTAGCTCAGGCGGTAGAGTGTTCAGCTTTGCAGGTGTGGATCATCCGATCGATCCTACTCAGTCGACCTATTTGCAGTTTGGGCTATTTTCCGTTCCAACCAGTGGTCCCCAACTGGTTCATCAAAGGCTGTGGTATGTGCTGTCCTGTCTGTGGGAAAGTGCATATAAAAGACCCCTTGCTGCTTATCGGAAAGAGTAGACGATATGGTGGCAGGGGGTTTCCTCTAAAGAAATATGCCAGAATGACCATATTTTGACGTCCAATAGCCGATGATAAAAATCGATGTGCTCCAGAGGCATCGATAAATATAACAAACTTTCCTTTTTGATCCTAGATATCCACCTGCTATATGGGCACATCCCCCAATGTGTTGCTACCTTGTCGTGGTGGGGAGGCTTGTGTGCCTCCGTGACCATGAGAGCTATACCAGCAGGGGCTAGCCCCCTGGCAGGATTAACCAAGCCAGGCAGGACTCATGGTAGAGGACAGACTAAGAGCAGCAACTGGTCCTCCAGGTTGGGGGTTGGGTGTGGGGCCAACAACCCCACCCAGGAAAAAGAACAACGTTACAGAATCACGAACAAGAAACTCAAGGCCCAGGACCGGGAAAACTGGAGAGCCCTTGTTCGTGGCCTATGCCCAAAGTTGGGCGGTAGGTGACACATTCATCTATGACACGGCTGAGGAGGTGTTTGTGTGGATGGGCGCTGATGCCTTAATGGGCGAAGAAGAAGAAGAATATGGGCACACTCATGAAAGGTCAAATTATGCATAGAAACAATATCATGTCAACTTACGAGAACATGTCACTGCTGAAGACAATCATGTCCAGCATTTTGGTGTACACACTCAACATATTGTATGTCTTTACTTCAAACATCTGTTTTATTTTAACTTTTAATTATCAGTTGCTTCAAAGTAGAGTAAAGTACATTACACCAATAAAAAGCGAACAATTTATCTAAAGCAAAATATACATAGCCAAAACTGACAAGTATTGGATTCTGCAGATTTAACTTACATGTATAATATTAATAATCAATATGTGCATATATAATGTGTGGTTAATTTTGCTTCACTACATAATCGGTATGTGTAGGAACTGCACAACGTACCCAAAGGAACGAGCGGATCAAACACCAACCAAGATGATGAAGGTGATATTTGTCCGGACGCTAAATCCAGTTTTTTGGGGATGTTTCTTTAGGGGAGGTGACGCGTAATCTCGCCGGCAATGACTCTCGCGGGATTTTTAGGTCGGGGCCATCGCGTGCACTAAGTCCATAATCTCGCCGGTGGCGCGTTATCTAGGATTGCCTCGGCCATCCCGGAAGCTCTGACGTAATCCATGTTAATGTCCTCCTGGCGGCGAAAGTGTCCTCTACAAACATTGTATTTGCACGCCGAGTCGATAGTTTCGCACTCAGGAGTAAATGTCCGCCGTGGAAACATTAATTATCATTTAGTTCCTGGCGCACAAGGCCCGCCACTCACCCCCCCCCCAACCCACCCACATGCACTTCCAATTAAATTAAACACTAAACGAAAGCAAACCATACACATTAAGCCTATTATAAAATGTGTAGCGTTGTGGTTTGACTGACGCACTTTATTTAGTTACTCCCGCACCCCCATTCATGAAACAACCTAGATAAAAGATTACCCAATACTTGTAGTACACAGCTGAAGACCAGCCTTATATAAAAATGGTCGAAAAATCGGGCTAGTGAATTGAGTCTTTATGAGAGCCTAATTTCACAATCTAAGAAGCAACATTTATTCTTTGTATATATCTTCATGTTTACCCGCTACTTTTGAGTTGGAAAATATAATAAAACATATACATTAATGCAATTTAAAAGTGAAATCAATGGGGTTCTCTGGCCGCCATCTTGTCTTTTTGCATTCTCTCCCATTTCATCAACTCTGTGCTCATATAAATAACCATTTGACACTGGTGCCAGGCATTCTACTTGTTGTTCCATACTAACACTATTTTCGCCCGTATTTAGACTAAGTTGTCGTTCACCTCCGTACTGAAAGTATGGGGTGAATCTTTTACCATGCTGACCAACGGGCTAGAAAATGTTTCAGAAGGTTGGGTGAAGGAAATTACCGAATACATTCTTAATTTAAGAAGCGCGGTATATTTGTTACATACCTTTACATACATTAACCCGCTCTTGTTGAATGAAAAAAAAAACACCATATGAAATAATGTATACAACTTTTAAACTGGAATAAAGAGCATTCTGGTCCCGCCATCTTGTTTGTTTGCATCCTCTATCATTTCACCAACTCAGTGCCTATATAGCTAAACAGTGGACACTGGAACCAAGACATCAAGGTATATTTTTTTTCATAACTAAGTAAAGGCAGTTTTGGGTCGAATTTAGAGGTGGTTGTTTTCCACCCCTATTCTGGGTTGGGGTAAATCTTGTATCTAGACGCACTTCTGAGGTAAGATGGATGCCCCGGAAGAGTTCAAGGTCACGTAGGGGGTGGAAGGGGGAGGGAGCTCAGGGTCCAAGCCTCCTCGTTGGTGATGGAGATCACAAGGTCATTGTATGTTCAACGTTGGGAAGCCGTTAGTCTTGTGATGACGTGACATGACGTTAGGTTGACGTTCCGCGATCGTTATAGCAGCGTAAATGACGTTAGAGTCACGTTTATGTCACGTCAGACCGACGGCCCGGGTGGGCAGCAACGTGTGGGCACAGCGTTTTGCACGTTACGGTCACGTTACGGTCACGTTACGGTCACGTTACGGTCACGGTTACGGTCATGTTACGGTCACGTTACGGTCACGTTACGGTCACGTTTACGGTCACGTTACGGTCACGTTACGGTCACGTTACGGTCACGTTACGGTCAAGTTACGGTCACGTTACGTTCACGTCACACCCGTTACGGCGACGTTACGCTCACGTTACACTAACGCCCGGTCACGTCGCCAATTACCCCTCCCCTCTAACGTTGTCACGTTACAGCTAACGTCACGACGTACACCCACGTTACTTTCACGTTACGCTCACGTCAACTACGTTGCATTCACGTCCACAATTTGCATATTACGCCGATAACTTCGACGTGATATCATTATTTTCACGTTGTGGTTACGCTGACGTAGTCACGTCGTAGTGTGACAGGGCCATTAGTAAAGGCAGTTTTGGGTCGAATTTAGAGGTGGTTGTTTTCCACCCCTATTCTGGGTTGGGGTAAATCTTTTATCTAGACGCACTTCTGAGGTAAGATGGATGCCCCGGAAGAGTTCAAGGTCACGTAGGGGGTGGAAGGGGGAGGGAGGTCAGGGTCCAAGCCTCCTCGTTGGTGATGGAGATCACAAGGTCATTGTATTGTTCAGCTGGGCACACATTGTGCCCTTCTGTGCCCTTCTGTGCCTTATCTTTTGAACCAGCTGCTTATATAATAATTCTTTTTGTGAACAGTTTATTCATCAGAACATACTTTATTTTGATTCAGCACCGAGTCCCCTGGATAGGGTGGGGGTGGGTACTCATATATTCCAATACTTATATCTTAAAATCATACACGGGTGCCAAAGTCAACCATATCTTACGACGTGAGTGTCATATTACGTCACAAACCACGTCAGGCATGATGGCTTGGCAAATAGGAAAGCATCAACTTTTCGCGACGACTCGACTTAAAGTTGCATAGTCGGATGGTTTTGAGTTTCTGTCATTTTTCTGACATAAATATATTCAATTGATTGTAATAATCTCCCTTACTCCAGTTTGAAGTAACGTTTATTTTAAATGGCTAACTTTTGAGATATTTGAAGTGCAACAATGAACAATTAATTTTAGCAAGCATGCCAAAACTCTGACACCAGAGGCTGCTGCAGTAAAATATTCCATTAAAATGATTCGGTATTCCCTTCTGTGTTTGTGACAAATGCTCAATGAGTGCACCACTATCTAAGTTAGATATGTAGAATAAAATCTAGATAATTGTTTTGGTTTTGAAAATTTAATGTTTTCATCAGACTATGCAGCTTTAAGTCAATTGTGAAAACTTGGAGGTTTAATTACTGACATGGCAGTGTCATGTGCATGAATGGGGCACATAAGTGCACAAGTATCATGACTTCACACATGAGCGATGTGTGAAATCATTAGGCCTTCCGCTCACGTAAAAACAGCGCGGACCTCATTAGATAATTTGCGTGATTGATTAGATCAATTAACCAGCCATTGATCGCAGCCCTTCGAAAGGGAATTCCAGTTTGTAGACCCTAGATGTCGCTGTTGAAGACCTGGTTTGGTACCGGGGTTTGGTACCCGAGTTGGTACAGTACTCAAGGCAACTTTATAGTGCTGCCCCATTTGGAAATCAGGCCAGTAGCACCATGACCCGATATCCCACTCAGTCACATTATCCTGACACTGAGCGAACCAGTCGTATCCCTGTCCCATTAATGCCGAATGCCAGTGCAGGAAGTGACAAGTATAAATTTGTAAGTCACTGGTTTGACTCGACCGGGAATCGCTCCCGAACTCCCGCACGAGAGGCCTGTGCTCCACCGATTAGGCCGCCGCGTCCGGTGGTTGAAGATCTGTTGACACATGCAGTGCTTGGTTAAAGTTGCATAATCCGATTAAATAATACTATCAATAAAACAAAACATTTATCTAGATTTGATCTTCTATATTCACCTTAATTACTGGTGACCTAATTAAAGTTGCAGTCAGATGGTTTTGCGTTTCTATCATTTTGTGAGATAAATATATTAGGTTGATCGTTTTAATTCACCTTATATTGGCTTGATATACTTTTGAGCTAAATCGGTTACCTTTTGAGATATTTGAAGTGTAAGCATGCAAAATTAATGTTGATTTGCTTGTCAAAGTCGGATGACATAGGCTGAAGCAGCCTCAGGTCCTTTTAAATGGACTCTCTATCTTAATAAGTGCACTAGTATCTAAGTTGGATATGTAGGTTAAAATCTAGATAGCTGTTTCGCTTTTGAAAAGGTTATCCTTATAATTGACTCTGCAACTTCAAACATTAACACATTGTTGTGTTGAATAGTAAAAATACCACGTTACGTCAATTTACCGTTTTGTAAGATCATGGGTTCGGAACCCCTGAGTTTGAACCATGGCCAAGTCAAACCAATTACTTTTTAATTGACACGACCTAGTCTGGACCTCAGCATTAATATGGTAAGGTAAGGAGCAGTTGAATGAGGAAGACCAATTGTCTGTGATTGAAATTTCCTTTGCTTAATCAACCAAAGGTGCTACATTGCTGCTAAGCATGTATACTTAATTTATTCGATTGTATTTTCTTTCATCCTGCAGGGACGTCCACAAGTCTGTGCCAACAAGAAGCTGTATCTCCAAGTCACACCATCCATTATTGTCAGGCAGTCACACCACGCAATTACACTTCTGTGTCACTCCACCCACCTCATCACAAAACAGCAACTAGTCACGCAACACAACCACACCATTTAGTGAGTAGCACGCCTAGGTGTACAGGCGAACCATCGTCATCATCGTCATCATCGTCATCATCAATCCCTTAACTGTGAGGATCCTTAGGGAACTACATCGATGTTACAACCAGTTTTCTCCAGTTTCCCTGTTCTTAACTGCCCTCTGGGACTTGCGAAAGTTCATTCCTGTCCATTCACTGATGTCATCTTCCCACCTCTTCCTTTGTCCTTTAATCGACTAGAATCCATAGTTAGAGTATTGTAGTCACCCCAAATACCCACCCGACACAGATACACTACTGGTCAACTACACCCAGTCGAACGTGACAATCCAACACACAATCACTGACAATCACAACACGCATTCACACAACGGAGTCACACGTCACAGTTTCACCTCCGAATCCCCCCCCCCCCCCCCCCCCCCGCCAAGCAAACACTTAACCTCCGTGCAACCCTACCCCGCTCTGCACCTCCCCAGTGCCCCTATTATCGACGCCGATCTGCATCATTAATGAGGCCGCCAGGACGCTCTCCCTCCTACTAGTCCTAGCATAGCATGTAAGCAAATAGTGGTCAGGTGGAGCAATTCTGAGGGGCGTCTAGGTTATATCTTAACCTCATCAGACACACATCCACACGGACACGCATAGACCCAGACACAAATGCGCATCTAGGTTACATCCTAACCTCATCAGACACACATCCACACAGACACACATAGACACAGACACAAAGACACATCTAGGTTATATCCTAACCTCATCAGACACACATCCACACAGTCACACATAAACACAGACACAAAGACACATCTAGGTTACATCCTAACCTTATCAGACATACATCCACACATACCCGCATAGACACAGACACAAAGACACATCTAGGTTATATCCTAACCTCATTAGACACACATCCACACAGACACACATACACAAATACACATCTAGGTTATATCCTAACCTCATCAAACACACATCCACACAGAGACGCATAGACACAGACACAAAGACACATCTAGGTTAGATCCTAACCTCATCAGACACACAGCCACACATACATGCATAGACCCATACACAAACCCATCTAGGTTAGATCCTGATCTCATCAGACACACATCCACACAGACATGCATAGACACAAATACACATCTAGGTTATATCCTAACCTCATCAGACACACATTCACACATCCACACATAGACACAGACACGCATAGACACAGACACAAAGACACACCTAGGTTAGATCCTAACCTGATCAGACACACAAAGACACATACACATATATGCACCTCCACATTGACACACATACACACAGACACATATACACATAGCCACGCAGACAAACAGCCACACATATACACATACAGATATACACACACGCACACAAACACATAGACACAGGTATGCATACACACATTCATACATGCACACATATACACAGCCACACAGGCACACATACACACATACACACACCCACATGGACGCACAGACAAACATACACACAACTACGCAGACACACAGATACATATATATATATATATATCCAGAGACACACATACACACAGATACACATACACACAACCACACAACCACACATATACACAGACACGCATACACACATACATACATATGCACACATACATACACAATCACTCAGACATATGTGCACACAGACACACATACACACATGTACATATAGACAGATACACATGTACACATACCCACAAGTACATGGACACACATATGCACATAAACACGGACACATACATACCCGGTAACACGGACACGCGTACACATATGCACACATACATATACACATACACACATAAAACAACCACACATATGCACAGAGACACATACTTACAGCCACACATGCACATGGACGCACATATACACAAATACACAGACACATAGACACATACACACATACATACATACATAAATACACACATAGACACGTGCATGCACACATACCCATACACACATACACATACACCTACCCACACTTACCCACACATACACACAAACACACATACACACATATACACACATACATACACACACACATGCATACATCCACACAGACAGAAACATACACATATACACACATACACACATACACACATACACACACACACATACACACATACACACATACATACATACACATACACACATACACACAAACACACAAACACTTACAGACAGCGGGTTGAGTGACGCGCGCACCAGAGGGCAGGGCTGGGGGTGGGGTGTTGCTCCACTAGCTAGCCACCATTCACGAAGCGGAAAGGCACTGGACCGGATGTTTATGAACGAGTGACTCGGGGCTCTGTCTGCAATATCACAGCAATGGCATGTGGGGGGCGAAGTGGGAGGGTGGGGATTGGGTGGTAGAGAAGAGCATGGGGACGAGGTTGAGGAAGATGGGGAAAGGCAAATGAGAAGGGAAGAGGAGTGGGAGGAAGGGAGGGGTAGAAGAGGAAGGGGCGGGGAGAGTAATGGGCAGGAGAAGGAGATGGGGGAGGAGTCGGTGTCGGGGTAAGAGCGTTGGGGGGGGGGGGGGGGGGCGCCCCTCCCAGCCACACTCCGCCTCTTCGGGTGAAGAGGCGGGAAAGGGAGGGGGGGGGGCGGCAAAGGGGTAGGAAGAGAGAAATAGAAGGGCTAGGAGGAGTGGGCAGATGTATGGGCAGAGGGTGGAGGATGGTTGGTAGTGGGAGAATGAGTGGGCAGGAAGATATAAGGATGGGACAGAAAGGTGGGGCGGACAGGAAATGGGAGAATGATAGGGGCGGGAGAGAAAATGGAGAGGAGCGCGAGGAAGTAGGGGAGAGGGAGGAGATGGAGGAAGCAGAGGAAGAGGAGGAAGAGAAGGAAGACGAGGAAGAGGAGAAGGCGGAAGCAGAGGCGGAAGAGGCGGAAGAGGAGGAAGAGAAAGAGGCAGAGGCAGCGGACGAGGAAGCGGAAGAGGAAGGGAAAGAGGAGGCGAAAGAGGAGGCGGAAGAGCAAGAGGCGGAATAGGCAGAAGAAGAAGAGGAATAGCTGGAAGAGGAAGAGGCGGAAGAAGAAGAGAAATATGCGGAAGAGGAAGAGAAAAAGGCAGAGGCAGCGGACGAGGAAGTGGAAGATCAAGAGGCGGAAGAGCAAGACGCGGAAGAACAAGAGGAAGAGGCGGAAGAGCAAGAGGCGGAAGAGGAAGAGGCAGAGGCGGAAGAGGCGGAAGAGGCAGAGGCGGAAGAGGCAGAGGCAGAAGAGGAAGAGGAAGAGGCAGAACAGGAAGAGAAAGAGGCAGAACAGGAAGAGGTGGGAGGGAAGGGGAGAGGATGAGGAAGGGAGGGAATGGGGAGGTGTGGGAGGAGGACGGGGAGGTGGTGGTAATGACAGGTAGCTGCTAAGTTAGTGACTGCTGGCTGGTTGGTTTGGGAGACGCGTGTTCAGATCCCATCAGCCGGCAGTAAGTGTATGTGTCCGGCGGAGTGGGGGTGGGGTAACACCCGGTGTGGTGGTTTCAGCGTGTTCCCGTGCTCAGACGTGTCCCGTTGCTTCTGCGCATGCGTGGATTTCGCATCAACTCGGGTCACCCCAGCCACTTATTGGTGCATGCGCACATCCTACAAACTCGGGTTGAATAATCGAATACGCTCGGGTGGACAGTTTGTTCTTTTTTTTTTAATAACCGATAAAAGTACAGCAAAATAGGATTTAAAGTATTGTATCATGGCCCAGTTTACCTATATTTCCATTTCATTAATCTAAGTTATTCTTTTTTTGCACACGGGACGTGTATTTGTCGACTCCACTCGCGTGTTCTATTTGAAATTCGGATGACCCGAGTCGCCCGGTTCGTGTTAATCGATTACGGCCATGTTTACTAGAATCTGACGCATGCGCAGAAGCGAGGGACACGTCTGAGCATGGGAACACACTGAAACCACCACACCGGCCCCAGTGGGGTAACACCCATCCCTGCGTCACTCCGCCCCACCCGGCCTCGCTCGGTGCCGCCCCCCCGCTCCGCCCCACCCCACCCCTTCCCGCCCCGCCCGGCCTCGCCCCGTGCCGCCCCGCCCCTCTTCGCCTCGCCCTGCCCCGCCCCTTCCCGCCCCGCCACTCCCCCCCCCCCCGCCCCTCCCCGCCCCGCCCCGCCCCGCCCCGCCCCGCCCCGCCTCGCCCCGACCCGCCCCGTCCCGCCCCGCCCCGTCCTGGCCCCGTCCCGCCCCGCCCACCTCGCCTCGCCTCGCCCCGGCCCTCCCCCCGTCCCGCCGACCCGCCTCGCCCCGTCCCACCCCGCCCGGCCCCGCCCCGCCCCGTCCCATCCCGTCCCGTCCCCACCTGGCACCGTCCCACCCTGCCCCGCCTCGCCTCACCTCGGCCCGCCCCGCCCCGCCCCGCCCGCCCCGCCCCCTTCCCGCCACCCCGCCTCCCGTCCCGCCGCCGCCCGCCCCGCCCCGCCCCGCCCCGCCCCGCCCGCCCCGCCCCCCCGCCCCGCCCCGCCCCGCCCGCCCCGCCCCGCCCCCCCCGCCCCGCCCCGCCCCGCCCCGCCCCGCCCCTCCCAGCCACACTCCGCCCCTCCCCTCCCCGCCCCAACCAGCTCAGCTCAGCCCCGCCCCGCCCCCCAGCCGGCCCCTCCCGGCTCCGCCCGCCGGCATATCGCCACCTCTATTGGCCCTGCCGCCGGCACGTTGCTCTTCTTGCATAATCTCCCGTTCTGGCACACGTATACACATCTCTGCACTAAGCCTGACTCATAGATGCTTTAGACACGCTAACATTCTTGTTACCCGATCTAGCATATAGAAAATTCTATCCTAGTCCTGACTCCTCCAACTGCTTTAAAGGGGCAGTACCATGACCAACATATCGTTAATTACTTAATCCGACTACGCATGATCGAATGTGAGTATTCCTGATTGGTATATGATGAAACAACCTATTCCCTGTGAGGAATTTGGAGTTCAATCAAGGCTAAGGATCATTGTATTGATTAAAATTGACTATTAGTGTCATTTAGCCCTGATGATCATTCTCAGCCGTTAGAGTCATTCATACGAGTTTTAACTGCAAAGCTGCTCGCTCGGAGGAATTTTTGTTAAATAACGGAGTTGGGGTCGAAGTTACTCACAACTCATTTCGCATACTTGTCTATATCTATATTATACTTATCTCTCTCTGTACACATGTTCTCGAGATAAAGTGAGAATTATTATACATATATATCCATATACGTATATATATTCATATTATATATACATATATATTCATATATGTATTTTCGGCGGTACAGTGAGTGACGGTTACAGTGTGAAGCGGGTGGTGGCGCCACGATTGGTCGTGAGGTTGACTAGGCTGGAACAGCAAATGACTAGTCCAGACTCCAGCAGTCAATGTCTGGGTGAGTGTTGGGGAGTAGCCTGGATATTCTTGACTATTATACTCAAATAATTATTACACAGCATATATATATATATATATATATATATATATATATGTATATATAAAAACTATCTGTTTTTGACGAAACACTGCAATATGCGGACAATGTTTCAATATTCAAACTGCCTTTGTTTCATTATACTCTCCCTCAGATGGACAGCTAGGGCAACTCCTATATCAGGACACCTTTGGTGAGTTGACCGTTGAAGACATGTACTACGGTATTCTCTTGGCGGCGTTATTTAGGGACCTCGGGCCCTTTGGAGTCAAAGGTATGACCGCCCGTCCCCCCCCCCCCCCCCCGTAATTACCCTTTCGAGCTACTACTAGGTACACATAGATCACCACTCACTTACACATATTAGTAGGGCTGTCTCCATGGAACATGCTCAGGCTCATGGCTTATTAATCATAGAAGAGCCTAGTTATTAACTAGAGCTCCACTTCAGTATGAATACAGCATAAAGCACCCGTACATGTGCTAATCGGGGAAACCAATAAGGTGTGTGGTCGGGATTTAATGGGGTTGGAGCTAAGGGCCCCATTAAGAGGAGTTGTAAAGGCCGTCGTACATCACACAACATTATGTGTTTCTCAACCTCGTTGACCGATCAATCAAAGTCCCACGTGCAAATTGCCATAACAATTGTACTGCGTCGTGTTATTGAAGGGATATATGGTCGTTAGTGACTCTATAGTGACTAGTGACACCAGATAATGTACTGGGCAATTTATGTACTATATAATTTATAATGTGTATACAGAAAAAATCTCTCTAAATCGACCGACCTTGGGACCGACTTTAAGTGGTCCATTTAATGGGTTAGAATATGGTTCCAATGGTATATAAAGGGACACAAATAAAGCGATCGATATAGGGGAGTGGTCGACCTGAGGAGGTTTTACTGTATACATTAACAATGCCTCCTAATGTTTCTGGTTGGTGTCCTTCTGACACCGATCCTCACATACCCAAACTGACTCGATATACTGACTAGTGAGTCATTCTCTGCATCCCGCCAACTCTGACTCTTGATCAGCTGACCCCTAGCGGTCTCTCACTTCTCACTTTGAAATTATATATAACCAAATATCAGTCATAGAGAGTGACAGATCTAGGAGCGCCTTCAGGAACGTCCTACAACACGGCGCCCGACTACAGTGTCTTATTCCCTACTTCAAACAAATGAAATCAGTGCTAATTGGTGAACCAAGCATATGCATCAAGGATTTAATCACAGAACTATTCCAAGGATCGATTAATTATGTTCCCGACGTATTATTCTGTAGTGTACGGATATGTTACTCAATATGGCTTGTCATGAACTTCCTGTCAAGCTTGCCATTCAAAGTGACTGATTTGCTACACCATGTTTCTAATTATCCTTATCTCTACTACCACCTCTCAGTTTCCACAATCCATCTCCCCTCCCTAGTCTTCCTTCTGCCCTTCTCTGCCCTTTCCTACGCTCCCATATCTCCTCTGTCCCCTCTGTCCCTCTCACTTCTTTCCTCTTCAATCCCCCTCCTCCATAGCCTCTGTGGCGTCTCCCGTTTCCCCCTTTCACCTCTATCCTCCCCTCTCCCCTCGTCCTTCTTTCCCCTACTTTCTCTCCTCTCAATTCTTCCTTCTCCCCTATCATGCCCTCTCTCCCTTCTCCCGTGTCCCCTTTCCTCTCTCCCTTCTCCCCTCTCCCCTCTCCCATTTCCCCTCTCCCGTCACCCTTCTTTCCCCTCCTTTCTCTCCTGTCAGTTCTTCCTTCTCCCCTATCACCTACTCTCTCCCTTCCCCCCTCTCTCCCCTCTTCCTTCTTTCCCCTCCCTTCTCTCCTGTCAATTCATCCTTCTCCCCTATTATCTCCTCTCTCCGTTTCCCCCCTCTCCCCTGTCCCCTGTCCCCTCTCCCCTTCTCACCTCTCCCCTCTCTCCTCCCCTCTATCATCTCCCCTCTCCCCTGTCCCCTGTCCACTGTCCCCTGTCCCCTCTCTCCTCACCTCTCCCCTCTCCCCTCTCCCCACTCCACTCTCATTCTGCCCTCTGTCCTTTCCCCTCTCCCCTCTCTTCTCCTCTCCCCTCTCCTTGTTTCCCATTGCCCTCTCCCTGATCCCCTCTCCCTTCTCTGTACTGTCTTCTCTGCTCGCCCTGTGCTTTCCCTTCTCCCTTCTCTCCTCTCCGCTCACCTTCTCCCCTCTCTCCTTTCCCCTTTCCCTTCTCATCCGGTATCCCCTCTCCTTGGTCCCCTATGCCATCTCCCTGCTCCCCTCTCTATTCTTCCCTCTCCGTTCTCCCCTCTCCCTTCTCCCTTCTCCCCCCTCATTTCCCTTTCCCCTTCCACTTCTCCTCTCCCGTCACACACGGATCTCCCTTCTCACCTTTCCTATTGCTGAATCGATTTAATATCACCTGTGAGCATATTCGTTTGGAGCATATTATATTCACGCGCAAAACCTCGCCTTATTTCGAATGTAGGCGCACCCTTATGGCTTCGGTTTATTGCTCTCAGGTCACGTGACTGTCACCATGTGGACAACCGTGGTCACAACCAAGGGTGTGTACGTTTACGGTGTGTGTGTGTGTGAGGATGTGGGCCTAGAAGGTGGTCAGGTGTGGGGGTGGGGGGTGGAGGTGTCGGGACGTACATAAAAGACAGGGGCCAGTGCATGTAGTGGGCAGCCCTTATGCTCATAGACACCGTCAGAGAAGCCATAAAGGAAGTGTACTGACTTTCCCGTGTAGCTATTAGATACAATTTATTGACATAGCTTGTTGGGACACAGGCCAGCAATATTCATGAGATTCGAGATATCCGATAAAACCTACTTGTATGAGACCGAGGTGAAATGGCGCGATTATACCACCGGCTTTGCAATGGGGCTACTGCCAGTGAAGTAGCAATGGGCATGCGCAGTTGGTGTTAAATTAAAGCTGGTGCACACTGACAATTGTGGTAAGGCTGGTTGGTTGGTTGTTGGAGTTTTACGTCCTGGCAACATATATCGTCATATCAGGATGGGTACCTACTTGTGACAGTCATGGCAACAGAATAGTGATGCCCCACTGGGAGACCAGACTGCCAGCACCATGACTTGATATCCCCACTCAGTCACATTATCCTGACACTGAGCCAACCAGTTCTTGCCCTATCATAATACTGATGAGCGCCAGGCTAAGAAGTGACAAGTATCAATTTTGTAAGTCATTGGTTTGACTCGATCAGGGTTCGAACTCATAGGTTCAAATCCCACGATCAACCAAAGCGGAAGACGGACACTCAACTCATTCGGGCATCCCGCCTGGTCCTCTTGTGGTAAGGTGGTGCATTAATTAACTCCTGGGGTACCTGTCATGGATGATTGATGATCAGAACTGATTAATTGGATACAAAGATTTGAACCTAGGAGATGAGGTTTCATCAATGTGGAAACCACACTCAGTAAAATTACCGACAAGTTGAGAAGGTATTACTTGGACTAATAGACCCCACCCCGCCAGTTAAGCTAGTGACATCTGTCGGCAGAATCTGTAACCACTCTAGTCGGGTACATTCCCCGACTGCCTATGATTTCACATGCTATGTATCTGTAAAGAATGCTTGGAAATATAATAAAATGCCTGATTATATTCAGATATGCATATCGCAAAAGGATTCAAGATCTTATCCCTGTTTTATATCTAAGAAAAAGACAACTATATTGTCTTTTTCTTCTGGAATTTCACTGCCAATCTCTTCATGTATTACACCCCTCCAGTTAAGCTACTGACATCTGTCGGCAGAATCTGGAAGCACTCTCTTCAGGTACTTTCCAGCTTAACTGGCGGGGTCCATTGAGTGGGTTTGATTACTGATTGTTTAATGCTGTATCGGCAGCAAGAGCCACATTGACAGATAACAAGTTGTTAGTATTTATTCTGTCAGTTGTGTTCGCCACATTTATATGCCTGCATTGAACACGACAGTCTGAATTCACCGGATTTGTGTTGAATAATGCTGAAACAAAATATCTCATATATAATTTTGAAGTGGTTAAATCTGTGTGAAATGACGGCTAATGTTAACTCACAAAACACAGCTAATATTACTGGAGGCCATACAGTCCAGATATTCGTAGGGACGCTATTCATATTAAAACACTGTTGTTATTTTTGTTGTGAAATGAAAGCAAGGATTACCTCATGAAAAATAGCTATACTGAAAGTAGATGATGCAGTCCACTTTTTCTCAGGAACTCTTAACATCTCTTCATCTTAATGACATCTCACAGGCTATGTACATTACAACATGTTTGGTGCAAGCCCATGAAATCTACACACCCAAGCAGAATGTGTCTGACTGTCAGTGCACACTGACTCCAGATGCGCTTGGGGGAGGGTTGGTTGGAGTCGGTTGGAGTGGGGGTTGGGTAGTGGTTTCCTTCGATAATGGAGTGGTCCTGGCTGGTTAGTTCCGTGAGTTCTCACTAACCGGAACTGGCGCTTCCTTCGATTACGCGTCAGTCGTAGTAGACCACGTGGCGCCACCACACCCGCACTACAGCTGCTGCTGCCTCCCACTATACCTAACCACAGGCCTCCTGTGCGGAGTTTTACGTCCTGACAACATCCAAGGTCATATCAGGATCGGTACTGACTTGTCACAGTTCACACTCATGCCAACTTTTTAGTGCTGCACTACTGGCAAATCAGGCCGCCAGCACCATGAGCCAATATCCCATTCAGTACCATTATCCTGACACTGACCTAACCAGTCCTTGCCCTATCCTATTAATGCCAAGTGCCCAGCTGGGAAGCGAAAAGTATCAATTGTGTAAGTCATTGGTTTGACTCGACCAGGAATTGAACTCCCGATCTTCCGCCCGGGAGGCCTTCGCTCTACCGATTCCGTTCACTGCGTCCGGTTAACCCGAATGGTTTAATGGACGATGTAGCTACTTACCATTGTTCATGTAATAAATAAATAAATAAATAAATAAATGAATAAATTCTCACCCCCCCCCCCATACACTCCCAAATCCCTTTAAAGAAAAGGTGTGCTCGGGTTGAGCATACTGTAATGGTTATTAAAAGCGGAATGCAATCAGCCTACACATGCTAGCGGCGGGTGCCATCTGAGAAGTGACAAATTATTCAGTGCGGAACCAGATCCGGGCTGCGCATAAACGGTGCGCAGCCCGCGTAGTTACCCCTCCCCCTCCCCTGCCCGTCAGCCACACACAACACTCTGAACTCGCTAACTCGGTGCCGGCTCGGCGGGGCCCTGTCAACACACCAGGGTGCTGCCAGGTTTTATTAGCGATACACCCTGGTCAGCTTGTGAGCTGTGATACTCGACGATCCCTTGTGGTGTTTTGTTGTCTTCTTGCGATTCCTACTCCCACCAGAGGCTGTTTGTTGTTGTTGTTTATTGGGGTTTTACGTCATGACAACATCAGGACCCACCAGAGATACAGTAGGGTGGGGAGACTGGTGTTTGCAGCAGGCACCTTTCTCCTCCACCCTCCACCCTCCTCTCCTCCGCCTCCTCTCTCTCCCGTCTTCTCTCCACCATCCTCCCTCTTCCCCCTGCTCCGACCTTCCCCATCGCACTCCTCCCTCCATCGAATACCTCGATGCTCTTCTTCCCTCCTCTGCCTCCTCTCTTTTACTTTCCTCTCTCTTCCCCTTCCACCTCCCCACCCCTCTCTTCCGTTTCCTCCCTCACCCCCCCCCCCATCCTTCCTCCCTGCCCCTCTTTCGTCCTACCCCCGTCTCCACTCCTTTCCTCCCTCCGCCTTCCCTCTCCGCTTTCTCCCTCCTCCCCACCATTCTCCCCATCCCTCCCTCCTCCCTTCCTTACCCTCTTCTCTTCTCCCTCTCCCTCATCCCTCCCCCTGCTCCCTCATCCATCCTCCCCCCAGTCTCTTCCCTCCCCACCCTTCCTCCCCATCCCGCCTCCCCACCCTCCTCCCCATCTTTCTTCCCCCATCCCTTCCCCATCACTCCTCCCCACCCCTCCCCATTCCTCCTCCCCACCCCTCCCCATTCCTCCTCCCCACCCCTCCTTCCCCACCCCTCCTCCCCACCCCTCCCCATTCCTCCTCCACATGCCTCCTTCCCCACCCCTCCTCCCCATCCTTCCTTCTCCATCCCTCCCCTACACCTCTCCTCCTCATCCCTCCCCCATCTCCCCCCTCCCTACTCCCCAATCCCTTCCATCCCCCTCCCTCCCATCCCCCTCCCCTCCTCCTATCATACCTCACCCCCCGCCGTTCTGCTCCTAGTCGGCCTCCACTAACCTGCCATCAGTGCCTATGCTTATGTCATTGCCTCATCATCGGTATTAAAATGTGCGTGTGAACCACATCGGTTTCCATTTGCAAAACTCGGTCACGCTGCGGCATCGGCTGCTAATACAAATCGGAGACGTTACATATTTAATAGTGTCGGGTCGCCTAGCCGGCACCCAATTACATCCCGAGGTCGCGCCGATTGGTCGGGCAAGGTTTCCCGGGCGAGGCGTTGTCCGCCCTTCAGTCACCCCCGGATGTACTGGGACACTCGCCGGTAAGCCACAGCGGGACAAACAGCGCCCACCCCGGTAGAACCCTCTCCATAACTGACAACCCCTTCAGGATGACTGCAACAGCAGAAGATTCTTTCACACATACACATATATAATATTTAATTATCCACATCCACGTACACAAATATAATCCAAAACAACATATAATAGTTACATACATATTCCTGTATTTGCGTAAAAGTTTTGTGCCTGAATTCTTCATGTATAATATAGACATTTTAGACATGTTTAGACATATTTTTTGAAGATTTCCATGCATAATCTACAAGCATAAACTAAACTGTTGACAATAGAAATTGTAGGAACAGTGTACCCATTAATCACTGTCGTCCGACTACCCCTTATAAACAAAATAATAATATGTAATACAAAATTATGAGCTCTGGAGCTGATATACGGATAACCTACCAACTCCCATTTAACGAAACAAACACATGTTAGAAAAATGCATGATGAAATCAGAACATTTTCTTTGATACACAAATTCTGTGGTTTAAATTGTAAATATGTTATCATTACTCATTGGGTCTATATGGCCCAGGGCAACAATCGCGGCACAATCTAAAGTTGCAGTTCACTGTTTCTGCATAATAAGACAGATTTTATCCTGCATTTGAAACACAGGATTAAATCAAGTCTGCACTAATTTGTTTAAACCTAAACACTCACGCAAAATGACCAGTTCAAACACAAAGGCCCACCCTACATCCTTACCCTACATCCCACCATCACCCTTTCAACAAGTATTTCACCACTAGAAAGATAATCAGTAAAGGGCGCATTCCATATACGCGTAATGCATAATGCGTTATGCGCTACGCGTTATGCGTTATGCGAATGCCAGCATTCCATATACGCGTAATGCGTAATGCGTTATGTGGCGCACGACTGGCTATATTTAAAAAATAAAAATAAACAATTATTCTCCATACTGCTCTGTATGTGACCAAATATTGCATGTATATCTATGTAACTTTTTATATGTCAGATGGGGGTTCCTACCTTTATTATAACCAAATTATAGATAAGTATTCATATTTCTGTGCACATGGTAGCATTTTTAGCTTTCCCCTAACCGTATGTCTCCCTGGTGCCCAGCTCACCATGTGTTTCCAATTAGCACCCCTCTGTGAGACTGTTCCGTAATGCTCAGTCGCCTCTCCTGGTGTTAAACTAATGGACACATCAGACTCAGGTTTCTATTCACATCCAGCTTGATGCATAACGCACTACGCACCGATCGCTACATGGAGCGATCGGGATAATGAATTTCTGACGCATTCGCATTCGCATTACGCATTACGCGTGTATGGAATGTACCTCATAGGTTTCAAGGCATTTCGATTTTTTGTCGCATTCGCATTCGCATATGCATTACGCATTACGCGGATATGGAATGCGCCCTTTATGCCCCCCTACTACGGTTTACCATTGTATTTCTAGTCTAACATAGTTACCTCCCCATATTTAATGTTTTTCTCTTATCTTGTTCTTAACCTGTGATTCATATTGATGGTTTGTTTATTGTCTTGTAATTGTCTATATATATTGTTGTAGCTTTGTTTAATTTGTAGTGACAATTGTCATTGGAGCTTGAAATTAGCACTGACAACATCTTATTCACAGGAAGAAAAACACTTGAACCAAAAGAAAATAGTCAGGCATATCTACAATGTCAAGTCTGTTTTGCATTGTACTTTGGGGAACCACGTTTTCAGCGGAACATACAGATTTTGATGACGGAGACACTCACCGTCTGCTTTTATTTTAGAAGCAACATTCATTGTTTGAAAGAAATGTGTGACGTTCAGGATTCTATACGTTAAATAGAGCAAAACACATGAAATGCCAAATAAGTGAAAATGATGTTTTGGTCTTGTACTTAGTGTCTCTTTCTATAGCATGATGGTGCACTACGGTGCTTACTGTCCTCTTATATGAAGTATTTTTCTTCGTCATTAATAATCAAAACGTGTACACATTAGTGATAAGTATCGCTCCCCTGTTCGGTGATCGATATATCTAAATAGAGTAAGGACTTCTTGATTCAACGGTAGAATAGCCTGACTGAGTAGGATATCATTAGTTCATATTTCCAGGACCACTCTATCCCAGTGGGGCAGGACACTCTAGAGGATTATAATAGTTAATTTAGAACAGGCCTAATTTGAAAGTGGTAGTGATCAATTGGTATGAGCGTCATCGGGAGAGAAGGAATGGTTTCTCACCTGCCACGGTACTGGAAAACAACCCCGCTGTTGTTGGTGCAGTAAAAGCCACGTCTTAATGACGTCATATGGAATTAATGTGATTCAGTCAATCAGAATTAAGGCGCACGCCACAGTATCAGAGTAGCCTGTGTGTAGTACAACGGTGAATTCAATGGTGATGCATAAATACGATGAAGCATAAACTTGTCAAAATCAACGCAATTATCTAGATATGATTCTACATATATATAATTTAGATACCGATGCGCCTATTAAACATGTGTTGCCACATGCACGGGAACACTGATTCAGTTGAATAGAACATGTTACTGCAGTAGCCTATGGTGTCATAGTTTTGGTGTGCTTGCCAAAACTAATTATACATACTTGTACTTCAAATAACTCAAGAGATAACCATTTAAAATGAAAGTTAATTCAAACTAAAGTACGGTAGATAATAAAAAATCAATTTAATATATTTATCTCAGACAAAGGACAGAACCTCAAAGTCAAAACCATTGCTATATGCAACTTTAAAGCCTTGCGTCACCATACCGTGTAGTTGACACTCTACGCTTAAGCCTCAGTCACACATACCCAGATCAGGGGCCGGACGAGCCCCGGACCGCCATCCGGGGTGGTCCGGGGCGATCCGGGGTGATCCGTGGCTCGTCCGTGGCTCGTCCGTGCTGACACCCCCTGATCCGGCCTGATCCGTGGCTGTTTAAAACATCCGGGGCTGTCCGGGGGATTTTGTGATCCGGGCTCAATTCGGCCTGATCTGGCCTGATCCGGGGGTGGTACAGGGGTGGTCCGGGTATTTCGGGGGTGGTGCGGGGTGGACCGGGCCTGTCCGGGGGTGGTCCGGGGTCATTTTGAGCCATGGTTTGACCCGGACCATCCCCGGACTATCCAGGACTATCCCCGGCCTAGCCACTGCCCCCATAAGACCGGGGGTGATCCGGGATAGTCTGGGGGTGATCCGGGATAGTCCGGGGGTGGTCCGGGGGTGGTCCGGCCTCGTCCGGGGCCAGTCCAGCCCAGTCTGGGGGCAGTCCGGGGGTGGTATGGGGCGGTCCGGGGCTCGTCCGGGGCTCATCCGGAAAAGTGTGACTGCGAGGTAAAAATCAACGAAAACAGTGATTTTATCCATGGCAGTCCGGGACAGTCCGGGCATTGGTCCGTGGGTGGTCCGGCTCAAAATCCGGGGCTCATCCGGCTATGTGTGACTGGGACTTTACCAAACCAGCTAGGCCGGAACTGGGGCAAGCTGGCTTCCGCTCACCACTCAACACTCACCATCATAACAATAATGGCTGAACCGGGAAGTGACCAATATGTCAAAGACTTTACACTCGATTTTCCCAACTGATGCACTAATTTACATTTACCCAACTGATGCACTAATTTACATTTACCCAACTGATCCACTAATTTACATTTTCCCAACTGATCCACTAATTTACATTTTCCCAACTGATCCACTAATTTATATTTGTATTGTTAAATGTTAATCAGTCATTTCATATTTGATTATTATCGTAGGTTGGCGTATCCATCATGTCGCGAGAACAGTCTAACCCAGTAAGGTTGACACTTGACAGGCATTGAATAACATCCACAAGGACGACTGATCAAACATTCTCTCCATAACACTGCCCTAGGTGGATGTGGCTGCTGGTACTACATGTTAATCTATTGTGATTACAATATATTGAATGGTTTGTAACTCCAGCCGCCAAACAGTAGGAGGTGCGATATATGCATATGTGTGTGCTGGTGTTGTTTTCGGATACCGATAATAATACGGATATTAATAAGAATAAGAATATATATAAGAATAAAAATAATGATAATAATAAGGATAGGAATAATAAAAAGAAAAATAATAATGATAGGGTTAGAATACGAATAAGGATAGGAATAAGGAAAAGGATAGGAATAAGAGAAAGGATAGGAATAAGAATAAGGATAGGAATAAGAAAAAGGATAGGAATAACAAATAAAAAAAAGGATAGGAATAAGAATAGGGATAGGAATAAGAATAAGGATAGGAATAAGAAAAAGGATAGGAATAAGAAAAAGGATAGAAATCAGAATAAGGATAGGGATAAGAAAAAGGATAGAAATAAGAATAAGGATAGGAATAAGAAAAAGGATAGAAATAAGAATAAGGATAGGAATAAGAAAAAGGATAGGAATAAGAATAAGGATAGGAATAAGAAAAAGGACAGGAATAAGAATAAGGATAGGAATAAGAATAAGGATAGGATAAGAATAAGAAAAGGAATAAGAAAAAGATAGGAATAAGAATAGGAAGAAATAAGAATAAGGATAGGAATAAGAGAATAGAAGGATAGGAATAAGAAAAAGGATAGGAATAAGAATAGAAGATAGAAAATAGGAATAAGAAAAGAGGATAGAAATAAAGAAAAAGGATAGAATAAGAAAAAGGATAGGAATAAGAAAAAGATAGAATAAGAAATATAGGAATAAGAAAGAAGGAATAAGAAAAGATAGAAATAAGAATAAAGGAATAAGAAAATAGAAGAAAGATAGAATAAGAATAAGAATAGGAATAAGAAAAAGGATAGGAATAAGAAAAAGGATAGGAATAAGAAAACGGATAGGAATAAGAAAAAGGATAGAAATAAGTATAAGGATAGGAATAAGAATAAGGATAGGAATAAAAAACATGATAGAAATAAGAATAAGGATAGGAATAAGAACAAGGATAGGAATAAGAAAAAGAATAAGAAAAAGGATAGAATAGAAAAGGATAGAATAAAAAAGGATAGGAATAAGAAAAGGATAGAATAAGAATAAGGATAGGAATAAGAATAAGGATAGAATAAGAATAAGAATAGGAATAAGAAAAAGGATAGAGAAATTAAAGAATAAGGATAGGAATAAGAAAAGGATAGAAATAAGAATAAGGATAGGAATAAGAAAAGGATAGGAATAAGAATAAGGATAGGAATAAGAATAAGGATAGGAATAAGAAAAGAGGATAAGAAAGATAGAATAAGATAAGGATAGGAATAAGAAAAAGGATAGGAATAAGAATAAGGATAGAAATAAGAATAAGGATAGGAATAAGAAAAAGGATAGAAAATAAGAATAAGGATAGGAATAAGAATAAGGATAGGAATAAGAATAAGGATAGGAATAAGAAAAAGGATAGGAATAAGAAAAAGGATAGAAATAAGAATAAGGATAGGAATAAGAAAAAGGATAGAAATAAGAATAAGGATAGGAATAAGAATAAGGATAGGAATAAGAATAAGAATAGGAATAAGAAAAAGGATAGGAATAAGAAAAAGGATAGAAATAAGAATAAGGATAGGAATAAGAAAAAGGATAGAAATAAGAATAAGGATAGGAATAAGAATAAGGATAGGAATAAGAATAAGAATAGGAATAAGAAAAAGGATAGGAATAAGAAAAAGGATAGGAATAAGAAAAAGGATAGAAATAAGTATAAGGATAGGAATAAGAATAAGGATAGGAATAAGAAAAAGGATAGAAATAAGAATAAGGGTAGGAATAATAATAAGGATAGGAATAAGAATAAGAATAGGAATAAGAATAAGAATAGATAGAAAGGAATGAATAAGAAAAGGATAGGAATAGAAGGATAGAATACGAAAAGGATAGAAATAAGCATAAGGATAGGAATAAGAATAAGGATAGGAATAAGAAAAAGGATAGAAATAAGAATAAGGGTAGGAATAAGAATAAGGATAGGAATAAGAATAAGAATAGGAATAAGAAAAAGGATAGGAATAAGAAAAAGGATAGAAATAAGAATAAGGACAGGAATAAGAAAAAGGATAGAAATAAGAATAATGATAGGAATAAGAATAAGGATAGGAATAAGAATAAGAATAGGAATAAGAAAAAGGATAGGAATAAGAAAAAGGATAGAAATAAGAATAAGGATAGGAATAAGAATAAGGATAGGAATAAGAATAAGAATAGGAATAAGAAAAAGGATAGGAATAAGAAAAAGGATAGAAATAAGAATAAGGATAGGAATAAGAATAAGGATGCGAACAAAAATAGAAAATGGAGAAGAAAAATAATAGTAATATAAGAATATTATATCATGTATGTTCCATCTGAGTTCCCATATTCTTCATGGTCTTTTTTCTATCTGATAATTCGTGTCTGTCCTGAAATTAAAATATTAATATCCACTAGACACAGTAAAAGCTCAATTTCTATTCAGAACCTACAAACGAAAAGGGTTAACTGCAAAGTAGGTTCACACAGAATGAGCACAATGCTGACTATTCCGAGTTTCACATGGATGGCTGATATTAATTTTGTTTACTAAAATGCCCAGATGGCATCCAACCCCACCCCCTGCCCCCACAAACCACCCGCCAGTTTGCAAGTGTAATAAATCGGTTCAGTGCTTCACAGGCCACTTCTACTAGTCGTGAGCTGCTGCTCCCCTGGCGGTAACGGCCTGCATAAATAAGAAGCACTTACATGTACCGGCGCTAAATGTCTTTCATTTCCGGCCCGCTGTGAGCGGAAAGTAGGCACTGATTCAACGTGATTCCCATAAAAAAACACACAGCCCTAAAGGATAAGCTGATATTAAAGTGGCTGAGCCTCTTCCAATATCCCCCTCCCACTCCACCCACAGCCACAGCCCTACCACAGGAATGACCTGTAAAGTGGGGCAAATGTATGCTACGCGGCCTAATGGCCCTGTCACACTACGACGTAATGACGTCAGCGTAGGGAGAACGTGAAGAACGTTGAACTTCTCGGCGTAGTATGCAAATTTGGGCACAAGTTGAACGTGGATGCAGCGTAGTGGACGAGAGCGTAATGTCGGTAAAGCGTAGTGATACCGTCATTCAATGAGAGAGGACAACGTCACTACGCTCACGGAACGTTATGAACGTTATTCCATCGCCAGAAGAACGTTACGTGACGTTAGCTACGTCATGAGACATTGAACATACGTTGAATGCACGTTCTCCTGACGTTCTCCTGACGTTCTCCTGACGTTCTCCTGACGTTCTCCTGACGTTCTCCTGACGTTCTCCTGACGTTCTCCTGACGTTCCCATTAAGCCTCGTAGGCATTTGCACTTGGTTTAATGTGGGTCAACGTAGTGGAACGTAGTTGAACGTAGTGAGCAGCGTTGGAATAACGTCCGTTTAACGTCATTGACGTTCACTGAACATGAACAGAACGTACGGCGAAAAATAAACCCTTATGTTCGAGCTACGTCAAAAGTTTTGAACATGTCCAAAACCTTGACGTAACTCGACGTAATGTGATGTAGCTCGATGTCATTCTAACGTCATTCTGACGTCATCATGACGTAACCCAACGTAATGATGAAAAATGACCACGTTAGGCTCACGTTGGCTCATTACGTCATAGTGTGACAGGGGTATAACATGTGTGGTATTAATGCAAATCTATGCGGTTGTATGGTCACCAGTGTTATTGCGCATGTGCACGCCATAGCCGATTATATTTACACGCATGCAGTTATATATTTCGGTAATATTGCAATGAAGTCATGAAGAGAGCGCATCCTGTCTAGCATTCTATCTGAATCCAGAAGCTTGTGACCCCTTCGCACTTTCACACATGGGCACCATGTTTGAGTATATATATTACATATAGGGCCTATATATATTGATATATGCTGTATAAGAATTATACAAGTATAATAACCTGGAATTCTATATTATCCTAATACCCACCCACCAGTAATTGGGTGGTTGAGCCTCGGACTACTCATCTACTGCTCAGGCTTCAACTCCAACGGTGGCGCCACCGCTCGCCTGCCCACTGTCCTACTCACTTAATGCTGTATACATATATACCTATGAGGAGTTGAGGTTCAAAACCCTGTAAACGTCAATCCAAAATTTGAGATGAGCACTGGAGCCAAACCTTCAGAACGTTCATTTGTTGCATTCATTTTGTTTTGTTTATCGCTCCGTAACCATTTCATCACAAGCGAAGTTGAATTAGCCTGAATTAAAATTACCTTCATGTAAAAATCTTGCATGAGGGAAACTGACATGCTAGCAACTGACATGAGGACAACTGACATGAGGACAAATGACAGGAGGGTAACTGACATGATGGCAGCTGACATGAGGGCAGCTAACATGAGGACAACAGATATAAGAAGCCACTGCTTCGGAGTTAATCCCGAGATTTCTCTCAGACACCACTTTTTTTTTTTTCAAGCAGCCATAAAGCTGCGTCTTTCATTTCACCAGAGAGAACTTAATCGGAAATGTGCTAGGAATTGAATTAGAAAAACTGGGTTAAGTATGCCCAGATGGCCTAGCTCCCGTATCATTGGTTTTGCAAATAGAGACGGGCCTTATTTTGTTATCAGGTTATGCTCGGTTGTCCTTATGTCTCGTTGGTTATCTGTACTGTTTTACTACTAACACCATGCAGTCCACCGGCCAGACGCCACAATAAGTGTTATCCTATAAACATCTCTTCCAGTATTGCTTTGGATGCGAGATATGATATTGACTCATTCACTCAGTTCGTGGGAGTTGTTGAGTCAGCCTTAATACTTTAGCTGAATTGGTATATAATTTTCTCCGGTGTGTGTGGCGCGGAGGGGGGGGGGGTGGCATGTCCACCAATTATCCCGATAGCTGGGTGGGGGGGGGGGCACCGCCAATTCGCCAAGGAGGAATAGATATATACAGTATATGTTCCATTTGCATTTATACTCGTGTAATGGCCCACGGCCCTCCGACTCTCTCTCTCTCACGCAGTCACATGGAAGAACACCAAGATTCAATTCAGTGTACGCTTCACCCTTGGTTTATTGAACCATCTGCTCTCCGCGGCGTCAGTAGTTGTCTGACCCGCCCCCTGACTCGCCAGATCCCACATCGACTCTATAGGTGTGGGTGGGGGGGTGGGTCAGCCACACGCAGTAGAGGTCAGCCCAGTTGGGGGTCTGACCGGTGGCTACCTGTGCCGCCACCTAGCGCAGTGTAATGGTACTGCGTTGGTGGCGTCGTAGTCTCCGCTGCTACCACGTGATAGTAGAGCTCATGTTCAGACTACTACACTCGTATAATGCATTATACATCATATATATATATATAGGATGTATAATGAATTATGCAGATATAAAAACAGGCGGAGTTTCATTATTATTTATTATTATACTTTGTTACTTATATTATTGTCCAATCATTGACCTGCCCGGGATTTGCCCCGGCTAGCCGGGCCCGAGCGCCACCACCGGGCGATATCTGCCCCGGGCAGTCACTCTGCCTCCAGATTTCAAACTGTGCAGTCGCACCCGCTGTCAGGCGCACCTGCTATAGGCCTCCTTACAGCAACAACACAGTCTACCTGCTACCTGTGTGTGTTACCGGGCTGCTAGGACGACTTAAGCGAGGGAGGATCGCATTTACTACACGGATTCGACCACCATGCTACCTGAGTGTCGACGATCACTGTGTCGACGACAAGCTTGTCGGTAGAGTGTAGGGGACCGGATCACAGGATGACTGTATCGTTGAAATAACTTGATATTCGACGGTTATGACCCGTATCCCAAAATGTTCGATTTGTGAGTCGACTAACCATGTTATGTGTGTGTCGACGACTGCTTCACTTATTAATAAGAATCTGAATGCATAACACAGGAGGACGCATTCGACGATCAGTAGTATAGACTGAAACTGCCATTATGTGTGTCGACAATGTTGTGTCGATTATAAATTTCTAACTAAATCGTACATCCTTAACCTCATACTATACTCGGACATGTGTGTCGAATGTGTCTGAGACATGGTTCGAATGTGTGCTGAATATGTCTGTCGATGGTACATAAATCGTAAAAATACGAAATCTTTTGCTATGAATTTGCTGACTTTTGCTCATATATATACTCAGGCAGTTACTTAAGATTAATCCGCTTAGTGCGGCCCGCTTATGGCTAAACAGCTTAAGGAAAACCATTAAGCAGCTATTGTTCTGAGTGCGGTGAGACCACGACTTTGATCAAGTTAGTAAAGACTAATCCGCTTAATCCGCTTAGCGCGGGCCGCTTGCAGCTAATCGGCTTAAGGAAAACAATTAAGCAGCTATTGTTTGAGTGCGAGGCTACTACCGGGGTTCAAGTGTTCTGCAAAGATTATCGACATACAAACTTCAGCGCAGGGACTCCTACGCGCAGCAGTAAAGCATCGGATGTGTGATCGGCAGGCTATCATTGGATAGGATGCCAGGCACAGGGTATTGCTCTGATTGCGGATATCCCCACGACAAACAGGATCGAGTCGACTGCGCTCGGAAAAGCATCGACACACTGGCCGAACCTACCATGTCGACGCGCAGTGGCAAAGCTTCTGCAAAAAACACGAAAACTTCAGCCGACCATTACGAGAGTGTCGATATGGATTCGACCACCTCTGCGATGTCGACCCTCTCGCTGGATGACCGCGAAAGAAACACGCGGGAGGCGATCGACAAGATTAAGGCTGAAATGCGCGTCACCGACTTGGAGGACGAACTAGCCGCGTTGAAGGAAGAGCGTGACAGATGACGGAGTCGACGCCAGACGACAACAACGGAAGAAGGACAACGGGGAGGCGATCACACCTCCCACGCGCATTCGACCGGCTACGACAAGACGAACACGGATGACCGTCGAAGGACGACGGAACCAGCCCTACCTCCACCATCTTGGATGCAAGGAGGTGACCGAGAAGACGTGCACTCGTCCTACGGTCGATCTCGTCGACACACATGAGGGTCGAGTAGAAGGAGGAGGCGGTCGTCTAGGTCGAGCAGCGGGAGCTCTTCGCGTCGTAGACGAAGTAAGTGGTCGCTGCGGAAGTATGGGCAAGGGAAAGACGTTCGCAAGATGAACGCCCACGAACTGATAAAAGCATCTTGTAAATGGTGCTTGGACATCCCAAGCTTGACGATAACGGACTATAGGGCGTTCATCGAGCACGTAAGTTTTGTGTCCGCAAGATCGATGGATGACCACTATAAAGACATTGCGCACGTGGACCACATCCTTGCAATACGCAAGCTCGGCGAGACCATCGGCTTTGCCGCGTTCTCAAAGGCGCATCAGGACGAGAGCATAGAGCACTATGGCCCTCATAATATGAAGCAAAAGAAGGGCGGAACCAGGCAACGCAGTGTCGAGAAGCACTCTCCTGGCCGGGGGGCACGTAGGTCGTGCTACGCCTGGAACGGCGACATGGGATGCACTCGCTCGGGCTGTCGATTCTCACACACCTGCTCCGTGTGTGGATCTAAGTCACACACATGACAGAAGTGTAAGGAATGACTTAGGAAGCCGGGGTTGTTGGGAACCGCTAATCGCGGTGCACTGCTGTGGCTGACTCTGGTGATGATATGCTCTACGTCACTGATCGTGGCCCTTTGGGCGCCAGGCCTGGCCATGCTGGGAAAGACTCGGTTGGGACTATTTCCCCCTTTGACTGTTCCGTGATTACGCCTAGCCCCGCCAATACTGACACTGTCAATCCTTTCCCCGATAACAATGTTCACCATATTGTTGCTAATCCTTATATTACAGCTGGGGTCGATACAGTTGGTCTGGGTGAGAATAGGGAAAGCCGGATTCAGGGTGAATCACTTGGTGCTGGATTGCGCTGGTTGAGTCCAGCAGGTTCCAGTCGCAATGACCGCTTGTTCGTCGAGTAAGGTGATGGGGACAGCCTCCTAGTTTGTATTAGGGAACTTGAAGGGGGTACGCCGGTGACGTTTAAGGTCACCATAGAGTGTGTTGGGGGCTCTTGTAATTGTGTTCACAAGATTGCCGGTGTCGCCACTCAGCTCAGACCATGTAGAGTCTTCGCTGAGTTATTTTTGCGTGGTGACACCGACCCCGACTGGGTATACATCATGACCGGAGTTAGGTTCGGTTTCCGGGCCATCAATATCGGTTGTTCTGCTACCTACGTCCCTACTAAGACTCGCAGGAAGTCAGCCTGGGAGGGTGACATCATTGACAGGAAGTTCAGGGAGGAGGAACGAGATGGTCTCATCTCCGTCGTCAGGGCCCCCGCTTCCTGTACTCACGATGCATTCGTCGTCCCCAAGGACGACGGTGGGGGGCGCGTGGTCATCGACTGTAGTGTTCCCCCTGATGGTTCTGTCAATGTTTTCACTGACCAGGTATGTTGTAAGTTGTCATACAAAGGCCTTGATGACATGACAGACATGCTGGAACAGGGTGACGCTCTTGGTACTGTCGATATCAAGGATGCTTACAGGGCGGTCTCGATCCACCCCGATGACCGTCACCGCCAAGGTCTCCATTACAAGAGACCTGGTGACCAAGGTTTTTCTTACTTTCTTGACAACCGCCTCTGCATGGGCCTCTCTTCGAGCCCGTACATATTCTCAAAAATCTCCGACTTTATCGTGAGATGCTGTGTTCGAGAGGGAGTCGACCGAATAGTTAACTACCTGGACGACTTTTGTGTTGTGGGCGGAACTAGGCTCGATGTCGAGAGGGCTCAGAGGAAGCTGATAGCGATCCTTAGACGGATCGGTTTCTTTGTGAGTTTCAAGAAAGTAAGTAAAGCTGACACCAAGGTCCGGTTCCTCGGGATCGACGTAGACCCCTTGAGCCTTGAGCTCAGTCTTCCCCAGGACAAACTGTCCAAGACAATAAGAGTCCTGCACAGTCTGCAGGGACGTAGGAAAGCATCTAAGAAGGAACTCAAGCAGGTGGGGGGCCTGCTGGCCCACTGCTCTAAGGTCATTAGAGGTGGGAGAACATTCACGAGGTGCATATACGACCTGATGGCCAGCCTGAAACAACCTCATCATAGAGCCCGACTCGGCAAGGGGATAAGGGAGGACTTGGACTGGTGGCTATGCTTTGCAAGGCGATTTAACGGCAAGGCCAGGATCCTTGGGAAGTTCGCTCCAGTAATAGCAACTTACAGCGATGCTTCTAAGTGGGGATTTGGAGCCCTCCATGGTCACGACTGGCTAGTTGGCTCTTTTATCGACGGAGCCAACAGACCTCTCGGTTCCTATGCCGGCCACCACCACCTCCTCCCTCCATCTGACATAGGCTCGTCCCACATCAACATTCAAGAAATGTGGGTGGTCTACGCAGCCTGCCTTCGTTGGGGTACAGGTTGGGCCAACAGCACAGTCATGATCGTGACCGACAGTGAGGTTGTCCGGGCAGCGCTGAACACGGGCAGGTCCAGATGTAAGGGGATCATGTTCTTCCTCCGCAAACTATTCTGGCTGTCGGTCGAAAATAACTTCTCATTCAGCTCTGTCTATATCCGTAGTAGTGTAAACGTGATCTGTGACTCCCTAAGTAGGCTAAATGAGGCGGATAACATGGATAGGATCAGGGCTGTGGATGTCACTGGCTCACTCTGCTGCAGCCACGTATTTGATGCCCCTTTTGTTTCTTGCAGTGATATTGGCGCTAAAGGGCGAGCAGCAGGAATACCAGCGCCAGTCCTACGCAAAAAACTCGGCCATCACAAGGGGGCGCAGATCCGGAAATATTTAGAATATGCTAACTTTTCCACTCCTCAAGATATTCGCCACCAGGGCTGGCTTTGACGCGTCCACCCTCTCATCTCACTCCTTGAGGGGGGAGGCTGCACCTTCTTGTCCATGTGCGGGGCCACAATGGAAGAATTAAGGTCATGGGGGGACTGGGCCTCTGAGACAGTCTACAGTTACTTAAGACTCCCCTCGGGGTTATGATAGTGAATGACTTGAGGGTGGTCGCGGCGCTATGCTCGGAGGATGCGAGTGTTGGGTTGGGGGGAGACGCTTAGGCGTTCTCCTTTGGCCCTTTTTATTGTGCATGCCCTAGACACTCAATAAAGTGTCCGACCCAACACTCGTCTCTTCCTTCCTCTATTACATAGCCTAACTTTATAGGATGTATAATGAATTATGCAGATATAAAAACAGGCGGAGTTTCATTATTATTTATTATTATACTTTGTTACTTATATTATTGTCCAATCGTTGACCTGCCCGGGATTTGCCCCGGCTAGCCGGGCCCGAGCGCCACCACCGGGCGATATCTGCCCCGGGCAGTCACTCTGCCTCCAGATTTCAAACTTTTACTGGTATGCCCTTTTTATTGTGCATGCCCTAGACGCTCAATAAAGTGTCCGACCCAACACTCGTCTCTTCCTTCCTCTATTACATAGCCTAACTTTATATATATATATGTGTGTACACGACTTCATATATCTATCTTCACGTGGCTTCATATGTATATGTTCATATAGGCCTACATGCATGGCTTAACATGACTATTATGTCCATATACATACATGGCTTCAAATATAAATATATATATAATATATGTACACATGGCCTCAGATATATACAGGTATATATACCAAACGTGACGACCTAATCACGACATTGCAGGGTTCTCGTCCGGAAGGTCGGGTGTTCGATTCCCGGTTGAGTCAAAACAATGACTTACACAATTGATACATGGTGCTACCAAGCCTGGCAGTTGGCATTACCAGGATAGGGCAAGGAGTGGTTAGCTCGGTATCAGGATAATGTGACTGAGTGGGAAATCGGGTCATGATGCTGGCACCCTGGTCTCCCAGTGGGGCAGTGCGATAAACTTGCCATGAGTGTGCATGTGTGCACTGTCAAAAGTCGGTACCTATCCTGATCTGACCTGGAATGTTGCCAGGATATAAACGTCCATCAAAGATCAAAGCATATATATGAATATATATATATGTGATGTATAAGCATTATGCGAGTATAAAGCCGCGTAAGGGAATTTCTATGTCTTTGTTACACTGTATTATGTTATTCCGATATTATATTATTGGCCAATGGGCTTCCTGCATCTATTTGCTTCCTACTCATACGGGTACCAGTGGCTCCACCACCGCCTGACCATACTTCCGCCGCTACTACTGTCACTTGCGACCTGAATTTTTCCTGAGGCCAACCCGACGGGCAGCCTATGTTGTGCAGGGCTCTTCAGTGAAGTCTTCTCCTCCCCTTGCAGGGTTGGAAGAGCTGCGGGGGGAGAAGGTGACTGACTGCTCTGTTAACTCTTGCACTGATGATGTTTGTGTAAAATTTTGCTACAAGAGTGTCGATTCCGTGGTCGAGGTTATGGAGAGGGGGGACTTTATGTCCACAGTTGACATTAAGGACGCTTACCGTGCCGTATCAATACACCCCAGGGACCGGGAAAGGCAAGGCCTACACTGGCACTTCGGTGCCGACGCTGGCACTAAATGCACCTACATGAAGGACAATAGGCTATGCATGGGTCTCTCCTCCAGCCCTTATGTGTTTAGCAAGATCTCTGACTTCGTCGTGAGATGTGCGATGCGAGAAGGGGTAGTTAGAGTTATTAACTACCTCGATGATTTTTGCATAGTTAGTCCGAGCCTCGCTGAGGGATGTAGGGACCAGGAGAAAATCATAGCTATCCTCAGGAGGGTCGGGTTCTTTGTAAGCTTCGGCAAGCTGACCTCCCCAAGCACCACTGTCCGCTTCCTGGGGATCATCATCGACTCGGTGGAGTTGGAGATGAGGCTCCTGAAGATAAACTGTGCAGACTGATCGCGGTCCTCAAGGGCGTTAGCGGCCGGCGGAAGGTGTCTCGGAGGGAGCTCGAAAGCCTGGGCGGCTTGCTTGCACACTGCAGCAAGGTAGTTAAGGGGGGTAGGACATTCTGCCGCCGGATTTATGACGCGATTAACAGCGTGAGAGAGCCACACTTTAAGATCAGGCTATCTAAGGGCTTCCGTGATGATGTTGATTGGTGGTGTGGCTTTGCAGCCCGATTTAACGGCAAGGCCCGAATACTGGGACCATTCGCTGCACACCTCTCAACCTACAGTGATGCCTCCAACTTTGGCTATGGGGCCCTTCACGGCCATGATTGGGTAGCAGGCGCTTTCGCCCCAAGGGATGATGACAGGTTAAAAATGAGCATTGGTGCTCACCACACCCCTCCCGATGACCACTCCTCCTCCGCGCATATTAACGTGCGCGAGATGTGGGCGGCCTATGCTGCCGCTCTCAGATGGGGTAGCCTTTGGAAAGATTGCTCGGTTGTCATGGTTACTGACAGCACAACCGTAATGGCCGCTCTCAACTCTGGTCGCTCCAGGAGCCCCGACATAATGTTCTACCTCAGACGCCTCTTCTGGCTAGCATCCGAGGGGAATTTTGAGTTCTCTTCCGTATTTATTGGAAGTAGTGATAACGTCATATGCGATGCTCTGAGCAGGCTGGACGACCCCACCAGTGCTAGCCGCATCTCTGAGGCCAACCCGACGGGGCAGCCTATGTTGTGCAGGGCTCTTCAGTGAAGTCTTCTCCTCCCCTTGCAGGGTTGGAAGAGCTGCGGAGGGAGAAGGTGACGTTCCAAAACCGGTCGTACGCGCCCAACTCAATCACGACACGTGGGGTCCAGGTGAGGAGGTACCTGGAGTTTGTGGGGGGCTACTCGGAGTCACTCAGCCCGTTGCCATGCCCGCCAAGGCAGGTGGCTCTCTATGCCACATGGCTGGCGCGGACGATGAAGTACTCATCAATCCTGAACTACCTCAGTGGGCTGAACAACTTCTTGAGACAGAGGGGCTCGGAGCCAATAGCCTACACTAACTTCGAGATTGCCTCCACGTTAAGAGGTATCCGGAGGGAGTGCTCCACGGCTCCAAAGCAAGCCATCCCTATCCTGCCCGAAACCCTCCTGAGCATGTTCCGCTTCCTATCCTCGAAACCGGGCCATGTGGCTTGGAGAGCTGCTCTGCTATGCAGCTTCAGGGCCCTGCTGAGGAAATGCCAGGTGACCGCGTCTGATTCCGCTCTCCTCAGGGGGGACTTCCGCTTCTTCCCCTGGGGGATGATTATATCCATAAGGCGCTCAAAGACTATACAATTTAAGGAGAGGGTCCTGGAGATCCCAGTCGCTCGCTGCCCCAATACCCAGATCTGTGCAGTTCATTGGACAGAGCTCCACTTTGAGCAGCTCCCAGCGACTCAGTTGGAACAGGCTTTCCGGATTCCGGGCGAGGGCCACTCCTCCCACCCCCTTCCTTATAAAGTCTACCAGTCGACCCTGAAAGTATTCGCGGAGAAGGCGGGGCTCGACCCCACAGCTGTCTCCTCCCACTCCCTCAGGAGGGGCGGCTGCACCTTCCTGTCTCTGTGCGGCGCTACAATCGAAGAGCTCCGTACCCGGGGCGATTGGTGCACCGACACGGTCTTCACCTACTTGAAGACCCCCCTCTCGATCAGGATCATGAATGATATGAGGGTGGCTACGTCACTTGCCACCACTCCATTGCCTCCCCAATACTCGGCACTCCTTGACTTATGATATGGGTTGGGGTATCTTCGATCTTGGCAAATATTCCCTATGCCAGAGAATATATTATCTCAACCCACATTCATTGTCTTTCTCTCTTTTGTACTGTAGCTTGTGTTTATGTGATGTATAAGCATTATGCGAGTATAAAGCCGCGTAAGGGAATTTCTATGTCTTTGTTACACTGTATTATGTTATTCCGATATTATATTATTGGCCAATGGGCTTCCTGCATCTATTTGCTTCTACTCATACGGGTACCAGTGGGCTCCACCACCGCCTGACCATACTTCCGCCGCTACTACTGTCACTTGCGACCTGAATTTTTCCTTTTAGGCTAGGGCAAATATTCCCTATGCCAGAGAATATATTATCTCAACCCACATTCATTGTCTTTCTCTCTTTTGTACTGTAGCTTGTGTTTATATATATATATATATATATTGGTCCCGTAAATATGTATATATAGTGCCCCGGATGTATGTATTTATATATATATATATATTGGCCCTGTTTGTATATGTATACAGTAAAACCTCTCTATACCGACCCCTCCACAGATCGACCACTGCCCTATATCGATCGCTTAATTTGGGTCCCAACAATACCTTTATAAGGATATTCTAACTCTCTAAACAGACCACCTCCCTAAGTCGGCCCCACGGTCAGTCGATTTAGAGGTTTCAATATACAGTATAACCATGTTAAACCAAACTTGAAGGGACCCTAGAAATTTGTTTGGATTAACCGATCATTGGTTTAACCAAGCTTTGGCTTTGACTTTGACTTGGCTTTGGCAAAAATGCGGGTGCATTATGAATGTAATATACAGTGTATGTGGACACTTTGTTTATTGTTTTTTATGTATATACAGTATAACCCCGTTAAACCAAACTTGGTTAACCCAAATGATCGGTTAATCCAAACGTTTTTCGGCAGCCCGGCAAAATATTACCATTTATCATATAAAAAAGTTGGGGGCGGGGGGGTCTCAGATGACCTTACAACCACATGAAAGTTTGGTTTAACTGTACTGGAAGTGGCCTGGGGTCTGACAATTTTGTTTGGATTCACCGATAGTTTGGATTAACTGACTTTGGTTTAACCAACTTTTGTATATGATAAGTGGTAGTATTTGACGGGCCGCCGAAAAAAGATCATTTTGTTTAACCGAGCTTGGTTTAATGGGGTTATACTGTATATGTAGATATATATTGGCCCCCGTATCTATGTATATATACGGAGCCCCACCGATGGTTGTGGAATATAATTGGCTCAGCCCGCGTTCCCCTCTCCATATTGTGTGGCTATTTGCAGGCATCCCATGGTGCACCGCGAGTCCGCGGTCATGCGCACACGGAACACCCTGGCGGCGCATGTCTCGGCTGCACATATTTACCGCTGGGGGCGCTGCGAGTGGAGCGGCCGAAGGCTTCCCCTCATTATGCGACTCCAGCTGTGAATGCATAGTGGCATTGGGTCAGGAGATGAGGGGCACTGGATGGACAGCAGGTTTCACAGTGGTCACTGCCTCAGCCGAAGCAGGCCCTTATATGGCCGTGCACACAATGCCGCCAATGGAGACTACACAGTCTGTTGGTTGTTGGAGTTTTACATCCTGGCAACATCTACGGTCATACCAGGATGGGTACCGACTTTTGACAGTGCACACTCATGGCGACTTCATAGTGGTGTGCCACTGGAAGACCAGGCTGCCAGGACCATGACCTGATATCCCACTCAGTCACATTATCCTGACATTGAGCCAATCAGTCCTTGCCCGATCATAATAATGCCGAGCGATTGGCTGGGTAGCGACAAGTATCAATTTTTAAGTCATTGCTTTGGCTCGACCAAAGGGTTCGAATCTCATGATCTACTAAAACGGGAGACGGACGCTCAACTCATTCGGCAATTCCATCTAGCCCTACACAGTTGATATCCAGCAAGGTTCGGCGCCATTAAGATGAAATTCTGATTTGGTTTTACAGGGTGATCTCTATTTGTGCGTCTGCGGTTTTGCTGATGTTGCATTTGTTGATTAGAGCTGTATTGTCTGGTGAAAGCATTGCATTTTCTAAAACAAAGCACTCATCTAGATTTTATTATATATATATATATATTACATATAGGGACTATATATATATATATGTTGTATGTTGTTATATATCTATATATATATATATATATAATGAGAGAGAGAGTTCATGCGCAAACCCCCCTAAACGCCACTCAAAATATTTAATTAAAATACAAGTTTTTTACCTGAAAGTAATTTTAATTCTGAGTAATTCCACTGTTCTTGTGATGACTTGGATATGGATCAATTGCCCACAAAAATAGGAATGTAAGAAAATGAACTTTTTGATGGCGGGGGAGGGCGGGGTAGCATCAATTGGAACATGCATCATTGCGAATAATAAAACAGCAACTGATATTTTACCACAAGTCAATTATCTCACAGAACAAAATCTATTTAGCTTACCACTTATAATCATCGACTAGGATCACCCAGCGAACAGGCGCAAGCACCACTGCCTTCCATCCACCCACCCCCGCAACACAGACACACTTACCATGCCCCGTCACAGTGTCATCAGCAACTGGCTGAGATTGGTGCCCATATTGCAATACAAGATTGCATGCGGCACAAATCTATTCTGTTAGAGATGGAGTTCAAACGTACAGGGTTTATCCATCATCCGCACCTTCATCATACCGCACACCAGCAGCAGAAACCGCAGCAGCAGCAGGTCGCAGCAATTGGAACATGCATCATTGCGATGTGCCAACTAACAGCATGGGACAGGGCGAGGCGGGACGGGGCAGTGCGGGACGCCGAAAAAAGATCATTTCCAAGCCCCACCGAGGCGAGGCAGGGTGGGGCTTGGAAAAGAGGGGCGGGACAGACAGGGATGGGTGTGGCGGGGCGAGGCGGGTTGGGCTGGAAGTGGGGCGGGGTGGGGTGAGACCGCGCAGTGCGCGCAGTCAGACACACAAACAGACAATCTCCATTTGACCCACATTCCCAGCCAACCTTATGAGATAAGAAATTGGGGTTTGCCCATGTTGAGGGCGGGACTGGATTATTGATGGTAATCAGGCCACGAGGCCAACCGCTACTGAATGTTGCTTTGGTTGTGTTCTTGTCACTTTTGGATTAGCTTTCGTGTGTGCAACACATCAAAGCAGGCGCTCTGCTGTTAGCGGGTGCCTCGCCACCTCTGGTGGCAAGGCAGAACGCCAACCCGGTGGGAGGCAAGTAGCCGCCTCTGGCGGCAGGGCCGGCTGGCCCCATGCTACGGCATGACCCAACAAACAGGTATAGTGCACCGACGAACGGGCACTCTTAACCTCTGCATGGTGGTTCTGTTGCTACAACCAGCAGAGGTTAGACATTCGTTGCCTTGAGCATGTCTGTCAGCATTTCATGCCAGGGATCAAGGATCCCACCCAAACCCCGGCTGGGGTTGCGGGCTGCAACTTTGTGGATGGGTGCATGCACTGACACCCCCGACCCCCCTCCTATGCACCGGGTCCCTGGACGCTGGGCGCAGGAGTGGCTCGGCCGGGGAGCCGGGGTGGAGGTCATGGGATAGGTCACCAGAGGCGAGGTGAGCAACAGGTGGGTGAACTCAGAAGGTGATGGAGGACCGAATAATCGGCCTCATCACCTAATTTAATTAAAGACGATACCAGGGCTTGGAGTCTCCTGCCTTGCAAGGGATGCTTGCTACCCACAAGGCGCAAAATTAGGCATGCCAACTGCACTTGTCTCCAAATAACCCAATATGGCATATCATATGTCATGCACACCCTCACCATCACCGTTTGGTAGCTGCTACCCCTCCGACAAGGGCAACAGGGCCGCTAGCCTGTTGGCAGGATTCGTCAAGGTGGTGGAAAGACGGCGCACGGAGTCACCGGTGGGGGCCTTATTCGTTCTTGTGCAGCACAAGTCAGAAGAGAGCTTGGCGATATACACCAGTGAACGGGGAGCGGACACCCCAACACAGGACGAGAGGGTGGACACCCCGTCTACCACAGGCAGCATGTTGAACAGCACCCCAGAGGATGGCGCAGTAACGACAGGGGACAAATGGGGATCCCACAGGCTGGTCCTAGCCTCCACATCACCCACTGGGGGGCCTCCACAGCGGCTTACCAATGGTGGTAGTGGATCTGACACAGACGTTCAGCCCTCCCACCGGACCGCCTCTGTGGGGACCAGTGGAGGGGGCCGGAATACATCCCAACTCTGATCACAGAGTTGGAAAGGCTGGACCCATGCAGGGCCGAGCTTCAGGTGGATATAAGGGACAGGCGGGCCGGGTACCCCATCAACTGGACGGGAGGACCCTCCCCCCTGCCATCACAGGAGGGAGCACCCTGCCTTTCCTGATACCAGGCACACCCAGGCCAAGGCCGTCAGCATTCAGATGGCCCAGGAGGCAAGCCATGCGCAGGGATGCGCCGCCAGCCTACTCAGAACGTGCACCACCTCAGATGACTCCACCGCCACCATGGTCAGTGGGGACACCGCTACCACCAGCGCCACCACCTCCACAGACTCAGGTCCCAGCACGGCCGCCATGTTTGCCAAGAAGGAGGAAGGTCCGAGTTCATATTTAGAACAGTTCATTCTGGCAGAGAAAGCTCCATTGGATGCAGAAGGCGGCAAGGTGGCGGAAAATACAGCAAAACTAGTCAACACCCTGTGGAAGAATCCACTATCCAGAATGGAAATAGCAAAGGTCTGCATCACATTGCCCAGGCCGGCAAACCTGGACTGTTTGCACAAAACCAGAGTGAACCCGGAGCTGGACCCGACAATGCTCGTGAGGACCAGGGACAATGACATGGCTCTGGAAATAGCCCAGTGGGGTGTATAGTTTGTTGCCAGGCCCATCGCACTAGCCCTGGACGGGATAGAGAGCGGACAGCCACTGGAAATGAAAGAACTAGTCAGTGCTCTGGTAACAACCCTGAAAGTGCTGGTGTGCACTAACAGGCACACTGCTGGGATTACGTAGGGACAACATACGGCCCACACTGCTACTACAGATCAAGCCATTGGCGAAAAAAGATGGGGACCAGATATTCCGCTATCTATTTGGTGAAGACCTGGCCACCCAACTAATGGTACTGGAAACAAACCAGAAAACTGGCAACTCCATCATGAGGGGCTTTGTCAAGCAAAACAATGTGCACAGGATGGGAAACTTCAAAGGTGGCCAGGGGTGGGGCCGCCACCCATCACAAACCTACATCCCGAGACCCAGGCAGGAGGAGGCGAGAACAACACACCACCATTGGGCAGATGGGGGGGGGGGGAGGCAGGACGAGCTATGGCGCAGCAACAACACATACCGGGGTAGGTCGGGAAGACAATAGAAGTAAGTAACAACTCAAACAGTTTCATGGCAGACGGGGTCTCCCATAATGGCAGGGAATGGGAGAACATTACAGTGGGTGAGACAAATGGTAAAAGGTATCTCCATAGAACTGGATGGAATACCATGCCAGACTTTCATGCCAGCCTCAGACTGTAAAGATAAAGAACGAGTGCTGGAAAGTAAGATATGAGAAATGTTAGAACAGAATATAATAGAAAAGCAGAAGCAAAAGACAGGACGTTTGTATCACAGCTCTTCTTAAGACCCAACTAAGATGGGAGTTTCACACCGATACAAAACTTCTCTAAATTGAATGAAAAAGTAACTCACAGACATTTAAAAATGGAACAATTAGCAATGGCAATGCAGCTGGTGCACAGCGGGGCATGGCTAGCTAGCATTGACATTTCCCAAGCATACCACCGAAGAGAAATACGGGAAGTGGACAGGGATCTGCTACAGTTCATATTTGAAGGGAAAAGGTTCAGGTTCAGGGTATTGCCGAACAGGCTAGGCTCAGGGCCACATATCTTCACAAAAATTATGAAGGCAGTCATGAGCCACCTCCATATACATCATAACATTCTGTTCTGTTTCTATATTGACGACACTATTATTATGGGACAAAGTGAGACGGTGGTTAACAGAGCAGTGACGGTAACGTTAGGAATCCTAAAAGAATGGGATTCACCATTAATGTAAAGAAGTCAACATCAAAAGTACTTACATTCCTAGGTTTCGTAATAAACACAATGAACGTAATAAACACAATGATACCAGCCACCAAGTGTGACAAACTCTTGAAATTCATCTCGGAGGTAATGGGGATGATCAAAATAAAATTAAAATTATTAGCCGGGCTGGTAGGGAAGCTAGTGGCCATGGACCCGGGCAACAGGTGGGCGCACATAGGTACAAAAAGCATAGTGAGAGCACTCAACTGGAACTTAAGAGCGGTGGTGGGTGACTATGAGCACACCTGTATGCTACCCAGGAGAGTGAGAGAACATCTTGCGTACTGGCATGATAACTATGCACTGAGGCCAGTAGATATTTGCATCTACACAGATGCCTCAGTAGATGGGTGCGGCTACTATGTGATCAGGCAAAACAGCTCATTATTGGGAGCAGTGGGCCAAGCAGGTGAGCAGCTCCACTCACACCAATGTCCTTGAATTAAGAGCAGTGCTCAGAATGTTACAACATCAGGGCGACCAACTGAATAGGCGACACATAAGAGTGTTCGCCGATAACTCCACAACGGTAGCATGTATTAACAAAGGGCGATCGGCCAGGTCGACAACTTGTCAGGAAGAAACAGTAGAGATCTGGGAATTTGCAGAAATACCCCCGACTTTACACGGGTCGACTTTACCCAGCTCGACTTCACTGGGCTCAACTTTACCGGGCTCGATTTTACCAGGCTTGACTTTACCAGGCTTGACTTTAGCCGGCTTGACTTTACCCAGCTCGACTAACCCGCCTCGACTTTACCCTGTTCGACTTTAACTGACTCGACTTTACCCGGCTCGACTTTACCAGGCTTGACTTTACCCATCTCGACTTTACCCGGCTCGACTTTACCGAACTCTACTTTACCCGGCTCGACTCTACCCAGCTTGACTTTAACCGGCTCGACTTTACCCGGCTTGAATCTACTCGGATCGGCTCTACCTGGCTTGACTCTACCCGGCTCGACTTTACATCGCTCTGCTTTACCTGGCCAGAGTTTATCTGGCGTGACTTTACACGGCTCGACTTTACCCCGCTCGACTTTACCCTTAACCCGGCTCGACTTTACCTCAACTTTAGCCGACTCAAGTTTAGCCGACTCGACCTTAGCCAACTCGACTTTAGCCGACTCGAGGTGTATATCTGTATATATATATATATGAGTCAGCCTCACGAAAATGGGCCAATTGGTGGGTTTTTTAAGATGTCGGCGTCGCATTTCTTAAAGTGTGGTGCATTTCTTTGTTTTATATTAAATTATCCTAGAAACAAATAAGGTTGTTGTATTTTCTCTACCTTTACATTCAGGATAAATTTAAGGACTTTGCAACACCCCTGTCAATGCTAAACTATAATTATGACGATCGACGCCGACATCCAATGATTGATGCAGATAACTTTAACAGATGTCATCATCGCAATTCTTATAGTGTAGTGCATTTCTTTGTTTTATATTAAATCATCCTAGAAACAAATAAGTTTGTTGTATTTTCTCTACCTTTACATTGAGGATAAATTTAAGGACTTTCCAATACCTCTGTCAATGCTAAACTATAATTAGGACGATCGACGCTGACATCCAATGATCGACGCCGACACCTTCCCCCAATTGGCCTCTTTTCCTGATCCTGACCCATATATATATATGTATATATACGTATATGCACATATATATCTGTTTATATGCACATATATGCATTTATATGCACATATATGCATATATATTTATGCATATATGCATATATATGTGTGTGCATATATATATGTATGTGTATATATGCACATACACATAAACTGTGTGGTGGATATAAGACACACAGAGAAATCCCACACCCACACCCACCTCCGGTGGCCATCCTTGTGTAGACTGCTAAAACAACAACCCATCTCCCTGTGTGTACATTAGAGTAATGTCTTATAATGATGCTACACACCATGATTGTTTCATATTTTTGGGTATTTCTCATTAACTATATCCAGGATTTTGATTTTGATTCTTGTTTAAATAGACCATGGTGGTTCACCAGTAAAAATGACTAATTCCAGAATACAAACAGTACAATGTTATAGGCAAAATAATATTATCTCTTTATTTTACTGTAGTTTTAATTGAATATTATGAACATGCTATACACAGGAGCATTTTCTTCAGAGAAACTTTGAAGAGCTACTTATGCCCATTTTAATGATATATTTTGTGAGGTTCCATCCTCAATATTAAATTAGTTGCAGACTGTGACAGTTCACCCCTATTTGTTTCTATATGTAAACTGTACTTGTTTGTTCAATATGCCTTGAGAAAGCAAATACGTTTTCAATTCCAAGTCGTGGCCCGCACCTGATAAGGTACATACAGCTATTAACACGATAAACAATCGTGAGGTACAGCAGCAATACAAAGTAGCGGTTGGCCTCGTGGCCTGATTACCATCAATAATATTATGTTCTGCTATTATCATGAAGCAGAATAAGGATTAGTATGGTAAAGAAAGGCCATGAGGGGCCAACGGCCCACCCTAGGCCAGGGGATGTTATTATTATTAAATATAACACCCCCTAGCCTTAACAATCCTACCTACAACTGCACCCACGACCGATACTACAAAGAATTATAAGAACATGACCGAAGCAACATCCAGTAGACGTTGCCCCCTCGTGGCCTTTCTTTACCATAATAATCCCTATTTTGCTGCATGATAATAGCAGAATATAATATTCGAAATGGACCGAGGGAAGGTGGGGGAGGGCGAGGGGAGGAAACGGATGGCGGGGAGGGCGGGGAAGGAGGGGTCGGGGGAGGGCGGGGGAGGGTCGGGGGAGGGTCGGGGAGGGCGCGAAGGTCGGGGGAGGCCGGGGGAGGAAAGGGATGGCGGGGATGGCGGGGGAGGGCGGGGGAGGGCGGTGGAGGTGGGAGGAAGGCAGGAGGACAGGAGAGGGGGGGGGGCGGAGGAGGGGGGGGGGGAGGTGCGATGGAGGGCTTTCAGCATTGTGGTTGAGAGATTGATTGATGGATGCGGGGAGACATTGTTATCGGGAACGCTGCGTTCTCTGTGTAGGAGTAGTAGTACAACTACTACTACTACTACTACTAGTAGCAGCAGGAGTCCCAGTCGTCACGACGCTATGCCACGAGGCATACCCAGCGAGTTCTCATTCCCAATCACACCATGATGGCGAAGTATCCTGGCCTGGGACGTAGTTGTAGATCTAGCCATGTATGATGGTTGTGGTATTTGCAGCCCAGCCTTTGTTTGAGAATACAAGTAGCAGTTTACGGACTGAGTACAACTACTAACCCCACACACAGTGAGCAATGGTATACACTCGGTTTAATGTATTGACATTGCCGCCTTGAAACAAATGAACAAGGACGAGGTGTGCATTAATGTATGCAATCTCGGTATTTTAAAAGGTATTGTGTTTGCGTGTATTGTGTATTTGTGCATTTGTGTATATCGGTGCGCTGAAGACTCAGCATATACAGGTACATATATACATACCTAAGTACATATATTGTGTACCTATGTATGTCTATGTGTACCTGTATAATGCGCGTACCTGTATTTTTGTGTAGCGTGTATCTGTGCATCTGTGTATATATGTTTATGTATTTGTGTAGATCTATTTATATGTATATTATATGTATCTAGGTATCTGCGGATTCTTTTACCCACATATGTGTACCACACAGCCAAAACTCCAGGAATCCATGTCCTCCTCCATCCGTGTATTCATGTATCCCTGTTTTCATGTATCCATGTTTCCAGACATTCAAACATCTAGACATCCAGTCATCCAGACATCTAGGCATCTAGAGATCTAGACATCTAGACATCTGGAGATCTAGACATCTAGACATCGAGACATCTAGACATCTAGACATATAGACATCTAGACATCTAGGCATCTAGACATCTAGACATCTAGATATCTAGACATCTAGACATCTAGACATCTGGAGATCTAGACATCTAGACATCTAGACATCTAGACATCTAGACATCTAGACATCTAGACATCGAGACTACTAGACATTTGTACATATGTGCTATGTATTTATGTACATATGTATGCATATACATATATATGCATATAAAAGCTGAAATCTGTGCGGCGAATGGCGATCTGGTGGGCGGATCACCACCGGAAGTGACGGTTCTGCCGATAGGCCCGCAGAAAATGGTATACATTTCGAATATAAATATACATAGAGAGTAGAAGAAGCAAATAAATCATAAAAAGCATATAATCCTTATATTACACATATATAGATATGTATATGTATCTATATTTAATATATTGAAAACAACACTCACAATTATGTGCATCTTTTTTCTTTGAGTCCAATATTAATTTCCTTTCAAACAAACCATTCACACAGGAGCCTTAAGCTAAGATTCCTTACACACGGTATGCGGCATGCGGTATGCGAATGTGAATGCGGCAGAAAATCGAAACACCTTGAAGTCAATGGGCTACATACAACCCTTACACGCGGTATGCGAATGCGAATGCGAATGCGAATGCGACAACTCGATCGGTCCCTGTAGCGATCGGTGCGGCATGCGGTATGCGGCACGCAGGGTGTGAATAGAAACCTGAGTCTGTTGTGTCCGTTAGTTTAACACTAGGAGAGGCAACTGAGCATTACGGAACGGTCACGCACAAGGCTTCTGAGTGGAAACATATGGTAGTGGTGGTGGTGGGGGTTCGGGTTGGTAAAAATGCTACCAGAGCCACAAAAATATGAATACTTATCTATAATTTGGTAATTATAAAGGTAGGAACCTCCAGGTGACATACCAAGAGTTACATAGATATACATGCCATATTAGGCCATGTACAGTGCAGTATGGAGTATACTTGATTATTTTTATTTGTTAAATATAGCCAGTCGTGTGCCACATGCCGCATGCCACATACCATGTAGAAGGAATCTTCCCATTCGCATACCGCATACCGCATGCCGCATGCTGCATGCCCCATGCCACGTAGAAGGAATCTCAGCTTTACCCTTCATCGGAGACGATATCAAACAATGGCGAATGTGCGCTCCAACATAGAAGTGTGCGCGGGCTGTAAGTGGGTCAACGTGTCGGGAGGACCACTGGTGCGATGAAGACTCAGGTCATCTAGTGGCGGCGCCGGGAGCAGTTCTGTGTACTGTAATGAAGCGTTCACCTGAGCAGCTCAGGAGGACACTGGAGCGGCAACCCGAGGCCCCAGACTCGAGCTACTCATAATGACTCCGTAACGAGCTCGGCCTACCCTCATTACCTGAGACGGCTGACGGGGGTCGCACTAGGGGGGCTCATGGTGGATCTGGCACCCGTCACCCGTCACGCGTCACCCGTCACCCGTCACCCGTCACCCGTCACCCGTCACCCGGCACTGGCACCGGCACCGGCACCCGGCACTCGGCACCCTGCACCCGTCACCCGTCACCCGGTACCCGGCACCCGGCACCCGGCACCCGGCACCCGGCACCCGGCACCCGGCACCCGGCACCCGGCACCCGGCACCCGGCACGCGGCACCCGGCACCCGGCACCCGGCATCCGGCACTCGCTACCCGGCACCCGGCACCCGGCACCCGGCAACCGGCACTCGCTACCCGGTACTCGGAAACCGGCACTCGCCATTCGCCATTCGCCATTCACCACCCGCCACCCGCCTCCCGCCATCCGCCACATGCCACAGGTCACCCGCCACCCGCCATCCGCCACACGCCACACGCCACACGCCACACGCCACCCTCCACCTGCCACCTGCCATTTGCCACACGCCACCTGCCACCCGCCACCCGCCACCCGCCACCCCCACCCGCCATCCGCCATCCGCCACATGACACACGCCACACGCCACATGCAACACGCCACCCACCACCCACCACCCGCCACCCGTCACACGCCACCCGCTCCCCGCCACCTGCCACTCGCCATCTGCCACACGCCACACGCCACACGCCACACGCCACACGCCACCCGCCATTCGCCATTCGCCACTCGCCACCTGCAAGCCACGACCCACGACCCATGACTCACGACATACCACAAGACCCAGTCTCCGACCAACGACACACGACCTCCCACCCTCGACCCACCATCCACAGGCTTGCCTTTCATCCCCTTCCCTCTTCTCTCGCTCTTCTTCCCTCCATTCCCCTTAGTCCCCACCCCAACCCCCGCCGTCCCGTGCATTTCTTTTAGTTACAATCTCTCAGTTAATAGATATAGTATTCGCCTTTCTTACTGGCAAGCCGACAGACGTTCCTGGCACCCGGTGGACAGCTAATACCAGAAAGCTGCTGACTGATATACAGTTACCCGTCGCTTCCTAGTTTGGCGCTCGGTATTAATAGGATAGGGCAAGGACTGGTTAGCTCGGTGTTAGGATAATGTGACAGTGTGGGATATCAGGCCATGGTGCAAGCGCCCTGATTTCCCAGTGGGGCAGTACTATAAAGTCACCATAAATCTGCACTGTCACAAGGCGGTACCCATCCTGATATAACCTTAGATGTTCCCAGGACATAAAACTCCCAACTACCAACCATCTATCACCAAGCCACCAATCAGCATGCAGCCACCAGACGACCCAGGCCAACAGCCAACAGACACGGGTACTCCTGACATATCCAACATGTCACTCACATCTCAGCTGACACATCAACTGCTGACACCCCCTCCCCTGTCACACACATGCCAGTCAATCAATGCAGAGCCTCCACTGCACTGACACATTCATGCACACCACCTGACAAACCCACTCTCTGATACATGCCACTATGACCATCATGTGACCCAGATCAAAGGTTCACCCGATACTACAGCAGGCTGAGTAAGGGTGAATAACCACCCATTAGACAAAGTGGAGAAATTGTCGATAAATGAAATGAGCATATAATATGTTCTTAATCTAAGAAGCAAAATATATATTCAGCACATACCTTGTTGTATTTGCCCTCAATTTTTTAACTGATTAGTATATTAATTCCAGTAGATAAATGATTTTTTAAAGTTTGAATTGACAGAACCCATATATCTGCAATGTGGCCATTGGCATGAAGTTGGGCAGTTCCTGGGTAATAATCCAATCTTGGTCAGGAATCAGCCATTTTCATTGGCTGAGGTAATCAGGTGGTGAGCCTGTTCATTCAAACATCGCGGATTTCCTTAATTGACTCTATCAATTCGAACTGATTTTGTGTCATTATGCTTTGATATTATGTGATTTGAACATTGCCAAACTAAGACCATCATCAGTGAGACATGGTTTCTCCAACTTTCACATAGGATTGCTAGCCACATCGGAACAGAGTGAGAGATGAATCTTGTATCTACATCTGACGAACTTACCACCACCACAGCTCACAATCACAAACATTCTACACGTGACACATACATCAGGCACATCCTAGATGCACCGTGCGCTGTGCCCTATCACCCGATGCCACACCCCTCCAGTACCTGTAGTACACGCCACGCCCACCATCTGACGTCCATGCAAATCACCACACCCATCACCCACCAGCCACCAGCCACCAGCAACCACACCTACACACAGCACAGTCGACACACCCGCTACTCCACCACACACATCACCCACCGGCCACCAGCAACCACACCTACACACAGCACACTCGAGACACCCTGTAAAAATATATGGATTTTCGGTTAAGAATTATATATTGGCAGAAGGCATTATTATTCTTGGGTGACGGAGTGGGGACAATGCTATGTAAACTAAAAGCAATAGTATCCCACTCCCAGTATACATGATAATGAGTGATGTGAAATATATGTTATATATGATGCCTGAGATTACTGAAGAGATGTTCCTAGATAAGAAGACAGTACATGATTATTGACATGTTTCTCTATGCATCCATAAGCAATTGGAGAAAAAGTCATATTAACAGAGATCTATTGTAACTGTTGCAACTACCTGTTCACCCATGACTATGGGTGGGCCCACCCGAGCCTCATTTGCATATGCACTCAGGGCACCACCTGCAGCTGATTTGAGTGACAGCCACCTCCACTGGCAGTTGGCTCCCACCCCAGCTGTGGGGGCGCCTGATTGGCTGACTGTGGGACTGCATGCCCAGTCACCTCCACTACCTTGGCTCTCTGACCAAACTAGCCTCATTTTGAGATTCATTAATTATTCAAGATTCTGCATCAGACACACTGAAGAGAGATGACTCTACTCCTGGCTCTTGAGTGAGACATACCTACTCTTGAGCAGGAACCCCAGACACTCTGTCTGATGCTAGGCAAATTCATATATTCCAATTGAGTGTGTACACAGCCATAGGACTCCTGTCCCATTGGATGTAGGTACTGCTTTCTATACAGGCTAAAGTGAGATACTGTGTGGACAGAAGGTAAGGAGTGTGGATAATAGGGCACTGGTAGGTGGACAGGAGTTGATGCCAATAAAGCACAACTTCTCCACTGTTTATCTGTGTGGCTTGTCTTCATTCTTCCTTAGTATTGGTTACTGAGTTGATAGTCGGTATTTGAATAACAGCATCACAGGTGATATGAAGGGGGAGAGTTTTTAATATTATCTGGTGTCCAAAACGCGGCCGGGCATTCAGAAATATTAGAACCCACTACTCCAACACACACATCACCCACCAGCCGCCAGCAACCACACCTGCACACAGCACACTCAACACACCTGCTACTCCACCACATCCATCACCCACCAGCTAGCAGCAACCACACCTACACACAAGACTCTCGACACACCCACTACTCCACCACACCCATCACCCACCAGCCACCAACAACCACACCTACACACAGCACACTCGACACACCCGCTACTCCACCACCCACATCACCCACTAGCCATCAGCAACCACACCTACACACAGCACACTCGACACACTCGCTACCCCATGCACACTCCACAGCAGGCATGAACCACTCCACACACTCGCATCCACAAATAAAACACACGCACCGACACCTCTACAGCCACCCACACACAACTCCACACACACATCTACACACAACGCACAACACACTCACCAGCACACACTCACATCCACACATACAACACACCCGCACCTACACCTCTACAGCCACCCGCACACACAACTCCACACACACATCTACACGCAACACACAACACACTCACCAGCACACACTCACACCCACACATACAACACACCCGCACCTACACCTCTACAGCCACCCGCACACACAACTTCACACACATCTACACACAACACGCAACACACTCACCAGCACACACTCACACCCACACATACAACACACCCGCACCTACACCTCTACAGCCACCCGCACACACAACTCCACACACACACATCTACACGTAACACACAACACACTCACCAGCACCCACTCACACCCACACATACAACACACCCGCACCTACACCTCTACAGCCACCCACACACACAACTCCACACACACACATCTACACGCAACACACAACACACTCACCAGCACACACTCACACCCACACATACAACACACCCGCACCTACACTTCTACAGCCACCCGCACACAGAACTCCACACACACACATCTACACGCAACACACAACACACTCACCAGCACACACTCACACCCACACATACAACACACCCGCACCTACACCTCTACAGCCACCCACACATACAACTCCACACACACATCTACATGCAACACATAACACACTCACCAGCACACTCACATCCAGAGATACAATACACCCGCACCTCCACCTCTACATCCACCCACACATACAACTCCCCACACACATCTACACACAATACAGAACACACTCACCAGCACACTCACATCCACACATACAATACACCCGCACCTCCACCTCTACATCCACCCACACATACAACTCCACACACACATCTACACACAATACAGAACACACTCACCAGGACACTCACATCCACACATACAATACACCCGCACCTCCACCTCTACATCCACCCACACATACAACTCCACACACACATCTACACACAATACAGAACACACTCACCAGCACACTCACATCCACACATACAATACACCCGCACCTCCACCTCTACATCCACCCACACATACAACTCCACACACACATCTACACACAACACAGAACACACTCACCAGCACACACTCACATCCACACATACAACACACCAATACATGCACATCTCCATAGCCACCCACAACCCCACACACCCTCACACCCATACCCGCACCTACACCACCTCCACACACTCACACACATCCACACACATCCAGACCCACACACACACAACAACACATCCCCAGACACATATCCACACACACCGATACACCCACGCACACAACTACACCCACCCACACACACAACAACCCCACCCACCCAAACCTCCATAGCCACACTCGCACACAAACTCCACATACCCGACTCACAACTGCACACCTAACACCCACACGCACCCACAGTCCACCCACACCTATACACCTACAGCGATCCACACACAACACACACGCACCCACCTACGCGCATCCAGACACAATTCCACACACCCTAATCACCCCCCACACGCACCCAAACCCACTCACACCACCCACACCCACAACTCCACCCACCACCCTATGACCTAATTACAGGATTCCACCTACATACAGGTGTAGTCAGTTGCACTCACCTCACCAGGTGAAATGTGCCATGGTAGCTTTACTTTAATTTGAAGTAACTTTTATTTTAAGTAACTAACATTGGAGATATTTGAAGCGAAAACATACCACATTAATAGTCATAAGCATGTCAAATTATGACACGACTGGCTTCAGAAGAAAAATGTTCTATTAAATTGCCTTAAGCCCCAATCAGACCTCACCGGATTGAGGACAGAAACCAAACACTATCTGGTGAAGTATGGTAATTAATGTACGGTTTATATACAGTACCCATCCGGTGTGTCCGTTCTCCGGTGATGTCCGGCGGTGTCCGGTACAAGTTTTGAACATGTTCAAAACTTGTACCGGACAACGCCGGACAGACGTGTATGGTTGGTGTCTGGTTTACGTCCGTTTTGTCCGTTTCATGTCCGTTACTCATCCGTTAGGTTCTGTTTTGTATCCTGAAGAGTCCATTGACGGTGCTGCAGGAATTTGGTCCGTCGGTTTTTGGCGCGTCCGTGAATAGTCCGGTTGGTGTCCGGTTAGTTTCCGGTTGGTGTCCAGTTGGTGTCCGTTTGGTGTCCGGTCCGTCAGGTTGACGTCCATTTTACGGCCGTTTAATTATTCGTTAATATCCGTTTAGCATCCGTTTAGCATCCGTTTCGTCCGGCGGCCGTTGCAACAGTTTGACACCGAACACCACCGGACTAGACAATTCTTTGTCCGGTTGTGTCCGGTACTCAGTACGGTAAGGTCTGACTGGGCCTTTAGATATCCCCTTCTTAGCTCTAACCTGCATAGTCAGATTAAAGCATCAACTTGTCAAAACCAAGCCAATTATCTATAATGTATTCTGCATACCTAACTTGGATCCTGATGCATTTATTAAGGCCCAGTCATACCTCACCGGATTGAGAAATGGACAGAATTGTCTAGTCCGGTGGTGATAAGTATCAAAATGTATTAATATGTGTCAAAGTGTTGCGAAGGCCACCGGATGAACGGACATGAAACGGACATGAAACGGATATGAAACGGACATGAAACGGACATGAATTGGACATGAATGGATAGCCAACGGACGAAACAAACTCAAACCAGACAAGAACCATAGACGTCAGTCCGGTGGCATCCGTTCTTAGTTTTGTGCATGTTCAAAACATCTACGGACACAAAACAGACTTTGTTCGGTTTCTGTCCGTTTCCCTCAATCCGGTGAGGTGTGACTGGGGCATAAGCATGTATTGCCACACTGAGTCAATTTAATAGAACCTGTTACTGTTCAAGCCCATGGTGTCAGAGTTTTAGCGTGCTTGCCAAAATTAATTCTCCATCTTTGCAAATCAAATATTTCCGAAGTTTGTCATTAAAATGCACAGTTACCTCAAGTGGTGAAGTATGGTGGATGGCAACGATAAAGCTGCTAAATCTATCTAAGAAATTGACACAAAGTGAAAAAGCATTCGACAATGCCACTTTATGGCATAAGTGTGCCCGTGTCTCACGCTGCCTGTGTCTTGTGGGAGATGGTACCAGTCCTCAGAGGTCCCATCTCTCCTGGTCCCCTACCTCCTCTAATGGTGGTGACGGATAATTACTGTACGGATATCACTCTAAAAGCCACATACACCGGGTCCCCAGAGTAATCGGCCTAAATGGAATGTTAAAACATAGGACACGCTACCCGAGATGACCCCCACCCAACAACCCCCACCACCCCACCACCCCACCACTCACCCCGGCCCCCACCACATACATACACACCGCAATGGCGATTACCCGATGATTGGTAGAGGAAACAATAAGCCATGCTTTCACATTGCTGGTGTCATGTCGGCGGGCTGCCATCGAAATAACAATTTGGGGTACTCCATAAATTAATGGTTTGCCAGAAGATGACTGGTGGAGTGTCAGTTATACCCCTGTCACACTACAACGTAACGAGCCAAAGTAAGCCTGACGTGCTCACTTTTCATCATTACGTTGATGTACGTTGGGTTACGTCATGATGACGTCAGAATGACGTTAGACTGACGTCAAGCTATGTCACGTTACGTCGGCGCACGTCAAGGTTTTGAACCTGTTCAAAACTTTCGACATGACTCAAATGTAAGGGTTTACATTCGCCATACGTTCAGTACATGTTCGGCGAACGTCAATGATGTTAAACGGATGTTAGTCAAATGCTGCTCACTACGTTCCACTACGTCAAATTTTCAAAACCAAAATAATTATATAGATTTGACTCTACCTATCTAACTTAGATATTGATGCACATATTAAGCATTTATTGCCACATATACAGTTGATAGAAGGGAACACTGAGACAATTTGATAGAACATGTTACTGTTGAAGCCTATGGTGTCAGAGTTTTTGCATGCTTGCTAAAACTAAGTTTACATGATTGAATTTCAAATATCTCAAAACTTATCTATTTAAAATAAAAGTTACTTCAACCTGAAATAAGGTAGATTATAACGATCAATTTAATATATTTGTCTCAGAAGAATTACCAAAGCGCAAAACCATTGGACTATGCAACTTTAACATACACAGGAAACTCCAACAGAATGTGCTATATAATTTATTATGTGGGTATAAATACAGAATGATTGTCTACTGAATGTTTGTCGGTGTTCTCCGCTGACACCTCCATCCATACAGTCACTCTCTGATTCCCGCCGACTGCGAACCGCGACCAACAGTGACTCCCTGGTCACTTTCAAATATATATATGTGCGTATATATGCATATATATACATATAAATATTACCAACATAAATATTAAGGTTTGAAATTGAATACCCATACATAAATGCTATGTTATGGAGTATCGGGAAAATAATATATATTAATAATACCAATAACTATGAAATGCGTGTAATATTTCTAAAGTTTATGTCACACATATCCTACACACAACACGACCATCTATCTATATTATGTAATTCCCTCACACCACGGGGACTAAGTACAGTAAAACCCCGTTAAACCAAGCTCGGTTAAACCAAATGATCAGTTAATCCAAACTTTTGTTGGCGGCCCAGCAAAATACTACCATTTATCATATAAAAAGTTGGTTAAGCCAAAGTTGGTTAATCCAAACTATCGGTTAATATGAACAAAATTGTCAGACACTAGGTCACTTCCAGTATGGTTAAACCAAACTTTCATGTGGTTATAAGGTCATCTAATACCCCACCAACTTTTTTATATGATAAATGGTAGTATTTTGCCGGGACGCCAAAAAACGTTTGGAGCAACCGATCGTTTGGGTTAACCAAGCTTGGTTTAACGGGGTTATACCGTATATACATAAAAAACAATAATCAAAGTGTCCACATACATTGTATATTACATGTATAATACACCCGCTTTATTGCCAAAGCCAAGTCAAAATGGAAGCCAAAGCTCGGTTAAACCAATGATCGGTTAATCCAAACAAATTTCTAGGGTCCCTTCAAGTTTGGTTTAACGGGGTTATACTGTACTCGGGTTGAGCCACATATTTCAAAATCTGCTATTGCTGGCACATTTCTTCACCTTGCTTAGGTATATAGATAAATCACTTCTGTCTAACCTAGCTTAAAGCTGCATAGTCCTATGAAGCATACAATTTTCAAAATCAAAACAAGTATTTAGATTTGATTCTACACATCTAACTTAGATACTGATGCACTTATTAAGTATTTGTTGCCAAATAGAAGGGAACACTGAGTACAGTTAATAGAACCTGTTACTGCAGAAGCCTACCGTGTTGGAGTTTTGGCATGCTTGCCAAATTTATTTTCAGATATTTGAATTTCAAAAATCTCAAACGGTAGGCATTTCAATTAAAAATTACTTCAAGCTAAAGTAATGTGGATTATAATGATGAATTTAATATATTTATCTCAGAAAAATGTCAGAAACTCAAAACCATCGGACTAAATCAGTGTGTTCTTCTGAAGACCTTAGCAATCAGAGAGACTATACGGCATTAGCCTTAGTCCGCACCCCCCACCACATCCCCCTCCCCCCCCCCATTCTCCCAATTCCCCCATTCTCTGCAGCCCCTCCCACCACCCCCACCCCCAGTCCTCCAGCCGGACGCTGTGTGATGTTGGCAATTGGGTTAATAAGTCTAAAACCAAATTCTGGCCGCACATGACTCGATGCGCCGGTTCATTAGTGGGCGCGCCGGCCGTGTGGCGCCCGTCTGCCGGCGCATCGGGCGAACAGCATTATGGGCACGGCACGGGAGGCGGCGGGAGGCCGACGGCTGGCGGGCGGGTGGCGGGTGGGGGGCTTGACCGCTGCCGCGAAGCGTGAAGACGCATTAAGAGGGGGCTGGCCGCGGACGTCCGCTTGAATTAACCCCCCACGGACGCCCCGGTGCGCGCGCAGAAATGAGCGGTCACGTGGGCGGCCACGTGGGCCGTCCATGCTCGCTGTACCGCGCGCACCGTTAATTGCAATATAGAGCAGCTAGTATGTATATATATATATATAATATATATGTGTATATGTATAAGTATGCATATATGTGGATATGTGTATATGCATAAGTATACATATAATATATGTGGATGTGTATGCATATGTATGTATATATGTATGTATATGTATATATATATATATGTATATATGTATACTTGTATATGTATGTATATGTCTATATATATGTATATATGTACATATATGTATATATGTGTATATATATGTATCTATATGTATATATATATGTATATTTGTATATATGCATGTTTATGTGTATATATTATATATGTAGACATGTATATATATGCATATGAATGTATGTATATGTATGTAGATGTATCTATATGCATATATATGTACGCATATGTGTATATATACATATGTATATATGGATATATAATATGTGTATATATGTATATATATATATGTATATATGTGTATATGTAGATGCAATTATATGTATGTATAAGTTTATATGTACATATATCTGTATACATGTATATATAAATATACATATATATAAGGCGTATAATTATATATGGAATCATACAAGAATAGATGTGCTGCAAAGGTGCTGCACTGTGTTATAAAAAGGTTCCGCTGTCGTGGAAGGGCCTCACTTGCTCCTGCATTTATCCCAATTCTGGGATTCTTCTAAATACGCAAACGACAACAAGCAGCATCTTAACTCACATATCGAGTAGAGCATTCGCTTCCCATGTGGGAGGCAGTGGGTTCGATTTGTTTGGGATTGTGGGACATTTGAAGATTTATCATTTATATTTATTTAAATTAGCCCCGTCGTTATATATACTAAATAATGTAGCCTTACATTAAGTTACAATAACACGAGTAGGCTTGGAACAGTTGAATAATGATTGCACATTTTTTTACACAGAATGCAAAGAGAAGGAAATGTCATTCAGTAGCTCTGCCTAACTCATACTATTCCTTGTCTTTTTGATGAATTTGGAGGTTCTCACCAGCTTGTTAACTAGCACAGAGCAGTTGAGAGAACAACAGTTAAGGCTCAGTCACACCTTACCGGATTGGGGAAATGGATAGAAACCGGACACTGTCTGGTGAAATACGTCAATGTCTGGTTTATATATGGTTGGCATCCGGCGTTGTCCGGTGTGTACGGTGGCAAGTTTTGAACATGCACAAAACTTGTACCGGACACTGCCGGACTGATGTGTATGGTTGGTGTCCGTTTTAAGTCTGTTTAGTCCGTTTTGTCTGGTTCATGTCCAGTACCCATCCGTTACATCTCCGGTTTTCTTCCTGCAGAGTCTGTTGATGGTGTTGCAGGAATTTGGTCTGTTGGGTTTTTATATGCTTTCGCCGTATCCGTGAACAGTCTGGTATGTGTCCGGTTGATGTTCGGTCCGTCCGTTTGACATTCAGTTGTTGTCCGGTTATTGTCTGGTTATCATCCAGTGGCTATTCGTTAATGTATGTTCCTTGTCCATTTAGCATCCGTTTCATCCGGTGGCCTTTGACCCGATAGCGCAACATTTCGACACATTTTGGTACATTTTGATACCGAACACCACTGGACTAGAAAATCCTTTGTCTAGTTGTGTCCGATACTCAATCCGGTAAGGTGTGACAGGCACTTTACTGATTAGTCATGCGCTTACAGAGATATCGGCAACTTTGAGCTATCATAGCAGGATCTGATCATCTCTAGACAACTATGAATAATGAAAAGGCTCTAAGCTACATCAGCTCCCCCCCTCCCGAACCTCCTCCTCCGCCGCTCTCTCAGTCTCTCTATCTCGTTTTGGTATAAACAGTAACTCAAAGACTTCCCAATGGTGCGGCTAAGAACAGCAGCAGTCGAAGTTGATAGTATCACTAAGGCCAAAAGAAGAAGAATACTAGTAGGGCAACCTTGATGATTTGTTTGCTCATTGTTGTTTCACCTCACATCAGGGTGGGTACTGACTTGTGACAGTGTGTACCCATGACGACTTTTTAGTGCTGCCCCATTGGGATACCAGGCCCCGATCACCATGACCCAGTTTTCCACTGGGTCACCTTTTCCTGATACTGAGCTAACAAGCCATTTCCCTATTCTAGTAAATGCCGAGCACCAGGCTGGGTAGCAACTAATATCAAGTTAGTAAGTCATTGCGTTGACTCGGGCGGGATTAGAACTTTCGACCTTCCGCACAGGAAGCTTGCACTCTTACCGATTGTGCCACCGCGTCCGGTATAACCAGAACAGTCCAGTACATGGCCAGCTCTATAAAGGCTTCCTATGCTGAAGGTCGGGAGTTCGCTCCCTGGTTGAGTCAAACCAATGACTTACAAAAGTGATCCTTGTCGCTTCCTAGCCGGGCGGTTTTCATTAATATGACAGGGCAAGGACTGGTTAGCTCAGTGTCAGTATAATGTGAGTGAGTGGGATATCAGGTCATGTTGCTGGCAGTCTGATTTCCCAGTGGGACAACACTATAAAGTTCCCATGGATTCGAATCCCACCATCTACCAAAGCGGAAGATGGACGCTCAAAATCATTCGCCCATCTCGCCTGCTCATAAATATAACGTGAACTCCCCTATTAAAGTTGCATAGTCTGATAGTTTTTTAGATAAATATATTAGGTTGATCATTATAATCTACCTTACTCTATTTTAAAGTAACTTTTATTTTAAATGGCTAACCATTGAGATATTTGATGGGCAACCATGCAAAATTAATGTTGGCAATTACGCCAAAACTCTGACACCATAGGCTTCTGCACTAACAGGTTCTATTAAATTGTCTCTATTCCCTTCTATGGTGTGATAAATGTTTAATAAGTGCACCAGTGGCTAAGTTAGATATGTAGAATCAAAACTAGATAATTGTTTTCGTTTTGAAAATTAGATGTTTTTATCGGACTATGCAACTTTAACATTATACCTTTTCCGATCGTCGTTACAAACAGGATATCTCCATAGATAGAGCACGGCGCCATATGCTTTGCTAAGAGTAACACCCTCGACTGCTCCACATGGCCGGCTGGGGCTCATGACTGGGGGAGGTGGGCGATAATATGGCACTTAGTGGACAGCTGGCGGCACATTGGAACACGGGCGAGGTTTCTTCTGCAAGGTGCGCATGCACCAAGTCAGGCCTAGGTATCGTCTATCCACTGACTGGAACATCTCATATAGCGGGTTATCGCAACATGTCTCTGCCACACACATCTCTGGTGCGGGAGTAGGGAACACATGTCACTGTCATCACCTTGGTGTAAAGTCGACGCCAGCAGCTGTGGTTGTGTAGGCAGGTTAACTAGGAAATCACTACAGGCAAGTATAGAGAAGGAAGGCAAGATATCGAGTGTGCAGAAGGAACCAGAAGGAGCTTGCTTAGTTTATTATATATATAGCTTTTAGAATCCAAGATGGTGGTGATCACATGATCCAGTCTTCCAATCACTAACAGGTATTCCTCTATCCACCAATGAGGGTTCAATATCCTTGTAACCAAGGCAAGGTTAGATCTGGCTACAGTACCCTGTTGTGTCTGGTGTGCAGTGATCCGTAAATAACACTTGGAGGGGAGGGGGTATGTGAGGAGACTTCCCAAAGACTGTCCCACATGTCAAGAAGTGCCCCTCTCTCAGGTCAAGAAGTGACCCTCTCTCTCTACTATATTGACACACAATTTCTAACCTCCATTAGTAATGGATCACCAACACCACATATACCTTATATGCCTTTGGTTTGACATACCATTTACCAGTTTATAGACAAGTTGCAATTTATTATAGCAGAGTTCTCCATATCCCATATCTCAAAATATCGGAAAACTTTACATTGGTACTCGAGAGGTGATGTATGTGGGATGTGTGTGGGGTCGGGGAGGGGCGAAGCACATCATGCTGTCACTGGAATTACTTTCCATAGGTAGGGCCTTCACCTTGGTACTGTAGAGGTGATGTGGGGGTGGGACTGGGGATGGGGGCGATGCACATGTTGTTGTCATCAGTGTTACTTACTTCTTACAGATACATCATGGTACTGGATAGGTTCTGTGGGAGTGATGGTCGGGGTGAGGGAGGGGGCCAGGCACATGTTGTTGTCATTGTCCTTACCGATCACACACACCTTGGTATTGTGGAGGTGATGTGGGGGTTGGCGTGGGGGCGAAGGACATGTTGTTGTCACTGATATTGCCTTTCAAGGACACACCTTGGTGTTGTGGAGGTGATGTGGGGGTGGGGTGGGGGTTGGCTATGCACCTGTTGTTGTCTCTGTCATTACCTTTCACACATACACCTTGGAACTGTAGAGGTTGTGTGGGGATGGGGGATGGGGTGGACATCGGGACCGATGCACATGTTGTTGTCACTGACCTTACTTCTTAGAGATACACCTTGGTACTGGGGAGCTGGGTAGCTGATGTGGGAGTTGGGGTGGGGGGGGGGGGGGTGATGGTGGGGGCGAAGTACATGTTGTTGCCACTGTCATTACCTATCACACGTGTACACCTTGCTATTGCGGCGGTGATGTGGGATGGTGGTGGGGGCGAGGCACAAGTTGTTGTCACTGAAATTTCCTGTCACAGATACAACTTGGTACTGTGGAGGTGATGTGGGTGTGGGTGTGGATGTGTAAGGGAGGGGGGAATATGCTGCTGCCACTGCCATTATATCACCTTTCACACATACACCTTGGTACTGTATAGGTGATGCGAGGATGGATGTAGGGGTGAGAGATGTTTTTGTCACTGTCATTACATCTCTCAGATAATTTGGTATTGCGAAGGTGATGCAGGGGGTGGGGGTGTGGAAGGGCATGCTGCTGTCACTGACATTGCCTAGCACATATACACCTTGGTCCTATGGATGTGACGTGGTGGTGGGATTGGGTAAAGTCGCAAGTCATGCTGTTGTCACTCATTACGCACCTCTGAAGCCATTTGTCCATAAACTGTTCCTTTGTGGCATGTTCCCTTGTTCCGTGTTCACTTGTGACCTTGCGATGCGCCAAGACAATGATGAACTTGGGTTTTCCTTAGTGGCTGTTCCCATAGGTTGGACCCTGGGACTGTATGGCCTTGTGTATGGCACATGTGACATACTTACCGGGAACATAGAGATTGAACATGTTCATTGTCTGTGTGGCACATCACAGGGTAGCAAGGTAGCAATGTTGCAAGGTCGCAAGGTCATACAAGCACACAAGGACACAAATGCACAAGGACACAATGGCACAATGGCACAATGGCACAATGGCACAATGGAACAAGGGAACAAGGGAACAAGTGAACAAGTGAACAAGGGAACAAGTGGGAACAGTGGGAACAGTGGGAACAGTGGGAACAGTGGGAACAAGGGAACAAGGGAACAAGGGAACAAGGGACCAATGTCCCATGGGAACACACTACAAGGGAACACATTACAAGGGAACATTCTATGGATACACAGCCTTATACTTATAGACACCATGATACTGGGGAGGTGTAGTGGGGTGGGGGCACGTGTTGTTGTCATTGTCATTACCCGTCACATACACACATTCGACTTTGGAGGACGCATCCTTCTTTCACTGTCGTTACTTTAACACATTATAACTTGGCAATGTGGCCGGGACGGGAGCAATGACGTGAGTGGGGCCGACACACAGTGCCGCTGTCACTGTCATTACCATGCACACACTTTGGTATGAGTGGCTGAAGGTCGGGTGATGATGAAGGAGGCCGATGCTGCTGTCACTGTCACTGCCATGTTACTGTCACCACCGCCGCCGGTTGGTGTCACAACCAGATCCATACATAAGGGGGAGTTGCGCTTCCCCCAATCGGTGTCAACTACAGCGGGAAAACACGCCTTGGGCCTCGTCTTTTTTCCAGGGCGCCACGCAATCGGAGCCAAATTACAGCGTCTGTTCCCGCGGCGCACGGGTGGCGCCCCCTACCCGCGCATTAAGGTACTATTAGAGGGTGCAACTCACACTGTCAGTGTCACAGACTGATGTCGATGTGCCTGAGCTCGGTAGTGAAGCTGCGGTTTTGAACTAGAGTTTTAGGGTTGCGGAGTGGTTGGATCGGGGGCGGAGGGGCCGGGCATGAGAGGGAGAGGGGGAATGGGTAGGGGAGCGGGAGAGGGAGAGAGAGTGGGGTGGTAGAGGGACGGGGTGGTGGGAGTGGGAGAGGGTAGAGGAGGAAGTAGAGGGAAAGGGTGGAGGGGAGGGTGTGGAATAGGGAGAGGGAGGGGGGAGGTGAGGTGGAAGAGAGAGTGGGAGGGGTGGTAGAGGAAAGGGGGTTATGGGTGGTAGAGGAAGAGAGTGGAGGAGGAAGGGGTGATAGAGGGTGAGGAGGAGGGGAGAGGTCAGCTGGTAAAGGTTGGAGGGGGAGGTGGGGTGGTAGAGGGAGAGGGGGGGGGGGTGGGAGGGGAGGGGGAGGTACTAGGGGAGAGGGGGAGGGGGGTGGTAGAGGGAGAGGGGAGGGGGGGGTAGAGGGAGGGTGGGTACTAGACGGAGAGGGGGAGGTGGGGTGGAGGGAGAGGGGGAGGGGAGGTGGGTGGTAGAGGGGAGGGGGAGGTACTAGAGGGAGAGGGGGAGGTGGGGTGGTAGAGGGAGAGGGGGAGGGGGGGTGGTAGAGGGGGGGGGTGAGGTACTAGAGGGAGAGGGGGAGAGGGGGTGGTAGAGGGAGAGGGGGAGGGGGAGGTGGGTGGTAGAGGGGAGGGTGAGGTACTAGAGGGAGAGGGGAGGTGGGGTGGTAGAGGGAGAGTGGGAGGGGGGTGTAGTTGTAAGAGGGAGGGGGACAGGTGGTAGAGGAAAGGGGGTTATGGGTGGTAGAGGGAGAGAGTGGAGAGGTCAGGTGGTATAGTTGGAGGGGGGGCTTGGTACAGGGAGAGGGGGAGTTGGAGGTGGGGTGGTAGGGGGAGAGAGGGAAGGGATGCTAGAGCGACAGAGGGAGGTGGAGAAAGGTGGTAGAGGGATAGGGGACGGAGGAGATGGGGTGGGATAGAGGGGGACGGGAAGGGGAGTGGTAGAGGGATAGGGGATTGGGGAGGGGAAGGTCCGATGGTAGACAAAGAAAGGGAGGGGTGAGCTGAGGTACTAGAGGGGTAAGAGAGGGGGAAGCGGGGGGGGGGGGTAGAGCGAGTGAGGGGGAGAGGTGTGGGTGGTAGATGGAGGGGAGGGAGGAAGTGGGGTGGAGGGAAGGAGCCGTGGAAGAGGAAGAATCACCTTTTAAATCTCACACAAGCACTTAGCGAGAGGCAGGGAATGCCAGGGTGCCGGTCCGGGCTGTGGTGCCAGGGTACCCGGCTACATGGAAATCCATTGACGTGACACCTGAAAGGAGCGTCCTAACGGAGAGGGTTGGGAGAAGGGTCGGCTGTGATTTGGCAACAGTTGTCTTCAGTCGGCGTAAATATGGTAATGACATGGACATGTCGATCTTTGGAAATCAAGTAAGGCAAAGGGTAAACATCGATGCCTCTCATTGTAAGTTGTGGGTGGAATTTGAGCAGCAAGTCACATTGGGCAGTGAGGGAGCCTATTCGCACACCGTTATTGATTCGTATATATTATCATTGTAGTGTACATATATATATATTTCACCTGGTCCATTAGCCTCCTGGCTAATTATAGTACAGGGAGAGATAGCACTTCCGTTTGAATCAATCGGCGTTTCCAACTCACTGAGAGCGGTCGATAGGAAAGGTGAGTTACAAATCTTCTTTTAGTATAGTGAACGTTATAAAATAAGGATAGTTCCCGCCCACCCTGACCCATGGTGATTAAGGGAACTTTGGTTTACCAAAGGGAATAAAACAAGGAAAGTAAAGAAAGGTAAAAGCAAGAAATTAAAAGTTAAAGACATAATTTTGGTAATTAGTTGGTAAAAGATTGATTCGAACGGAAGTGCTACCTCTCCCTGTACTAAAACAAGAACTCGGTAAAACAACAATTATGTGTTCAACTGTACCACAGGTAAGTCTCACATAATTATTCTATATATATATACTTTTATTCGTATACACCTATACCAAAAATAAACATACACGCATGTGTATACATACACGCATACTGATGTACATATGTACCCACATGCACACATACACACAAACACACATGGATTGATACACATACGCATAGACACAGATACATATACACACATATATATATGCACATCTGTGCATGCATACATATACACATATGCACATACACACATGTCCACATACATAGACACACATACACTACATGCATGCACACACATGAATGCACAGACATATATATATATATCCGCATACACCCATATGCACATACATGCATATTCACATATGCATTTATTCACATACACGCATGCACACATACAACCATACAATGACACATACATACGCATATGCATATACACACATATACGCATATACACATTTACACATGAAATGGTGTTGCAATCATATAACAGCTCGATACCAATTTACGACAGTAGGGAGCAATACTTGCCAATTTTTATAGCAAAATGTTGATTAGTGTATGCCCGCTGTCACAGTTTAAAAGGGTATGCGGTTTAAAACAGGGCTTTTCACAATGCACATGCACATGCCTTTCTGCCTGATTGAGATTCTACCCACGTTTAATAACTTGTTAATCGCTTGTTAACTTGTTAGTGCAGAGGATAATATATGCAATCAAGCATAAAATAATCACTAAAATAATTCTTGAAGGAATCCTTGCTTTTCTCGTCCTACAATTCCAGAGAGCTCCTCCCCAGAAAGAAGCAAGACAGAAAATCAGACAAGATTTCAGGCTTGCCATTTGACTTTGATACTTGTGAACTGCGAAAATCCCCGATTTAAACCGGGTACTCTTTAAAACTGTGACACCGGTGTTGCAGTTTCCGCGGCACACCAGTTTGCGAAGGACACATCGCTTCTGTGCATGCATCAAAATCGAACAGCATCGTCACTAACCTTATGAATTTAAGATAATGTTTTTGGTAAAGATGTTTTCTATATGTGTACCAAACGATTTGTTTCTAGGTGGTGTGGTTTTAGAGATATTTCACTTTTTCTGTATTTTCTGTATGAAGATTGCTCACAAGCATTGACAATGCCTTGAGTTTGACGGTACTCGCAGTGCAAAACATTAGTTTTATTCCAAATTAATAGAAGTGCAGAAGCCTACCCTTATAAATTTAATATAATCTATTCATTGAATATATTTTCTATATGTGTTCCAAGTGGGTTGTTTCTAGGTGGTGTAATTTGAGAAATATTTGACTTTTTCTGTATGAAGATTTGCTCACGGCCATTGACAATGCATTTGAATGTATGTGTCCCTCGCAAACTAGTGTGCCACGGAAACTGCAACACCGGCACAGAAGTAGGCACGAAAGAGCATTAGGCGGGTGGATTCCTGATCTACTTCTCCAGTTTTACTGTCATAATGACTTTTACTGTCATAATGACTCGCAAAGACAGTTTCTCCTTAAGAGAGTTGTGGGGAAAAATATAATCTACATGGAAAAGTATACTCTACATAAGAAATCCACTTCACACATACGCAGTAGATTCCAATGAAAACGTCACGACAATTAACAAACTCTTTCTGCGGGTGGCTTGGTCGGGATGAAAAAGACAGGAAAATTGTAGCCTACTGTGCTTTGAAAGAGAAGACGAGTCTGGTAATTGGTTCCTGCCTTGGCAAGATAGTATCATTACAGCTCCGTAATCCGATGAAATCATCAAATGTCCGAGACTAAGATACTTTATTGCATTACTAAGTAGGATCAAAATAAAGTAGCTAATCATTGGGATTTTACAACAACAACAAATATGTTTCTTGGGACCATGCAACTTTGAATAGTAGCCTGCATATTACTTCAGGGCCCCACAGCGGCCATCCCGGTTGGTACATATGCATATATGCATACTTACTGTATGCAGGTATTGCAGGTATAGCAATACCTCAGGGAGTTTGATGCCCCTGCCTTGCAGAGTTGTAAACCACTGCCTTGTGGTACAGGTTCTTTGCAGAACCGAAGGCTAAGGGAGCAAACCCTAAACAGAAAACCATGTCACTGTGGCAGCATTAAGGGCGGTTGATGTATGGAACTCCCAACATCTCCCGACCAGCCACTGCAGGGACAAATAGTTTTGCGCCTGTCTTGACATGTTCTTGCCGGTGTGAAACAAAAAAAAAGGTGCACACCCAGGAAGTTCAGGTAATCACTGTACGCGGGAAATGTAACTCTTCACGACGCTATTTCCGCGGGGATTTCTGGGAAATTAATTTGGTTTCCATGTTGATAATAGCGCGGTCTCAGAGGAAGACATTCGATCCAATCTGCCACCTAATCAGGTCTGGCATTTCAGCAGAAGGTGTGGGTGGTTGGGTGGTTGGGTTGTTGGGTGGTTGGGTGGTTGGGTGGTTGGGTGGTTGGGTGGTTGGGTGGTTGGGTGGTTGGGTGGTTGGGTGGTTGGGTGGTTGGGTGGTTGGGTGGTTGGTGGTTGGGTGGTTGGTGGTGGTTGGGTGGTTGGTGGTTGGTTGGTTGGGTGGTTGGGTGGTTGGGTGGTTGGGTGGTTGGGTGGTTGGGTGGTTGGGGTGGTTGGGTGGTGTGGGTGGTTGGGTGGGTGGTTGGGTGGTGGGTGGTGGGTGGTTGGGTGGGTGGGTGGTTGGGTGGTTGGGTGGTTGGGCGGTTGGGCGGTTTGGGTGGTTGGGTGGTTGGGTGGTTGGGTGTTGGGTTGTTGGGTGGTTGGGTGGTTGGTGGTTGGGTGGTTGGGTGGTTGGGTGGGTGGTTGGGTGGTTGGGTGGTTGGGTGGTTGGGTGGTTGGGTGGTTGGGTGGGTGGTGGTTGGGTGGTTGGGTGGTTGGGTGGTTGGGTGGTTGGGTGGTTGGGTGGTTGGGTGGTTGGGTGGTTGGGTGTTGGGTGGTTGGGTGGTTGGGTGGTTGGGTGGTTGGGTGGTTGGGTGGTTGGGTGGTTGGGTGGTTGGGTGGTTGGGTGGTTGGGTGGTTGGGTGGTTGGGTGAGGTGAAATTGCTTGTGATTATACTATGGCCGTGCCGTCTCCAGTGGTTCCTGCTGCCCAGTGTGAGTGCGAATTAAAGTTGCGTAGTCCGGTGGTTTTGAGTTTCTGCCATTTTAGGAGATCAATAATATAAGATTAATCGTTGGAATCTACGTTGCTTTAGATTGAAATAACTTGCATTTTAAATAGTTAACTGGGGAGATGTGGAGGTGTGCTCATATTGTAGTACTAGTAGTCTGCACTGACCTCTCAGGCAAGGAACCACATAGACAGGTGGGTGTGGATATGGTGGTGACATCAGGGAGCCTAGCTAGTCTGATGTTTAGCATACCGACCAGAATGCAAGAAATTTGAATTTGATTCCTGCTCTATGCAAAATATTTCCAATTTTCATCACCCCCACGACACTGATTGCAGTGACCTGGATCCTACACAAGCTATGATGTATGGTACCATGTGTACCATGTGTACATACATATGTAAGTGCATTGCTTGAATGTATGATCGTTGTATGTAATTGTAAGCATTACATGACAATTTAAAAGACTTACAATTTCAGGGCATTGAGTGTCGTAATCTGCACTGACTTCTCAGGCAAGGAGCCACATGGACAGGTGAGCCTAAATAGAGTGAAAGAGGGATAGATGGTGTAATGGGTAGCACACTGACCCGGAATGAAAGTGATGCGGGTTCGATTCCTTAGACACAATATTTCCCATTTTCATCACCCCACGACAATAGGTACCTACATTATATATACATATAAACATATATATACATATATACAAATATATTCATATATATATATTCATATATATATGGATATACATACGTATTGACACATATATACACATAAATGCATATGTACACATATATGCAAATGTATGCATATACATGCATACATGCACATATGTACGTTTATACACACATTTATATCCCTTTATACATTTATATACATATATATGCACATATGTCCATCTATACACACATATGCACATAATGCACATATATACATATATTTCCATACAGATGTAATCATATGTGTAATGGGCACACAACATAACACAATTTTTAGAAGGTCTATAGTGTAGCAGTGTTGCAGGCGAACTGCGGAGGACGGGGCATGCTC